>CM052441.1:103789792-103886529 GCA_028533085.1 Varecia variegata
CTTCTCTATTTCTTCTGTTTCCTCTGATGGAGCGTCTCCTCCTCCTCCGGTGTTCACCAGGCTGCCTCGAGGGGCTATGCAAGGTGTGATATTGCAGCAGAGTAACTGCAGAAGCAGACATCAGAATCTGATTTTCTTCTAGTAAGCCAGACATAAAGAACTTGGCAAAATGTAAAACAATTCCACTCGTCTCACTAATATTTTTTTTTTGGAAAATGTAGTTATTTCTCATAAACATATGCTATTTATGTTAACACATCATGCATTTATAGTTGTTAGTGTAAAATGAATTAATAAATTTTAATTTTTCTCTATTTTTATTTTAAATATTATATAATTGCATATAGATGTGTCCCAAACAAGCCAGAGTTCTTTGGGGTCCTCAATAATTTCTAAGACTGTAAAGAAGTCCCGAGAGAAAAAGGTTTGAAAACCACTCTTGAAAGACTTTGGGCCTCCGGATGTGGATGCACCAGCTTTAAACTTTACGCTGTAACTCTACGTGGAGATTTGTGTCTGTCTTCCTTTCTCTGTAATGGCAGTCCTCTGGTATTGTGAGCTCTGAGATACACAATCATAGGAGATCCTTTTAAATTCCCAGCTAGGGCATTGGTTGTCTTCTGAGTATCACTTAGGAGCTGGGGCCCTGGGGATGAGTGAGGGGCTTCTAATTGTGTGTCCTGTTTGCTGCTATTTCTGTGCTGCCATCACTGTCATATGTTGGCATGGAACGTTCATCAGGAATTTACATCCCAGAGGTCCAGCCAGAAAGCTAGGCAGAAATCTGTTCTACCCACAGACTCTCCAATCTATCTGGAGGATTCTGTTGTCCATTTCCCCGATGCCCCTGTCCCTGCCAGCCCACCCCATAGTGGGTGATTGGAATTGGGATCTTTCAGGGATCAGTATATCCTACTCTCTTTCTCTCTTTGAGGTCCTGAGTTCCTTTCCCAGTGCCTGTCTTGTATAGCAAGACATGTTCTTCCACCACATGCTGTATGCTATCTGTTCTGTGGCTTATTGTAAAAACTCAAGCTTTCCAAACTTGGCTCGTTGATACTCAAAGGTCAGCTTTTGATGTCAAAGAAAACACTTTTTCTTTCCACCATGTGGCTCTTGCAATTGCATGACAATTTTTGCACTATGGGCTTGAAAAATGTCTCTTTTGAAAGTGAAAGTTGAACAAAGACTTTTTCCTCTGGTCTCTGTCTACCAGAGTAGGTAGAGAGTTACTGTTGTTTGAAGTGGTGGGGAAAAGAGTAGGGCAGAAGGAAAGGGGGAAGAAACATCACGGTTTAAAATCATTACCCCATTGTTGAAAATATCTTAATGTGAGTCCACAGAACCTGCTATTGGAATGTCACATCCACTGTCTTCTCTGGAGTCCATTGGTCAGAACAGAAGAGCAGATGATCTGTTCATAGGATACTTTCTCAGCACTTCAAGGATATCTTTGCAAAGGGTCTACTTGGTGTATGTGTTCACCCCACATTTCATTTTTGGAAAACTGCCTACATAGAGCTCCAGAGGTGGACAATGGCAACCACTTTATAGTACGTGATCCAAGTTCCCCTGACCACAGCTATGGGACCAGGGATAGACACCCTTGACCCAAAATGTGGCAGATTTTCCGAAAATAGCCATAGCAATAACTTCCATCAACATGCTTTTCTGACAACGTAAACTTGCTATATTTCCTTCAAACAATAGTAGAGTCTGTGTCGCCCCATTCCCCTGCCTGCTTGAACTTGGGCAGAACTTCATGAATGTGCTACCCAGAGAGAACAACACTATGTGACTTCTGAGACTATATCATGTAAGGTGAGATATTAATAGCTTTCGCCTGGATTTTTCTTAGTATCTCCCTCCTGTTTGCCCCCACTCTCTTTCTTTCTCTGGACACTTGCTCTTGGAACCCAGCTGCCATGCTATGAGGAAGCTCAGGCCACATGGAGAGGACACAGGTAGCCTCCCAGATGGTAGCTCTGTTGAGGTCCCAAGTTAGCATTGATAGCCAGGCATGTGAGTGAGGACTCCTTTGAGATGACTCCAGCTCAGCTACCATGTGACTGTACCCACATAAGGGACCTTGAGTGAGAACTGTCTGGCTGAGGCAATGATCGTTGTTGTTTTATGCTTTTATGTCTGGGGTAATTTGTTATGCAGCAATGAATAGCTGATAGACAAAGTGAGTCATCATAGCGATTTTTGAGTTTTCTCCCAGTAACTTTGGAATTGAGGCACAGAGAGATTATGTCAACTAGCCATAGGGGCTGGACAGGAAAGGTTATACAGACCTAATTGCTGAAAGTGTCGTTTCAGCCTAATTTAAACGTGTGAAAGGAACTGTACACAAGAGAAACAGAGATTTGGAGAGAGCAGGAGATGCGAGTGCATGACATTGGGAGAGAGAGGGAGAGAGTGTTGGCATGGTTCTGCTTGACTTTCTATTTCTTAGCTTTCATGGAGCCTGGTTATATGTCAGGTCTTATGCACTGTGAGATGCTTTTACATCCCATAATAATGATAATAATAATGAAGAATAATTGTATTCTTATTTTTTGCTTCAACTAGTCTGAGATTTTGTTTCTTACAACCAAATGCCTCCTGAATGAGATGTCTGCTAACCAATGTGAAATAGAAATGGCCACACCACTGGCTTCACATACAGTAAGTCAGCTGTAGAAAGGTTCTCCTGCTTTAAAAAAGGACACTTTGATAGTTTTACTATGATGATAGAGGAAGGAGTCTTTGTAAATCCCCACTTTTTAGCTCTAAACACAATGTGGTGACTGTCTATGGTGGTGGTCGGTGCTGCTCACTGGGTATTTCCTATTATCCACCTTCCTGGGACGTGGGCGACTCACACCTCCCAGCTCCCCTGTGGTGGAGCGGGACCCTGTAGCCGACCCAGACAAGAAGATGTGTGTAACGGTGATATGTGCCACTTGCGGCTACCCTTTAATTGTCCCTGCCAGACCCTCTAGAGCTCTTTTTTCTCTCTACCATGGTGACAAGTGACATTGCTGAGAGTGGCTACTCCACCTGTTTCTGGGCTCTTGAGTAAGGATGAGGAAGTACAACCGATGTCCTGGCTGGTCTACAGCAGAGTGGGAGTAACAAAGAAGCCTTTGCTGTTTCAGGGAGATTTGGGAGTGGTTTTATCGTCATAGCACAATCCAGCCTCTCCTGCCTGATTCAATGACTCCGCCTCAAACACAACCAAGAAGGCTGGGACCTCCAGGACGGCCTCCCCGGGCAGCTCTTTCTACTTGTCTCACAATGGCTGCCATCTCGCCTTCCCAGGAAGTTTCAGAGGAGCAGCTCTCCCCGCCTCTTGTTCTCCTTCCATGCCTGAGGGTACAGATCTTGTTCTGTGTCCACATCTTATCCCTGTTCTCCTTTCTCTTCAAATGTTGACACACTTAGGTTTGTGCAATCTTTAAAGATTTCCACTCAACCTTATGATGCTGTCCAGTAGCCACATCATTTCTTTTGTATTTAAGCTTTTCTATAGGTGATTTATACATACTGCCTCAGTTTTCTCTTCATCTTCTAAATACTTAATCCTCTTTAAACTCATTTTTGTTCTAATCTCTTTACTGAAGCTGCTTGCCTAAAATTGTCAGGCTACATAGACCAAGGCTACTCTGATCCTCAGAATTCCAAGTATTTATTCTTGCTATAGGGTTATAAATTTCAAAACTGGAAAAAAAAGGCACAGTGCTGTGCTTCTCAAACTATAATGTGCAGAGCATCACCTAAGGATCTTGTTCAAATGCAAATTCCAGGATCCTACCCCCAGAGATTCTGGTTCGGAAAGTCTGGGGTGGGCACTGGGAGCCTGGGGACGCTGCTGTGGCTGCTTTGTGGCCACACTTTGAGTAGCACTGGGTTAGATGACAACTTTTAGTTTTCTCTAAGTCTAAAATGAAGACTAACATATGGGCCAGCATTCCTTATGTAGCAGAGAAGGTCTTCTCTGTGATTACTCTGATGAACCAGCAGGGATCCGTCTTATAAGTGATTCAAGAAAGAATGCCTGAGGCACACACAGTTGGAAATGAGGGCAAGTCTCCATATATTGCACTCGCCACACATCTCCAGAACTTGGACTTGAGGTTGTGATTGAGGCTCGAAGGTGAAACAGTTGTTCTCCTCTTTGTGGAAAGAGCTCTGGTGCTGAAACACACATTTGAGCTCTATTTCTAAGGACAAAACACGGTAAAATAATGAACTGTTTAGAATTTTCTGTGCAAATGCATTCTTTGAGATTTCTTTGATAGCCAAGTGGCTGCTTTTGGGAAATCACAAAGAAGTCAAACAGATGTGACAGCTTTCTGAGGACCTTGTTCTTCCCCTTGTTCAACACTTTTGCTTCCTCTATAGCCATCCTGTTGACACAAGGGTAGACATGCTGGCAACTGGGAAGACACCACCTCATAAGTGGTGGCTCCAGCCGAGAGTTTTATCCATCCCCACGGACACTCTCCCCTTCTGCCATGGACCATACTGGCTAAGTTCACCAGTGCCCTGCAAAGTCTTGGCAAAGTCACAGAAAACAGGGAGTAAAGAGGCTGAGAGACATTTTAGAGGTTGCCTGGGTCTGGACCACTCATTTTGTTTTAGTTAGAAAATGGAGATTTGAGGAGGATAGATACATTTTTCTAGATCACACAGCAAAATTCTGGCAGAGCCAGTCCAATGAACAAGGTCTCCTGACTCCCAGTCCAGTGCTCTTCAAGTGCGTCCTGTTCTCGAGGGATGAGAAAGTTAAGATGGGCAGGACAAAGGTCGGTACTCGGGAGCTCTTTCAGCTAGCTAGAAGCCTAGATGTAATTGGAGTATTGTTTTGTGATGATTAAATGATATAAATAATTCCCCAGTGGTTACAGATGAGAAAACAAAATCCCTGAGATGTCACTGGCCAACACATCCTTGAAATGAAAGTTACTGGAATAAGATGAGGAAACCTATGGCCCAGAGATGACATTGGTCATCTCTTAACATTCTGGCACTTTCAAGGTGTTCCTTTTCCAGGCTCTGCTCCCAAACCCTTTCTGACTTTTCCATTCCTGACATTTTCAGCCCAAACAGTGAATTTCCCAAGTCTTCTTAGATCCTTATAGGAAAATCTTTCTTGCTCCCTCCTAGAGGTTTGGGGCTTCATTCTCATGTTTAAAGAAGAAAATTAGTGTCTAAAGTGACACTGCCAGTGAAAAGCTGCCCAAGACTCTTAGGTTCTCAGCTTCCAACATGAGTTTTCTTTGGCCTTGGCTTGTTAATGATGGTATATTAAACCTCATTTATTCAGATTTTACCAATTTGGAATTAGCAACAATTGTGGTAGGATCTATATTAAGGTCTACCTTTGAGAATCAAACAGAAAAGGTTGAACAAATTGTAAGAGTTAGGATATTTAAAGGGGGATATTTAGCCTATTTAAGAAAAGTCTTTTAAAGTATTTTAGAAGCATCATTTAAAACATGTTCAGAACTCTCTGACCCATACCTCTTGACCCATATCTCATTTTAATTATAATTACATATTATTCTTACATGTTCAATAAAGGAGGTCTCCTGAGAGTTTCTAATTTAGTGTTTATACACACACACACACACACACACACACACACACATTTGTAAGCATTATAATTAAATGACATTTCTCTTAAAAAATTCTCCAAATCATAGTTTTGTTTTCCTTTGGGTTTCCTTCTAACAATGGGTATAGATTAATGAAGCTTTCCTATACTTGTAACATGTGTATGTGTGTGTTTGTACTTGCTATGAGTCATCATGAGTTACAGACATTATAACTTAGAAGTAATTGCACTACAATAGTGATTGCTGTAATGAGTAAATACATTTCAGAATATGTGCGGTTATGTGCTACAATGCACAAGAACAATAAACAGGTTTGTAACTTTGTCCTAGGTAATGAATTCCATTGATAGAAGAGAATAAAAGAATTGTTGAATGTAAGCCCAATGCATTCAATGAGAAGAATTTTATTTACAAGGGAGTTGGGGAGTTGGTAACAGTACGATTGTCTGTGGAGTCCAGGAACTATGGAGATGCTGAAATTGGGTGTTTGGCCAACTGTCCTGTTTGGCAACACTTTGTTTGCTGAATCTGAGCCCACTGGTATCTAGGCTCTGGTGAAAATTCAGAAACACAGAACAACAGATGACTTTAGCAGCAAAAGTGAATATGTGCCAAACAAAATAATATTTAAAACCTGTCCAGATAAAAAGAATTTTGAACAAAACTCCAAATCTAAATAATTTTTCATGGTATAACCTGATTCTCTGGGTTAAATGGCCTGGATATTTGACTACCAGTACTCTCTAATCACCCATAGTAACTACAAGAAGTAACTCTAAAATCAAACTAAGACCTAATGTCCAAGAATAGTAAATAGTGCTGGAGTGGATGAGGACGGAAACAAAGTGAGAACATCCAATTCTGCTTTGAATTGGGATACTCTGTGCACGGGTACTTGCCCAAGGACTACGTTCCTACATTTCTTTTGTTCCCCATTTTAAAAAACATTATTGTAGTTTAATTTGTATATCATAAAATTCACCTATTGTTACGTATACACTTTGGTGATTTTTAGTAAATTTATTGAGGTGCGCAGCCATCACCACAATCCAGTTTTAAAATATTTTCATCACCCTAAAAGTTCCCTGGCTCCTGTTTGCAAATAATCCTAGCTTCCACCCTCAACTCCAATGGTCTTCTACGTTCTTACTCACTATTTAATGACCTTTGGTTTTGACTCTGTAAAAGTAAACTCATGAGTACTTAAAGAAACACAGGTTATGTTGAAACGGCTTTATTTTTTTAATCCATAAATATCTGTTACTGACAAAAGTGGAAAAATCCTTAAGACTAAATCTTACTAAAGTGATATCTGTTTACAGTACATATAGAATGTGCTTTGACAGGTAAGTAGAATGACGAGATTTGTACAGAGAAGCAGTTGCGAGAGCACTGCTCATCATGAAGCTTACACATGAGTAATGAAGAAACTGTGCAAAGATACAGATAGAAAGGTACTTTTTTCATCAATACTACCATATAATAAACATGGAATCGATAAACTGGGCTAATGCATAAAAATGTTCATTAATCCCCCCTTAGGAAATCGTGTCCCCGAACTAAAAATATTATAGTAAGAATTGCTTTTTATTAGAGAATTTTAAGAATTCTTTACTACAAAATGTCTAGTTGAGTTATAGAACTAGAGGGATATTTGCCACTATGAAGCCAATGACTGAGTCCTCCCATGGAGTGGCATTCAGGGGTCACTGCAGGGTGGGCAGCAAAGTTGAGCAGGGTCTTCTCCTCCCTCAGGAGGGAGGACACGAAAGAAATACACAACCACAGCGTCATTTCTCTGACTGATGGAAGGTTAATGTGTTTCCTGATTTACAAGATGGGCTTGATGATACACACTTGGACTTTCCATTCTCACTTCACAAGCCTTCACTGGGAGGACGGTAGTGTCATGAGGAGAGGCTAGAAAGGTACTAGGATGGGTGAGTGCCCACCTCCTCGCAGCCCAGGTGGTGATGCCGCCTCCTCATCCTCCAGTCGGAATGGAGCCTCGTGTCCAGATGTGGTCTTCAAGACACACGTTCCAGAGTGGAATATAATGACATCCATTGCCACACGGACCCTGTGCCAGGCGTGCTCCTCTGTGGCTTGGAACGCATTTTCCATCTGCCCTCAAATACAAACCTCATGCCCTTGTGGGCAAACTTCCAAACCTTTCTTCTCCGGTCAGTCCCCTCTGAAACTGGAACCGTCTCCCTCCAGCTATAAGGATCATATCCAAAATGGAAACTCCAAACTCAGAATGCCCTAGAATTCCCCAGCCACCCAGGATGGTTTAGGTGTGTCTCTATGAGAGGACTTCCATGACACACAGTTGGTGACCTGTTGAATGGTTGGTAACCTTCAGGTTCGAGAGCATCCCCAGGTGGCCGAGCCCACCGGGCCCACCCAGGCTCCAGTGAGGAGTCTTTTGGCTGTCTGGGGCTGTCTGGGGCATCTGAGGACGTTGCCACCAGGGGCAGCACTCGGGGATGGTTGTAGTTGGGGGGAGGTGCGGAGGGACGTGAGGAAGGGAGCGGGCGCTGGCAGGGAATGAAAGCCCTAGAATGCAAAAGCTGGATGAAACTTCAGAGCTCATCTCGTCAAAGCCCCTCGTTTCACAGATGGGGAAACTGAGGCACTGAGCAGGGGACATGAGTGGCCCTCGGTCACACAACAAGATGAAGACAAAGCCAGGGCTGGAAGCTGTGTCTCCAGAGCCTGAGCCCTGTGCTTTTCTTTTCTCCTAGAGTATGCTGCCTTCCCAAATCAAATATAGAGCCCAGGAAGACATATCTTTCATATTGAATCTGCCATTAAAATGCTGCATTTATAAAAAATAACATTTGAACCCTGAAAAATTCTTCATTAAAACACAATGCTCTTTCTTGAAAATACTCCAGAGCAAAGTTTCCCAGATTCAGAGAGGATGACAGGAATGTATGTGGGAGGTGACATGTCAGCTCCTCTCAGAGCAGGTGCCTTCTAGGGCCAAGTGATTGGCAGCCCTTTCATATTACCTTGGGTCAAGTCCACAGTTGGGTGGAAGGAATCTGAGGGTGGAGGCTGGTGGCTGGTTGCAGACAAGGTATCTCTGAAGAAAATGGATTGAGTTTGGTGGCAGCGATGTTGGTTGGTATGGATGTTCCTCCGTGCTTAGAGACTCATGAGGCCCTCAGAGCTTTTTGGGACAAAGCGGGATCTGAGATGCACACAAGCAGGGAGGGGGCGAGTGAGTGGGAGCAGTGGCTGAGAGCCCCCGCAGATATGAGTCTTTGGCCAGAGTAGGAGCCTCTGGGCTAAGAGCGTGCTGGGTCAGGAGCTGCAGGGCACTTGCCAGCCACGGGATCCAAAGCTGACCATTGGAGGCCGTGACATTTCCGACCACAGGTCCTTTCCTCTCTCTCCCAAAGATCAGAGGGGAGAGCCCTGGGCTGTACACACTGGGGTATTATTTCACCGGGGCAGGAGGTGAAGGATACACCAATGAGGCAAGCAGAAGACCTGAAGAATGTCTGATTCTTCCATTGTTTTCATCGAGAGCTCTGATTTGTAGAACTAGAGACTACAGTGGGACCAGGGACGGAGAAGAGCAGATGGAGGAAGAAGGAGATGCGAGGAAGGAAAGCGTGAACTGGCGTGGAAGACTGAGGTTCAGACAGGAGTTTTGGGGAGTGAGAGTGGAACATTTGAATTGTGGGAAGGGTTGGAACGTTCTAAGGGGCAGACCCATGGCCCAAGACACTCCCCAAGACACTGGGGAGCCCTGAGGGCAGAAGCTTAGTTAGGAGGTTCAGGGAGTCTGGGCAAAGCCTTTTTGACTCATGGATGCACAGAGCCAGGTGCTAACTGGAGGAAGCAAGACGGGAGGGATGGAGGGGCATGGGGCATCAGGACAGCTGTGCTGCCTTTCAAGGCCAAGGACAGCAGGGCTAACTTTCAGGGCAGGAAAGAACCTGGGAAGACCCATGTCAGTTCCTATCAGAGCAATGGAGACGTGCACAAAAGAACTAATGAGCACAGGGACATCTCAGGCTTTAGGTGTCCCTTTCCAGGAGGGGAGCTTCTATTATAGGTGAAGATGGCCCTTCTATGAGTACTAGAGGCCACTGGCCTGGCTGGGCTGGAAGTCACGGCATCTGGGTTCCAGCCCCAGAGTGGACGCTCTTTTATCTGCCATGTGAACTTGACTGGTGAAGTGGCTTTGCCTGTTCTGTAAAGATGTATGGGACAACTGAATGAGTGGGCTACCTCTGTGTCCGGTTACAACATTGTTTTCTGGATTTTCAAATGGGGGACTGAATGGGAGCAAGTTTGTAGACCGATCTCTCTGTCTCTCTCTTTTTATTGCCTCTCTGCTGCCCTCCTTCCCTCCATTACTCTCTTCCGGGCCCGAGAGTGAAGCACAAGAAATCCTTCAGAAGAAGTAAGCATTCAGGTGGAATTTTCCAATCTGACTGACATTAGAGGCTTTAAACCGAACAGTGCCAAGGCTGGGATGAGAAATGTTTTGGAATCAACCTATCAAACAACCCCTGAGACAGACAGATACCTTGTCAGAGACAGGGCTGGGGACAGCCCCGGGGAAAGGCCTCGCCCCGAGGGCCGGAGAACGTGGGAGCCGGAGGGGAGATCAGCTTCCTGGGTGGGTGTGTAGACACCGGGGAAGGGGCTTCTCACCCTCGCTGGTCCTCTGTCCTCTCCACCACTGGGCTGCCAAGAATTACTAGCAGATTCAAGGGTGCTGGGCTTAGGGCCCAGCTGTGAGACACCCCTTTGTTTCTGGGAGTGATCAACTGCTCTGTTTAGACTAATTGCCTCCTTTCCAGCCCTGTTTGCCTCATCTGGAACAAACTCTCATAAACCCGTGGGGACCAGCCCTTAAGGAGGTTTATGTGTTTGTGGGGAGCATGGTGGGGCCATCCCTGGCCTCAAGGCTGCACTGTCCCAGGGACACCTGCCCAGTGGGGGAGCTGAAGGCTGCTCTTGCAACCCCACCTTCACCCCTCAAGATCACGCTGTGGTTCTCCTGTTCACCTTGGCTGGGGGCAAACTCTGGACAAGGGAGGAGACAAGAGCCTTGGAAGCCTTGAAATCAGTAAGAGGAAGCCGTCCACTGAGTTCTCTGTGGTTGGATTAAAAATTCCCAGGGTTGACACTGAGGAGTTCTTCCCCCCACACCTGCCTTTTTAAAGGGCCACACATGCAGAACTGAGGGAATGTCAAACCCCATTTAAGGGCATCGTTGATGGAGTCTGACTGTGGTGACAGTCATATTTTTAGTGTCACACCTTCACCCAACAGCCTGGAGCTGATTCCCCAGCCCCAGCCCAGGGAGGTGCCCTGGCCCTGAGAATGGGGGAGCCCCTTCTCTCCCTCCCGCCAGGCTCCGGTCTTGGGGTAGTGGATGATGCTTAATTCACTGCCAGCTCCCCAGGCAGCCGTCACACCAAGCCCACCCCAAGGCCGAGGCAGAGAAGGGGCTGAGGTGGGCTGACAGCAGTGGCCCCCCACAGAGCCGAGGGCCTGGGTCTGCCTGACCCTCCGTGCCCCTGCAGGGAGGGATTGAGGTGGAGGGGAGCTGCCCAGGTGGCCCCAGGCTGTAGCCTGGAGAACCGTTATTTGCTTTTGCTAATAGTCTTTGTCCCTTTGATCCAGAGGAGGCACAGGTCTGAAGGAGGAGCGGCCAGGAGAGAAGGATGGAGCTGCAGGAGGATGGGAGGCAGGGTAGGGAGAGGGGTGGGGAGAGTGAGCTCTGAGCAGAGCAGGTGGGCAGCTGGGACAGAGGGGTAGGAAGGGTGCAGGACAACCACCTCAGGTCCTCCTTGTTTAGGGGCGGAGCAGCCGCTGTCTAGAAGTCTCTGCCTC
Source organism: Varecia variegata (assembly GCA_028533085.1). Classification (NCBI taxonomy): domain Eukaryota; kingdom Metazoa; phylum Chordata; class Mammalia; order Primates; family Lemuridae; genus Varecia; species Varecia variegata. The sequence continues at coordinate 103,801,264 of CM052441.1, forward strand.
CGTCCTGCCTGAGGGGCACAGTGGGAGACGGCAGAGCCCTGCGCTGTGGGGGTGGTGAGCCCTGAGACCCTGGGCGTCACAGTGGCCCTTCCCACCCTGAATCTCTGGCCCCCACAGGCGCCTCCCAGGAGCAGAGCAGAGGTGGAGAAGGCAGGCCTGAGTGGCAGTCATAGTTCAGATCCAGAGGCCTGGAGGGGGTGTGGAGATAACTGGCTAGCCAGGGAGGGCACCCCCAAAGTCCCTGCTCCCCTTCCCTACTGCCCTCTGGGAAGGCTAGAGCCAAAGCCCCAGAGAACTCAGGGCAACACACCCAGGGCCGGGGACGAGCAAAGCCCCCTCAAAGGACAGGCTGGGGGCCCTGTGGGTGGGCAACAAGGGGGAAGCATCCGAAGGGAGGGAGCCCCCCACTGTGCCAGGGCAGAGGAGAGGGCACAGGGCCAGGGCGGGGTCCGCAGGGGTCAACGAAAGAAGGGCCACTCGGTGGGGACCAGAGGGTCCCAGCAGGCAAGAAAAGGGTCGTTATTGTGCTTATGGACACAGCAGCTCCCTGGCTCCGAGAGAGCGAGCAGGCAGTTTTTAGGCACTAGAAGATTTCCGTGATGCGGTTCTAGGTAAATGAATGAGGCCGAGTCGCCTATTCGGTCAGCCCACTGACCGCACCTGCTGGCCAAGCCAACCCAGGCAGCTTCGGACCAGGCTCAGGCGAGGGTCTCTTGGCTGACGGAACCTGCAGCTGAGTCCCCAGGAGGGGGAAATGGGGGTGTGGGGTGGAAGGGCGTTGGGGAAGGTGGTGGGGTGACAGTGGGGCCTAGCCCCTCCTCGTTCCCCGCTGTCTCTTCTGGAAGAGAGAACGATCACTCTAGATCCCAGGTCTGGGCGTGTTGAACCAGGCCATCCGGGCTGCGTCCTGGGGTATGGCTTTCTGGGCAAGGGTGGCCCACCCCACCTCCTACAGAGGGACGAGGGGAGGGAGAACTGCAAGGCTAAAAGCTCCGCTCCTGGCCCCTCCTGGCCCCTGCCCCGGCCTGCCCCACCCCGCAGCCCCGGCCCTGCCCCGCCGGTCACACGGTCACTTCGGTCTTGCTGGCTGTGTAGCAGGTGTGGTGGCCCGGGATGTAGTGCAGCTGTTCCACCGTGTTGTGTCTGCGGGAGGCGAAGGCGTGGCGCTTGGCTGCCGTCTGGCTCTGGCCCAGGGTGGCGTAGGAGTTATTGGAGGCACTGGGATGGGAGTGCATCTTGGTCATGCGGTAGCGGTCCAGCACGGGTGTGGACACAAAGACGTCCGTGTGCGAGATGGCCCTGGACAGCGACTGCTCGGGGAAGGCCGTCCGCTCCGGGGACAGCAGCGGGTCCTGGGAGTGCAGGCGCTCCGTGGAGAGCAGCTGCTCATCTGACAGGATGCGGTCATAGGGCATGCCAAACTCATCGGGCAGGCCCCGCTCCGGGGACAGGACCCTGTCCTGGGACATGGCTCTGATGGGCCGGCGGGGTCGTTCCCGTGGCAAGGGCTTCTGCTGTGACATCTGGATGACGTTGAGGGGGAGGGTGCCACGGGCAGCCAGGTCAGGCAGGTGCCGCCGCCTCATGTAGTACTCGTCAGCCTCCTTGTCGGCTGCAGGGGTGAGACACAGAGAGAGAAGGCAAGTGGGGTGACACTGAAGCCAGGATTCAGGGAGAACCCTGCACCCCTCCTGCTCCACCACAGACCTGTAAATCTCCTGGGATAATTGGCCAAACCCCTTTAGTTGTGGATTAGGGCATGGAGGCTCAGAGAGGTGAAGGCAGCGCTTCCCCAGCGGATGTGCAAAGCAACCCAGAGGCTTTTTAAGTGCATATTCTGATTCAGTGCATCTGGGGTGGGCCCAAGAGTGTGCATCTCTAACAAGGTGACAGGTGATGCTCATGCACCCAGTCCATGGACCACCTTGAGTAGCAAGGGGTTAAGGAGCACCCTGAAGGTCCCTGGAGACTTCATGGCAGAGTTGATGGCAAGTCTGACTCCCTGAACTCCATGGTCCTGAAACAGAATGCTCCCTGTCTTGCCAAAGCACCCATGTAGCAGCTTCCCAATAGGGCCAGAGCCTCGCTCTATGAGAGCTGGGTCACAGAACCAGCCGCCTGCTAGAATAAAGTAAGATGCTCCAACTAGGAGGCACTTGTGAAAATGCTTAGCTGGTAACTTAGGAACATAGTAACACCTTCTCTGGAGTAACAGCCAATGCACAGAAGCCAATACACAGCAACCAGCCCCCACACAGCCACATAACCAGCCTACATATATTCTGCCTGTGCTCACAGCACGAGCCGGCTGGAGCAGTCCTATATGTGCACCTCATTCAGAGGCCCCACTCTCCACTCCGTCCAGTAAGCCCTCCCAAGCTCACACTACCTTCTGTACCCTTGAACTTACCCAGAACTTGCATGTTACACAAAACCTGCATTGCCCAAGATTCAGGAATGAGGCCTTCTATTGATGGCCTTCTAGAGCCCTGCAAAGTGTGGGAATGCTGTCTGCTCCTTGTTTGGCCCAGATGTTCAGTGATGGGTATCCTGTCTCCTGAGCCACGTTCCCTCACCCGGAGTGTCCATCAGATTCCTCAGGTCATCAGAGATGCCAACATCTAGCCATAGAGACTCAACACTCCACCATGAAGGTGGCTGATGTGGACTTGGGCTGAACTTCTGCCAGTGTCGGTTACCCTGCAGCTTCAAGCAAATGCTTGGCCGTAGGCTCCAACAGCGGCTGGGTGGTCATCAAAAGAGACTCATGGGGAAATGGGAAGAGAAGGTCCAAGGGTCAGAAAGCCAGGAAAGCCGAGGAAGTCCCTCAACATACTTTCTTGAAATTTGAGTGTCTTAAACCCATCAATTCCCAGAGCCTCCCCAGACTCAAATGGTAGAGCTGTGATCAGTGGACACACTGGATTGGAATGATGAAATGGGGTGTATGTGCGGGAAGGGGAGAGTCTCAGGTCCTCAAGACAGTGTTGACACGGTTAGAGAGGGACCTGGTGTGTGGATCTCTAGCAGGGGTCTCAGAGAAAGCTCTGGCCATTGCTACCTCAGTTCCAAGACAGGATATAGAGCAAGGAAGGCCTGTGGTTTGAAGAAGGCAGGTGGGGCACGGGCCTGGAGAAAGGCTTCTTTTGGCATGAGTTGAAATGTTTTCTCATAGGGGAATGTGGCTCTGAGGATTCTATGGCTTCTGACTATGAAAAGAAAGGACTCAGGCCATAAAGACAAAAGCAAGGGGCTTGTCCGTTCTCTTCTTCCACCCTACAACTCCTTCTTTGTTCTTGGGATTCCACACTTGACCCCTTGCATATGGACCAAGAAAGTAAGACACAGGAGGGTGTGCTGGAGTCCCCAAAGACAAACCCCAAACTTCCCAGGGGAATCTGGCTTACTTAGCCTCTTCAGAGAGGAGTACTTGCTGGGGTTGGTCTTCACTGCAGACTCGTAGGATGGAGGCAGGTGGGCCAAGTTCTGGAAAGAGCGGGAGAAGGAGAGGTCATAGGGCTCGGTGGCTGACGTCAGGATGTTGTTCATCCGTGGTTTCTCTGCAAGAAAATGGAGGGGCGCATTCTATTAGTGAGGACCAAGGCTGAGGCAGGCACGAGGGAAGGGTCCAGGTTCTATTTCCTCCGCTTTCTGCCTCATCCCTTACTACAGCCTTCCTCCTGCTTTCCTGGCCCTCTGTGCTAGGACACAGGGGGTGCTTGACTCAGTTTCCCTCATGCTCAGTTCCAGTTGTCAACAAGCCTGGGGGCAGGTGCTTGCTTTGGCTGCCAACAGTGACCATGACAGTTGATGTGGTTTGGATGTGTGGCCCCCTCCAAATCTCATGTTGACATTTTGATTCCCAGTGTTGAATGTGGGGCCGGACTGGAAGTGTTTGGGTCCTGGGGGTGGCCCCTCATGAAAGGCGTGGTGCCCTCCCCATGACACTGAGTTCTCTCCTCATTGGTTCACACGAGAGCTGGTTGTTTAAAAGAGCCTGGCACCTCCTCCCTCTCTTTGCTCCTTCTCCCACCACGTGACACGCCTGCTCCCCCTTCCCCTTCTGCCTGGACTGGAATCTCCCTGAAGCCCTCACCAGAAGCAGATGCTGGCGCCACGCTTCGTGTACAGCCTGCAGAACCATGAGCCAAATAAACCGCTTCTCTTGCTAAGCTGCCCAGCCCCGGGTACTTCTTTATAGCAGCACAGAACAGACTCATGCAGCAGTTTGCCACTCTGGGAAGGGGAGATGTGACTCTGAGTGTAAGGAGAAGGTTCTTTCTCCTGGTACAATACTGGGTTGTCTGGTGAAAACGGGAGCCTGATGGGACTTGGGGGCATCCTAAAGTCATCTCCTGTGTCAAGGTGCTGTCCCTGTCCTAATAGCTCTCAGGCTTAGAAAAGTCAGAGCTGGAGGAGATGGGGTGGCTTATCTTGTCTACGTACCCACAGAAGAACTGGGTCCAGGACCCAGCTCCACCGAGACCCCAACCCCTGCTCCATCCGCACGTCATCGTCATCCCACCTCTCACGTAGCCCCTCCCACCTTGGGAAGTGCTACACCGGACAAGCCGCCAGGAGCCACACAGCCATTTTATTGTACTTTAATTCCTTCCCAGAAGCCCCTCCTTTAGCCACCTCTAAACCTCTGGAGGGCGGAATGCAGGCAAAAATGCACAGCACATCATTCCTTTCTCTCTGCTCCCGAGACAGGGCCTTGGATGCCGGACTCTGAAGAGAAAGGAAGGAGTGTTGTTCACTGCCAGACCTGGGAAACAGAGGGGAAGGGGAGTGGAAGGAGAGGGGAGAGGGAAACGAAGCGAATGACTGGTGGGGGCACAGATAGGGTGAGCTGGGCTCAGGCCAGACCAGGAGTAAGGCAGGAGAGGGGAGGGGAGTGCAGGGCAGGTGAGGGAGTGGCAGTGAGGATGGGGACAGAAAGGAGTGGAGGTACCGGCAGGAAGTCCAGCAGGCCTCAGTGCTCCACCAACCGGAGGAGGGGCTGCCACAGTGGGGGGACAATAGGTGGTTGCTGGGGAAACGGTGGTACCATTCCCAGAATCAGGCGGCTGGGAGGCTACAGCCTAGCAGCATCATCCCTCCATCCTCTTGGGCTTGAGACACTTCCAGGCCAAAGAAGTTCTGAGAAGGGGCAGGCCTGACCTTGGGCAAATGTGCAGCAGTACTGTGGCTTCTGGTGCCTCTCGGCAGAAAGTGCCAACCCATGGCAAGCAGGAATTCTGTGGGCCTTGGGAGAGAGAGAAGCCATCCCAGGCCTTGTCCAAGGGCAGCCCCACATGCAGGGGACTCTTGGCTTCTTTGTCCCTTCCTGCCTGCATTGTCACCCCAACACTGGGGATGGAGCCAGGGGAGCTCAGCCAATGCGCTGGTGCTCATACCAGCTCGGTACATATGTGAGGGGGTGGGGCACGCTCTCCATGCCCGAGAGATCGGAACATGCTGTACAGAAGGCGCCTCCCTGTCATGGATCAGGACAGATGCCAGGAAGTGGAGTGGGCAGGAACCTAGGCGCGCTCCTCCCCAGAGGGGGTACTAGCCACTCTGCCCTTAGCCCTTGTGTCTTCACTTTGGCCACGCTGGAGAGGAGTGAGCTTCCCTCTGCCCGTTGGCATCATAATCCCTCTGAGGGCATCACTCAGCTTACCCACTTCCAAAAGCAATATTTCTGGGCACTGATGCTCCACCACTGTGCTCCAAAGCATGTCATGGAGCCAGGGCCCACTCTTCCTTGCCTCCTGACTCCACTGTGATAGCCCCCGCACCCCCCCCACTCCCTACTGGAATGCCTCCCTTCCTCCTCCTCTATCAAGGTCCCCCCTTACTCAAGGTTTCCACTGTAACAATGTCGTATCTTGATATCTGTTCTTCTAGTCTGTATCACTCTTCTAGTCAGTTCTACCCAGTTTGGTATCTAACTGATCTCAAATAATTTGACTTGAGTTGGGCTTGTCGATTTCCAAAGCTTGCAATCTCCCTGACAGCAGGGCCCTGCCTGCCAGTTTTTGTGATTCCTTCATAATGCTTGGCCTAAATTATAAGGCTCCAATTAATGCTCCTCGTAGAGCATTAAGCAGATACAGGCCCCCTCCTCTCTTAAGAGTCGTTCTGCCACCTCTGGGGAAAAGTCTAACATCCACGAAAGGAACGCAGAGGCCTCTGCTCCCACTGCCCTGTGCACTGCTCCATGGCAGGGACCAGGTCCCCTCCACTCCCATCTCCTTGCTCCAGTTGGAAGAGAGAAGGCAGGAAGACAAGGAGGGAAGAATGGCTCCTCCTTTTGTATTCAGGAGTCTGTGCCTGTGTTGGCTCCTTCTGGGGAAAATCAGCTCGGTAGTTGTTCTTTGAGAATGTGGCTGAGCAAGTGGGAGCTCTCTGCGCTTGCCTTTTCGGCTCCTCTTCCTGCTGCTGCTTGCTCACCAAGGGCATCCCCCGGCTCCCTGCCTCCGCCTTCTGCTTCTCCCTCCCAGCACTCCTGCACAGATTGCCCCGCTCCCGAGGCTTCTGCTACTCCTCCAAAGCTACACTTACATCTTCAGCTCTCCCCGCCCTCTAGGCTGCATTTCTACACTCCAAACTGCCCGTCAAATAATTTTGCTTGCACATCCTATGGTCATATCAAATTCCAGGTGTCCAGATCCAAGCTCGCCCTCCCCTGTTCCACACTGGCCATTTTCCTGATTCCTTAGATTGTGTTAATAGACCCCCCCCATCCTTCTAATCAATCTCATAATGGCTCTCATCAGCCATATTCAGTGAGTAATGAGGCTTTCCCAATGCTTTCTTCAGAATGTTTCATATCTCAGCCCTCCTTCTGTTCCCACTGTCAACATCACCACTGGTACCAGCTTCTTTTAACTGATCTCTCCAGTTTCTCCCGGTTCTAATTTTTCTTAGACCCACAACCTGACACATCTGATTATACTGTTGCTTTCATCACATTTCTACCAGGAACGTAGCACATCAAAATATTCCACTCTCCTCTTCCTAATTAGGATCCCTCTCCACCTCGCTGCTGAGGCGCAGCGTAATCTGACACAACAGTGGTAGGTCTCCCTCCCAGGTGGGCTGCAGAATTTATCTTTGTGTTGAGTTTCTTTCTCACTAAAACTTTAACGATGTTTTCACTTTTTCAGAGCGAAGAGACAAAAATGACTGATAGTTCTCCATTTACATGGCTGTCTTATGTTCTATTGAGTTTGAAGCAGGTACCAAAAATAGTTTTTCTCTGTTAAGTTGTGATGTGGTGGGAGGATGTTACAACCTAAGAGGGAAGCGTGGTTTTGTAACCCTTTGGCACTATGCTAACACTCCTCTGCTCAACAACTTCAGCCTCGTCCCCTGCCAAGAGGCTAAAGCACAAATCAGCTTTGACTTTTATCAAATCTTAATTAGTTTGGAGAGGATTAATATAGTCTAACCAAATCTCATGTCCTTTGTAAATGATACCATAAGTAGCTTTGAGTAATGGAGAGTGTTACACTCCTTGTTGTGGACATATGGAATTTATGACTGCAAAAAGTGATGTGGATTGTAAGTAGAAATTGGTCAAGAAAGGTTCCGGCTCCTTTCCTTTCTGGGCAGAAGATCACTCTGATATCAGAGACAGAAACACCAAGGGGAAAATGGTCTAAAAGTGAGAGAGAAGCATTGTGGCTCTGGGGGTAGGGTGGGGGGGTTGCACATGGCTCCTCACACCTCCCTTAGCTTCAGTGAGTCAATGGCCATGTGTTTGATGCCTGGTTGGCATCAGTAGATAGAATGGCACCACTGGGAATGAGGGTGGAATGCAGAGTGCTCTCAATCATCTCTCACCATGTGGAGGGATCTGGGTAGCACTGGTGAAAATCGGATGGTTAGACTGATGATCACCTGAAAATCATAGAAAAGAAAATTGTAAAGAAGAGTTCAGGCATTCCACTGTCTCTCCAACATAAAAACATCTCTCTTTACCTCTCATGTGCTTCTCTGGATCAAAAGAAGCACTTCTAAGAAAGGCAGAGGTCATTGCATTAGGCTTAAAGAAACTTCCCCTGCTGTTTCTGTCTCTCTCATTCTGCAGCAGGGCTTCCTCTATCACCATGGTGACCCACCCACATCCCTGATCTGGCTGACTCGCCACAGAGGCTTTGTTGGGGTCGGGTGGAGTGGAGGAGAAAAGGATGGAGACAAGTCTGCATATAGGGGGTGGAGAACTGGGCAGGGAAAGTAGATTCTTTCTGTGGTGGTTGTGGGGTATTAGGGTGTGGTTAACCAGAAAAAGGATGCCTTGACTTAGGAGCTTATACTATATGGGGCTTTGATTTGTCCTGGGTCCACTGCCTGAGGTCAGGAGTCCTAGATTCTAGGCTCTGTCCTACCTTTAAATGACACAACCTAATAGTTCAAAAGCATTTCCTTTATTAATAATGCAAAAGCTCACTTAGATTGAATGATCCCCAAAATTAATATAGTCACAGTTGCCAAAGCCTAGAGTGCAAGACATTCCAATGACTTCTAACATTGTTTGGATGAAGATTCGGCTTACCACTACAGTACATTCCAGTATTACATTATTGCTTCAGCTCAACATTGTATTCTTGTTTTTCATTTGTGCATATGTCTGATTTCAACTAAAGCAAGGGAAAGAGGAAAGGCATGAGGTCTTCGCTTTAGTTTACCTAAACCATGGATTACAGCTTTGTCCTCCTTGCAGGGCTGTGATATCTGTGCCCATCTCCTTACATCTTACTGAAAGCATCTTTCCTGCCTTTGGCATTATACTCTCTGGCTACTCATTCTCTGGCTCCTTCACTCTCTATCCCGTCTCCTCTTCTCTTCTCTAAATACCATGGCTCCATAAGGCTCAGGTGTCTTTATGAAGATTTCAGTTCTACTCCAGGACTTCCACCCTCTTGCCCAAATAGATGGTTTCCAAATCTATACTTGTAACCTGAGGTCCATCTGATCTGTAGGGTTAGATTTTATAATAAATTGTTTATGGATATCCCCTTGAAATTCTTGCCCCTAAACCATTAAATACCAAAGTGCACTTGCCATTTTGTTGTCCAACATCAGGCCTCTGTCCATGGTACTAATGTTCCATGGCTTGGAACGTGAAGTTCAGTCATCTTCACCATTTCCCTCCTTTTACCCTCCATATCCGGTGAGTCCCGAAGTCTTCTTCCTGTGGCCATCTCCTAATCCAGGCCCACGATGTATCTTTTTGTCAAGATTTATTTTCGCTTTAGTCTCTAGCCACTTCCAAGACAAATCATCCCATGTACTCCTACCAGATACTGTCTCCATACCCCTGAATGCGGCCCCTCAACCAAATCCAAACTTCACAGAACAAATCCCTTTGTCAAAATCCCTTTATTAAATGGATTTGTTCTGTAAATTTTGGATTTGGTCAAGAGGCCACACTCAAGGATCCAGAAGGCCACATGTGGCCCCAGGCTGCAGGTTCTTCACCCCAAATAGGATGCTGTCCCTTTTCAGGACAGGTTGAGTCATAGCCAGGGAAGAAACTATTCACCAAAGGCTGCATGGATTCTACACCAGATCTGAATTTAAGCCAGAAGAGAGAACCCAGAAAAGGATATAAGAGACAGATTTTTTTTTCTTGCTTGTCCTCCAGAGGCAAGGAGAAAACCAATTTTAGTTTTTTTATTTTCTTTTTGTTTGTTTGTTTGTTTGGTTTTTAAGAAATATGGCAATATCACAGAGGCAAATGCAAGAAATAGGAGAAACCCCGGTTGAATGATGGAGAGAGGCAGTTGGTGAGAAACACTTCTAGTTTTCTGTCTCAGAACCTATGTGTCACCAGGAAAGGGTTATGTAGAATTCAAATTCCATTCTAATTGCTGATAACAAATTATGCCCCGTGCCCTGTGCTAAATACCTTAATGTGCTTTTTAAAAAAAGGAGTCCTCACAATGATCTTGATTTAAATGGGGACTGGAGTGCAGGGGAGTGAATATATATTATTGGCCTGCCATTTTCCAGACACTATAGAAAACCCTTTAATACCTTAACTGAAATCTTTATTGTAGTTTTTTTTTTTTTTTTTTTTTTTACAGATGAGGTCACTAACAGAATAAATGTCTCAAATTTATAAGTGCAGTGCTTTTCCTTTTGTTTAATCTCACTTAAATTGTTTCAATCAACATTTGAGTTTTTCCTACCTTGTAATTAAGGAGAAAATTTTACAATTAGCTATAAAGATGAAAACTAAAACTGCCCTAAAATAACCACTGTGACATTTTGTTGTTTTTCCTTTTATTCCCCTCTCCCCAAAAATGACTGTGTGTTCTTACATACACCCACACCCCTCACAAACATATGCATTTAATATTACAACGAATAATCTTGTATGTCATTTTGCACACAGATTGCAGTTCTTACAATGGATTAAACATGGTGATTTGATACTCACACTTGTGCAAATGACAATTATATATTATTCTGTGCAGCATTTATACAGTAGCAAAAATTAGGAAACCAGCTAAATGCACATACATATATGTACACACATATACAGATAAAAAATATCTAGTTTCCCTATATGTGAGCATGCTGCACATACTACTTTAATCTTTTTTTATATTTAATGAAGACCATATTGTGAATATATTTTCATGTTTTGAAATATTCTTTGAAACATTGTATATGGTTTCACATAGTCTTTCTATAGAATGTTCCATATGTCTGTATATCATTTAAGCATAGCATATTTAAGCACTCCCCTATTTTTTGGTATTTAGATTGTTTATAAGTTTAATAATGTTATATCAAAGAACCTTGAACACAAATCTTTGGCCATATTTCATTTCCTTAGGCTAATAACTAAAACAATCATTTCTAGGTCAACACACTGTCAATTGTCTAGCAATGTAACAAAGCAGATTGATAAACTTCCTCATATTGAACCATTCATTTATTCCTGGGAAATACCTTATTTGATTCTTGTGTCTTATTATTTCATTACAACACTGTATTCCATTTGCTTATATTTTATATATATTCATAAAGATAATTAGGGTTTCTTTGTGCTAGCACTGTCAACATTTTGTATCAAGATAATGATTTTGGAAAGCCAAGTGAATAACATTCCATCTTTTTTTATGCCTTGAACCTATTCATATAGCATATGAAATGTCTGTTCTTTGGAAGTTTGAAGGAATGCAATAATAAAATATGTGGTGTCTTTTGGGGGGTTCCTCTATTAGAACAGTGTTAGAGGCTTGGCTTGTGTTATTTCATTGACTGCACAACGAGTTCACTAGGTAGATATTGTTATCATTGCCAATTTACAGATAAGGAAACTGAACTTTGGAGAGGTTGAATATTTTTCCCACTGTTACATAGCTAGCAGGTGAAGCTGGACTACAAACCCAGGCAGGCTACAGTTATAGCCCACATTGTTAACCGTTATGTATACTTCATTCTCAAACTTGGTAACACAATCTTTGCATATAAAGCTTTCTAATTTTAAATTCAATTTTTAATTTCTATTTTTCATTGAAAAACATCCATTGGACATTTTACACTTTATTGGCTTAAAACTGTAATACCCCTCACAAAAATCTCCATGTGTGAAGTCATATATCTTTTCTTGTTCTTAATTTTCTGTGTCAATGTTTTCTGGATTAGCAATCTATTCATGTTATTATTCTTTTTCAAAGAACTACCTCTTATACTATCACTTCTGCTATTTCTTTTATCTTCAAATCATTATTTTATGTTTTTGAATTTGTTAATTCCTGCCTCCTAATTTTCTTTGGTTTGGTTTGTTATTGTTTTCTGATTTCTTGGCATGAATCTTTAGTCCGTTTATTTTCACTCTTTTCTGTTAGTAATATAATGTCTTTCGCTATGAATTTATCTCTGGCACTATTCCATGAGCATGAATACACAGTGTTCTTACTGTTGTTATGTCCTAAATGATCTGTAATTGTAGCCTTGATTTCCTCTCTGACCCAATGGTTATTTAGTAGAGTGTTGTTAAATTGCAAAGTGTTTGGGTTTGTTGGTTTGAACTTTTGCCATTAATTTTCTGTTTTATTGTACTGTGGTCAGAGCACAGACCCTGTCCAAGTTCTGCTTTTGGAAACTTACTGAGATTTCTTTTGTGGGCTAATATGCAATCAATTTCTGTAAATATTTCATGAGTACTTAGCAAAAAGGTATACTTTATTTTTGTTAAGTATGAAATTGACATATATCTATTAAATCACATGCATGAAATCCATTATTGAAGTTCCTGTATGTCCTAATTCATTTTTTGCCTACTTACTCTGTCAAAGACTAAGGGATCTGTGGTAAGGTCTTCCACTACTCTTGTGTTCCTGTCATTTTCTCTTGGTATTTGTAACAGCACTGGTTTTATATATTTCACAGCTACATTATTCAGCACAAAATCTAATGATGCTTAAGTATTCTTTATAGATTGTACCCTTTATTGATGTTAAATAACCCTTTCTGTCTCATGTAATGCCCTTTTTGCCTTTAAGTCTGCTTGATCTGATGTTTATATTGCCTTCCCAGCTTCCTTTTTGTTCACATTTGCCTGATAAACTTTTTCTGTTTTATGCTTGTCTCTTGATGAGTGTGTGTGTGTGTGTGTGTGTGTGTGTGTGTGTGTATTTTTAGTCTACCTTATGTGCTTTGGTACTTTCTTGGTTGTCCAATTAGCTAAAAGTGATTCCTCCCACTCATAAAATGGTCCTGCCTTCTATTGGAGTATCTTCCCTTCCCTGCTCTCGTTGTGCAGTATGATCTTGACCTCTCTCTTGGTCTCTCTGTATGGCTGGAACCATGAAACATAAATTATGTAGCTATGGGCAGTCATGTGAGCTTGGAAGAGAGAATGTCAGTTTAGAGACTGCAGCACATTGTATTTTCCAAAAATGGTCACAGTTATATTGCTAGTCTCACATGCTCTTCCTGAACCTTGCTCTTCCTGAACCTTACCATCCCCCAATTAGATACAGTGTATTTCCCCACTCCTTGAAACTGGAGGGCCTTTGTGACTGTCTCAGCAAATAGAATGAAGCAGAAATAGCATTGCATGCCTTCCAAGGCTAGGTTGAAAAAGGTGGTATACCTTTCACCTGGCTCTCTCTCATTTGGCACACTCAACCTTGGGTCCTAGCCACCATGTTGTAAGGAAGCCCAGGCCACATGAAGAGACTACATGTAAGGGCTGATAGCCCTGGCTAGGTTCTCCATTGGCAGCCAGCACCCACTGCTGGATGTGTGAGTGAGCAGGACTTCAGATGACTCTGGCCCACAGCCTTCTAGCCACCCTAGTTGAAACAAGTGAAACACATATGAACTATCTCCATTGAATCTTGCCCAAATCGCAGATTTCTTTTAAGCAAAATAAATGCTATCTTTATTGTATCATTTTTTAAAGTTAATTTTTTATTTTGAGGTAGTTGTAGATTCACATGCAACTATAATAAATAATATAGAAAGATCCTGTGTACTCTTTACCCAATTTCCCCAGTGGTAATATTTTGCAAAACTATAGTACTATATCAAAACCAGAATATTGACACTGCCAGTTGAGGTACAGAACATTTCCATCACAACATGGATTCTTCCTGTTGCCCTTTTACAGCTGAACACTCTTCCTCCCTGGACCCACCCCCTCCTTAACACCTAGCAACTATTAAACTGCTCCTCATTTCTTTGATTTTGCCATTTCAATACTGTTATATAAATGGAATCATACAGTATGTAAACTTTGAGATTAGATTTTTCTTTCACCAAGCATAATTCTCTGAACATTCGTCCAGGTTGTTGTACATATTAATAGTTCATTATTTTGTATTGCTGAGCAGTAAATATTCCATAGTATGGATGTATCACAGTTTGTTTAACCATACACCTGTTGAAGGACATATGGCTTCTTTTCAGTTTGGGAATATTATGAATAGGGAGGCTGTAAACATTCATGTGCATATATTTGTGTCAACATGCATCTTCATATATCTAGTATGAATAACTAGGAATGCAATTACTGGATTGTATGGTAGTTGCATGTTTAATTTTTTTAATAATCTGCCAAACTGTTTTCCAGAGTGACTATACTATTTTACATTCCCACTAGAAATGAATGATATAATTTATCTATATCCTTGTCAGCATTTGGTGTTGTCACTATTTTTTATTTTAGCTATTTGCATCTATGATAGGTGTGTAGTGATATCTCACTGTGGCTTTAATGTGCATTTCCCTAACAGCTAATGATGCTGAATGTCTTTTCATGTACAGATTTTTCATCTGCATATCTTCTTCAGTAAAATGTCTCTTCATTACTTTTGCCCATTTTTAAATCAGATTGCATTTTTTCCTATTAAGTTTCAGGAGTTATTTTTATATCCTAACTACTAGTCCATTGTTGGATATATGGTATGCAAATATTTTTGTCCAGTCTATAGCCTGTCTTGCCATTCTTTTAGTAGGATCTTTTGCAGAGCAAATGTTTTCGTGTTAAGTCCAATTTACTATTTTTTAAAAATTTTATACATTGTGCTTCTGGCATCAAGTTTAAGAATTGTATTCCTAGCTCTGCATCCCATAGAATTTCTCCTGTTTTGTTCTTAATATTTTATAGTTTTATATTTTACATTTAAGTATATTATACACTTTGAGGTTTTTTTAATATAAGGTAGGAGACTTAGGTTGAGGTTCTTTTTTTTCTTATGAATATCCAATTACTCCAGGATGATTTCTTAAAATGGACCTCTTTCTTCCATAAAATTGCTTTTGTACCTTTGTCAAAAAAATATGCTGGACATATTTTCATGGGTCTGTTTCTGGGTTTTCTATTCTGTTCTGTTCCTCTGCAAGTCTACCCCTCTGCCAATACCACACAGTTTGGATCACTGCAGTTATACGAGATTTCTTGAATTGAGCACACTGATCCTTACTACTTTATTTTTCTTTTTCAAAATTCTTTTAGCTATTCTACTTCCTTTGCCTTTTCACATAAATTTGAGAATAATATTATCTATAGGTACAAAACATCTCACAGGGCTGTTAATAGGAACTGCATGAAATCTGGATATTATTTTGGGGAGAAATAACATCTTTACTCTGTCTAGTCTTCCAATCTATAGGCATGATAGGTCTTTCTACTTGTACCATTTTAGTTCCTTTGACATTTATAATATATTTTAAAATGTATTTTCTTTGTAGCTACTCTAGGGATTATAATATATAACTTATCTTATCACAATCTTCAGAATTAGCTTAATTCCAGTAGAATATAGAAACTTTGCTCCAATATTGCTTCAATGAATCCTCGTCCTTTGCCGCATCACTGTCATATGGATTACATCTTTGTGTATATATATGTATGTATACATATATTATACCCAACAGTACAGTATGAAAGTTATTACTTTATATATTTTTATGTCTTTTTAAAAATTTAGAAGACATAAGAAAAATATTTTTATAGATTCTCTTATATTAACCACATATTTATCATTTCTTCCTGTGGATTTGAGATATGTCATGGTGTCCATTTCCTTTCGGCTTGTGACGTTTCCTTAGTATTTCTTGTAAGTCAGATCTGCTAGCAAAGAATTTTCTCAGTCTTTGTCTGAGAACGTCTTTAATTTTTGAAGGTTAGCTTTGCTAGATATATAATTCTGGGTTGGCACGTTTTTTTTCCTTTGAGTACTGTGACTAGTCTTCCTAACTGCCTCTGGCTGCCATTGTTTTGGATGAGAAGTCAGCTGCTAATCATAGCACTGCTGCTCTACACATGATGAGAAGGCAATACTCCAAATCCAGTGAGTTCCTTTCGAACGCAGTGGCACAGTTGCCAGAACCCACAGCCTGCCCCATGCTGGTAGAACCTCTGTGCTGACTGATCTGATAGGAGGGAAAGCAGCTCTAGGAAAGAATGTCTAGAGTTACTAAACCCTCACTGTTCTTACCTGATGTTCAGCAGTTCAGTTTTTCAAGTATAAATGCTTCTCAGATTGTTGTATACCTTTGGTCAACTTCCAGAGCACTGAAATGGCTGTTTTTATACATTTTCTCCAGCTTCATAGTTGCTTTATGTGGAGAGAATTTGCTAACTTTCTCACTGGGGCATGGCCAGCTTCACCTAGGTTCTTGGGATATCCTCCCCAATCACTCTCCAGCTCCCTATTATTCTAGAAACCTCAGTGCTCAGTCAAAGAGATGTTGGGGGAAGGTGGGGAAGAAAGGGGAGCTCTGGCTGGGTCCTTAGTCCCTGGGTAGCTTAAAAGTGTTTTTAAATCTTTTGGTATCAGTAAAATTTCAAGTGTATTTTGTATCCAGGGAGAATAAGATCTGTGTCCAGATTTCAGACTCATTCACATATTTTAATAGTTAGAATATTGGCTGGGAAGAGTCATTCGGTATGAAGGGTGTAATAAGCACAAAAGTTCTTTTGCCTTGACATAAAGTGAATTATTTGTTGTCCTAAACTGACACATTTTCAGAAATAAAAAAAAGAAAGATTCCACCTAAGTCTCTTTTCAGGCCTTGTCCTAAGTGCAAGTTCAGTGGCTCCCTCTACCTCTTCCAGGTGTGGGGCAGCGATGATTTCATGTGAAGACTACCTTGTGGTCACATCAAAGCAGGCACTGAAGGGCACCTCTAGGACAGTATTCTCCAAACTGGCTCCAGGGGGCCCCGTGGGTTCCTTGGGGGTGCCTCAAGGGCCACTGTTTAAGAAACAGTGTCTAGGGAATGGAGTGTCAGCACTCTTCCCCACCACCATCCCCAACCCTGCCTCACTCAGAGCAGCTTGGTTTCCATCTGTCTTCTGAACTGGGCTTCTACGGAAGATTTTATTTAAAGAAACAGTTCCACTGGTAATAAGTTTAAAATCTATTACCAAAGTCAGCTACTGTACTTTATAGGTAAGAAACGAGATCCAGAGAAGTGAAGTAACTTGCCCAAGATCAGAGGGTTAGTGGCAGAGGCAGGACTTTGTCTTAGGTCTCATTTCCTAGGGTTGGATTTTTCATTATGCATCATTGTCTGAAAGCTTACATACCATTTAAAAAGTCTCTTTTGGGCTCCCCAGGGGATTCTCCAAGAAGCTGTGTGTTTTCTGGTGGCTCATTTTCTGTACCTTGTTGCTTGTCAGTGTGTATCTGGGTTCCATGAAATACTTTCTCTGAGCTCTGAGAAGTGTGGTTCTGATCAAGTAAGCTTTGGATTCTGCATACTATATACTTCCTCTTGGATATTTACCATGCATGTTTAAAGCTCTGAAAAGTCCAGCCATAAAAATAATCCATTTTATTAGTTATTTGACCATGGGGCATTTTTTTCACCAATGCGGTCAGAGTATAGACAGGAAATGCACACATCCATTTGGGTATCTTGGGGGGACTACATTCAAGGGTGTGAGCAGGATATAGTGAACCCACAAGAGATAGAGCAGTGCCCTGGGACTAGTAGAAGTGAGATGCTTTATCCAAACTGGACCTGAGTGGTGAAGGAAAGGAGTGGCTTCTGGAACCCATAGGGAGGGAGACCTGTGTATACAGGGCCCTCTGATTTTTGGTTGAGGGACACAGCAAGACAGAAGGCAGCCTAAGAACTAAGGGTCCCAACTTCACTTTCCTCCCTCCCTTTGCTTTCTTTCAGGGATTCCCCATTTATCAAACCCAACCAACAGCCTTGTAACGAGGTCGTGCAGCAGAGCAAACCACAAAGGTCAGTGTCTCAAAGCACTTGTGGGGTGGAGACTCGATATGGAAGATCAAATGGAAAATGTCCAGGTCAGCTTCACTAAGCCACTCGAACCAATGCTACTCTTGTGTGCTCCAGAGATGTCCCATGGGGGTTGGGGCAGATGGAGATGTGGGGTGTGTGGGAAACTAGACGCTGATGTGGAAGACAGAAAAGCAGAATTCATGATGTACAAAGACCAGGATGGCTGACAATTCCCCGATTTTGTCCAGGGCTCCTCTCTGCGAGGATGTGTGTGGGTCTGTTGTATTTGGCATCCTGTCTCTCTCTGGACGTAACACCTGACCACATCTCCACTCCTTCAATTATCAGTCTCCCCCTCCTTTCCCTCTGAGTGAGTCCTGGATCTTGGCACAGGGCCCAGTCAGGGGCATCAGCCTTCCTGATGGATCGAGTTGGATAACCTAACAATTAATTAGTGCTCAGGACTCATTGATCGATATGCTGACAAGACCACAAAGTGACAAAACAATCTCCGTTTGAGCTTCAAGGCTGTTTGAAGGAAGCAGAGAAGTAAGTTGGGCTCCCTCTGCCCACTGAGAGCATGTGGACCACCGGCAGCAGTGAGCAGGTCTCTTAAAACCAGAACTTCCCCCCCTCGCCTCTGTGGCCGAAGCTGATGGAGCTGACGGTGAGTTTCCTTGCTGTCGGTACCAGCTTTAACTGCTAAGGTAAGTGGCTGGTTTTCTCTGTGGAACAAATAAACTATGTGCCTATATGTGTGTGCATGTATTTACATGTTCACGTGTTGGCTTATGTGTGTGTTTGGAGTGGGGAAGGGATGAAAGAGAAGAAAGGTGACTTGGTGTCTGGCATTCTTCATGGTAATTCAGTGACAGATGTAGCAAAAGCAATTTCTGTTTAATGAGTTCAAGGAAAGTTGGGGGCACAAATAATACCCAAAGGTATAAACAATGACTAGATCCATGGGATCCTGAGAGGACAAAACAAAGGCGTAGTATGTATACAGATTATAGACCCTCAGGTTTGGGGCCTGATCACCACACTCTGCAATTGCTATGACGACCTTGGGATTTCCTCCCTGCCTCCAGTCTCTGCCCCTTTGGGTCCATCCTGTACAATCTTGCTCAAATGCTGATGTCATCCTGGCCTTGAGCCAGCAGTTGCTACAAACTACCAATAGGCTAAACTTTAGATGCCTAAGGCGAAAGAATTTTTAAGTCTAGTGTACTTAAGAATTATATGGGGAACTCCGTGAAAAGATTCTGGACCTTCCTCCCACCCCATGAATTATGATTTGGGAGATCTGAGACAGGCCCCAGGAATCAGCATTTTACAAAGCACTGTGGGAGATTCTTCTGCTGGAAACTGGCACACACTTTGAGTATTGCCGCAGATGGAGCTGTGCTTTCAAAGCTGCCCGTGGTTCAGGCTCATTTCATCTCCCCCAACACACCAGAGTCACATGGACTGGTTTCCTTCTGCTCTCCCAGCACCCTCACCACCTCAGCGCTTGCCTCGGGGACATCTTCCACCCGGATCGTTTCTCTCCTTCTCCTCGCTTTGCCCAACCTTCCAGTCCTTGAAGATAACACTCCAGCTTGTTTCATCTCCATGAAGCCATGCTCAGGCCCTCCAATGCACGATGATGTTCCTGGCCCTTCTGATAATTGGAGAATTTATTACCACTGCCATTTGTCTTTGGTGCCTAATCATATATTGTTTTGCTTTATAACTTCTCTGTCTCATTTGTTCACTCTTTCAAAGGTGATTAAATACTTCTGCATGTAATGCTCCTCTCTCCCCAACTATTCCTACACTGAATGCTTCTGGAGGTTGAGATCAATTACAATGCTTTTGTCTTTACCTTAGCACAATACTTCCTGGGCTTATTGAAGGTACAGTTTCTTTGAATGATGAATGAATGAACAGATGGATCAAAATGAGCAAGAGGCCATGGTGATAATACTCAGTTGCTTATCCTGCTTCCCCTCTTCTTGTTTTCTACCTTCTTCCTAAGGCCCAAAGTGGCAGATTTTCTGGGCCTGTACCTGGGCTTGTGGGTTGTAATATTGTGCACGTATCTGAGTGCTAAGTCACACTTGGCACTTCTACTTAAAGATCAGTTGTCATTCTAATTCAACCCAACATAACCCTTTTGATCTTGGTGGCATGAAAAATTCCATGTAGAGAGGCAGGCCTGTGAGTCTTGGTGTCAGAAGTGTGATCCCTCCCAGTATGATGGGCTGGTTGCCAATGACATTGTGAGGTTATTGATTCCTGTGCTCCTGTCCATTTTCTCTTCTTCCCTATTTCTGAATCTTGTCCCTTTACCCAGAAGCTCTGAGTTGGGGACCCCTTGGAGTTGGGCAGTGAGTGCTCTTTGTCTTGAGGGCCCAGCTTTGTGTGAGTTCCTTCCCAGTGGGTCTGCTATGCTTCCCCACTTCTGGCAAGGATTTTCATTTTCAATTCTGCCTGAAAAAAAATGGCATCGCATGGGTTGTCATGCCTACGCAGGAATACAATGTGTCGTCTGCCAGATTCACTTAAAAAGACAAACTTTAGGTCTCCTTGGGAGAGCTGCCTGCCACCTGCTGTGATCCACTTCTTCAGGACCGCTTCAGCTCATCTGAGATGGGAGACGCTGGGGCTGCGTTTGTTCTGCTTGCAGTTACTGTAATCACTACAAAAGGAGCATTTACCACCCCCTACTTGGCTCCAGGGGACTAATCGTCCTGCCGCCAATAGGAAAGCTTGGGCAAATCCTGAGAGCTATTTAAATGACACCTATGGAAAGGTGACCTTGGTATGCCCTGGAAAGACCGGGGAGTTGGAGCAGTTGTGAGTGCCAGATGTGTGACAAGGTGGACCTCAGGGAGGGTGGGCTGGACTTGGCCTCTGATGCTGTGCCAAGCTGGCACCTCAGGTGGGCTCCAGGAGGAGGTTTCAGGCCTATGATATTCCGTCAGCAGTGGGATTGTTGTGAGATTCTTTTGCAAATTTTAGACACCCCAACCTATGGGTACCCCACCCTAAAAGCTCCCAAACTCTAGGAACCCAACACATCGACTGGGTGACACAGAGTGGCTTAAAATGACACAATGTGACTCAAGTTGAAATAACTGGAACAAAGGATGGTTGATATTTTGAGGACGTGCAGCCTTTTGGGAAATCCCAAAATATCCCAAATACAAAGTAGATCACCACATGACCTGCATCTACCCAGTAATACTATGAGTGTTGCTGACATACTATCATATTTCCCTTTAAGAAGTGAATTTTTCTGTGATCTAGGTCTGTGTTTAACCTTCACATTTGTACTTCACATTACAGTGCCCACTGGAGGAAATTCTAAGTCTGGTACCTGGCTCAAGAAACCATACACGTTGCTATCCCAGTAAGAATGGAATTTTATCATGTTTGGACAAAGATATATATATACACACACACACACATTTTTCCCCTATCAGCTACCATTTGTTGTGCCAGACATGGGGGTGAAGTAATTTGTAAATATCATGTCATTGAACCTTCCAACAATCCTGTGAGGTTATTCACATTTTATAGATGACATCAAGTTGCCCATAAAAGTCACACAGAAAATAAATAGCTGAACCTGGATTCAAATTCACATCTAAGACTCTAAACATGGTACTCTTGACTGCTACGCTACAATCCTGTTTTGCTAGAATGTGCAAATACAGACTCATCTGCTGAGCTGGATTGGGTTTCCAGGGAGATCTAGATTTGAAAAATGGTAATAATGAGCTGATGCTTGGAGAAAACCTCATACCATTACTAATCTACAGGACCTGTTCTTACACTCACCCCAAGCACCTCTAGAAAGTCTATTTCTGATTCAGCCTAGAACAATGTAGCTATCCTTTGTCCTTGCATTTCCCCTCTGACAGCAATCTTGTAGCTTCTTATTGCAGCCCTTTTGTTCCTTCACCTAAAGGCCATTCTCCTATTGGAGCATACAGCCTGGCCCAAACCCTGGCACTGCTAGCGAAAGGCAGTTAGACACACAAAACCAGGAGTTGGACAGTGAGTGCTCTTTTTCAGGGGACCACCATGCATAGCACTCTTTGCAAACCATGGGCCCTGGCCATCTGGGGACTTGTGAACATGCCGGGGGTCCTCTGCCCTCTTACACCTGCTTTCCTACCCAATGTCTCAGCACACAACCCCTTACTGGTCTTTCCACTGAGGTCCTTCTATATGCACTCATCACTTTCCTGCACTGTTTCTTTCTCCGTGGGATGTCACTTCCTCCATTACCACTTGCTCAATTCTCATCCATCCTTCAAGGTCTTCTAAACACCACCTCTTCCACTGTAGCCTTTCCCATCCCCCAGCTGCAGATGCTCTCTCCCCTCATCTCCTGTGCTTTGTAATTTCTTGGAGGTGCTCACTGCCTTCTACATCGTGCTATAAGTACATACGCACATGCTTTGTCTCTTCTAACACACACTAAATTTCTTGATGATGGCAGGTGATAAAGAATTCATCTTTGTGTTTCCCACGGGGTCTAACATTGTGCTTTCACTGAATAAGCATCTAACCAGTGAATAAATGAGGCCATTATGCTGGGCACTTGCGAGGATGTGGAGGTGGATCTGACACAATCCCACTTGCACATAGTAGGTGTCCAGTAAATATTTTTAAATGACAGAGTAAATATTCATATATGTAATTGTGGAGGGTACATGAAATATTTTGAAGATTTTGGTAGAGTAAGAATAACGAGGGGAAGCTTCATGAAGAAAGCAAACCTTGAATAAGGCTATAAAGGAGACCTGATTTTGGGCTGGGGGAAAAAGGGTCAGAGGGGGGACTTCTTTCCTGGAAAGGAAGGCCCAGAGTAGAGAGCGAGAGTGAGGATGGAGCTTGGGGGGTAGGCAGCTGGGATGAGTGCTGGGGAAGGTACAACTAAAGGTGGCAGCACAACATTAGATTATGGCAGCTCTTTTTTTTTTATTATTTCAGCTTATTATGGGGGTACAAAAGTTCTGGTTAGATATATTGCCCATGCCCCTCCTATCCCCCCGAGTCTGAGCTTCAAGCATGTCCATTCCCCAGACAGTGCGCATCGCACTCATCATGTATGGAAGCTCTTAATGGAGGACTGAAGATGCTGACTTTACCCTGAAAGCTGTTGGTGCCGCGGCAAAGGCATTGCTTGCTAAGGGCTAATCAGTGGAGAGCACTAGAATGAAGAAGGGAGCTCCACTGCTGTAGAAATGCAAGTGGGAGGTAATCGGCTGAATCAACCATGAGGTTTCTTCCAGACTGCGGTCTCTACAGTTGATGGTCTTTGTGGTTAGTGATAAAAGACCAGGAAGAAGATGTAAAGAGGGCTGATAACAAACATTTAATTACATTTCTTCCTTGGGGGATTCATTCCTACTGGTTGTTGGATGCAGCATTTGTCACGGGTAGTTGGACAGGCTTTGTGGCTAACAGGCAGAGCTCAGCAGCAAAGACCAACAGCCCATGGTGGCTGTCCACACTCACACGGTCTGTCTGGTCCCCGAGGAGTTCTCTGGTTGAGGCTCTCCATGAAATGTGAGGGGGAGGAAGTGAGGAGAGAGGCTGTTTCCTGCCCCCACCTCTTCCAGAAAGACATGTGCACCTGCACCAATGCACCTGTTTCCAGGGAACCGTATGCCTAGAGCAGAGGGATGTGCAGCTCCCTTGGGGAACACTCAAGGGACACCCTGCCATCACTCTGTGCTGAGAGGTGGGATACGTGTGAGGAGGAAGGCTGCAGAGGCTGAAATAAAATGGGGAAAAAACACCCTGATAGAATGGGGATGGGCACAGGCTCCTGGCCTGGGGAGGCTGTGGGTCTTAGATTTGCACTAAATTTGAAGACTGGGGCAAAATCCCCATCTGTAGTTAACCTGCTCTGAGGATTGTGTTTCCTTAAACTGAAATGCTTACTGGAGGGGAGGACATGACATCATAAGAAAATGTCCCAAAAAAGGAATCTGGGGGAAAGGCATTTACACATGCGCACGCGCACACACACACACACACGTGTGCACATATACAGAACAATTTTGGCTTTCTATCCTTTTGACTGGACATTCTGGGAGAGGTGAGGAGATGCAATAAAGAGGAACCTATGCTCCTTGGGCACCAGGCATGTTGGTCTTGAAGCTCACAGATGCTCTTTCTCATGGCCACTGTCACACCTCCACTGCTCCGTCGGATACCCAGCCTCCAAGTCTCAGCTGGGAGTGGGGAAATGTACCTCTACGTGATCTGCCTGCTGCCTCTAGGGAAGGTTCCTTTCCCTATTTCTTCCCTTGCTGTACCACTTATAGCCCAGTTCAATTCTACCAGTGGGCGCTGGCAAAGTTACATGTCACTTCATACTTGTTTCAATTTTCTCTCTGCCCTGTCAAACTTCCTTTTCTATATTGTTATCTTTTATCATCTGTTTTCTCATTGAATTTCTTCTTACTTCCCCTGATTTCTCATATTTCCTCTGCTTGGATTTCGTCAGGCATTGTTCTTGGTACAAATTTTATTTTTATTTGACAAATAATAATTATATATATTTATTTGGTACAAAGTGATGTTTTGATACATGTGTACATTGTGGAATGATTAAATCAAGCTAATCAACCTATTCATCACCTCATTCAAAATCTAATCTTTAAAGTAATTTTGAAATATACAATGCATTATTATTAATGATAGGGACCATTCTGTGCAATAGATCACTAAAGCTCATCCCTCCTGTCTAAGGCATTGTTTTTAAATCCAGGCATGGAGCCACTCATCAGTGTCAATGTTATAAAAGTAAAGGACTCAACAAACTTCAGGAGCTGTCTGGGTTCTTTACATACATCATTTAATCTTTACAGCAACTCTAAAAGGTAAAAACTAGCATTACCCCCATTTTATAGATGAAGACACTGAGGCACAGAGTGTAACTTGCCCAGGTCACATGGCTGTGGATAATGGCACAAGCTGATGAACCCAGACAGACCAACTCCAAAGCTACCATCTTCACCCTCACTAACCACATCTGAGTTGGTTTTTTGTTCACCAAGACTGCACAGCTCACCTTGTCATGGGCAAGTTCTAGTCAATCAGTTGTGAAGGAAACTGAAAGATTTTAGTAGTGTTCTGGGAATCCTGTCCACATGACTGTTGCAGTAATATCCAAACATCAGCTGACATTGCCAAACGGGAAGAAAGAATAATTAATTAGTTCACCATTTGCTGTGCAATTACATTGTGAAAGAAGTTGGCTTGTTAGGTGGAAAAATGTCTACCATCCTTATAGAGTTCAGCTTCCTCACTCAGAAACATATCCTTGCTTTGTTGGTGAAAATTCACACACTGCTTCTTCTTTCCCTCATGAGTATGGAAAGCCTTCCACAAAGAAGAACATCTTAAATAAATGACTAACCTTGACAAGAGACATGTCAGTGATGCCGCTAGAACTTTGTAACACGGTGTTCTGAGACGTTCCTTCAACTGTGATAAAGCGAAGGGAAGTCTGAAGGAAGCATTGCATTTCTGTGCTCATTTTGTTGGGCTTCTGGGAACAGATGAGTGCCTCTTTGTCTCCACTTTGAAAATGACTGCAGTTGTCGCTGGTTTTAATGTTTAAAAACTCTATAATTAATGCATGGAACTGCTGAAAAACTAGAAAATAAAACTAAACAACAAAAAGATGTGTGTGTGTATTTTTTCAACAAAAAAAGAGATAATGCTAAACAAACTATTTGGGGATGTGCTTTTTCCATAACAAAATACTATGAATATTTTTTCAAGTCAAAAAGTACATTTTTATTCATGATTGTCAATGGTAGCTTAGCTTTCAGCTGTATAGATGCATCATAATCTTTGTGGTGTTTTTTTTTTTTTAACCAATCCCTATTGTTAGATATTTAGGTTGTTTCCATTTTGATGGTGTTATAAACAAGGCTTCATACTTTTTTACAGGCAGACATTGTATATGTCATTAATTGTTTTCCCTAGGGAAAATGTCTATAATCAGAATTTCTAGGTTAGAGGAAATATAATCTTAAAAGTGTCAGAAATGTTGTGCTGAATGATAATTCTTTTGATTCTGATGACAGTGAAATGCCCATTTGACCTCACCCTGAGTAACACCAGGTGTTTTCTCTTTTTGGAGGGGTGGTCTTTACCAACTTGAAAGTATACATGAGTATCCACTTCCCTTTGTATTGCATTAATTACTAGTGAGATTAATCATTTTTTCATTTCCCCTATGTTTGAATATATGTTGGATAGGTTTGATAGTTTCTTTGGTCAATTCCCTCCTATTGGGGTAATTATCTTATTTTTATATTTTAAAAATAATTTTAAGAGTTCTGTCTATATAAAGAATATCAATTCCCCATCTGTTACACATCACATTTTCCCCAGTTCAAACTAATTTGTTTTACCATTTAATTTTTTTGACTCAACAAATCGCTAACATCCACATGTAGTCAACTTTATCAGCCTTTTCCTCTAAGTTTTTTCTGTTTGGTAATTTGTTTTTTGTGTGTTATTTATTTATTTATTTATTTTTTTTTTTCAGTAGTGTGCTTTATTTCCTCCACAGGTAGTCTGTTAAATAAAGCACGATTTATGTACTGCCAGGCCGGTAATTTGTTAATTTATAATTCACAAAGCAATTTTTGAGCAGACACAGGGCCTAGTGTAGGGATATGCTCAAAGATATTCCCTTTCCCAGATAGCACATGTATTGTGTTTCTTATTCTTTTATGATTTCACTTTTGGCATTTTAATTTCCAGTATACACGGAATTTATGTCATTATATGTCATGAGATGAGAATTTATTATAAAATGGTTGCATATTGATTTTAACATAGACTTTCCTCACTTTTATGCCAACTCATCTTAACCCTACACCAAATACTTAGCCATTGAGGAAGACAGCGTAGTTAGGCAGTTAAGCTCCCAGGCTATTTAGATTATAGGTAGTAAGGGAGGGTTGCCCATGAGAGGTCTGTAGAGTGAACTGTCTATGAAATAATAGCCAGAAACTATTCAATAGTTTTGAGACTATTTTGATAAGTAGAGGAGCAACCAGGGGAAATCCCGATTTTGACTGGGAGCCTATCTCAGAAAACAAGCAGCAAGTGACTACAAAAGAAGAAGGAGAACCAAGCTAGATCTCATGCAGCCTGCTGCCCTCAGGATCTGTTGCTCAAAAGCATCTTCTTGGAACTTGGACACCAGCTGGGCTGGTTCTGGATGCCTTTGCTGCTGTCCCCTAAGTCTCTGCAATGTGCACATAAATACAAGCCAGTTCTTTATTATTAAGTGAATATTTATTTCCACCCAAGTTCTGTGTCCCAGTACTTTCTCTGTGGACCACAATTCATTACACACACAGCTCCATGCTTTTTTGGTCCAGTGCAACTGTCCATCTGTATTTTTATATGTGTGTGCATGTACACATTAGTATCATGCATTTATTCTCCCAGATGTATTTTACTATTATTTTGTCAAATGAACAAGTTTGGAATTACATTTGTTGATTAATTTGGGGATGGGGTCAATTAAAAATTTTCCCATTCAGGGACATGGTATATATCCCCCATTTATTAAGTACTTTATTATGCCCCTTAGTAAATATTGGTTGTCTTCTTTATATTGATCCTGCTCATGTTTAATAACATTTATTTGTAATTAGTTCATATTTTTTCTTGTTACAATTGATACAAGTGCCTAGTTTGCTAAATACTATCAAGTAGCCAAAAATAACTGAGAGAGGTTATAAATTACCAAAAAAACCAAAACAAAATTTGGAAATAACTCCCTGGGACATTATAATATTTCAAGTTTAGTGTAATGTTCTTTGTCCTAAGAAAACCCCAACAACTAATGAATCAACAACAATTATATAATTACAGATAGGCCTTGTGGGAAGAGACTGGTTCGTAGATTTCACAATTGGATCAGACAAAGTGGTCTGATTCCAACAATAATTATATAATTACAAATAGGCCTTGTGGGAAGAGACTGGTTCATAGATTTCACAATTGGATCAGACAAGGTGGCCTGATTCAGGGATATGAAGAGATTTTGTGTAAACTGGATAAAAATTAGGGACTAGCTACCAAAAATAATAACTTCAGATCTTTAGATGGTGATCTGTATCAGGGGTTGACAAACATCTTTTTGTAATGGACCAGCAAGTAAATATTTTTGGGTTTGCAGACCACACAGTCTTGCTCACAACTATTCAATTCTACCATTCCAGCATCATGGACAATATATAAATGAGTGAAGCGGAACTGTGTTCCAATAAAACTTTATTTACAAAAACAGGTAACAGGCCAGATTTGGCCCACGACCAGAGTGCCAACCCTGGATCTACATCATTCTTTCTGGCAGTAAGTAACCAGGAAGACCAGGTTTCTCATCAGGTTATCCCTAATTTAATAATCTAATAAAATAATAAATATTAACTCAGTATAAAAAGAATGATTATCCTTCTCATTCCTATATGGGTGAAAAGGCATGTGGTTTGCAAGTCATCCTACAATAGACTCATATTAGTAACCAATAAAACAATAATATGCTGAAATAAAAAAATTAAAGAAAAACCCAAATTCAGACTGATTTCCCCAGCTGGATATTTTTACCAACTCCTATAGTAATATTTCAGTGTAATTTCTAAATTCTATCCAAATTAACAATCCATATGGAACTACTATAGCTTAACCCTTGACTGATTCCTGTCCATGAGCCAAAGATGGAGGAAACTCCCATCATTTATATATAAACTATTATTTTATTTAATGGATTTCCTTACAGGACAGGAAGACATATTCCAGGGGTCTGTATGGAATAGGTAAAACTAATACCCACCATTCTTCATATGAATGGTGAAGAATGTTTACCTGGGAAACCCTAAATCTACGGTTGATGAAGCCAGAAGCTCTCTTATTCTTTGGGCAAAATGTCCAGGGAAGGAACACATCTGTAATTTGGGGTGGTAAATAATTGCCCTTCTGGAAGATGGGAGTTAGTTTCCACTTGGTCCAGGCGGGAAGGATCTCACCTGAAGTGCTCATTAAAGTCAAGAAGCTATTGAGGTATTGGATATCTTAAATACCCTGATTTGATCATTATACATTATATTCATGTATCAAAGTATCATACATACATGTAAAAATATTAATGTATTAATAATTTTTTTTAAGAAGCAGCTAGTGAGTTGCAGAGCCACCATGCAGAATGGTCAAACTATCAGGGCAGTCACTTACATTTCAAGAGACGGATCATGCCTTCTGGTATCATTCAGAGTGTGGGAATGTGGCTGAATGTGCTCTCCAAATTTGCAGGCTGAAATGATTTTGCCCCTGCTACATAAAGTATTACACAGGCATGGTGCTCTGGTGCCCACCTGTACATGTGCAGAGCAGGTAGAAAACAGTGGTGTCTGTGGGGACAGTCTGGGCATATTTTTGACTCAGATCTGCCATCAAATTAGGCAAGGACTCCAGCAAGGGTTCTTGGTTTCCACAAGTAGATGTGACTTTCTTTCAGATTCATTGTCTATTACACAACAGAGTATTTGCACTGCCCAAGGTATACAGACTCCAGCTCCCTCCCGTGCAATATTTTTCAATAGTTTGTTTGAAAGAAATAATATCCAGTGAGAACTGTAGGAGGGGAATATGGCCATTTACTCATCCTGATACTTGAACCATATTTGGGCCACACCAAATCAGCAGAGAGCAGGGGGCTCCCATAGCAGGGTCATGCTGCCACCATTTGCTTTTACTGACATTTACCTTGGAGCGAGACCCTCAGTCTATTGAAGACGGTTGTATGAAACAACTCCGTAAAACTCATCACTTACGATAACATGGTTCTTACAACACCAAATCCTCATTAAGAGGATGATTGGGAGAGAGCCTGATCTTTATGCCAATAGGAGTACATCTCTTCTATGACTGGCTGCTTTCTTCCTCTGGGCGTTATGAGTTGTGTAACTGAGAGATTCCATTTCTCTGGTGGCCGTTGGGACGGCCAGATCAATATGCAATGAGTGGGTGACTGGACCATAGAGTTCAGCTTAATTCTGTCACCTCCACCTGTGTTTCACCTATTCCCCTTTCAAGTCCTCTCTCACCTTTGTAAGGCTCCTTTAATTCCTTTCTGAAACAAGGTGGAAGCTATATGAACAAAAAAAATCAAACTTAAAACCGTAAAAACGAAACCTTGTGGTCTTCCATCGGTTAGACATGAGAGAACCGTCTACCCGTCGTCCCGGGGTTTTGGAATGTGTAGGAGATACTTTGCAAAAACAATAGAGCTGGACCATCTCTAACCACCTTTCTTTAAAATGGAGATCGTTTTATTTATTTATTCTTATGTTTCAGATTATAGAAGTAATTGATGCTGCAAAACATTCAGAAATTATAGAAAAATAAATAAAATATGACGGCCATCTATCAGCCCACTGCCCAGAGAAATAGCTTTTTTTTTTTTTTTTTTAAAGCACATTACTCATTTGTTATTTATGTGGTCAATCTGCCTCCTCTGGGACATTTTCTTTCATAATTGTGGGCCATATTAATCTATAGAAGAAAAAAGTTAACTTGTTTTTCTAGAATACTTATTTTCTGCCCCACTTTACCACAAGTTGCTATCTTACGGTTTTCAGTGTTATCATCTCATAACCGAAGAGTTGGGTCCAATCCCTTTCTCAGTAGTTTTGGGCCCTGTTACCAGAAGGCAGAAGTGTGACCTTGCCCTATAATTCAAGCTGAAAGTTATGCATGTTATTTTCAAAGAGTTCAAGATTGTAGCTCTTTACCCCCCCGGAAATAACCATATGGAGAATAAAGAAGATGAACATAAACGCATTTCAAGTAAATATCAAAGCATACCATTTTCAAAGCAGACACACACACACACACACACACGCACATGCACACGCACCCCAGACTATCATAATTAGTTAGAATCACCGCGACTCTTTGGTGGCCACAGTCCCCTGACATCCCCAGCTACGCCTTTGACTTCATGCTCCAGCTTTGTGCAAACGCTTGTTTCTCCTCTCTCAGGCATATCTATCTCCCTGGCTCACAAGAGAGACATCTGCCTGCTTCTGCAGTGATATTTCAGCATTTTTATTCAGCTACACTTTTCAGTGTTTTGTCAGATTCCCTTTGCAGACTCTAATCCTCCCACAGACAACGGGAGGAATAAATTGCTAGAAATGAAAACAGTGAAGCTGCAGCAGCAAATCCGGTCAGAGCCAACGGGATGGTTTTCTGCCTTTTATTTCTTTTGAGAAGGAGCTCTCTCCAACTTCTCTGCTCAGTCCTGGAATGTGCCTACGCACACAGCCCTCGCTTGTTAACCCACAGGCTTAGTTGGTGGTTCCTAGAAAACTCACCATCAGATTTTTTTCAGAGGTTCGGAGAGTGTTCGGCACCAGGAGGAAAAGAGTGTGAACACCTGCTAAGAAACTGGGCATAAACGGTAGTAAAAAATGTTTTAAAAAAATTCTGCTCAAGTAAATCGTAAGAGTTGTTTCAGAAAAATGGCTCTGGAGACAAGTGATTCTGGAGGCAGTGTCAAGGCATGTCTAGAAACTTGGGAAGGCAGAGAAACTTCTAGAAGCCTACATGTAAAGTATTTATTGCATGCAAGTCAGTATTAAAAAAATATTTGTTGAAAATATTTCATGGGAACGAGGAAAAAAAGTACAGTCCAAATAATATGAACTATACCATCTATTAATAAGACAGACCTGAACTATGAGTTTGGGTTTTTTTTTTTTTTAAACTCTCATTGTAAAAACCGCGTATGTCTCTAAGTAGGGTTTCCCCCTTCACTCCTTCTCTTCTGTCCCTTCAAAGAGAGAAAAGATAAGAAGCTGGGAGAGAAGAGCTCAAGTCCAGCTGGTTTCTTCATCGCTATTATTTGAAAGGCAGCCATTGTAAGAAAGAGGCTCTAAACATTTGTAACCAGCAACTCTAAGATGAGCTGCAAGTATTTCTGAAGTCAGGTTGATCTGAAGCCTCAAGTCCTAAGAGGATTTTGACCATGTTAGGATGAGGAGACATTGATATTAGAGATTTGTCAAAAGCACACCAAACAAATACTAATTTTTATAAAAATCTAAGTTTGGGTAAAAAATATGTATTCAATTATTATCCTCAAACATTTGCTTTAAAGAAACATGTTATCCACTGTTTAATATTGTTTGAGGTCAGCTGTCTTAAGAAGGAATTATATTTTTATCAGTAAATAAAAATGGGAGCAAGTTCAGGATTATACATTTCTGGAACGTGACGGGAAAAGTCTATCTTCGTCTGAACTGAAGCTTTAAATCCAAGGCATCATGTCCTATGATGACACTGTACCTTGATCTGTCAAACAAGTGTTTATCGAGTGTACATTGTCCTGGGTGAAAACTCTCTTGAGGGTTTCTAGGAATACAGTCGTGAACCCGACAGACACAGCTCCTGTACTCATGGAGTTCAGAATTTATGGAAAGATACAGGCAATAATGAATTAAACACGAAGAATTGCTCACAGCGATCAAGGCTAAGAAGATGACAATTAGACATCAGGAGCAGACGAAGATAGAAGATAGTGCTTATTTAGTTAAGATGATCAAGGAAGGCTTCTCTGAGGAAGTGACATTTATGCAGAGATCTTCAGGATGGGGAGAGACCAGCCATGCAGGTGGACACCGGGCGAGGGGAGGAAGAGTTTGTGTGTGTGTGTGTGTGTGTGTGTGTGTGCTGTATGTGCAAAGACCCTGAAATAGGAAAGAGCTAAGCTAAGTTGAGCATACGCACAGTTGCAGCACAGATACAGCCAGTGTGGCTGGACCCTGCTGAGGGCGAGGA
This sequence comes from Varecia variegata, assembly GCA_028533085.1. NCBI lineage: Eukaryota > Metazoa > Chordata > Mammalia > Primates > Lemuridae > Varecia > Varecia variegata. The sequence goes on from CM052441.1 coordinate 103,833,862, forward strand.
GCAGAGAGGCTTGAGATATAATTGAAGAAGAACCATTCAGGCACTGGGACCAGGAAGGAGGCGGCAGTAATAGTCTAGCTAAGGAAAGACGGTGACTTTACTAAAGAGTGGGTGTGTGGAAAGTGGACAGATTCAAGACCTATTCTGAAGGTAGAACTGTCAGGATTTGCTGATGCATTACATATGGAGGATGAGGAAATGAGAGAAGCTAGAGATGTTACTCAGTTGTGAACAATTCAACCTTTGCTGAGATAGGGAAGGATGTTGGATGCACAGTTGGGTGGGTGAGTGTAAAGTCAAGAGTTCCATTTTGAACACATTAAGTGCGAGATGCTTGTGAAACATCTAAATGTCATGTGATGTCAGGTCAGCAGTGGAGTTTATGAGTCTGGAGTTCAGAGAAAAAGTTGGGGCTGAAGATATGATTTTGAGAGTCATCAATGTGTAAATTGCATTTGAAACCATGAGACTAGATGAGTTCCTCTGCACAAAGAGCAGTGTGCACACAGGGAGGAGAGAGAAAATGTCCAGGAGAGAACTGAGGAACCCCTTCACCTAAAACCATAAGCTTAGGGCCAGAGAATGAGAGAAGGAAGCGGTTAGGGGTTAAAAACAAGAGAGCACGATGTCATGGAAACCGAGAGAGCACCAAATGCTTCAGCTACTGAGGGAAGGTATGTACTGGATTTGTAAACACGCATGTCAAGGTGACCTTGGCTGGGGCAGGTTTCGTGGAGTGGGGGACCTTACCCTATGTTGGCTGTGGGCTCAGGAGCAAATGGAAGGTTGGGGGCGCCATGGAGAGAAGGTGTTTACAGCTGTTATGATTTTTTTAGTTGTGGTAAAATACACATAAAGTTTACCATTTTAACCATTTTTGATGTATAGCTCAGTGGCATTATGTATGTTCCAATCATGCTACCATCACCACCATATACACCTCCAGAATTTTTCATCTTCTCCAACTAAAACTCTGTCCCCAGTAAACAACTCCCCATTCTCCCTCCTCATCGTAGCCCCTAGTGACTTATATTCTACTTTCTCTCTCTGTGAATTTGCTTACTCTAGATACATGATATAAATGCAATCGTATGATATTTGTCCTTCTGTGACTAGCTTATTTCACTCAGCATCATGTCCTCAAGGTTGATCCATGCTGTACCATGTGTCACAATGTCCTTCCTTGTTAAAGCTGAATAATAGTCTGCTGTGTGGATGGTCCACATTTTGTTTATCTATTCATCTGTCGATGAACACTTGGGCTGCTTCTACCCCCTGGCTACTTTGCATAGTGGTCGCACAGTCAAGGGAGAGGGTTTATTTTGTTTTTGTTGTTGTCGTTGTTCCCCAAGCTAAGAGAAACTACTAGACCATGTTTGTCTGCTATTGGCCGTGATTCTGTGGAGGAGAGGGACAACTGAGGGAGGGAGAGGGGAGGAGGACAAGGTCTCCAGTAACATGCAGGGAAGCGGGCAGGGAGACACACTTCGCTGTAGGAGAGCAGGGAGGAGACTGGTTCCAGATGCAGCTATGTCAAAGGCTTTGACAGTGGGTAGATGAGGGAGTTTCCTTAAATGGCTTCAACTTTCTCCGTGAAGCATGAGACCAGCTCATCTGCTGGGGGTTGAAAGGAGAAGGGAGGGTAGGAGATCTAGAGGCTGTACACTAGAATCTCCTGAATGCAGAATTTCCAAAATATTCTGATAGCTGCCCCTACCCTAGCATTCTGATTGTGACTTAACTGGCCCTGGGTGGGCCCAGGGCATCTATAGTTTTAAAAGCTCCCTAGGTGAGTCTAATGTACCGCACGGGTTGAGGATGACTGTCTTAAGAATGGAGAAGCAAACATGTTTGAGAACAATAATAGGATTTCTGGGAGTGTCAAACCCCAATTTGAGATTTTGTAATCATAAATTCCAAGGGAAATGGGCCAGTACAGGTCACAGAGTGTGGATGTGTGTGCGTGTGTGTGTCCTGGTCCAACACGCTAAAGTCCAGCATACCTCTGTCACCAGCCTTTTCCTTTTTAAACTATTCATTGAAGACCCCACCTATTTCCCATCATTGACTTCTACCAGCAACAGTAACAGCTAACGTCACCATGCGCCCAGCACGGCTCTAAGCATCTGAACTATCAGTTCCTTCAGTCTTAACCGCAGCCAACATGTCCACTTTACACAGAAGAAAGTGAGGCACAAAAGCAGCTGCCAACACCCAGATAGTTAGTTCATGACAGTGGCGGGACCTGAGACCAGGAAATCTAGACCTATGCTTTCAGGCTTGGCACCACACCACCTCTGTGTGTGGGGTCGAAAACATGGTGTACCTTCCTAAGACACAAAGCAGAGAAAACAGAAACAACTCAAATTCATTCCTTGCAGGGTTGGAAGAAATCTCTGATGAACCTTCTGACAAGGAGAAGAGGCCATAGGGCCCACGTCAGGGGCCACTGATGGGCGGGTCGATGCAGAGGGTGGGGTGGGGGAGCATGAACTGTGCAGGGAACAAGCAGAGCTACGTTCCCTACGTACTAGACAAGAGGGCGGCAGAGAGCAGCCAGGAGTGGTGGTACAAGTCAGGGAACTTGAGCAAACAGGTATGTCTGAGGAAGACTCTGAGCCCCAGCCTGCGTTTTCTCCAGGGAATCATCTGTGAGTCTTACACTGCCCACTACTAATGTTACTGGTGTTAGTGGATTATTTGCGGGAAGGTGACCAGTGCTGAGGTCTATGGCCTGGCTTCATGGGTGGAAAGCAGACTAAAGATAGGGACAGTTGTGTTTTGCTGTCTCATCAGGGCACAGGCTGCAGTTTTGACAGTCTCCTGGACACTTAGAGACCACAGTGACCTACATGCTCATGAAACTCAGAATTACCTCCCTAATCCCACAAAGCAATTGCTCTTTCTGACTTCCAGACTTCTACCAGTGGTGCCAGCTTCCCCAAATCCCAAAGACTTGAAGTTTCAGCACGATCTTTGTGCATAATGCTTGCACCGAAGGTGTTGAATTGGGGTTGGCCTTGGCTGTAGCAAGTAGAATACTGGGATTTTTTATCCACATGTCTGAAATTTAGAATGAGCATCAGACCAAGACTCTTTTAGCCATCACTGCAGAGACTACCCTTGGCTGAGAATAGTCCTAGTTGGCCAATCTCCTAAACTGTTTATCTACCTAGGAAGGTACCAGCAACCACCATGTTGGTGGATTTAGCAGTATTGTGCCGCAGCTGCCTTCTGCTGGCTCTGTTGAGTAGATTTTCAAACATCCAGGAATTTGGTGAGTCTGTTGTTAAACCCTAGGTAGTTTGAAATCCGCCGTGGTAGGAATATTGACACCATGGAAATCAGCAAGTGCTATAAATCAGGGTCCCCCCCGGCTGAGTCCCCCTGCAGCCTGTGTACAGCACATCGCTGATTCAGTGCCCTGTTGTAATAAGGTGCTGTTGTGTTCAGCGGAAATCTAATCTTTATTCTGTCCCTGTGAATGAGCTCACCGAGGCTGAGGGAAGTCAAGTGTGTTGTCAGTGGGCCCCTGGCTGGTGAGCAGCAGAGCCAGAATCGGAATCTACTGTTTTCCACTGAAGATCGGAAGACTGTGGAATTAGACTCTGAGGGATTGTTGCAAGGAGTTGTTTTGGCATCTGCCACCAACGCTTAGGCAGGGAGACACCCCCGAGCGCCCTGTCAGGGATCCTTACAGTAGAGGTAGGCAGAGGTTTCACTTCTGAGGCGAAGCGATGATTGAGAAAGTGCTCTGCGCTCAGCTTATAAAAAGATTCCTAATTATCAGTGTGCAGCCCCGGAGGGAGTGATGGAGATTTACAAGCATTTTCATGCTAATGACTGGGATGATGTCATAACATTTAAAAATCTGCCACAAATCTGTATTTGGAGAGAATCCCTGGCACTCCACTGAGCTCTCTCAGAGAGAGAGAGAGAGAGAGAGAGAGAGAGACACTCCTAAAGATTAAACAGAGCTCTGGGCGAGGGAAGTTTCAAAGCACATAGCCAGAGCAGAAGTCTCTGCATGGTGAGAAATTTGAAGGAGGAATGGTCCTCCTTGTTCCTCGTGAGCTCCTTGCTTAGGGACATGTCGGGGGTGCTGCCGGTACCCTGCCCGGGTCCCCTTTGTCCAGCTGTGCATCTACCTCCCAGCGCTGGGGAAGATTTCCCGGGTCAGAACCTGAGCCGCCTTCCTGGGGAAGTGCTGGGGGAAGGAGGGCAGCCTTCAGTCAATGTCTGACCTGCATCGGGGCACAGGTGGTGCCTCAAGGTCTGACCAACACTCTGGTCCCCTTTGTGCTCCAGGGTTCTCTGTGGAGTCACCAGCTGAGTCACACCTTACCTGGCTGTGTTCCCCTGCTGCATCCTTCTTCCTCTATTCCCCTTCTCCTGAGAAAACTCCCTCAATAACACACTCGCCCAAGAATCCCATCCCAGGCTTGGCTCCTGAGAAACCTGACTGAAGACAGGAAGCTCTTCTATTCTGCAGATCCAAGCAATAAACAAAGCATTGGTGGTTATTTGGAGCATCTTCTAAGAGTTCTGGTAATGTCACCTTCCTTCCCCATGACACACCAAAAGGAGGATTTTGGGAAATTATGGGTGCTCTTGGAGAGACCTCATGTTCCCTGGCACTGACATCACCCACTGTGGTCTCTAAAGGAGGTTCACGGGAACCCATGTGTTGCCTTTGCTGCTTCCCACCCCCCTGGTAAGACCACCTTCCTGGCCTCCACCCCCTCAGAAGTGCAGTTAGAGACACAAACGTGGACTCCTGCTGTTTATTTGGGGAATGACCTCTGGAATTGGGGCAAGAGAGGAAAACAAGCCACTACAGGCCTGTGTAGCTGAGGCCGCTGCTATGCAATAGGTAGGTGCTATGTGCAGGAACCTCCTGAGAAAGGGACAGGTGCCTCCTGGCACTGTGCACTGAAGGAAGGGAGGCTGGGGCACTTCTTCTGCTGGCTCCCCTCCCACACGGGCTGCGAGTTACCTTGGGTGTGTTAACTCCCTCCCCTTTCTGAGCTTCTGCTGCATGGGGCACTGCCCTTGAGTACAAAGCACAAAGATGTGCTTGAGAGGGGACGCTGCCCATGGGAGGGAGTCTGAGGTCGCATGGGACTGTCCACTGCAGCTGAGGCTGAAAGCAGAATGGATGCAATGCCAGGCAGCACAGGACCTGCTGCAAGTTACCTCCCCATCACTTCAGAGTGATTAAAAACCAATTCCATAAAGGAGGACAGGATTAGAACACATTGCCTGGTTTCCCTAAAACAACATTAAGACCAATACCCTCACACTTTATAACTACGTCACCTCAGGCACCACCAGAAGCCCAAGTTCTATGCCCAGCACTATCACAATACCTGAAACATAGGACATTCTCAGTACAGAGGCATTGAACACAGGGGAACACAAAACAAAACAAAACAAAACATGAAACTTTAAATCAGGATGTGAGCCATGGGTCAAATCACCTTTAAAAGAGAAGGACTGGCAAGAGAGTCGGGCTCAGCGGTGCTCAGCCTGGAGCTGGAATCACGGCTATGGGAAGACAGAGCTGCCCATGAGGAGGTGTGGGTGCTGGTCAGCCTCAATGCACAGGCCCCCAAAACTGGCTGAGCCCACTCAGGTACTGTCCAGAGGAGAGGGTGGGAAATGGGCGTATCAGGAGTGCCCCTAGCAAAGTGCCAAAGCTGTAATCCACTCCCCTCGTTCTGCTCCTCCCGTTCATGAAGCACCCTTTGGAGATGCTGGGCTGCTTCTGTAGCTTGCCTGAGGGATAAATTGTCCTGGAAAGTCCAGGACAGATATATTTCTCATCCCAAATAAATAAATTGGCTCTCTGGTTTATATACTCAGGTCTCCTGTGAGTTTAGTCACTGTGAGTCAGCCTTCTCAGGATCAGCTCTGGGGCATGTCAAGACTGAGTTTTGTTGGGCTTGGGGGACTAGTGGATGGAGTGAGTCCTCCCATGTAGATCCCACAGCTAGCTGGCATCCTTGCAGGGACCTCTCCTTCAGATTTCTGTGCTTATTTAGTGAAAAGGTGGGAGAAGAACAGGCTAGGAGAAATCAGTAATGAGTTCTCAGGCATATCCTCTCCATGGAGGATGGGAAAGGATTAATATAAGTCAGCTCCCAGAATCTGTTGCCCAGAGATGTGGTATAGAATGCAAACAAAGAGGTCTAGGAAGCAATTGCTTATTTAAAAGTTACATCTTTCTACATTAACATGGAATTCATAGAAGAAATAATAGAAGAGTTAGATGATTAATAAGTATGTGTTGAAGAAATGAAGGAAATGGTATCTCATTGTTTTAATAGACATTGCTTTGATCACTGAGGCTGGATATTTTTTCATATGTTCATTGACCAAGTATATCTCATTCATTCTTTTATTTCTATTATTTGTATGTCAATAATCTAGAAGGATATATAATAAATGATTATCGTTGTTGAGTGGTAGGATTACTGGCATTTTTATTTGCTTTGTTGGCTAATTCACATTTTCTAGTTTGTCTACAATCTTTTTATATTATTGCAATAATAAAAAGTTACTTATAACTTTGAAAATTAAAGTGACAAATATTGTAAATTTCTGAAAAAAAATTCAATTAAAAAAGTCGAGACTTTTTGATGTAAGAAGTGTAAACACATAATTAGTTACAAAGTTACACATGTAAAGTTAACAAAGAACAGGATTCACTACAGGAGGTGGAAGAATGAGCTGCTTCTAGGCATAGAAGTTGAGCTGGTTATTGTAACAGGGCCTGCACTTATCTGTGAGTGTCCTCTCCTGGTAGCTAAGGCAAAAAAGAACCACAGGAGGTGAGACTGTTTTCATTTGCCTGGAAGGGAAGGCAAACGTGGTCATTGCAGGGGCATGTTCCTCCAGGCATGAAGATGAAACAGGATGCATTATGTATTAAGGCCAGTAGATAATGTGGTTGTTCTTCATTATATAAATAATCGCTTCATTCAAGGAGGTGATTTTTGAATAGAACTTTCTTTAAAAACAAAGGCTATAACATTAAATTGTACTTAGAAATCACTAGAGTGTTCAACTTGTAGGGAAGGGACCTTGGGAATCAAACTCATTTACCAATGAAGAAACTGAGGGTCAGAGTGGTGAAGTAAGTAGCTCAGTGAGCTGGAAAAGTGGGACTAGAATCTGAGTCTCTTGATTTCTGGCCCAATGCCCTTTGTATAACACCCCTAAAGTCTCCATCCTTCACGACTCTGGCCTGTCTTCACTCGAAGGGCTGGACTGGGTGTTAGCAGCCATATGTCCGTTGTGTCTGACTGTGTCTGGCCCACCCTCCAGACTATTGTATTCTCTAACGCAGGAATCTCATTTATCTCCTGCACCAGCTGCATAGTGCTTTGCACACAGAAGGCACAAGGAGCAGGCGTATTGATTTGCAATCAATGAGATTATGCAGAAGATGAAAGTTATGATAATTTGTTTTTTTATAACCTAGTTTCATATAGCTTTGAAATTTTAGGTAACATTAAGGGTTGATAACAACAAGCACAACAGTCCTAACTGAACATTTACTGAGTGTTTACAAAGCACCAGGTGTGCTTCTAAGCCCTGTTCACATGTCATCTCATTATACAGTCATGACTCTGTGGGATGGGTGCTCTTCCTAGCTCCATTTAACAGATGAGAACACTGAGGCACAGTGCAGAAAAATAACTTGTTTGAGGTGACACATCTAGAAGATGGCGGAACTGGGGCTAGAACTGAGGCAGTCTGTTGTAGAGTTCGGATCCTTAGCTACCAACTATACTGACTCTCCTGCAGTAGCAAGGATGGTAACGCCTAACACTTGGTGAGATATTTTTACTGCCCAGGCACTGAGCTCTGTTAATTCTAACGCGCTGCTTGTTAGAGAGTACTATCTTCATTTGATTCAGAGACTGATGTTATTTACCCAAATTCAAGACAGCTGGTAAGTAAGTGGTGAAACTTGGATTGAAATGCATGTGTCGTAAATGTCTGTGCTGTTTCCGCCATGTCATAAACAGGAAGAAGACCACCACCATAGGGCACATTCCGAACCTGCGCATAACAGCCAGGTGGAACGAGGATTTTACTCACCTAGCAAGTAGATCCCAGGATTTGTGACTTAAACGCTACTTAGACAGTCTTGGGGTGTGGGAAAGTTTTTCTGACTTCAGGACAACCCATCACTTGAAAAAATCCATTGGGTGGCTCTTTCTGCATTTTGCAACTGTGGAAATCCTTGCCCAACCCAGGAAGGCCTTGAACTGATGCAAGGATAGAGGCTAATGCTCTTATCCCAACACCTGGGACTCATCCACCACTCAGGCACTCAATTTAGTTTGTAGACAGGTGAGGCCATGGTTGCTCTGAGGTGTCCTTGTGGGGGACATGGAGCACTGTGGGAACACAGACCTTTGGACGGGTTAGGTGTCAGGGAAGGCTCCCTGGAGAGAGTGATCTTAAGAAAGAACCAGAGGAGTGAGTTGTGGGAAGAGGGGCAGTGAATGATGTGGCTGAGGGACGGGACTCCCCAGGCTGGGACCACCAAGAGGAAGAAACAACGCCAAGTCACTGGTGTCCCTTGAGGGGCCAGCTCCGCACAAAGCTTCAGGCAGGCAAGTGTGCACTTCCCTCCTCAGTTTCCCCTTTCTGTGCCTTTTGCTCCTTATGTGTTTCCCTTCTCTCCTCTCCTGTCCCCCACCTCCAGTCTTCTGCTTCCCACAAGGACCCATGCTTCCCAAACTTCTCTTCCCTAAGTTGTAAGTGATCAACAAGACCACAAATGTTCCTCCCCACAGGGCAAAGTGCACGGAGCACTGGAGGACCATAGAGCACCAAGAATCCGAGCATCTCTCCCCTTTCCCCTCTGTGACCTTAGCTTGTTCCCTCTGTTCTACCCCAGGGTGGGACACCACCAACAACTCCCTCCATGTCCTCTGGGGAAAGTCTAGCCTCGTGTTTCTTGCTGTTGCAGGTGTTGACTCATTTGCTCTAGCCTCTCTTAGAGGCAGCTCAGGTGAACTGAGTGTAGGGAGGGCGTTTTGGAGGGGCTGGGAGGCCAGGGGTTCCCTGAGTAGCCAGAAAACAGCTCTCCACAGTTAGTGGCAAGTGCTTGCTCTGGTCACAGCACCCAGAAGGGAGGTGACCTCAAGCATTTCCTCAAGCTCTCTGGGCTCAGTTTTCTTCCTTCCCCACACAGTTGTGCTGAGCCTCAGATGAAATAACAGAGGTTGAAAGTGCGTCACAAGCAGTAAAGCCCTGGGTGGGTATGAAGGACTGAGTGTGATGCTGTAGTTGACTGTGGATGTGCACTTTTTGGTTGTATTCCGTCAGAATGTGTTCCTTCACCCTGAGATTGGTAATGGGCTTTGGATAGAGTCTGAGAAAGGGCTCTCCTGACAGTGGCTGAGCCCAGCTTGTCTGCCTGAACTACCTTGGAGAACTGGGGCTGCCAACACTTCTCTCAGCTGGAGCATCAGAAACACTGTGGTGGCAGCGTAGGCACGGAGTCGGAATTCCCTCCGCCTGGCAGTCCTGTGAGAGTCCATCTGTGCTTGTGCAGCCAGACCGTCCTGGGAGGATTTTAGGATGCTGTTATTATCCCATTCAGGTATAATATCTTGGCACATGTTTTTCTTCCTCAAGAGTGTTTCTCTGACCCCCATCCCAAGTGTGGGCCATGTCACTCTTTCATATCCTATTGCTCTATGGCCCTTATCACAACTTTCATTTGCTTGTTGTGCACTTGACCATTAGCTGTCTCCCCCACCAGAAGATGTCCTCTTGGACAGAGGGGCTGTATGCATCCTCTTCACTGCTTATAGCCCCAGTACCTAAAAGAGCACCTGGTGCAGAGTAAGTAATTTCATAAGTATTTGCTGGATGAATAAAATGGAAGCCACAGGAGTGTACAGCCAAGGAGGGAGGCAGAGAATGAAAGTGCTCTCTGGGTGCTGTGCCTGCTGTCTTGTGAGTAGCGCCCACCTGTGGACACCACCTATGGATAAATGTCCAGGAGCAGTGGCAGGGGAGAAGTAGGGAGGCCCATAGGTGCTGGTTCAACCATAGGTGGGCCTGAGGACTTGGCCACATGCTCCTGGGTCTTAGAGCTCTTCAGGTCTAAATCTCTTTCTTAAAATATATGGGAAACGAGCCTCAGAGAGCTTCAGACACATGTCCACAGCCACTGCTATGGTTTGAATGTTCCCCTCCAAAATTCAGGTGTTGCCAATGTGATAGTATCAAGAGGTAAGGGTTTAAAGGTGACTAGGCCATGAGGGCTCCTCCCTTGTGAATGGGACTAGGTGCCCTTAAAAGGGACTCAGTGGAGGGAGTTTGTCCTTTTTTGCCCTTGGGCCTTCCACCATGTGAGGATGCAGCCCTTCCTGGACACCAGGTGCTGGTGCCTTGGTCATGGACTTCCAGGATCCAGAACCGAGAGGAATAAATTTTTGTTCTTTATAGATTACCCAGGGCATGGTATTCTGTTATAGCAGCATGAACAGACTAAGCCAGTCACACAGCAAGTATGTTTCAGAGCAAGAATTGGAATCAGACCTCACTGCACCTTGCTGCCTCCAAAGCCTTGGGGTGGGCAAGAATCAAGCTGCTTTAGGAGAAGGCTTGGAGAAGGTTCCTGGTTGATCCACAGGTAGTTGCCTGAATGGCAGAAACATGGGCAACTGGCCAGTGGTTAGCGCTGGAATCCTTGGGCCAGCCATTCCCTTTGTCCTCATGTCTCCCTTGTGTGGGAGGGGAACATGTGTCTCAAGCTTGCAAGCGCAGACTAAATGAAATTTGAACAGATGTTTCAAAAGGAGATACACAAAGGATGAGGACATTATGAGATTGGAGGGAGTGCTGAAGATCAGAAATGAAAGAATCTTATTGTTTTAAAGGACAGATGTACTTTTAAGTGAGTGGCAAGAGACACATTAAGACTGTCATCTTGAAGTTAGGGGTGTTGGGGAGGGCAGGCAGATTTGCACTGCACTTGCCTGCTCGAAGTGTTCTTCTCAAGTAATAATGCTAGAGAGGTGGGAAGGCCTCTTCTGGGCCATGGGAGAGCATCGTTTCTCAGAGACGCAAGGAAACAGGGAATGGAAGGCTACATCTGTTTAAGGGCAAGTGGAAAAGTAAGAGAATGGGTTACTCTCCCCAGCAGGTGGGAAATTGAAGACATCTCTTCATGCAGGAGGCAGTGCAGACTGAGATATACCCAGGTGGTTCAAGAAGGATAGAGAAAGATTCCTGGAGGTGGGGTGGAGAAGAAACCCCTGCAGAGAAGGCAGAGATGGCAGAGATGGCAGGGACTGCTCAGTTTCACATATTGCCATGGACAGGATGCCTACTACTTGGCATGGGTGGCAACCTGATGTGCTACTAGTAAGGAAGAGACAGACATTCTGTCCTCCAGCTTGCCTGTCCAATTTACCTTACTTAAATAGTAATAAGAATAGAACTCTTTATGAGATTCTGGTGGGATTGATATAATTGTCTTTCTCATTTCACAGATTAGGCAACTGAGGCTAAGAGAGGCTAAGTAATTCACTGAAGAAGCACAGTTGGTGGGTGGCAGGGTGAAGACATGAACCTTCACTTTGAACCATTACACTGCATGGCCGCAGCATCCCTAGGCCTGGGATCCCCTCTTCACCAGCAGGCAGCCTTGACTGTGGTCCTGGTGTACCGCCTCTCTTCTCCCCTCCTGCCCGTCCAGAGTCAGCGTGGTGTCACCTCCAATCAATTTCCCCACCTATACACTTGGAGTGGGGAGGGGTGTCCCAGTTGCTGTTTCAGGTGCTGAACTTTGCTTTGTAAAGCTTAAGGTGGGAATGGGCATTAGAAGCAAGGGTCTGATTTTAGTTTTAAGCTCATTTATAAAAACCTCACAGCAGTTCACAGTGGCATGTCTTGTGTGGCAGGGACTCGCTGCTTTTTCAGGTAGTGGCTACTGCAGAAGCTTCCAGACTACTGTTCCACCCCCATTTAGTGCTCCTTTGGAGTCCAGGGGACCCCAATGATCCCAGGGGACCAGGTAAGTGCACCTGCTAGAAAGCATCATAATAGCATGGGTCAATACATGGCTTAACTCCGTGGAGCTCACTCCTCTCTCAGTTCTCATATGATTGATTGAAACTGATGGGTTTTGAGGGATTAGGGCAAATAAGGAAGATGTTTCTACTTTTCAAAGGAGAAAAAAGACCACGGCCAAAGTATTTATCCTACTCAGCATCTCTCAATTAGAATTAAAGACTTTCTGCTAGTCTATGTCATCTTTTCAAAGTGATTATAGACAGGAATCAAGGAAGGGAAAGAAATAGAGAGAAAGAGGAAGTAAAGAAAGACAGAAAGAGGAAAAGAAAGAAGAGAGGCAGGGGGCCAGGAAGTAAAAGGACAAGAGGTGTAGACATGTTGGGGTAGGGGAACAAGATGCTCTGACCACCTCCTTGGGCATCACCTAGAGAATGAGTTTTCATCAGCTTCATGAATATTAACATAATCCCCTGAATAAGCTTTGTTCCCCATCTCCCATTTGAGTGGAAATCTGCATTTGGAGTGATCAATTGCCAAATCTTAACTACAGATTAAGAATCAAACTCTCTTCCCAGTTCCACCATCCCCCAAGCCCCACAAAGCATTCAAGAAAACCACCATCCTTCCTGAGTCCCTCTCCAATCCAACCTCTTCCAGGAAGCTTTCCCAGGCCATCGTACCTGGAATAAGATCTCTCCATCCCTGAGTTTTCCTTTATCCTTAGAGTGCACTGCTATGATAACACCTGTCACGGACTCTCTGGTGCTGCTATGGGGTGTGCTTGTGCCTTTATTCTCCGTTCAATCTTGCATCACCTTTGGATGGCAGAGCCTTTGTCCTATTGTTTGTAGTCTCTAGCCTCTCACAGCGCTAAGCACACTGGTTCACAAAATGTACTCAATATTGTTTACATGAATAGCATTTTGTAGTTGAAAGTATTTTTAGGATGTATCTAGGACTTGATTTTATAAAAGTGACATAGCCATAAAAGAACCCAGCTACCAAGTCTAACCCAGGGTCAAGTCTTTGTTCATTCCACTGCACTCCCATCCACTCCATGAGGCTCTGGGAAGCTCCTTGAGTTTGGAAGTCACTGACCTGGGTCTTCATGAAGGACAGGGCTGCCCCCCATGGCAGTGTTACCAGTATTCTAGACTGTGTCTAAGGCAGCCAGACCAGGGAGACTTAGAGTAGGGATGCTGTTAGGAGAGAGCTGAGAGGAACTCTGATGTGCCTACACTAAAGCATGGGTCTTGAGTCCATGGAGCTACATCCTACCCCATGTCCATCTCTATGAGGTCAGCAGACAGGAAGATTTATGTTCCTGGAACCCGTTCATGAACCCAAGAATGTCCAAGAAGGATGCTCCTGGCAAGAACTGCTTCATATAACTAGTGTGTGAGCCCAGAATTCTGGGAGATCCCACTTCCTAAAAGAAATAACAATTGCACAATCCTTTCTCAAAGAGAAAGGAGATAGGTAGAGTTGCCTGGACTTTCTGAACTTACTAGAACTTTTCTTCTAACAACATAAAAAGACAGTATCTGGACAATATCCAGTTTTGGCCAGATATTTCAAACCTCTGAATAATGAGGCTTTTCTAAAACATTCCAGTTTCAGGTAAGTAAGAGACTTGGAAGTCCAGTCTCAGGAATGCTAGATGGGCACTGGCCAGTGAGGTTAAGGGCAGCTTAGGCCATGTCAGACACCTGTGACCTGAACTGCATCATAAAACCCCATGTGCTCCTTGGGACACAGGTGCCATGTTCCCTCCCCATGTGGATCTTTTGGCCCCTGGTAAGGGCCAGTGGTATTTCCTGTCTGGGACTAGAAGCTCCTTTTCAAACCTAGTATCTCCAGGTCCTTAGAATTTGTCTCTTTCCCATGAGAAAGGTGAGGGAGTGAGTGTCTCTCCCTGTCTCCCATCAATGTGGCATTCTCCCATCTGTGGCAGCCCTGATGTTCCAGCTTAGTGGAAGCCAGAAGGTCCCCTGATTAAGGTATAGCCATAAATTTTCCATTCTCTCATCTTGCAATACACCCCTCCTTTTCTACCTGGACTAACCCATGTGGTTTGAGAGACAGTTTCCTTCTCTCTGCCTTCAAATCTCTGGCCAAGGCCAGGAATGCTGGTTTTGTTCCTTAACAACAGGACCATATCAAAACCTTGAGACAAGTCATTCCTAAATGAGTAAGTTCCCTGGGCTTCTATTATCAGGGCAGAGAGGGCACCATGGGAGGGATGGTCCACCTCCTCCTTGTGATGAAAGCCATTTCTCAAGGTGAAATTTTGCAGAGTGGTTTAAAAATTTTACCAAGGATTGGAGGCCATGGAGCTTCCACTGATACCAAGAAACTCAGTTTGCTGATAGCTACTTCATTTCTGTTCTGCAACTTGATATTTCATGCAGAACACTCTGGATTGCAATGATTCACCTGCAATACCTATAAGTCAGCCTTCCCTTTTCCTGATAATATACGAGTACTTTCTTACCTGCCTACCTTTAGCAGAGGGCCAAAGGGCTCACAGACACTTCCAAGGTCATTGAGAAGTTATTTTATCCAACCTACTGCCTTTTGGTAAAAACTCACGCATCCATCCCAGATAAGTGAGCATCTCCCCTAGGTTTAAAAATCGCCAGAAGGTGTTATGTTCTTTTAGTTCTGCTTTTATTACATTGTGAACATTGGTACAAGGTTAAATACACACAGAGACAGACATCAGAAGGCTGCAGCGAGCATGCACATTAACATACTTGTACATAGAGAAGCAGTACAGAGAGACTGACAGAGCATACAGATACACATACAGTACAGACAACGGCCACAGGGGTCCCGGCACGTCTGGTACACGTTCCTCCAGGAAGCAGGGCGTGGGTACAGAGAGCAGGTGACAGTGGGTAAACATCATCCATTGGAACCCAGCCCTTCGTGTTACATTCGACAACAGCAACAACATGCAAAGCCTCGTTACATCTCCACGGGGCGAAAGGTCGAGGGAACCTCAGAGAGATTTTCGGAATCTTCTCTGAGGCCAAGCTCTGAGGGTAGGAGAGAAGTCAGTAGCGACCCCAGAGATAATAAGGGGAGGAAAACACCTGTCAGGCTGAAAAGTGGGAACAGTAAGTGGGAGTCCATATGGACAATGGGGCCACTTTTGTCAAAAACCTCAGTGACAGCAAGGAGACCCTGGGCCTTGCCCCACCTCCACTCTCCACCTGCTAGAAACATCCAGGGATTGGAAATGGCCCAAGGGGAGCCTGTTTTTGCTTTTCATAAGTTATATTCGGTGGCTGAGTTCCCAGAGCTCGATGACAGGCAAGGACGTCACCCCTGTGTGGTGAGAACTGCCATCAAAGCCTCCGTGCTGTCAGCCTTGGGTTCTAGCCCTGGCTCTGCAATCAGCTAGCTGAGGGATCTCAGGCAAGTCACTGAACCTCTCCGGGCCTCAGTTTCTTCATCTGTAATATGAGGGCTAGATGACCTCTAGATGACCTCTAGAACCCTTCCAGCTCTCATAGAGGGAAATTCAGGTGAGTTTTAATAGCTCCTTTTTCTGAAGGAGAAATAAAACAGAAAGGAAATGGTTGATCAAAGGTAATCCAGCTTCCCAACCACCCCTCTACCCACATCTCACAGTCATCCCCAAAGACCCTGCGATCCAGCAATTAGACACGTTGAGACCTGGCTTTGTGCCAAACCCATCCAGAATGGCTGCCTTCTGTTTTCTTCAGGGGAGCCTTCTGAGGATGAGGGGTAAATGAGTGTGTGCGAAGGTAGACATGGCATTGGATTTGCTTTGTGAACCCCAAGACCCAACCCGGCACCCGGCAAATGGGAGTTGCTGTTAGTATTAACCTTCCACAACTTTATACGGCCGAGTGGTTGGACTGAGTTTCTTCCGGGTATGAATCCCAAACATTCCAGCCTCTTTTCCTATCTCTGAGGCCCAAGTAGAGGGACCTCAAAAAACCAAAGTGGAAAAAGGAAAAAACAAAGGGATTTGGTATTAAGAAATTGTCCACTTCCTAGCAAAGCATTGGCCAGAGGACACAGTAATTCCTACACTATCTCTGTCTTTCCCACCCCTTTTTCTCCTTTTCCACCATTAGGAGAGGGAATAAGAGCCCTTTTGTTCTTGTCCCTGTCTGTAGGCAAGGCACCGTTGGAACCACGCAGGGTGTGTAAGGGGAGGCTCTTTTTCTCTGAGTGTCTCTGGGTGGCAGTGTCCTCTCTCTCTCTGTCTTCCCCATTGCTCAGCGCTCAAGAAGCACCGCTTTGTGACCATCTGAATTCTCTCCGCTTCACGTCTTTTCTCACGTCTGGCCTCCAGCACCTACGGAGTCTACTGCCTACACGGCAGCCTCCCACCCTAGAGATAGGGCTACATCACGCCTGGTCTTCTCGCCTACTAAAACAGCCTCATTAATTCTCGTAGTTGGTCCTGAGCCCTTTAACTGTCTTTGCCCTCTTGAAAACAGCATCTGTTTGCTTGGCTCTGTGGTAGCACTTTGGTCTATGTGCTTTTAAAAATCCGTAGATTAGCCATTAGGTACCTGGCCTGTGAAGTCAAACAGACCTGAGTCCAAGTCCACTTACAAGCTGTGTGGTCACGGAAAGTTGCTTAACTTCGCTGAGCTCCAGTTTCATCTGTAAAATGGGATTAATGACAGAACTAAAACACAGCACTGGTGAAGACTGAATGAGACCATATGCAAAGTGCTCACCACAACGCATGCCGCACTGTACGCCTTAAAAGAAAGTAACTCTTTCTGCCTTGGCCTCTGGTTTCTTTGTAGACCCAAGTGTAATCTATAACCCAGCTATAGCCAATAAAGCCTTATAGGATGATGAAGATTCCAACATGGCTGGCACTAGCCACATGTAGCTACTGACTACTTAAAATGTGGCTGGTGCAACTCAAGAAATGAACTTTTAATTTATTTCATTTGAATTAATTTAAGTTTAAATAGCCACAAGTGCCTAGTGGCTACCATATTGGCTAGTGCAGATGGCTTTCTCTATGGATATATCTTTGCTGTGCATGAGGGTAGGGCTGGCTTTTTGAACCAAACAGGGAAAATATGGTTTAAAATGTGGCCTGGACTCAAGGTCCCCACTTGACATTACCATGGAACTTTGGGCAGGTCAGTTCACTTCCGTGCCTCAGTTTCCTCAACTACAAAATTGTGAATTTGGCCGATGTTGCAAGACCCCTTCCATCCAGGGCTGCTGTGTAAGAGCACATGGTTGTGCACAGTTCTATTGCAGGCAGGCGGCTCCAGCCACAGAGGCTGCAGTGTGTTGGGTGCCCTCTGAAGTTGTGCGACCACACAATCTTGCTTCCATCTCTAGCTTGACAAGGCTGCTTTTCCAAACTGCCTTTTCTGATACCTCTTGTAAGTCAGGGGGCCTTCCAGGGACATAGAATGCCATCTGTGAGGAGACAGGGGAGGGAGAGCAGGAGGAGAAGGGTGCACGCCTATGGCATTGGGACACAGTCCCATTGCCAATACTGCCTGGACCAACCTGCCCAACTGTCTGCCTTGGTCTCAGGTTCCACGGGCTGATGTTTGTAGCCATTATTTAATAGGGACTATTGTAAGGCATTGTTCCCTATTAAAGCACTGAATGAGTGCACATGAAGTCTTGGTAGCCATTAACACCTTAGCATAAATTAGCCTGTTCTAGAATGCTAACTAGCTGGGAGCAGTTCTTCTAAGGCAGAGAGATATGTGGAGCTTGTTACCACCTGGAGAAGGGAGATACTAGGTGGGATGTGTTGGGAGAGTGAAGCAGAGGTTTGTGCTTGTGTGTGTGTCTGTGTTTGTGGGCTTATGTGCGGATGTGCTTCAGAGGGGAAAAAAGGTCCTGAAGAAGGGGAACATGGAGCTCCATAGCCCCTCCCTAGGTGATCCCATTCTGCCCAGTGCTAGCCCTGCACAAGGAGGGGCGAAGCTATCCTGAGACAGCAGTGCTGTCCTCTCAGTGCCTGGCCCTGCCTCTCCCAATTCAGTGATGCAGTAAAGTCTAGCCCTGTGAACTGCCTGCTTCAGGGTGGCGCTGGGGCTTGCATCCTCACTCCTTCGTTTCAGAAGAGAAGCTTCAGTGGGATAGGTGTTAATTACACATCCTTAGGAAGCCAGTTCACATGCAGCCGTTGAGGGGTGCAGGCCAGCTGTTGCCAGCCCCGCCCCTGGAGGCTCACAGGACAGCAGGACAGTGTGGCTGCAGCTTCCACCCCCTTCCTCCCGCTCTCCCTTTTAATAATAGGAATGACAATGAAGTAGCAATAACATTTACTGAGCGAGGACTCTATGCCAGCCACTGTGCTAAGCACTTTATATCCATCACCTCCCCAAATTGTCAAGCAAATCCTTTATAAATGTAGCGATTCAGGCTCAGAGAGAGGAAGCAGCTCCTGCAAAGTCACGCGTTGCATTAGGTGGTTGAGCTGGAGGCCCAACCCAGGCCCCTCTGTCTCCATAGTCCAAGCCCTCCGATCTCCTCCCTTCTTCTCTTCTCTTTGCTTCCTTCTTTTATTATTGTTATTATTATTTTATTGATATATAACCTTTGCCCATATTTTTGAGGTACATGTAGTACTTTGATGCATGCCTACGATGTGTAATGATCGAACCAGGGCAACTGGGACATCCATCACTGCAAACACTCACTCCTTCTTCATGATGGGAATATTCCAATTCCTACTGCCCGCAATTCTGAAGTATGCAACAAATTATTGTCAACTACAGTCGCCCTAGTGTGCTGTCGAACACTAGATCCCATTCCTTCTGTCTAACTCTCGAAGGACACTGTTAGAAGACAGGCTCAAGCCCTGCCCTCGGGGAGACAGACGCTCACACAATGATTCTAACTGGGTGTGCGACAGGAGGAGATGCAGGTGTGTCCAGGGTGCTTGAGGATGGTGGGAGGGGAAGCCCTCGCTCAGGGAAGGTGGAGGACATGTCGCCAGGACACACCTGCTCTAGGCCCTCCCCTGGACCTGAGCCTTAATCATGGAAGATGACACTTTCCTGTTTATCCTGAGAGTTCTGGCTTCTCCATCACGTCCCACCTCTGGATTCTATTTGCATGGGAGGAAAACAGGAAGAGCAGGTGCAAGGAGCTTCTAGGCGAGAACTACTTAAGATCCCCCCACTTCTGGTCACACTCCCTTCTCCTCTTCCTTCCAAAAGCGCTGCATTTATTAAGCACCTACTGGGAACTGGAGGATGAATATGTAAGGAAATAAAACCCAATACCTGCTCCCAAGGTCTCACTCTCCAAGCTGGCAGCAGGTATAGCCGAGGACTTGTAATGCCGGTAAGCAAGAGAGAAACAGGCTTTAGCAGCTCCCAAGTGGAGGGCCCCGGGGGCCTGGGGAGGAGGAGGTGTCTGAGCCAGCACTGAGGGATGGGCGTGGGAGGATGCAGGAGTGAGACAAGGCAGGGAGGAAGCCCTCAGAGGCAGAAGGGAATAGAAATAAAGACGGCTTCTGGGAGGGTCTTACGAGGGGTGAGAAGCTTCATGGGCTGGAGAGCCCAAGGTCCTGGGAAACACGACTGGTGGCAATTTGTGGCCAGATTTGGGGTAAAGGGAAAGATTTTGGACAAATGTTTGATAAAGTATGATTGGTGCCTGAAGCGGTGTTTCCCTGGAGGTTTGACAACTCTTGCTGCTGTATTCAAGGCCACTAGCCCAGAGTGTGGGGGGAGCCTTCCTCATCCTCAGCAGGCTCCCAGCCCGCTTGGCTGATGGACCTCACCACAGCCATTGTCTCTTGCTTGGACGGGTGCAGTAGCCTATTCAGTGGTCATCCTATTTCCACCTGGATCCTGCCACAGCCCCCTTTTCTCCTCACAGCAGCCAGAGTGATGGCTTTAACCCACAAAGCAGATCACTTCCCTCACCTCCCCCAGGTTTGATGAAAATCAAGCCACTTGAAAATGAGAGCGGAGACACCAGACTTTCTAGAAGCAATCTCAGAACATGAGACAGGCTGGGCTTCCACGACTGCAAGTTTCTCATTATTCATCCATTTCCTGTACTCACGACACCCTTCTCTTCTCTCCCCAGGTCAAGTCCCCTAACAGAGCTTGTCCTGAGGAGAGAGTCTGAAGGCGCCTGGCCAAGGACAGGGGCCTGGCCCTGCTAGTTTGTGGCTCAGCGTCCATAGTTACGGGAGGTGGCATGCAAACTGCGTCTGGCCTGCGTAGGTATTTCTTTGGCCTTCATTATTTTAAAAGTTAGGAAATTATATATGAGATCTGGGTTTCTGACTTCTCTTGAAAAATGAGAAAATATAGTGATCCAGGATCTGCATCCCCACGAGGAAGTGTGAGGGTGGAAGCTCAGTGCTTGGCTCCTTCCCCCGGGGGCTGTGCCTGCCAGCTTGCCACAGTCCACACCTCTCCTCGTCGTTCCCTCCTATCCCTCTTCATCCCATTCTGTGCCTGGCTCTGTAGGCATCTGGGTGTGTAACCCCTGGGCTAGGCATTTTCTAAAATCTCTTTTAGCCCATCTTGGTTTTTTTGCCCTACGGTGAATCTAAATCAAGATGGTAACCTTGGAGAGCTTGCTTTGAAGTCTCACCCGTGGTAAGTTGAAGGATATTAGAGAAGATTGGTTGGAGGAAAACAGTGAGGAGAGAATGGACGCCCTCCTCTGGACTCAGAAATCTCACCAGGTTCAACACCCTTGGGAGGCCCAGTTGGTTCCCAGGAGATTACACCTGGAGAATCTCACCTGTAGTTGTGTAGACTGTGGGCACCCGGGCAGCAGACACTGGACCATTTCTGGTACATAGTAGGCCACCAATGCATAGCTGTGTGTTGACAGGATGGATGATGGGTGGATGGGTGGATGGGTGAGTGGGGGGCATGGGCCCGACAAGAAGGAGGTGCCCTGGGAAAGGTCTCTTGGGATTCTCCAGATGCAGATGGACTTAATCACTGACACTTCCTTCCCTCAGCTTCTAACTGTGTGATTTAAAAGTCTGGCCTGCAGCCAAAACAGCACAACTATTACACATTCCATAGATCAATCAACCCCCTGATGGTGTGAAACTAAGGGGACTGAGAGAATGTGAGCCCAAAACATATGAGCCAACATGCCCACTTAGTTCTCAGAGGGATGGTGCGGTGGCCAGCCTGTATCAGGAACAGCAGGAAGATGCCTAGCGTCCTTGCAGTCTGGTGGTCTTCATGTTACGCAGCCAGGCTGGGACATCCCTAGGAGCTGGCCAGGTAGACAGCTCCCCTAAGAGGAGCCCCGAGAGAAGATCCTGGACACAGGGCTCCTCTTTGTGATCTTCTGCCAACCAGCATTGGAAGGAGACAGAAGAAGGAGGGTTCGTGTGCTCAGAGCGCACCTGGGCCAGGTGTGACCCTTGGCATGGGCCCACCCCCTCTCTTCTCCTTCTCCCCTGGCCTCTGCCCTTCTCTGTAACTGTCCAGAGTCCCCAGTTCTCTTGGCCTCTGTGGAGCTTGTTTCTATCTTGCTCCCGTGCTGGAGAACACAGCCCAGGATGCAGCTCAACCTATGAACTCCAGGAAAGGAGAGAAAAGACAGAAGTGCTAGGTGGAGAAGGCGGCTCACCCAAAGTCACGTAGTTCCTAAGTGATGGAGCCTTGGTCTCCCTAATTCTCAATCTGCCACTATGGTTAATCCACACCAAAGAGTTGACGGTGGGCAAGGTGCTTTCACCCTGAGGTTTGGGTTTCTCCCAGATGGAGCTCTGAGAATCTACTGGAGCAAGGTGACCAACTTAATGCACCTTGCTCAGGCCTTTCCTGGTTTTAGCCCTGAGAGTCCCATGCCCAGGGAACCCAGGTGACTGGGCAGACACAGAATGGTTTGTCATCCCCCATCCTCAGGCTCTTGAGCCTCAGTTTGGCTAAAGTGATGGGCTTTGAACAATGCCACTGACCGGCTGCTGCTGCAGGCATGTGGATCTAACTGGCCTAGGACCAGTTCAGCCTGGGAATCCAGGTGATTCTAACGCACAGCCAAGAAAACCACTGGCTTCACTGGAGGGACGAGCCTGACACTGTCACCAGGTTAACCCATCACTGGGAAGTTTGTCCACGTTCTTCAATGACTCCCTAATTCCTACCAAAGTAAGCAGAAACTCCTCAGCCCGGCATCCACATCCTCCCCCCACCAATCGCTCCCACCTAATTTTTGAACCCTATCTTTCCTCAGTTCTCATATATTTTGACTCTATTCCAGACAAACTCCCCGTTATTCTAGGCATTTACCCCTGGAAATACTGACGCAAGAGGCCCGTAGACGTGGAGAAACTCTGTTTTCACAGTCCCTTTCTGAAGCTCTGTGGGTGTGCAGAGGTGGCACCTTGAGGAAGAGATTCACCTTTGGGTAGTATCATAGCACCGTATATAGCACCCTCGCCCACAAGGAAGCAGTAGCCCAGGAAACAGGGACCGGGGAATGGAGGGTGAGGTCTGGGCAGCAAGCCACAGGGGGAAGGGGCCTGGGCGAGGTGGGGGACTTGGTGGGGCGCTTGGGCCCAGGAGGAACGTGCAGGCAGGGATTCTATTAATAAGAAGGAGGGGGAGGGCGGCAGGGATGAGGGGCTGTGCGGGAGGGTGGGGTGCAGAGAACAGCCCTGGGCTCCTGTCTCCGTCTGGCTGTGCCGGGGATAAATCCCTCCGTCCTGCTCGGCATATGGACCCTGAGCGTGCAGGGAAGAGACAGAAGCCCCCGGCTGAGCCACAGACTCAAATAACAATATGAATGAGGCCTGTCTTGTGCTCTTACAGCCTGACTTAATTGGTATTTCTCCTAATTATCAGATATAATCACCACCTCTCCAGTGAAATAATTTTTGACTCAAATGAGAAATGAGTGTAAAAAAAGAACAAGTAGAAAAAAAATACAAGGGAGAACAGAATTCAGTACAGGATTTGTTTTAAAATAATTTTTTTTGTGTGTGTGTGTACAGTGAAACATTTCCTTTTCCATTCTATCCATCTGGCAGGAGTCAACAGGCCAGGGCCTCTGACCTTGTCGTCTCTCCCGGGTTGGGGGAGAAGCCCCAGGCTCTGAGGTTGGGGACACTGGGAATCCCCAAGCCTAAAATGGCTCTTTCTTTGATGCCTTTGCATAGGGGACCACTTGGCCCTGGCGACCCTGCCATGGGTCCAGAGAAGAACCACAGGAGTTTGGGAGGTGGAGAGTGTGTGTATGGGAGAGTGTGTGTGTGCACATGTGTGCACAAGCACATGCATGTGGTCCCAGAAAAGTAGATGTAGGAGTTGCTTTATTTCCTTCCAGGACTCATATTTGGCTGACTGGCTCAGTGGCCACTGTCATCAGGAGATGGCCCTGCTCTATGGATGAGGGAGGTCCTCTGGACTCACACCCATCATTAGCCAAAGCTTCTGGAACATTCTTTCCATCCATGGAAAAGTTAAATGCATGTTAATATTGGGGGGGATCAGAGGATGGGTCCCCACCTGTCAGAAGGGGGCTGATGGGAGATGGACTGACCCCCAAGTCCCCTTCCTGCTGATGCTGGCGTTCTGTGGTTGAGCTTGGTGTGACCGAGAGACTGTGGGTAGAGGTGGGTAGAGAGGAGGGAAGCCTGTGAGGAAAGTGCACTGTGAGAAATGGTGAAGAAAGACCAAGAAGAGAGGGAGGGCAAGGGGGCTTGGGCACCCCAAGACTGCACTGGGGGCTGATTCAGAGGGGGTGCATGCAGGCACGGGGCTTCAGGGAAGGGCTGCTCGTGCCTTGACCCGCTATCAGGTGAAGGGACGCCGACACTTGATGCCCATGGCGGGGGTAGAGGGAAGACAGTTTCGTGAGCCCTCGCCATGACCTGTGCTGGACACTTCATGCATTCACTCCCTACAACATCCTTATGATGTACCTGTTGTCATTCTAATTTTATGATTGACAAAATTAATAAAATCTGGGGGCTCACAGGGGTTGAATGACTTACTAAATACCCACTGCTAATAAAGGGACAGCTGAGACTTAAACCCCTAAACCAGGCCATCTTCTATCAAATCACCAAGGCTCGGATAGCTTGCTGGTCAGCACAGTAGGGGTTTTTATGAGTTGGTGTTAGGGCCCGTTCAACTGAATGTTGTAACTACTGGTGCAAATGAACCTAGACTGAACAGTAAGAGCCTGATCCCTTAACCTTCTGTGGCCTTTTAAAACCTCACACTCCTCATCCTTCTGTGATCGGACATTCTCAGAAAGCTTCAAGAAGAACAAGAACATCCAGGCAGGAGACCCTCTCCCCAGCCATGTCCCATCCAAGACTCTGATCACATTCATTTCTCAACAACCATCAACAGTTTCCCTTTAAGTGCACAGAACTAGATACCAATTTTCAAGTTGGTATTTAAGTCCCTGCCCACACGGCCTCAATGGGATCTTCCAGCCCTCCCTCCCATTATTCCTCCATACTCTAATCAAACGGGACACCTCCTGGGCTATTTTCCTTGTAGCTCCATCCACTCAAAATTCTTTCCTCGCCAGACCCAACTTTACCTGGCAAAATCCCTGCCTAAGGCCGAAAGCGTTCCCGGTCCCTTCTGTCTTTCTCCAGCTCACTCGGTGGGTTTCAGAGCTGGGCCTGCCTCCAAGTGCCGCCCCCCTGCCCTGGCCCCAGTCTACACCTCTCCCAGAGATTCTTGAAGCTGGGGACACTCACATCCCTAACCAGACATTGTCGCTGGGCTGAAGGGACTCCAAAGGAGCCCAGGCTGCTGGGAATCTCCCTTCTACCTTCTGTGTCAGAGAGGCTGGGATCCGGCACGAGACCCCAGTTTGCCTCCTAGATCTGACTTGCCCTACTCGTCCTGGGCTGCCAGACAAGGTTTGCTGCACTCGTCACAGAGCCACTGGAGAGCTGGATGGGTGAGGTCGCTAAGCTTGAAGTTCTCCAGCCGATGCACGCTTCCCTCCGGGCTTCTCAGCCCCACACAGATCCATCAGCAAACGCCCCTGCCCCTCCACTCCCGTGCAGGCTGCAGGAGACGGGGCAGGAAGCGTCGCTCGAGGCCTCTGGCAGGAGTCTGACCACCGGCGGCCGGGAGCCAGGCTGCCCGCTCCTTCCCGCAGCGCCTATGGATCGGATCGGATCCGAGTCGCCACTGACCGAACCTCTCGAGAGAGTGCCGTAGCGCATGTGGGCTCGGAGACCGCTGGAGCAGAGTGTGAATAATGGGAACTGCTTCTGACTTAATTAGACTCACATTAAAATCGCACTCCCTGAAGCTTGCAGAGGCGGCGGGGAGGCCTCACTCCTGCCCCCGCGGTGACCTGAGATGCCCTTCTCACTCCTCTCAGCTCCAAAACCTTCTCTTTCGTGGGCAGGCAGGGGAATCCCGCGCCCTTCCTTTGTTTCCATGACCCCAGCTGCTGTCCCCTCATTCTTTCATCCTCCTCTTCTCTTTCCCCCTCTGCACCTGCTCCTGCACCTTGTGTTGGGTCCGGCCTGATAGCCCACCGTCCTCCTCCTCCTCGCCCCTCTGCCTCCACCCTCCCGGCAGCGCAGCCGTACTCTGGGCGTCTGCTCCGTCTCTGCTCAGTCCCTGCCTGGGCATCCTCGGTCATGCGAGACCTAGAAAGGCTGGCAGAAGAGGTGTCCACCCCCCTGGACTCTGTGTGTCCAGGCTTGAGTAGTAATATTTCTGACCCCCTCCGACAAAGAAGGAACCGTGGAAATGGCTAATTTGGTCTGCCTGTGGCTGAAGACAGAAAAATAAAAAGCCATTAGGAGCGATGGGTGAAAACCCTTATTCTTTGGCTACTACTAAGCCAGGGTTTCTCAGCCTGGGCACTACTGATGTGCGGGGCTGGTAAGTGTTTGCTGTGTGTGTGTTTGGCAGGGTGGGGGCACTGTTCTGTGCACTGTAGGATATGTAGCAGCATCCTTGAATTATGCCTACTGTATACCACCACACTGGCCTCCTCTCCCAGGTCGGGCTGATCAAAATGTCTTCAGACCTTGGCAGATGTCCTCTGGGGGGCAAAATTGTCCCAAGTTGTGAGCCACCGTTTAAGGTTAGCTTCTCATTTAGGCCTCTGTGTGTGTGGTTTAAATAGAAACACGCTGGCCTTGGTCTTTGTGTCCCGGATCTGCCGTTTCCCAGAGCCTACCCTTAGGCTCTCCCACACTTCAGCACTCTGAGTTGGTTTTTTCTCTGCACAAATGGGGCCATTGCCTACTTCATAGGTTTAATGTGAAGAACAAATGAAATCCAAATATAAAGCACCACATAATATTACACAAAACATACTTAAGCACTATAATATGTTATTAGATGCAAATGAGACTAAAGCTAGATACTCGAGGGAGAGTGATGTTAAGTGATGATGGATAAGGCATGCCAGAAACTCTGTTGATTAGATTGGGAGGTTTGCGAAAAATAGTTTGAAGGACTGAAGGGACTCAGCAGTTAGGATGGGAAAAGGAGAACATGACAGCAGAAGAGGAAGATTTCCAGAAAAACCCCGAGAGATACTGTGGCTACGAGGCTGACCCGTGGTCTGGGTGGTCTTCTTCCTAAACAGATGGAATGATCTGAGGATTGAGGAAGGCTTCCATCATCCAGGGTTAAAGAGAAAGTGTGGCAGACTGGAGTAAGGGGAAGACTGGAAAGATTTGGGAGACGTCTTGGCCAGCCCAGGACAGAGGACACCTGGATAAGGAGGATCCAATCAGAAGTTGGCTTCAGAGATAGGCTTGTCAAGAGTAGCATGAACATCTGAGTTTTGCTCCCTGGCATCTCCTGTCCTATCCTCTGGGAACAGTACCCTGGTTTTTCTTTGGAGGAACCACTCATT
Organism: Varecia variegata; assembly: GCA_028533085.1. Classification (NCBI taxonomy): domain Eukaryota; kingdom Metazoa; phylum Chordata; class Mammalia; order Primates; family Lemuridae; genus Varecia; species Varecia variegata. Next base: position 103,860,742 of record CM052441.1, read on the forward strand.
TCCCATTCTCTTTCCACGTGGCATCAGAAGTGGACATGAGTACCACATCCTCCAGACTGCAGTGACAGTTTCAGGGATAAGCACATAATTCAAATGAGGCCATCAGAGCCAATGAGCATTAGCCCTGGGACTTCTGCTAAAATTACTAGGAAAGGACACTCACTCTTTCTGCTGAGGTTGCTAGTTGGAAGCATGTAAAAGGAGCCTGAGAAGGAAGCCAACACAGAATAAAGGAGAACGAGACATGAACAGAGACAGATTAGTGATGACATCATCTGTACACCTGGATCCAGCCATACCTGACACCCAGTACCCTAAGCATTTATATTAAATAGTAAAATGAAGCCATAAATTCCAATTAAAAAAATTTTGCTTAGTCCACTTTGAGTTGGTCTTCTGACTTGAAGGAGTCCTTAGTAATATAAGGAGGCGGTATGCTAAAGTAGCAAAAAGCCTGGCCAAGGAATCAGTAATTCGAATCTTGACTGTAGGTGGCTATCTTACCTCTCGGAGCTTCAGCTTTTACTCGTCTACAATACAAGTATGTTGAACAGGATGGTGTTGAAGGGCCCTTCATACTAAGAAATGTGATGATTCTGGTCACTCTTTTACAGAAAATTCCTGCCTGCAAATACTGAGCACCAAGACATTCCCGGGGCCTGTTACTGGATACTGTTCAGCTACTCTGTGCAGCTTCTAGTTAGTTATCTGTCTGTCCAGACAGCCGAGGGCTGGCCTTGGGCAAAACTGCAAAGTCAGGGAAGTTTTTCTCCATTGGGAACAGAATCCTCCTCCTCCGGTGTTACAACACTCTAGGTTCTTCGTCCCAATCCCCACCCACCCCACCACCGCAAAAACTAATTTGATGATATCAGACTTTTGCCCATTAGTCTGAGTGAAGATTTATATGGGTCTTTGTATTTCAAAGCAACTTCCAAAGATTTGGTCAGGCTCCTAACAATCTTCACTGAGAGACACTTTATGGCCCCCAGGGAGCCCGGCCTGAAGGTGAGTTGTAATGACCAATGACTTGCCATCTAGAAGGGTCACATCCCTAAACGAGACTCCCAATTCTCGGAAGGGGGCAATGCAAGCTCATTTCATTCCAAGCTGGAACTTAAAAGAGACTGGCAGACCGGAGAGGATGTTTACAAAAGGGTCCTGGCATTAGCAAATTGCTAAATTGAAATGTTTCCAGTCTTAGAAAGAGTCAGGGGCATTAGTACACTCTGGCTGAGGCTAATCCTATTATTTAGAACTCTATCAGTACGTTCTTCTGGCTCGAGCCTGATCTCGGGGGTGGATTACTGCGGGGGGCTGCTTTTCATTCCTGCTGTCTACACTTTAATCAGATTTCCTGGGTATGTGGCAGGATTAGGGCAGGACTACAGCTGGCCCTTCCCTTGTCCCCACCCTCATCCCAGCCAAATCCCACAACATTCCTGGGGAACAGTTTGTGGTTAATTGTTATAAGGTAGTGAGAAAGATTATTTTGCAAACAATGGAAAAAGAAACAATAGAAATCTACTTTCCACTCTAACTTTCAGGCTTTAATTGGCACAGTAGGTGTCACATCCTCTGGATGCCCCATGGAGGAGGAGAGAAGACTACAACACCCAGGGCACTCATTCAGTCTCTTTGGTGCCATCAGGGGCGTGGCTCTTGGTGTCTCCTGATGGTGGACGTGGTGACGGTGCACTTGGGCTTGAACATGCCCTGCGCATGTGTGGACAGGAGAGCCTGTGTTTCCTCTAGATCGGGGGTCAGCAAACTTTTTCTGTAAAGGGCCAGACACTCAATATTTTAGGCTGGGTAGGCTGTGGGTTCTCCATTGCAACTATTTAACTTTGTCATTTTGGCTCAAAAGCAGCCACAGACAATATGTAAATAAATGTCGTGCTTGTGTTCCAACAAAATATAATTTACAAAATCAGATGGTGCCGGAGGTGGCCCGCAGGCCTCGCTGGCTGACTCCTGGGCTAGGTACCAACTGTGCTGAGTGATTTGGTTTGCCCGTGCAGACTTAGTAATGCAGTCTGCTTGTGTCTTCTGCACACCTTCTGTGGTGGGTGTTGGATAGCTATCCTGGGGAAGTCTGACCACAGCTGATGACAAGGGACTAGGTGAGACGGCCCCTTGAGATTCCTCCTTGTGCCCAGATGCTAGGGTTCAGGGTGGCAAAAGAACGGAAAACTCTTCCTCAATGTGTCTATTCATGATGCCACCTTAGGTGGTGTCTCTACTGGTGGGGAAGGGTCCTTTATGATAACGCACATAGACTCCACCCTAGGCTGGAGTCCCCGATAATCCATCTTACCAATTCTGCTGGTTGTGCCATTTTGTAGCATATATTTATTTATTCAATTCCTTGTTCTTCTCTTCAGCAGTACTCTGCATATTTGTAGTGGGGGTGTTTCATGATTATTTGTTGACTATCTGCCAACTACACGCCAGGCCCTGTGCTAGGCATTGTTGGTTCAGAGCAAAGAGACCCAGTCCCTGGCCCCCAGGGGGAGCTCACAGTATAGTTGACAAAAAGAAAAATAAACAATTGCAGTACAACGCGTTGAGTGTTTCGACAGTGGCAAGCAAACAGTAGTGTGGAGTGACAAGCAGGTTCAGGCTCTTCGCAGGCTGGTGGAGGAGGGGAGATCCCAAGGCCCCGTCTCTTTCTGGGACAGAATTCCAGAGCGCAGAGTGCCCCCTGGACACAATCACCCGCCCCTTGGCGGCCACCTGAGCACGACTGGGGGCGGCTCACCTGCGCAGAATCCCAGTGTGCCGCGGTGGAGGCCCCCAAAGCACATTTGCAGAAACGGAGAGCGGCCCATTCAAGGGAAAAACTCCCCTATTTGCTTCTTACAGCAGTTTTTGTTTATCTCATTATCTCCCAACCTGAAGAACAGGACCATCTGGCACGCGGGCATGTTAACAAGATCATAAATTAGGAGGAGAAATGCAGCCAGATTTCCATAATGGTCGCAAGACAGAAATCAACAGCACGGGGATGGAATTTGCTTGGAAGGTGGGGTGGGAGGGAAGTGGAGCAAAATGTAAATGCCTCAGCACATCCAGCCTGAATGAGAAACACAAATCCAGCATCATTTAGGAGGAGTGTTTTTTTTGTTGTTTTCTTTTTTTTTTTTAAAGTGCTGGCAAAGCATCTCTCCTCTCTGTCTTTGTCACCTTCTCTCCCTCCTCCTGTCTTCTGGGTCTTGCCCTAGGAATGGGGCCAACGTGAACTTCCTTGTTCTGCGAGGTCATTATTGTATTAGTAATAATCATGCAAAAACTGGTTTTGCAGAGGAAGAGGCTCACTCAGCGCACAAGGCCACCTACTTGGACCAGGTCTCCAGGGCAACGTTTAGCAACCTCTCCAGAGTGTTTCTTGGGGTTGCGAGTGCTTCCTGGGACCCCGGGTATGGCAAAGACAGCCACGGCGTAATGATGTGAGAGGGCATTGCCCACCCTCTCCCGCACGCCAGGAGTCCCCAGGGCCTGTGCACACACACCCATTAGACTGCTCTTGGCTTCTTGGCAGGGGAAACACCCCGGTTCCCCAGAGAGTATTCGATGCCCCCCATCGACGGTGGCTATGGACTCCTCCTGTCCTTCGCCACCCTCCGCACCTCTCCAGTCCTACCTCCACCTCCTGTGAGCGCCGCCTCCTTCCCTAGAGGACCTTTCCCTTCCTCCCATCCATCCCAATAATAAAAGTCCTATATCTGCTTTAAAAACGAGGGAGGTGGGAGACAATTTTATTCCATTAATTGTACTTCTATTAGGACATTAGGGTCTGTGCTATTTAAACATTGGGGGGCATATTTGATAGAGTGAACGTGCAGAAACCAAATGCATGCCAATTTTGAGCTATCTGATGGGCTGAGATCGTGAGGGTAAAGTCGCAAACTCTTCTTTCAATTGGAAAAGTGCCACCATGGACCCACGTTGGTGACCTTACGTAGTATGAGGCTCCAGTGCTGCCTGCAGATTTACCTCTCTGCTCAGATTCTTTTCAGGGGGCAATTCATAGACAAACTTTTCAATTTCTTTCATGTTTTTTTTACCTGTGTAGGTTTTAAACTTTTTAAAAAGTTGATGTTGATAATGTACAATTTCAATACTTACCTAGAAAATTACTCTTTTTTTTGTGGATATTAAAGAAGCCTCTTTTCTATGTCTGTGGTTTCTCACTGTATTTTGGCCCAATTTTGTGTATTCAGATCTTTCTCTCTAGTTCTTTCTCATTAATGTGGATGCATTCTCCGTATATTTTATTTGTAGTTTGCTTAAGCCACAATTCTTGAATTGACTGATCAATTCTGCTTTTGTTTTATTAATTTCTGTTTTTATCTTTATCAATTATGCCCTCCTAATTTTTTAAGATTTATTTAATTATATCCTTCTACACTCTGAGATAAATGGGTGATTCATTTTTGTTTTGTCAATTCATGATGTTTTCTTTACAGCCTAATAAATGGTCAAATTTGGTTAATATCCCATGGTCACTAGAAAATGTTTTTACTTCTTTGTAGGTTAGTGATGTAAATATTTAATTATTGAATAGTCAGATAATGACAACCTTATTTATTCTTTGAATTCTGGATTGTTCAAGAAATGTTCCCTTTTATTACTTTTGTTAAGTTTTTCAATTCCAACTATTTTTGCTTTACATTTTGATGTAATGCTATTATGTGTGTGAAGAAATAAGTCTGCTCGATCTTCACTATGGATTATAAACTTCATCAGTAAAAAATGACTGTATCCTTTAAGTGACTTATCACTTGGATTCTATGCAACCCCTGCTTTCTTTGTATTTCCTTCACCTTGTGTTTTGTTGTTGTTCAGCTCTTAATTTTTATATTTTTGGAGTAATTATGTTGCAGATGCATTTCTTGTAGATGACATAAAGCTAAACTTTATTTCTTGAATTGTTCTGAAAGTCTGTATTTTAACATAGGAGTTAGACCCACTTATCTTTGTCTCACACCTGATTTTTTTGTTATGTTTGTATTATTATTAATATTATTATTTTGTTTTTTTCTTTTTATATTTCCTTGCTGTTTGCTTCTTTACTTCATATCATTAGTTTTATGGGACTATGTTTTGTTTTGTTTTGTTTTGTTTCCTCTATACTGTTACATTTAACTGTACAAGTAGTTACTTTTGATTTTACAGGTATTGTTAAATCTATATACTTTTTATGATTATCAAAGTCATTAATAAATCAGAACTAATGACTAATATACATGTAGGATAAAAAAGTTACTGCATATTTCCATCTTCTCCCCTGTACACTAATCCCAGATTTACCTGTACACTAATCAAATTTTTGGTGCTGTCTAATATTTATAAACTGTAATTATCTTTACATTGTTTACACTGTGCTTTTTTTTTTTTTGCTTCCAAGAATCATGGTATTTGCATTCCATTTTGTAACTGCACTGACAATAATTATTTAGACCTTCAGTTTAAGTAGTTTCCATGTTCACAACTGGTGCCACAGTCTTCCCTTGTGAGCTTTTTGACTCATCGTGTGATTGTCAGATAAACATCTTAGCATATATTCTATTTTATAGCCAAAAAAGCCATGTCGTGTATTCTTGGAATTTTTACACATCTGAGAAAGTCTCTGTATCGCCTTGCGAAGTAAATGACACCCTGGTTGGCAGGTGTGTTCTTGGATCAACATCTTTCCCTCCACTGTGTAGCTGCCATGTTCTGGAGTTTACATAACCTTCTGTTACAGAAAACATGGCACATCTAACTTGTGTTTCTTTGTAGATAGTTTTTTTCTTTTTTAGTTCCTTGCCTTGACATTTGTCAAGTTATTTCTTTATCCATGAAATTTAAAATATCACCAACATTTGTTTACATGTTTTTTACTTTTAATAAATTGTGCCTGGGGAGCCCATTCTACCTGCCTATTCAAGTATTTCTAAATTCAGGTGATATTCCTTCTACTGTATCCTATTTTATCCTTTATATTGATCCAAGTCCTTTTTTATTTTTTTAAGAATGCTCTTCTTCTTACATACTTTGTTTTTTACTCTCTGCACATCACACTTCAAGGTCTTTCCTCTGGCCACTTCCATCTCTCAGTCCTTTTGCCTCAGCATCTGGAGAGCATCCCCGGCCACCCTGCACATCCCAGTTGATGTTTGCAATGGAACATATTTTGCTCCTTGCCATTCCCAATAGCATTATTTGCTCCCTTTCATTCTTTCTTTAATCTACCACACCCTTAAAGCATCTTCAGTTTGTCATCTTATTAGTTCATGTCTCATCTCCTATTTTAAGTACATGTCCTCTTCAATTTCAATTAAAATAAATGCCATCTAATATTTACATGTTTCTAAATATTTTTAAAATCATTTTTTACTCTAATACTTTTTCTGTTTGTTTGTTTTTGTTTGTTGAGACAGTCTCGCTTTGTCACCCTGGGTAGAGTTCAGTAGCATCATCATAGCTAACTGCAGCCTCAAACTCCTGGGCTAAAGTGATCCTCTTGTCTCAGCCTCCCGAGTAGCTGGGACCACAGGCACAAGCCACCATGCCCAGCTAATTTTTCTATTTTTAGTAGAAATGGGGGTCTTGCTCTTGCTCAGGTTGGTCTCGAATTCCCGAGCTCAAGCAATCCTCCTGCCTCGGCCTCCCAGAGTGCTAGGATTACAGGCATGAGCCACTGTACCGGCCCATTTTTTACTATAATTCTTGAATGCTGTGTGTATCTTTTTATGTACTCCATATTTTTAATAAACCTCACCTCCCCCAACTGCTTTGTTTTTAAACAAGAGGACAGCTATCTCAACTTGAAGCCCCAGAAGCAGTGCCGTTAGAGTCTCCTTGGGGACCATCTCTGTTCTATCTTGGATCCTGGATGGTGTCCCCACTCAGATCCTAAGTTGATGTGAGTTACACACAACTAACTTAGTGATCACAGAGCCCAAGGAGCATGTGGACAATTCTCCAACATGAGACTGTCATTGCTGTGTTATTTCTTTCCTGCCAAGGCTTAGCTTTTTCTACCTTTTTCCCATAGGAAACAATGTGGGGAGTCTAGTCCCTTCTTGGAACCCAAGGGAAACACCACCATGAGGACAATGCTCCACAGAGTCAGGGGAGGACCTGATGGGCGGGGTGGGGGGGGCTGTGCTTTCCGGGTAAACCTAGCCATATCCTGCTTCTTCTGGCAGCTGTCTGGTGTGGTGGCACGTCACCTGGCTAACTCCTACTCATTTTTCAGATTTACATTTTACTTACTCATTCACTCATTCATTCAATACATGCTAATTGATTGGCTCATTCAACAAGTGTTTGAAAATATGGGACAGCTTTCCCAAATTAATGTCAGACACCAAACCACAGATATAGGAAGTTCAGAAAACACCAAAGAGGATAAATGCAACAAACAAACAACCCCCTCCCCCCCATACACACATATAAAAAACAAAACACCTAGGCACATCATTTGCAAACTATAGAAAGTTAAAGGTAAAGAAAAAATCCTGAAAGAAGCCAGGGTGGATGGGGGGAACCCTTACCTATATAGAAACAAAGATAAGAATTATATCAGACTTCTCTTTGGATACCATACAATCAAGAAGAGGATAGAGTAAAATATTTAAAGTATTGAGAGAATAAAACCACCAACCTAAAATCTTGTACCCTGAAAAATTATCCTTCAAAAGTAAAGGAGAAATAAGTACTTTCTCAGAAGAACAAAAATCAAGGCAATTTATTGCCAGTAGACTTGCCTAGTATGAAATATTAAAAGAAGTTCTTTGGAAAGAAGGAAAATGATATATATCAGATACTCAGATCTACATAAAGGAAGAACATTGAAGAAAGGATAAGTGGATATAATATAAAAACTTTTATTTTTCTTATTCTTACTTGATCTAATAGATAACAGTTTTTAAAAATAATATTAGAACAATGTATTCAGTTATGTATGCTTATGTGTACATCTTATGTGTATACATATATGCTTATGTATACTTAAGTATAAGTAATATGAATGATAGCAATGTTACAAGGGATGAGAGGCAGGAATTAGCATTATTTTGTTATTATAAGGTGCTCACACTACTGATGAAGTGGTATAATAACAGCACTTATTGAAAAGTGGATGTGGATCACTTGTAAGTATATATTGCAAACTCTAGGGCAACCACTTAAGGAAGTAAAAAAAACCTATAACTGATATGCAAAAACAGTAGAGAAAATGGAATCATATAAAATGTTCAATTAAAAACACATAAAGCAGAAAAGGGTTGAAGGTAAAAACAGGAACAAAGAACGAGGACAACACAGAAAAGAGTAACAAATATGGTAGATATTAATATAACTATATCAATAATTGCTTTGCACATCAATGGTCTAAATACACCAATTAAAAGACAGAGATAGAGTGGATCTAAAAGTAAGATCCAACTACATGTTGTCTACAAGAAACTCACTTTAAATATAAAGACACATATAGTTAGAGAAAGTTAATCCATGTTAATGCTAATGAAAAGAACATGAGAGTAGCTATATTAATTTCAGACAGAGAAGACTTTAAAGCAAGGGAAGTTATCAGAAATAAAGAAGGGCATTACATAAAAACCAATTTTGGGGTCAATTCTTAAAGAAGATACAACAATTCTTAATGTGTATGTGCCTAACAACAAAGGACCAAACTATAGGAGGCAAAAAATAGCAGAACTGCAAGCAGAAATATGAATAGATGAATCCACTATTACAGTCGGAGACCGTAACACACCTCTATCAGAAATGGACAGATCCAACAGGCAGAAAATCAGTAAGGACATAGTTGAACTCAACAACTCTTATCAATTAAGTATATGTAATTGACATCTATAGACTACTTCATCCAACAACAGCAGAGTACACACTTTTCTCAAGCTCACATGGAACTTTCACCAAGATAGATTACATTCTGGGCAATAGAACACACCTTTAACACATTTAAAAGTATAGAAATCATAAAATGTCTACTTTCAGATCATAATGGAAGTAAACTCAAAATCAATAACAGAAAGATACCTGAAAAATCCCAAAATACATAGACATTGAACAATACATTTCTAGGTAACACATAGGTCAAAGAACAAATCGCAAAAGAAATTTTAAAGTACATTTTGAACCAAATGAAAATGAAAATACACCTTATCAAAATTTGTGGGATACAGTAAAAGCAGTGATTAGAGGGAAATTTATAGCATTGAATACAGGTATTAGAAAAGAATAAAGATTTAGAATGAATAATCTAAGTTTCGACCTTAGGAAACCAGGAAAATAAAAGGACATTAAATCCAAAGTGAACAAAAGGAAAGAAGTAATAAAAATTAGAGCAGGAATAATTAAAATTGAAAACAAATCGATAGAGAATATCAACTAAACTAAAAACTTGTTCTACAAAAAGATTAATAAAGTGGATTAACATCTAGCCAGATTAACTGAGAAAAGAAAGAAAGAGGACAAAAATTACTAATGTCAGAAATGAAAGAGGAACATCACTACAGATCCCATAGACATTAAAAGGATAATAAGGTGTATTATGAACAACTCTTCACTCTCAAATTTGATAATCTAGAGGAAATAAATCAATTCCTTGAAAGACACAATCTGCCAAAACTCACACAAGAAGAAACAGACAATATGAATAGGCCAATATCTATTAAAGAAATTGAATCAATAATTAATAACTTTCCATAGCAGAAATTTCTAGGTCCACATGGGGATACTCATGAATTCTACTAAACATTTAAGGAAGAAATTATAGCAATTCTCTACAATCTCTTTCAGAGAATAAAAGCATAAGGAATATTCTTAACTCATTCTGTGAAGCCAGTATTACCCTAATACTCTAAAACCCTTAAACCAGACAAAGACATTACAAGAATAGATAAATATCTCTAATGAATATAGATGCAAAAATTTTGGACAAAATATTAGCAAACCAAATCCAATAATATATAAAATGAATTATACACCAAGACCAAGTGGGATTTATCCCAGGTATAAAAGGCTGGTTCAATATTCAAAAATCAATTAATGTAATTCATCACATCAACAGGCTAAAAAAGATAAATCACATGGTCATATCAATAGATAAGTAGAAAAGCATTTGACAAAATCCAATATTTATTCATGATAAAAACTCTCAGTAAACAGAGGGAACTTCCTTAACTTGATAAAGAGCATCCACAAAAAACCTACAGGTAACATTGATTATACTTAATGGTAGAAAACTCAAAGCCTTCCTGTAAGATCAGGAACAAGGCAAGGCATGTCCCCTCTCACCAGTCTTTTTCAACATCATTCTGAAAATACAGTTAATGCCATATGACAAGAAAAGGAAATAAAAGGTATTCAGATTGGGAATGAAGAAACACAATTGTCTTTGTAGATGACATAATTGTTTACACTGAAAATATGAGAGAATTGACCAAAAAACTCCTGGAACTAATAAGAAATTATAACAAGACTACAAGATAACAAGATTAATATACAAAAGTCAATTACTTTCCTAAATACTAGCAATGAACAAGTGAAATTTGGAATTAAAAACATGAAATACCTAGGCATAAATCTAACAAAATATGTATAATATCTATATGAATAAAACTACAAAACTCTTCTAAAAAGAAATCAAAGAACTAAATAAATGGAGAAATATCCCATGCCCATGGATAGGAAAACCCAATATTGTCAAAATGTCAGTTCTTCCAAACTTGATCTATATATTCAATGGAACCCCAATCAAAATCCCTCCAGTTATTTTGTGGATATTGTGGATACTGACAAACTGATTCTAAAGTTTCTATGGAGAAGCAAAAACCTAGAATAGCCAACACGATACTGAAGTAAAACCAAGTTGAAGGACTGATACCACCCAATTTCAAGACTTACTATAAAGCTGCAATAATCAGGACAGTGTGCTGTAAGAAAAGAATAGACAACTAAATTGAACATAATAGAGATCCCAGAAATATATCCACATAAATATAATTATTTGATCTTTGACAAAGTAGCAAAGGCAATACAATGGAGCAAAGATAGTCTTTTGAACAAATGGTGCTGGGACAACTGGACATCCACTTAAAAAAAATGAGTCTTGACACAGACCTTACACTCTTTACAAAAGTCAATTCAAAATAGATTCATAGTCCTATATGTAAAATCTAATACTTTAATATAAAACTTCTAGAAGCTAACAGGAGAAAACCTAGATGACCTTGGGCATGGTGATGACTTTTTAGATGCAACACCAAAGGCACGATCCATAAAATAACTGATAAGCCAGACCTCATTAAAAGTAAAAACTCTGCTCTACAAAAGACAGTTTTAAGAGAATGAGAAGACAAGCCACAGACTAGGAGAAAATATTTACAAAAGACACATCTGATAAAGAACTGTTAACCAAAACACACAAAGAACTCTTAAAACTCAACAATAAGAAAACAACCTGATTAAAAAATAAGCCCAACATCTTAACAGACACCTAACCAAAAAAGATACATAGATGGCAAATAAGCATATAAAAAGATGTGCCACATCATTTGTCATCATGGAAATGGAAATTAAAACAACAACGAAATATCATTATACATCTAAGAGAATGGCCAAAATCTAGCACACCGACACCCAACTGCTGGAAAAGATGTGGAGCAACAGAAACTCTCATTCTTTGCTGGTGGGAATGCAAAATGTTACCTCCACCTTGGAGGACAATTTGGTGGTTTCTTACAGAAATAAACATACTCTTACCATATGATCCAACAATGTCACTCCTTGGTATTTCTCCAAAGGCGTTAAAAACTTATGTCCACACACACGTAAAAATCCACACATGATGTTTATTGCAGCATTATTCATAATTGTCAAAACTTGGAAGCACCCAAGAAGTCCTTTAGTAGGTGAATGGAGAAATAAACTGTGGCATATCCAGACAACAGAACATTATTCAGTACTAAAAATAAATGAGCAATTAACCCCTAAAAAGACCTAGAGGAAACTTACATGCATATTATCAAGTGAAAGAAATCCATTTTAAAAAGCTGCATACTATATTATTCCAACTATATGACATTCTGGAAGAGGCAAAACTATGGAGACAGTAAAACTGTCAATTGGAGGGAGATGGATGAACACATGGAACACTGAATGTATATGGGCATTGAAAATACTCTGTTTTATACTACAATGATGGATACACATCATTATGCATTTGTCCAAACTCATAGAACATAGACACTAAGAGTGAACTCTAATATAAACTGTGATAGAGATGTATTAATGATACATTAGTGATAGAGTGTATTAATGTAGGTGTATTAATTGTAACAATGTACCATTCTGATGGGGGATATTGATAATGAAGGAAGCTATGCATGTGTGGGAGTAGGGAGTATATGGGAAATCTCTGTACCTTACTCTTAATTTTGCTGTGACCCTAAAATTGTTCTAATTTTTTAAAGAGTATGTGCCAGGCACAGTGCTAGTTACAAGGACCCCTCACTCCACTTTCATTCCAGTGGTTCAAACAGACTCAAAGCCCCAGTGTAGAGACATACCGCAAAGGAGTACGCAACCAACCAATAAGTTGACTACAGTCTATGGTAGGTGCTATGGAAGATAGGCTAAGGGCCAAGGGCCATTACTTTAGATTGAGAGGTAGCAAAGGCTTTCTCTGAGCAGGTGCCATTTGAGTGGAATGAAAGATGAGAGGGAGCTAAGTGTACCAGAGAACAGAAAGGACACCAGCATGTTGGAGCAGAGTGAGTGCACTGATGTCCTCCGTCAGTTCTCCAAATCCACTCTCAGCTTCTCTACTCTGTGCACCCCACGCTCCCTGATGATGCTCTGGTTTCCAAATGAGCTCAGTCAACAGGGGGCACCGGCAGCAGACTGGAACAAGACTGACAAGGAAGTCAGTCGGAGGAGGCACTACTCCAGCCCCTGTCCACCTGGGTCACTCCTGTATGTGGCCTTTCTCTGCCTTCTCCAGGTTCTGGGACCTAGCCCTCCCTTTCCCCTTTAGGCCTAGAGATTGCGAAAACCCCCTACCACTGTCAGTCCCCAGGGACCACATTAACCCTTGTTAGTTCCTCTAACATATGCCCACCCTTTCCTCAAGTGCCATCACTTCCGGCCAGGACAGAGTGCTATGGGATGACGCTGCACGCCTGTCAGGGCTACATGAAATGACTGCTCTCTGTCCCACTCCCACCCTCAGATGCCCCGTTATGACGTCAGTGCTTACTGCATTGAATTACTGTCTCCTTCATGTGTGCCTTGTTGTCCATTTTAACCATGGTTCACTTGCGGTTGGTGGAGCCTGAGGAGGGGACACCCACCCATCTGGAAGGCTGGGATCCAGCTGATCCTAAGGAGGGTCATCATCCTTGTGGAAGAGAATCAAAACTGATGGCATTTGGGTGACCTTAGGGTCCCCTTAAATGGGATGTTCTTCCTAAGCAAGGGAAGGCTGAAGAGCATGAGCAAAGTTCTCTGCGTGTGTCCAGGAGACTCATACCTGTAAGGAATGTTCCCCTGGGGTGTGCCAGCCTCCTTCTAGCTGTGTGTGCAACTGGCCATTTGGAATGCGGAAGCTCAAAGGAGAAACCTGCAGAGGTGCTCTGAGTTGGCCCAGCTGCGTGAACAGCACAGAGGGCCATGGAGACTTTGCTCCAAGTCCAAGCCTTGACGGTCCCAGGAGGAGTGTATCAGTCTGCTCAGCTCCCCTAACCAACTACCACAGGCAGGGTGGCTTAGGGAAAGGAAATTTATTCTCTCACAGTTCTGGAGGCTAGAAGTCCAAGACCAAGGTGCCATCAGCATTGGTTTCTGGTGAGGTCTCTCTTCTTGGGTTGCAAATGGCACCATTTTATTGTGTACTCACAAGGCCTTTCTTCTGTGTGTGCACAGAGAGAGAGCTCTGGTGTCTCTCCCCTTCTTATATGGACACCAGTTCTGTAGGATTAGGGCTCCACCTTTATGACCTCATATAATCTTTATTATCTCTTTAAAGGCCCTATTTCCAAATATAGTCACATTGGGGGTGAGGGCTTCAACATAAGAGTTTGGAGGAGACACAATTCAGTGTTTCACAGTCAGGACATTCAGAGTTGGAAGGTGCACTGCTGAGGCCAGGCAGGAGACCAGAGAAGAGAAAACTGCTTCCCATGTGGCATTTCAGCCTAGAGCTGGAGCTCTGCTGGGCATTACAGTGAAACAGGGAGAAAGAGGAAAGGCCAGTGCTAGAGGGAGGGTCCAAGATGGAGGAGATTCCGAGGACGCCTCTTGGGAGGTCCATTTAGGTCAAGTGGACCTTACCCACGGGAGAGCAGGAAACCCTCAACTCCTGCTGTTTTCCTTCTCTGGTAAGTGTACCAGTTTCCTATTGCTGCTGTAACAAATCACCCCAAACTCAGTGGCTTAAAGCAACATAAATGTATGTACTACTTTACAGTTCTGGAGGTCAGAAGTCTGAAATGGATCTCATCATTTCAGTAAAATCACAGTGTCACCAGGACTGTGTTCCTGCAGGAGGCCCCAGGGGAGAATCTGTCCCCTTCCCTAGAGGCTGCCTGTGTTCCTGGCCCTTGGCCATTTCCTCTGTCTTCAAAGCCAGCAGTGTAGCACCTTCCAGTTCCTCTCTCTGACTCACACCTTCCTTCCTCCCTGTCGTAAGGACACTTGTGAGTACATGGTGACCCCTAGATAATCCAGGGTCATCTTCCAGTCTTGTGTCCCCTCTGCCATGTAATGCACCATAGTCACAGGTTCTGGGGATTAGAATATAGACACCTTCATGGCCATTGTTTTGCCTACCAGAGGGGGCTCATTCTGCTTGTGCCAGATGCTGTCTTCTGTCCTTGGAAAGACACTGGGGCCCAAAGGGTTATCTTCAGAGGAAGCAGTGGAAGCTGCAGAATCCAGGGTCATCCAGAAGAGGATGGAGTTGCCCCTTCTCCTTTTAAAAGAGACAATGGGTTTTGAACTTTCCCCTCTAGCCTGTGTGCTGACAGATCTAGACACTGTCCCATGATTCCTCCAGGAACAACCCTGGTGTACCAGGACTCACCTTCTCCTAAGATTAGTGTTTGGATGAAAACCAGCCTCCAGCCCTCCCGAATCCTCACTGCACTGACAGGATCAGGCACAGTGACCCGCTTTTGCACAAGCCCTGGCACGTGCCTGTGCCCGGGAGGATGCCCCTGGTTGATCCTGTCCTTACTTATTTACAAAATCTGGGCCTTGTCTGTGCACAAACTGTCTCTTTGCAACCCACTAAGATACCTGGAGTGGACAGAAGCTACAGCTGTACCCTAACTTAAGGACAGGAGAGAGAATCTGTGGACCCCACGTGGGCAGTGTTGCAGGAAAGCAAGGAGCATCAGAGAATGGTTTTCAAGAAGAAAGTTGGCCAGGGGCGGTGGGGAGGGTCCTGGGGGGGACAGGAGGAAAGGGCAGTGAGTGGAAATGAATGGAAACAGACCAGGGAGCAGAGGGAAATGCAATGAATACACTCATCTCCCTGAAGTTGTTGGATTAGGAAAATTAAAAATATAAATTAAATAATGCATCTGTTCTCTGAGGTCCCTTCCAGCTTCGAAATTTTTATGCTTCCATAAGCTTTTGGGGAAAAGAATAAACCAACCACTAATATCAAGGAGATTTTGAAAGCTTTAAGGGTTTTAGAAGCTGTATCTAACAAGAACGAGGATGTCTGCTGCACACGCTGGCAGGCCTGGAGGGAAAAGTGAGCACTTTCTTCACTGTTATCTGAATGGAGGCTCACCCACCGCAAGCCCTGCTTTCAGGCACTTACCCTGGATCTATTCCTCCACGCTAAGCTTTGGAACAGGGATACTGTTTTCTTCTTACATCAAGCAATACAAGGAGCAGCCCTTTAATCCATTCTGTATTCTCACTCTCCGAAGAGGTGAGAACCAGTTAAGAGGAAGGGCAAGTTCTCCCTTTCCTGAGGGAACCCTGATGAGGACTGGTCCTGAGGCTCTGAAGTGCACTGGATTTGGGTGTCACAGCCAGGCGATGGGTCCCTCTCTTGCCCCACCGTCCTCTAGCTCTCCTTCTTTTGTGCAGGGACAAAGTCATCCTGACATGCCTTTTTGCCATCTAAGAAATAACAGAAGAGATTGAGGAGAATATGACGTATACTATGTCATACTGACATGGTAGGACCGTTGTCATCCTATGGTCAAGGTGATAGAAATCAGAGGCGAGCTTTAAAATCTATACATTGAAGGTGGTGGTGGTGGTGGTTTATCCTCGAAGTTAAACTTGAACTATCTCCCGTATGGGGACCAGTGTGAGCTCGTTCATTATTACAGCCCTGTGGCCAAGAGCAGTAGCTGGACATAGCAGATGCTCACAAAATAGTCACTGAGTGAATGGATGAATGAATACTTAGGATAGAAATAAATCCTTGAACCCATAACAACTAACTCTGGACAATTTATGAATGAATACATCTTGGTGATGTTCCTCATAAGGTTGTTGACAGGAGGGGGAGGGACATTCCGTGTTAAAGAAAAATCTATAATTTCATAGCTTCTGGTGTGTCCTTGTAGCTATTGAGAGAGAAGACCTAGAGCCAGGGACCTTGGTTTAGCAGGCATTTAATGATATTTGGGACATGAAAATAGTAGTCCTAGGTGGGAGAGATGGGCATGGGGAGACAGTGACCCTAATCTGCAGAAAAGAGTCCTAAGTAAGCAGAAAGGAGGAGCGTCAAGCCCAGATGTAGGACGCAGGCTCCAAAGGAAACAAGGGCTATGGGAAAAGTCCCCATAGGAGGCAATGACCAAAGCGTTTCTAGGATCAATGCTGTCTGACATCAATTTAGAAATTGTTTCCTTCTCTCTGCTTTAATAAAATAAAAGCCCAAGTTTTCAGAAAATGTGCTTACAAAATCTTATGTAGGTGGATCTTTGGGGGGTGGATGGTGTCTGGGATGGGTGGGCTAGAGAAGGAGGACATGTGACTGGGCACCAAAGACAGGTTATAGAAGTCACCTGCAGGCATCAACTGTAGGGTGACTCGGGGTTGCAGTGGGGCAGGCTGAAGAATGACCCCCAAGGATGTCCCTGAAGTGTGAGTATCTTACCTTACAAAGCAAAAGGGACTTTGCAGATGAGAGTAAGTTAGGATCTTGAGATGACCCTGGACTACACGGGTGGCCACTGTAATCATGGGGTCCTTATACGAGGGAAGAAGGAAGATCAGAGTAGAGAAGATGTGATCATGGCACAAGCAGAGGTTGGAGCAATGCGGCCACAAACCAAGGAATGCATGCAGCCTCCAGAAAGTGGAAGAAGGCCAGGAAATGGATGCTCCCCTAGAGCCTCCAAAAAGAACACAGCCCTACTGACACCTTGATTTTAGCCCAAATGGATTTCAGACCCATTTTTGGACTTCTGATCTCTAAACTATAAGATGATACATTTGTGGCAATTTGTTACGGCTCCAGCAGGAAACAAATACAACACCTGTCCTCAAAGAGCCAGGAAAAACCCATCCCTTTAGAGAAGGGAGGCAGACAGCAAAGTCCAGATGAGTATGTGGGTGGGAGGTGGTGACTGTTGACCCTTGAACATTCTGGTTCAGTAGCAGGTAGGGACAGGTAGTTCCATGCAGCTTCCTTTTCCCTATCTTAATTCTGTGCATGGGAGACTCGTGAAAAAGCCAGGACGTGGGGGCTGAAGGAGAAGGGAACTGCTCCTCACAAACATACAGTGCCTGTCCTCTCCCTCAGTCACCCTCCACCAAGATCCCAGGTATGACAGGACAGATGGGCAGGACCAGTGATCAGGCTGCTGGGCAGAAAGGCAGGTCCTCAAATTGCAGAGCCAGTGGGACCCTCAGCCAGGCTTGCCATTTCAGAGATGAAGAACTGAAGGTCCAGGGATAAAGAGTTCGTATGAGGCAGAAGTGGAATGAGAACATCAGACTGCCGATTTCCATTCTAGAGAAGCCCTGCACTTTCCCCACACCTGTGCCAGTGCTCCCCTACTGGAGGCTGAGCAGGCTGAGTGGTGTGTTTCAGGAAGCCTTCTCCGATCATATCTCCTCTACACGGTGGAGAAAGCCCATTGACTGGCTACCGATTTGGGGAAACCAGAAAAATTAAGTGTGGCTATAAGTCATGCTCTTAACTTAGGACAATGTTTTAAAATACATATTAAGTGCTTATTATGTGCAGGGTACAGCTGATAATAAAAAATGCTTTATGTGGCCTGGTTCCCATCCTCTAGGACTTGATAATGTAATATAGGACTTAAGCCATATATATGCAAACAGTAGCAATGCAAGGCTGAATACTCGAGGCAGAATGAATATTAAAATAATTTAACAGAGACACAATTGTGAGAGCCGAGGCTTTCCAGAGTGGTGGCCTTTGTAGTAAGTTCCGAACGCCTTGTCGGATTCAGTCAGCTAGAGATGGGAACACAGAAGGGGCAGAGAGAGCAAAGGCAGGAGCTGGGAAGATGGGGAGTGGATGGTCGGGCCAGATCCTTTGGGGTGTGCGGCTGGAACAGTCAGGTGAGGCCAAGTGGTTGAAGACTTTGAGTGCTGGTCTGAGGAGTTTACTCTTTTGGTAAGTAATGGAGAGCAACTGAAAACATCTGAGAAAGGTAGAAATGTAATCAAGGTGGCAGTTTTTTGAACAGCATGAAGCTGGTCCTTATAAAAGGGGATTTCTTTTGGCTTGGCTATTTTCTTTGCCTGGGAACACAATGCCTTCCTTCACTGCGGGGCTTGGAGCTTTCTGGGCTCCCTTCTCCAGGAAACATGACCCATTCATTTCGGGGAAGTCAGAATGACACAGACAGGGGCCTGTGTGCATAGGAGATCTGTCACCAGGCAGGGGTGTCCAGTTTTACCTCGTGCCACACCTTCCCTAAGGTGACAAGACTTGAGGATCACTCGAGCAAGATGGAAAACGGAGCCTTGATATAGTTTGGATATTTGTCCCCACCAAATCTCATGCTGAAATTCGACTCTCAGGGTTGGAAGGGGCCCTGTGGGAGGTGTTTGGGTCATGGGGGTGGATCCCTCCTGGATGTCTTGGTGCCCCCCTGATGGTAATGAGAGAGTTCTTCCTCTATTGCTCTGTGAGTTCATGTGGCAGCTGGTGGTTTAAAAGAACGTGGCAGCTCTCCCCACTCTTGCTCCCTCCCTTGCCATGGGACACGCCTGCTCCCCCTTTCCTTTCTGCCATGATTGGAAGTTCCCTGAGTTCCTTGCCAGAAGGAGGTGCTGGCATCATGTTTCTTGTACAGACTGCAGAACTGTGAGCCAAATAAAGCTCTTTTCTTTATAAATTACCCAGCCTCAGGTATCCTTTATAGCAACGCAAATGGACTAAGACAAGCCTTCCGCCTCCAGCCCCCACAATCTATTAGAAACATGTTCTTCCACTGGGTGATGGGGCTAGGGCCCCGGTGGGCAGGAGGATTGAGCCAATTGTTATGATGCTAACAATTATAGTCAATCCAAAGAGGAGGGAAAAAAATCTATCGATCATATGGCTTATGGTGTATTGTAAATTTAGGCAAAATCTTCTGCACAATCTAGAATTCAACACCCCCTTTTCAAATACCTATAGGTGCTTGGCATTTATTTATAAAATGTATAAGCAGAATATTTTTCACATCGCCTCACACTAGGGATACATGAGGATTACAACCTAAATGTCTGTAAACAGAGGACTGGCTGAACATAAGTGACGGCACATTTATACCGTGAAGTACTACGTAGCTGTTCAAACAAGAACACAACAGCTCTGAATAAGCTGACCGGGAACATTCTCCTTGACACATTGCCACGTAAAATAAGCAAGTTCCAGCCCAATGTGGATAGCATGAGCTCGCTTTTATACAGAAAGATATGTGCGAATACAGACATATATGTATGGAATAAAGCATGGCGATGTGTTGGAAAAGATTCTGTAAAAAGTGTTTAAATAATGAGGGTGGGATTGGAGGAGAAGAGGCTGTAATTTCCACTTTTTTCTTTAATCATGATAAATGATAGGATTTGAGCCAACTTTTCTTTTCTTTTCATTCTTCAGTATTTTCTAAAAAAAAAAATAAAAACCTTTTAAAAGATTCATGAAGGGTTTTCACTGTTTAAAGGAGTGGTGAATCATTTAGTAAAGTGAAGAATAATAACAGCTATTATTTGTTGAGTGCTTGCTATATGCCAAACCTGTGTCAGGAGCTTTACCAACATTATCTCATTGATCCAATCCCCTTTTGAAGCAGGCACCATTATCATCTCCACTTCAGGGATGAGGAAACAAGCTCACCAAGGTTAAACAGCTTGCTGAAGATTCCAAGTTTCCATCTGCAATCTGGTGGCTCTGGAGGCTACTCTTGCCTGATAAACTGCCCCTGGACAATCCCTTGAAGAAGTGAATAATTCTGCATTCTACATCTACGTTTTTCATAGAGCAGATTTTTTTCTTTTTTTGAGACAGAGTCTCATTCTGTTACCCGGGCTAGAGTGCCGTGGCGTCAGCCTAAGCTCACAGCAACCTCAAACTTCTGGGCTCAAGCAATCCTCCTGCCTCAGCCTCCCAAGGAGCTGGGACTACAGGCATGTACCACCATGCCTGGCTAATTTTTTCTATATATATTTTTAGTTGTCCAGCTAATTTCTTTCTATATTTTTTTAGTAGAGACAAGGTCTCGCTCCTGCTCAGGCTGGTCTCGAACTCCTGAGCTCAAGCGATCCTCCCGCCTTGGCCTCCCAGAGTGCTAGGATTACAAGCATGAGCCACTGCGCTCAGCCCATGAAGCAGATTTTTAAATCATGGGTCTATGATGCAGTGATTGATGGTGATAATCAGCCTCATAAGGACAAAATCTGAATTTGTGCTCTTCTTCGCTCGTCAGCCTACCTCGGTGGATAACACATTGATTAATAAAAAATAAAAATAAAACCCTCTATATACCTTCCTGCTGATGTTTCACCAAAAGCTAAAATCTTTGTTGCATGAATTATAATGAGATTTTAGAAATGGGAAAAGTGAATGACCTGAAGTCAAAGGCCCATTAATCCTTCCTTCCTCTCTTCCTTCTTTCCATTCATTTTTCTTTCCATCCATCCATCCTTCCATCTTTTTTTTTTTTTTCGAGACAGGGTCTTCCTCCGTTGCCTGGACTAGAGTGCAGTGGCGTCACCATAGCTAACTGCAGCCTCTAACTCCTGGCTCAAGCAATCCTCCCATCTCAGCCTCCTGAGTAGCTGGGACTACAAGGTGTGTGCCACCATGCCTGGCTAATTTTTCTATTTTTTGTAGAGATGGGGACTCACTCTTGCTCAGGCTGGTCTCAAACTCCTGGCCTCAAGCAATTCTCCCGCCTTGGCCTCCCGAAATGTTGGGATTACAGGCGTGAGCCACCGCGCCTGCCTGACCTTCCATCTTTCTATTCATATTTCCACCTATCCACCAATTTAGGGAGTATTTACTGAGTGCCCCGCAAGGGAATCTGTTAGGAACTTTGAGGAATACTAAATGGTATCAGACAATTCTCAAGGAACTGTCAGATGAACCCTCTGTCATTATGATGTGGTTCCTGGGCTGGGTCACTTGAAAATTCACTGTTATGAAGGGGAGGAGGCCAACGGCCATCCCATTTCTTGGGAAGACTGAGCCCGGGAGCCTCTTCACAGATCCTCTGAGACGTGGGCCTGACATGTCCAGTGAGTTGACAGCCCGTGTGCCTGGTGGGGGCAGGGGAAGGCATGCTTGGGAAGCCCGTGCCAAGGAGAGAGCATCTCAGGAATGGGGACATGTCGGTTTCTGCCTTTGTTAGGGAGAGATCCAGGCTTTAATAAGCCTTGGGAGAAGCTTTCTTTGTTCAGCTGGACGACTGCTGTCTTTCAGTCACGGTGTGACTGTGCTTTTGTGGAAGACCTGAGCCAAGAGGACTGACAAGGTTGTGGATGGGGACTGGAGTGGCGCTGAGGTGGGGGCTGGGTGGTGAGGCACAGTGGCCGAAAGGCTCTCTCCAATAAGGTCTGGACTCTCATCCACGAGTTCCCACAGGCCTGTGCCTGAAGATCAAGTTGGAAGAACAAGAGTGTTAACTGGTGGCTTGAGAAGGGGTCACATCTCCTCTCTCTTCCACCCTCTGAAGCTGCGGCATCCTTGGACGTGGGTGCTATTTCAAGCTTTGCCAATCTCTAGTAATGGGCAACTGTGATAACAAGGAAAAAGTATAGAGTCTGTCATCAAAGACCTGAGTTTGAACCCTGCCTCCACCACTTCACGACCTCATCGTCATAGACAGGGATGCAACTTAACCTCTCTAAGCCTCTGCTTTCCTATGTGCAAAGTGGGTGGTCATGGGGCTCTAGGGATAAAATCATGGGGCAGCACCTGGATGGGGGCTTTGTATTATTTTGGTGCACTTTTAAAATTTTTTTTTGCTGTTGGGTGAGCCTTCTCCCAGCCCCCATCTGTTCCTCCTAGACTGCCCCTTGCCCAGAAGCAGCAGGATAGGCCCCGGTTCAAAAGACGGGCAAATCAGAGAACGTCCCATGCCACTGGCAGGCATATTCTTCCTAGATGAATTTTTACATGCTCTTCTCGGATCCTGTGGTCAGACATCTTCTTCTAGAGCAGAGGCTCTCAGGCAGAAGCAATTTTATCCTTAGGGGATATTTTCAGTGTCTGGAGACATCATGCTTGTCATATCTGGGGGAGATGATACTACTGGCCTCTAGTGGGTGGGGGCCATGAATGCCACTAGCCATCCTACAGTGCATGGGATAGCCCCCCCAACAGCAAAGAATTATTCCCCCAAAATGTGAATAGTTGAGAAACTCTACTCTTGAGTCGAGAATGAGAATACTGATGCCCAGGTAGAAAGAATGTGACACGTTGAAGCCAAACCAAGTGCAGATATTGTCAGCACTCGTTCTGAGATCTGGGCTGGGAGGAAGCACTGCTAATAACGAAGATGATGATAATGATCACAGTAAAATGGCAATTTATTCCCAAGGTTGTTCTTTCTCCAGTCTTCTAAATCTCAAAAATGGTGCCGCCAACCAACCAAAGCCAGAAGCCTGAAATTAGCCGTGATTCTTCCTCCTCTCCTTCCCCTCCTCCCAGATCCTACCCCAAGATCCGACCGCGTAGGATCCAGTCTGTTAGGAGGGGGTGGCTCTGTCACTCCACAGTGTGCCCTGACTGCGCGGCTGCCCAAGGCGTGGCTGTCGCTCTCGATTACACCATTGCAACAGCCTCCTAGCGGACTGTTCTGTTCTCCTTGCCTCCCTTAAATTCAGTCTCCACGGAGCTGCCAAATCGATCTTTTAAAAACATTAATTTAATCACATTAAGCCCCTGCTTCAAACCCTCCCACTGCCCTTGGAATAAAATCCAAATTCCCTGATGTTCCTTGGAGTTCAGTTCCTAGAAAAAAGTCATGTTCGTCCCTCCTTGTGGCTTTTGTGCGTCTCGTTCCATCTGTGCAGAGAGCTTTCCTTGCTTCGTCACAGGCTGGCTTCCTCCTAGCTTCCAGATCTCCCTCTCCCTCCCCTTGGAGAGCCCAGCCCTGCTCTCTCTAAATAGGTCCACCTTGTTATTCTCCTCCACGCACGCCCGTCTATTCCTGTCGCTGCAAACGCATGCTGTGTACTCTACTAATCCAATTATTTTGTTTACTTATCATCTACCTCCCTCTATTAATGAGGGTGTGGCCCATGTTCCTGGGCTCGTCCTGGCATCCCCAGGACCTAGCACAATGCTTAGCTCTAGCAGGTGTTCTGCAAATGCTCCTCAAATGAATGAGCTGGCTCTGAAAATTACATGGGATGTGTTGCAGTTGACAAAACACTGTCAGCCCTGTTTAGTATCTCTGGAAGGAAGGAAGGAAAGGGGAGCTCTCCTCGAGGGTTGCCTAACCATCCACAGTGACGTTGGTGATTGCCACAGGGTAGATCCTGGTACTAACACAGCACTCCCACTGCATCCTGGGCTCAGCGTGGGGGACGTTCAGCCACTGCCTGGTCCGTTCCCAGTGGCCACACACACTTGGTGGACGGCTGGGAAACATGAGACTCTGTGGGCTTTGAACGCAGACAAGCCTCTACGCCCACGCTGGGGACAAAGGCTCACTGGTGGCCTCCTTCCAACACACGGCCTCCTAACTGGCTCAACCCTTCAGCCTCCAGGGCGTACCTCACAGATCACAGTCACAACGCTTTGGCCCTCCCCTGCGAAGAGGGAGGGAAGGCAGAGGTGATTTTTAGTCTCTGCTGTCTGTCACTTTGCCCTATTTGTTTAACTTGCTTTCTCTCATTCTTACCCAACTGATTTTTTTTTTGTCCCCCTTCATATGGCTTTGCCTGAAATTTTTTTACATCTCTCTAAGGTTCACAAATATCCCATCGCCCACTAATATCAATAAGATGCAAACTGTGCCCATATTTGCACCTGAATATAAAATTATATTAACTATGTATTTTGTATTTTCTGTATTCTTTTTTTTCAAACGTGTCAATATACATTATATATATATATTTTTCAGAATATTTACTGGGGTACAAACGTTTTGGTTGCATAAATTGCTTTTGTACCGTTTGAGTCAAAGTTGTAAGTTCTATATTCTTGATGCTCTGGCATCTGGGGTCTTGCTGAGGGGAGAGGGAAGGACCCTGCCAGGGTTAACTAATTCCTGTAGATCGTGAGTGACGGGCAGGGGGCATGCCAGTCACAGCACACACACCCCTGCCTCCTCCACTGGGCTCTCACACTCTGGACCACTACCCAACCCGCCTTAACCCCAGTGCCAGGGACCAGACAACCAGGGACAATCCCTACACCTGGAGCCTGCTGAAGGCATCCAAACTAGCCCACGTGACCCGCTTACCTGCCTCGCCTTGCCTGTGGAAGCCACAGTAAAGGCTCTTGCCCACGTTCTCCCCTCCTCCCTCTGCTCCTGGCCCTCCCTGGTGCCTCCCTGTGTGGCCCGGGTGCTGCGTCTCCTCGTTTCTATGGATCTGTAAGTACGAAAACATCTTCCTTCATGACAGTCACTTCCAGGTCTTTGTGTCTTCCCATACCTGATTAAAACGAATCCCGGGTACATTTTGAAACAAGACTGTTTGCTATTTAACTGTGTATCAAAGGATCATTTTTACATGTATTATACATATTTTTATTTTTAACAAATTTAATTATTTTTAACTGATTCAACACACTCTCTTTGTATATACTAATGATTCCTGATGGAGACAGAAGCCATTAGATAACCAGTCATGAATTAATCAACAAAATTCTATACTTGAAAAAAAAAATTCCTCCTTTACATGGCAAGCACGCTTGTGATCCCAGTCTCAACCTGTTAATCACGACATTCTGCTAGTCTGGGGCTGACTAAGAGACAGGCAGCACTCCTCAGCCAGGCCCGGGGGTCAGCAGCAGGACACGTTGACGAGGGATGTGGGCTTTGCCTCGTCAAAGACTCAGTGTCTGCGGGTCACTCGGCCCTGCCTCCCCACACACCCTGTCTGGCGGATTAGCCAGGAGTTCTGGATACGCTCAGAAGGGAGAAGTATGGAAGTTCATCCCTCTCTCTGGTCTTCAGCTTCCGGATACAAAAATCGTTTCGTTTCTCTCCTGGACTCAGGTCTATCATTTTTGCAAAGCTGCTTCTGGGAGGCCATCCCGGAGCCAGGCAGCGGGAAAGTTCTTCCTTCCTAGGTCTGGGCAAAATCCCTCGTGGGGCGGCTCAT
>CM052441.1:103887029-103902637 GCA_028533085.1 Varecia variegata
AGGAGGAGAGGAGGAGAAGGAGGAAGAGGAGGAGAGGAGGAGAAGAGGAGGAGAAGGAAGAGGTGGAGGAGAGAGGGATGAGGTGGAGGAGGGGGAGGAAAGGAGGAGGTGGAGGAGAAAAGGAGAACAGGAGAGGAGGAGGAGAACAGGAGGAGAGGAGGAGGAAGTGAGGAGAAGGAGGAGAGGACAAAGAGGAGGAGAAGGAGGAGGAGGAGGTGAGGAGGAGAAGGAGGAAGAGGAGGAGAGGAGGAGAAGAGGAGGAGAAGGAAGAGGTGGAGGAGAGAGGGATGAGGTGGAGGAGATAGGGATGAGGTGGAGGAGCAGGAAGTGAGGAGGAGGAGGAGAGGAGGAGGAGAACAGGAGGAGAGGAGGAGGAAGTGAGGAGAAGGAGAAGAGGATGAAGAGGAGGAAGGGGGAGGAGGAGGAGAGGTGGAGGAAGAGGAGGTGAGGAGGAGAAGGAGGAGGAGGAGGTGAAGAGGAGAAGGAGGAGGAGGTGAGGAGGACACCTCACTTCACCTCACCTCACCTCACCTTGGACAGTGCTGGTCTAGCCCAAGGCTTGGTGTGCGGTTGCTTCTCCATATTTTCTGAATGCCTGAATAGGGACCAGAAGGACAGCTGATCCTTGGAGGGCTTTGGGAAACTTCATGATGCTGTGAGATTCAGGGCCAGACTCTCAGGTCCTAGAGCAGGGATTTGATTTGCTATTGGGATTTTTCCCCCACCTGTGTCTGGGGCATGAAATGTGAAGGTGTGGACCCACCGAGTCACTTTGATTCATTTTACCTGGTGATAAGAAAGCTGGCCTTGAGTCACCAGCTAGACTGTATGTGCAAGCCACCATTGCCAGCAAGAGAAGGAACAGGGCTGGGCTTACATGCATGATGTCGTCCACATGGGGGACAAAGCTCTCCTTAGAATACAAGGAACACAACTGTGGGAATGCACATGTAGAGATACACACAGAATACACACGTGTCCCACAAAGTAGCACCGTGGGGAGATGCAAGTGTTGTGCACTGATATCCCCGGAAGTGCTCTTCTTGCCAGGGGGCCTGGATGAATTGTTTTCTCTTTTGCAATCTGGGCCTACCTCCACCCACCACGCATGGTTCTGCCTGAGGAGCCTCTGACTGTCACCAGAGGTGGAATTTGCTCTCCGTGTGTCTGGTCCTGCCTCCTGCACAGGGACAAACATCCCTGCTCCCTGTAGCAATGTCAGGCAGTTGCACAGTGGGTGGGCAGGACCTTGAGGGTAAATCATAGACTTTTAGGGCATAAGGGCCCTTCTATTGAGGCCAGCCTGCCACAGGATCTAGGAGTTTCTTTTTCAGTCTCCCCCTCTGATGGCCGGTCTTGCTAAAGCTTGAATGCCTCTGCGGCTGGGGAGCTCATGCCCCCTCAGGCCAGGTACTCAGGGCTGGCAGCTTTGATGGTGTGGAGAGTCCTTCTTATATGGTGCCTGATTCTGCCCCCCTGTAATTTCTACACACTGGGCCTGGCTCAGCTCCAGAGTCAACACAGAGCAAACCCCCCTGGGACATGGGAAACGTGCATTTGTGTCCATGCGGCAACTCCAGTGTCCCCCTGCAGGGAGGTTCTGTCCAACTGCCCTCCCTCCCTTGCCCAGTCACCCGGTATCACATCACCCTGCTTGGTTTCTTCATGTCACCTCTCACATTTTACATGATCGTCGTTATTTAATCACATGACTATTTTCTATCTCCCCCAACTAAATGTGACCCCTTGAGGGTATCTGCAGAACACACAGACATGTCTGACACATAGTAGGTGCTCAATAAACTTTTGTTGAATGAACGAATATGTATTTCTTGTGTATAATCTCTTCCTCCTTTGGAGAACAAAGAGAATGAGAATCAAAAAAGACAGTTGGATGTGGTGGAATTTTAAAGTAGCAGTTTGTGTACAGTGGTGAAAAAATGGATGCAATTTTGAAAGGGGCAAAGGAGGGGTGAGAAAGACGGGACCAGGAGCTGTGCGTAAACCCACCTGCCGAGATGCCTGAAGAGCAGGAGGGGGCTGCCGGCACCTGGACTGGGAGGGTCTGTCTCCTCGTTGCCTGGCGTCTCCTCGACACTAGCGATCTGACCTCTTTTCCCTTGTCACACTATTGGACCTGGTCGTGGATGATCCTGCCAAATTGGGTTTTTGCATTTGTTCTGATCTATCTTGCTCCTTCTCGGCACATGAATCAGTCATGTTTTCAACATCATGTGTTGAACGTCCACAGTACACCTGGACCCAGTGCTTGAGGGGAAAGGGCTCATAGTCTGTCCGGAAGAACAGCATTGTGCACTGCAGCAGGCTTCTAGAACAAATGATCAACTGTTCTTTCCTAAAATTCCTCCTTTCTTGGTGCGGTTTCCTTGATTCCCCATGTTTTGGGTCTTGTCCTACTTTCTTGGATTACTCCCTGTTGTGGACTGAATCCTGCCCCTAGGAAGACATGTGAAGGCCTGACCTCCAACACCTCGGGATGTGACCTTGTTTAGAAATGAGGTTGCTGCAGATGCAGTGGATCAAGAGGAGGGCACAATGGAGCAGGGTGGGCCCCAATCCAATGTGATTAGTGCCCTTATAAGAAGAGAGGCACAGGGAGAACACCACGGGGAGACCGAGGCACAGACTGAAGCGAAGCATCTACGAGCCAACAAAGGACAAGCATTGCCCGTCGTCCCAGAGGCTAAGACAGAAAGACACGGGACAGATTCTCCCTCGGAGCCCTCAGAAGGAGCCATGTCTGGAGACTTCTAGCCTCAGGAACCGTGAGAAGATACATTTCTGTTGTTTTAAGCTGCCCCGATTGCGGTGCTTTGTTACAGCGGCTTTAGCAAACTGCCACCCACTTCCAACCTCAGTGTTCAACGTGCCTTTCGGACTCAACTGGCGTCACACGAAAATAACCTTCTCTGCCTAGCTCACCTCCGTCCCCAAACACCCCACTTTCTACCACCGGCCACTGTCATTCTTTTCCTCACTCAGATCTGAAATTTTTGATTTCTATGTTCTACTCCCTAAGTACAACCTTTATATTTATATTTTATACTTGGGGCACTTACTTGTATATGTGTCTATTCCCCACTTTTTACCACCTTAATTTAAGACCACCTGACGCGGGTCATTGCAGTAAGTCCACTACCGCATCCTTGGCTCCAGTCCGGCCTCCCCTGGGGGCAGTGAGCTCCAGGGAACTCAGCCCTCACCGTGCTCAGCCCTCCTCGCCAATGTGGTCTTCCCAGCTACAGGCAGCCCCGCATTGCCCAACCCGGCCCCACGCCTGGCCCATGTCCTCGCTGTCCCCTCCACTGGTCACGGCATCTCCATGCCATGTAGCCGGGGTTCATCTCACTGCTATGCATTGACTCATGCTATCTCCAGATCTACTCACGCCCAGCCTACACTATGGGACAGATTACCTAAAGATAAATGACGTTCTCTCACCAGGGCCTAGGAGTTGTTGTGGAGCAGAACGTAGCAGTCTGTTGGCATTGTTTAGTAATAATAATTGGATTGGATTTATGATTTGTACCTGGTTTCAGTGGAGGCTATTGGGTATGCAGGTGATTTCATGGGTTAAGGCTGGTCATGTAGCTAGAATGTGGCCACGTGACAAGCTCACTGTAAGAGACCCCCCACCGTGAGCAGACCTCGGGCTTCCTGGCACCAAGATGCTTTGCAGGGAGGCTGGTGTTGGCTCAAGACCTGGGGATGATGCACTATTCCGTGTGTCAGCCTGGACTTGAGATCTACAGACCCCTGGCAATGCTTGTCCCTCTCCTGCTCCTGCTGTGCTGTGTCCTCACCCTATGAAAAAGCTCTTCTCTGTATATGAACTGTTTGGGTTTTTTTTTTTTTTTTTTTTTTAAGCAATGGAATACTTAAGGTGGTTAGTGTAGAATTAATGCAGGCCTTACTCATTCTGTTCTGACATGTGACATGCCCCGCTTGTTTTCCCTCCCATCCGCCCAACACCTAATCTCCAAGGGGATCTCAAACTCCGCCCTCCAAGAGATTTCAACCACTGGTTAACAGACCAGTTTAACAGAACTTGGTCCGAAAGAGCTTTAGCATTTGGTTAAGTTTATTCTCCTATTTTTAGGTATCACAGTTTAATGGGAAGCCACTTAAGAGCTATATATGGTTTGGGAGTTTACTTAACCCTTCTGAGTCTCAGTTTTCCCCTCAATAAAATGGAGATGCTAATGCCTGCTGCAAAGGATTATTGTGCAGTCTGAAAAAAAATAAGTGCCTGACATTCAAGAAGCAAACAATAAATCTGAGCTCTCTTCTCCCTTTCCTGTATTTTCTTTCTCTTTCCAAAGAGACTGTGCACTCCTAAAAAGAAGGAATCATTTTTTATACTAGCACAGTGTCCCCCAAAGCAATAATCCCCATGGGACACAAAGACAGACACTCAAGTCACAGAATTCGAGAATGTCATAAGAAAGCTAAAGGCACCATTTGTGTTTCAGAAACCTCCCTGGAGACATACGCACCCTGGCAGGGCTTGAGACAACTTAACGCTTAGGAAGCTTTCTTTCCTTATCTTTTTAATAAAACAATTAAGGCTACCTCAAGAGCACCTGCAGGCCAAGTCGCCAGTGCTTAGGAGGTACTCTGTAAATGCGAGGTTTCCCCTTTGTGTCCCATGTTTCACATCCACTTCCAGGGAGATCGTAACGAGGCGGTTATTGCATTTCCGTGTGGGCCCTAACACACCAAGTCCTGGCTGAGTCACAATTGGCTCACGTCAGAGAGTCCAAAGAGCCATTACAAAGTCAAAGGCTCAGCCAGGGGTGAGGAGCTCCACCATGGAGCTGCCCCTGCCCGCTGCCCCTCGGGCCCTGCCCACTACCGTTTGCAGGTTTCATGAGCCTTCTACTGGCTTGTAAGTTGTTCATCTTTGTAAAACGCCCTCTCGCACGCTTATGCGGGTATTTCCTTCCATAGCCTAATATGTCAGCCACCAAACACTTGGGTTTAGAAGGGAAAGAAATGGGGAAAAAAATCATTGAGAAGATGATGGCAAACCTGACGATAAGGCTTTGATGAGACTGCTCTCCCATAAAGCCGTCATGGAGGACAGAGAAAGAAGCTGTGAAACTGGCAAGAGTGTTACATATGGAGAAATATGGAACGCCTGCCTCCTCTCCAAAAAGGTTTATTTGGGGGGAAAAAACCCTACAATAAAACCAAACCTGCGGAGGCTGAAGTGGGGTGAGCTGTTAATGAATCTGGTATTAAGAGATTTGTGTTCACTCAAGGAAGGTGGCCCCATTCCCAGGTTTGATTCAGCCAGTTCCGGGAAGCTGTGGGGGGTCTTCTCCGAGGTCAACAGCCGTTAAACTAAAATATTCAACTGCTCATTATCCCCACAGATTACACCGTGTTCCCCAGAGTATTTTGGGAACTAGACAATAGCCTCACATCGGGAGAATTAGTCCAGCCCTAAATTTCTGAGGATATCATTCTTAATTCCTAGGGAATCTACCTGCTTCTTATTTCCTTCTTACCTTCCCACCTCAGAACACCGTGAACACTGCGGGTTACTCCAGTTCTGAATGTCATCCCAACACCATTTCCTGTGCTCAAATGGGAGTTATTTGTTTAACATGCCTGTGGCTTTATTCACATCTGCAGAGTTCATTGTTACAGCTCTCTGCTTCCAGTGGGGGAATCAAGATGGCGGGGGGAGAAGACAGGTTCAGAAGCGACTCTGGGAGCCCAGGCAGGAGCAAGACCACAGGGCGAACACTTAGCCAGGCAAAAGTTGAGGAATGAGGCTGTACTGGTTTCTTGGGTGGTCGGACTGAGAGAAAGAGAAGATTCCATAAGCCGTAACTCTCTGTCCTCCCACATCCATTTTCAGACAAGGAACTTGCAGCAGCTCAGAATTTAAGTGACTTGCGCAAGATCGAGAAGACAAACACAAGATGAAAAATTTCCTGGATCGGGCGACTGGTGGGAGACATCCAGATAGAAAAAGACCAAGGACGACTTGTTTCCTAGGCTGGTCATAGCAGGAAACGGTGTCGACTCCCACACCTCCGCCCCCATGCAGATTTCCTCTTTACCTGTCTGCACCAATTTATTTTCACTTCGTATTTGTCTAAGAACGTTTTGCTGACAGCTAGCTGCCCTTCTGGGGAGGAGTGTGGGGGAATTGGATTAGGAATGTTATATTCTAAAGGTCAAAGCCACAGTAATTAGCACAAACACGCTTGAATAGGGGAGCCGGGGGCAGCAAGGACAGAGAGCTGCTGTGTCTCCACAGTTCCTAAGGCGCTGAGTCTGTCTTTGAAGACGGTTCTCCCATTGACGAAGGTCCAGGGCGTGTGTGTGCACATGTATGTGTATGTGTTTAGTCCTATGCATTTTGATCACATGTAGCTCACATGATCACCACCATAGTCAAAAGACGAACAGTTCCACTCACGTCTACTGCCTCGATGTCTTCCCTCTGCACACAACATCCTCCCTCACTCCCTCTTCCTTAGCTTGGACAACTCCTGCACCTCATTTAAGAGTTGGCCCACATATCATTTCCTTTAAAAAAGCATGGTCCCATCTGTTGCTCACTCGTGGAGGCCTTCCCTGGGCCCCCAGGGCTTCCAGGGCCTCCCCCACGTAGCCCTCCTTGTCTGTGTGCTGTTACCTCCTCCGCCAGCCTGTGAGTTTCTTGCGGCCAAGGACAGGGACTCTTATACCTCTGCATCACCAATACTTAGCAAAGTGCCTGATACATAGGGGATCAATCACTGTTGAATGTGATTGAATTTTATAAAGAATAATTGTCCCATGGCCCAGGACAAGGCCATACACAAGAAAAGCTGTTGTATAATTAGGAGTTAATATACTTGACTAATGCCAGTTTACTTGCATTGCTAAAACACATTAATATTTAATTAATCTGAGTTATTTTGCAAGGATATATGCGTGAGTGTGTGTAGTGATTGTTTACATGCAATTGCACCTCTTCTTTCAAGAGTATTAAGCGCTCTGCTGCAATGGACTGAATGTTTGTGTCCTATCCCAAATTCATATGCTAAAATTATAACCCCCAAGGGGACGGTGTCAGGAGGTGGGACTTTTGGGGGGTAATTAGGTCATGAGGGTGGAGCCCCCATGAATGGATCAGAGCCCTTATAAAAGGGACCCCAGAGAGTTCCCTTGCCCCTTTCTGCCACGTGAGGATACAGAAGTCAGCAGTCTAGGACCTGGAAGAAGAGGGTCCCCACCAGGACCTGGCCATGCTGGCTCTGGGATCTCAGACGTCCAGCCTCCAGAACCTTAGGAAATAAGTCTCTGCTGTTTATAGGCCACCCAGCCAGCAGTACTGTGTCACAGCAGCCTGGAAAGACTGAGACTATATGCACACCTACTTCTAAATGTCCCCGCTGAGTTTTGCTTTAGTGTCACATGCCGCTTCATCAAAGGCTGTTTTTTAAAAGTCATATTAAATCCACTTCTCTACACCTGCATTGTCTATAAAACAGTCATTCGCTGCCTTCTATATAACTTATCTGCATTGTACATACAACGAAATTATTTTAGAATCTGACACTGAAAATTATGATCTCCTCCATGGAACTCATACGTTTCTCTCTGATAACTAGATGTATACAAATGACCATCTTTTCCTTTTTGACATGGTTACCAGGAAGCTCAGAGTCCCATCTGAATCTCATTTACTGATTCTCAATCATTCTATTAACTGTGTTCTGACCTCCTGGTATTTTCTGGGAGAATTACAAATCACAGTTAAGTACATAAATCTCGGTTTCTTCTTTCCTTGGGTAAGCCCTGTGGGGTTGCCTGTTGGAGAAGCAGCTCTGTCTGGATCTATGCCTGCAGTTAGAAGCTTCTCCTTGGCTGACGTTTGATTTCAGGCTCAAATGTTTATTGTTTTTATTTTTGTCTTGTTTTTGTCCAGAGCATCTGAATTCACCTCGCCCATTCTTCCTGACCTCCAGTGAGTGACTTGTAGTGGCCCTCGCTTGGGACTGCTCCGGAGGACTTTGGTCTCATTAGGGGTTCCTCCAGATTTCCTCAAAGGGAAGTTCACATGTGCTGTATCATCTGGGTGAAAATTCCTTATGACTGCTTTCATGAAGTCTGGCAAAAGCGAAACAGACAAAAACTTAATTTACTTCTTCTTTTCTTGATCTTACTTTTTCTATTTCTTTTTTATTTCTCTGATTTTATTTTACGCCTATCATTTATGGTAAGATGTCTCAAATCCTTTACAGAAAGAAAAAGTATCTCTATGTGTAGCTCCCACTGGAGACATTGAATAGAATTTCAAAAAAATACTTTTTAAATTTTTTTTGAGACACGGTCACCCAGGCTAGAGTACAGAGGTATTGTGATAGCTCACTGCAACCTCGAACTCCTGGGCTATAGCAATACTTCAGCCTCAGCCTCCTGAGTAGCTTAGATTATAGGTGCACCTCTCCATGCCTAGCTAATTTTTCTATTTTTTTTCTTTTTTTTGTAGAGATGGGGTCTCACTCTTGCTCGAGCTAGTCTTGAACTCCTGGCCTCAATCGATCCTCCTGCCTTGGCTTCCCAAAGTGCTAGGATTACAGGCATGAGCCACCACACCTGGCCTGGATAGCATATTTGTATACATTCATCCCACTAGTATTAAATCTGCAAATATTTATTGAGCCTTAAGCTATATACTAGGTGCTGCTAAGCACTAGGACCATCAGAAATAATAGTACTACTTCTATTACTACTTTTATTATTCCTAGCACTGCTACCACTATTACCATTCCTTCTCCTGCTAATAGTGGATATGAGCATCCACTGGGTGGGAACTGGGTGTGCCAGGCCTTACGTGACTCACCCCTTCCAATTCTCACAACTATGGCACCTATAAGGTAGGTGCTATTATTGTCTATTTTTCAGGTAAAGAAACTGAAGCACAAAAAGTATATGTGCCTTGCCTGCATCCACACCTCTGCTAAGCTCCAGTGTCTCTGACCCTGACAATCATTCCTGAGCTTCCCCTTCCCCTGCCCACTTCGATAGGTGAAATGAATATAACTTCCTTCTCTTTGTTCTCAGAAGCATTTTATCTTATTGTTTCGACTGCAGCAGAAATCATGGTACATTGCAATTATTTGTTCAGACGCTGAGAATCCCCCTAGACTCTGAGCTTCTTGAAGACAGCAATGTGCTTCGTTATCTTCATATTCCACGGGCCTGCCCTCAGGGGAGGCACTCATGTGCAAATTCCCAGCCCTGTGATTTACGCCAAAATGTGCAGCCTTTGTCTGATGGCTCAGGCAGCTGCAAGACAAAGGAAACTCTTCAAATCCCAGGGGTGTCCTTCAAGACTCCCGAAGACAAGGCTTCTCAGGCCGGGTCAAGCACGTGTGTCAAAACTGTCAAATGCAACCTCCACGCAAATACCCAAGACTGCACAGGAGACAGAGAGGAAGTGGCAGATCTCAGCGTAATTGTTGGCCCTTCAACGTCAACACAACTTTTATCTGGTTCTTGGCTTTCTTTTTCTGCTAAGAACTCCTGGGATGGACGGGATTTAGCCCCATTTCATTCCCCTTTGCCTGAGCTCCGGAGAGGACGTGCTAATGAGCAGTGGCTTGGCTAAAAGGAAGGCAGCAGAAGTCAGGGGAGACATCATTAGACTGGACGCTCAAGGCCAGCCGGGCCGGGCACAGACCCTCTGCCTGCCCAGGCCCTGCAGCCACACGGCCTCAGGGCCACCTCCTGTCACCCCCACAGGAAGTCAGAGCTTTGTGTACGAGGATCCCGTCCAAAGGCAAACTCTCATCACCGGTACCCATTAGCATAGATTATACCGGCGAATGGTACTGAGTCTTTGCTGTGAGCCGGGCACTGAGCTGAATATTTCATATGTGTTGCTGTAGTTAATCCTCACAACAGCCCTCTGAGGGCAATGCCATTATTAACTTCATTTTCAGGTGAGGAAACCAAGGCTTAGAGACGTCAAGTACTTTGTTCAAGGTCACACAGCTCATGAAGGCTGAGCTGGGAGTGGAACCAGAGACCTGCTCTTCATAGCCCGGTGCTTTCCCTGCCAGTCTCCCAAAAGCAGGCTCCCACGGAGTGACAGGAAGGACGGGTAGGTGTTTTGGAGGACGTGAGGGATGTGTGGAAGAGGAAGAGGCAGAAACTTGGTTTCTGCCTACTGGTGGGCAGGTCCAAATGCAGCAGGTTCATGCTGCCTCCAGGCAGGATGATCTGTTGTTGGCATCCCAGTGTTCATTTACCATTTATGTGACCTTGAGCCCGAGGCTCCATTTCTTTAGCTATAAAACAGGGATAACAATACTAAGATGCAATGGAGTTCCAAGTATTAAATGCCAAAATGTTGGTGAGCAACCCCAAAGCACGGTACTGGGTCTTTGAGGGTGACAGCAGTGATGAAGAAGGCTCTATACACCCAGAAAGGGATGGTGAAGAAAGAAGGGATCTGCAAAAGGAGAGAGGCAATGCTACAGTTTTCCTGCTATCCACGGTCTGCCTCTGAGGAGTTGCTCTGGGCATTGTGCTTGCTGGAAACAAAGGGCCTCCAGCATTCTCTCATTTGGCGAAGGTGAGAGATCTGCAGAACTGCTTGCTGCTCACCCAAGGCTCCTTGAAAGTCTCTAATAAGTGGTTTCCCACTGTTGGGTCAATGGCACCAGACAGGCAGCTCATGGCCCATCCAAAGTTAGTGTGCAAAAGTGCCAGGATGGTGGATAAACATCAATGTAACTCAGGTGAAAATGTCTAACACTGTGAGACTCCTACTGGCAGTGAACACATGTTGAGCTTAAATCCCAAATCTGTGACTGTCCTTTCCTTCCCACTCCCCACTCACTACTGAGGACATTTTGGAGTTCTCAGAAGATCTGTAAAATGGAGCATAATTTTAGTCTTTCTTTCTTTTCCTAATTAGGGAGGCTCAAACCAGAAGTGACTCTTCAAACATTTAATGTCATCTCTCATTGGATTTTCAAGAGGCTTCCACTGATGAGCCTTTCACTCCTGATGGAGGTGGCCCGCTCCACCTGAAGACAGCTTGGATGGTTCCACACCCTCCTTCTGCTAAAGAGTCCAAGCACCGTCATGCTCCTGATGGTTCCAGATGGGTCAGTTTTTTAGAATGTCCAGTCCCTCTTCAAAATGAAACGCCCTCATATTTCCAGGCCTGTAGTTTTCGCTTTTCAAGCCTTTCCCATTGGGGCGGTTTGAAACCTTTTCTGTTTGCTCTCCTGAATTGGTTTATCTGACATTGGCTACTTCAGAGCAGACAGCCTTTGGGATGTGCCATCGGTGTCCTTAGCCTGGCTACCTGATGGCAGAGGAACTGGGAAGGGCCTGAGATGGGCCTGGAGTTGGACTCAGGGAAGGAGGAAGCTCCTTTGTCAGAAGAGGCTGGAGCTCTGTGGGAACATGGCAGTGAGGAACTCAACTTCTTCTTCTTCCTTCCTTCCTCTCTCTTCTCATTTCCCACTGCTGTCCCCTCTACTCCACCAAATCTTTCCCTTCTTCCCTCTCTTCCTCTAGATTGGCTGTTTATCTCAGTCCCGGGCTACCTTTGTCCCACCGCCTCTCTGCCATCTCTCCATGGAGCTGTAAGAAGAGCATGGCTGGGAGCGCCTGGGGCAGGAAGGGACCAAACCGTCACCTCCCATTATTGACTACATTGGGATGCTGGAAACAGGCCAGGGATAGCAGAGGTGGCAGCAGTTGTGATGGTGGAGTAGGAATAACAAAAGAGCCTCTGTTGTTAGGTGGTTATTACTTGCCTTGTATTATCCCTGACTCTATCATATACCCAATGTAGATGAGCAAAGGGTGGCTTAGAGAATGGCTCTTCCAAGCCCACAGAGAAGTAAGTAATATAATAAGATTTAGCCACAAGCCCATTTGGGTCCAAACAGGGAATCCCATTCTGTCCCCCTGCTACTCTGCTTCTTCATTCACTCCTGGAGCGGTCCGGACCCAGCAGGAACGTGTGGAGGAGCAAGGAGCACGGTGACAGTGGGAATGGAGGACTGGTGTGCTCTTTTGTTACAAGGCAGATTTTCCTCCATCCTCCCTCCATCATCTCCTCTACTTTCTAAGAAACCCACAAAGCCACTGGATGGCTTTAGTTGTTGGCCCAAGTTTAGTGCAAGTTATAAAGTAGCAACCACTTGCATCTGGTTCCCACGAACCTTCTATGTCTGCACCTCTTTACCTTTCTCTACAGCCCTTAGAGGAGAGGAAATACTTGCAGGGCAGGTTCTCTGTCTCGGTCTTTCTTCTTTCTTGGGGACCTGGTACAGTGCTCCACACTGGGCAGGTTTTAGATAAATATGGAAGGAATGGATTGAATTCCCCATGTCAGCACACGGAAGGCCCTCAGGCTGCCTCCTGCTTACCTGGTTACACTCTGCTCTACCCACCTGGGTTGTCTTTCTTTTTCCTCCACCAAAGTGTAATGAGGGTCCAGCCCCTACTGTGCTGCAATCACATTAGAGGGTGCATCTCTCTTCTCGGTAAAGGGACAGAAAACATGGAAGGAAATCTGTCATCAAGACCATAAAACTCTCTCCAAAGTGCTGAAAGTACTAGACCAGAAGAGAGATGGGAGGAGACAGAGTTGTGTTCAGATGTTTTCAGGAAGAGGCATGCGATTACTCAGAAGAAAAAGACCACGAGGGTGGAAGGAGAAACTAATGTTTCCTAAGTGCTATTCAGTGCAGGGTAATTTTTCACCTGCTTTATTTATGTGATGTCCCCATCTTATAGATGGCATTTAGGATTAGTTGGACTTAGTTACTTGAGTGATGGCGTCACTTGCTTAAGGTCACACAATTAGTAAGTTGTAGATCCACAAGGCAACTTGGGTATGCTGGACCCCAGGCTACCCAGTTTGTTTTTTTTTTTTAAGAAGTCTAAGAGGTCATTAGTTTTTGAAGTTTCTGCTCATGAAGTATGTGATTTTCCACTGCTAAATGCCAGGGCTTCCCAGGGTTGCTCTGTGAAGGAGCAGCTAGCAAACGGCATCGTGCCTGCAACCTGAGGGGCAGGGCTTGGGGCACGGCTGGGTGCTGCTCAGGGTGCTGGCAACAGCCCCTCCACCCAGAGACACATGCTGCTCTTCTAGAGCTCTGCAGTGGACACTGTGATGGCCCACCTGGATTCCTCAGAGCCCCCTCAACACTTCTGTGCACCCCTCTTCTAGGTTAAGTGTGTTTTTGCCTCCAGCGGACATATGTGCCTCTCTTCTTTGAAGGATTTTCTTGGGCACAGAAAACCATAAATGTTTGGAAATTTATGTCCCCGAAGCAGGCCCTTAGCCAATGACTGAGAGGTTCAGAAGTATGAAAGTCCAGCCCCCAGGTCAGCACGACTCCCAGGTGCAATCAAAATCCAGAGCCTCTCTGAGACTTTGCCTGAATTTGCGTATTGACATTCCTTCTCCTTCCCTGCCCTTCTTCCTGGCTCTGCCTCCCCCATTCCCTTACCAGTCTCCCCTGAGTCCTGCTGTAAACCGGGGGTACAGGAGTCCTCATCTCTGGGAAAGCCAACCTTCCCACAACTCCTGCTCCTCATCTATGACTTAGGTCCCCAAAGGTGAGTTATACTCTAGCCCTTTGCTTTCCTATGGAATTAATTTACAGTATCTTTAAAACAGAGTGAGTTTGCTACATACTGGTTACTGTTACGGACTGAATTACGTCCCCCTCAAAACTCAGGTGTTGAAGCCCTAACTTCCATAAAACTATATTTAGAGGTAGGGCCTTTAAGGAGGTAATTAAGGTTAAACGAAATTATAAGGGTAGGAAAGTCTGATAGGACGGATGTCCTTTTAAGACACAGAGAGCACTAACTCGTGCGCTCTCTCTCTCTCTCTCTCTCTCTCCTCTCTGT
This sequence comes from Varecia variegata, assembly GCA_028533085.1. Lineage (NCBI taxonomy): Eukaryota > Metazoa > Chordata > Mammalia > Primates > Lemuridae > Varecia > Varecia variegata. The sequence goes on from CM052441.1 coordinate 103,900,950, forward strand.
CCCTGTCTCTGTGCAGGCCCAGAAGAAAGGCCAGGTGAGTACATTAAAAGACATCATCTATAGGTCAGGAAGAGGGGCCTTGCCAGACACCGACTCTGCTGGCATCTTGGTTTTGAATTTTCAGCATCCATAACTCTGAGAAAATAAATTTCTGTTGTATTTCTATTGTTTAAGCCAGGCAGTCTGTGTTATTTTGTCATGGCAGCCCCAGCAAGCTAATACAGTTACTGACAGCACACCTTAGGTTTTTAAACATAATGTAATGTTTGGAGAATGGTGAGGATGAAAACATGGACAAAACAGTTTAGTTTGTGAAAATAATGCTTAGGTCAAAACAAATCTAACAAGTCACTAAATAACTAATGAGTCAATAATTAAAGGAAACCCATGTGCCAAGCATCTGCCCTGTGCCGAGGAGGGACTGGGTGACGCAGGACTGGGTAATGCACAGCGCTGGCCCTCGGGGAGCAGAGTAGTATGAGGGAATCTAGTAGAAAGAGCAGAAAATCAGTCTGGAATGAATCCCCATCCACCCCAACTCAACCTGCCATGGTTTAAAACATCATGATGAGTGACGTCATGGCCAGAGTCATCACTGTCTCCAACATTCTCATCCCCAGCCCCACCTGTACCAGCAGCAACCGTAGCTGCAGCCCCAATATCAAAGAGCCACCGTTCGATTTCCCCAGGTGTGTAGCTGGTGTACCTGGGCTGCACTGGTTGCCCTTCAAACCAAACCCACCACTACACCTGCTCACAAGGACTTGTTGTGCATAGGGACACACACACGGAATCAGGAAACGAGTACGAGAAACAGGTGACATTAAAACACCCTGCAAGTGCAGGGAGTGGCATGTGTCTGGGGAGCTCTGCTTTGAGGCCCTGGAGAAATGACCAACTGTTCTGTTACTCATTTGGGGAATCTTCCTAGCTGTCTGCTAGAGCGCCCCACACACTGTTCCATCCCTCCACGCCAAGCTTGCTCACAGAATAGAGAACAAGTGTATCATCAACTTGAGCCTAAGATGAAAAGCAAAGGAAATGTGGTACTGCAAAAATTTAAAAAATGCTGAGCTGATGTTGGCCATACTGTGGGCACTTGTGAGATCCTATGTCTGATTTCAGGCACAGTTATGGGGGACAGTTCCCTTTGGTATAGTCTTGTCTGGATTGCAAACCCCCAAGTAAGGTCCCTAAGATGCTCTCCTGGGGCTCTGTGTCTAGAGTGGAGTAAGCAAACAGCTCCCCAAGAAAGGCTGGAGGTCATGATTCATGGGGGGCTCTCACAGGAGGATTCTCTAAAGTGTCCAGGGTCCTGAACGTTTCTAAGTCAGGATTTAATTTCTTTGAAGATTTTCTGCATATAATCTTTTTATATGTAACAGCTTTATTGAGATACAATTCACGTGCCATATAATTCACCCATTTAAAGTATACAATTCAATGATTTTTAGTATATTCAAGGAATTGTGCAACCGTTACCACAATCAATTTCAGAACATTTTCATCACTCCACAAAGAAACTCTGTACCCATCAGCAACCACTCTCCGTCCCCACCCCCACCCCCCCCCCCGCCCCCGGCAACCACTAATCTACTTTCTGTTTCCATAGATTTGCCTATTCTGGACATTTCGTATGAATGGAATAATACAATGTGTGGTTTCTTTTTTTTTATAACTGGCTTCTT
>CM052441.1:103902737-104029018 GCA_028533085.1 Varecia variegata
CTTCAGCCGTTCTTTATAGGACTTTCAGTGAAGAAGGCTGAGCTTAAAAATCAGGGCAACAAACCAGCAATTACAGATAACTAAATGTTTTGAGTATCTATTCACCTGTCCCATTCTCACTAACTCCGAGGGGTCCGCCCTACCCGGTGTTCCAAGAGAAAGGCCGACAGCAGAACCCACCCTACACAGACGTGTGAAGTCACGAACATCCATCTTTATTTCTCATTCTTTTAGCTTCCTCTCAATGAAGCATTCTTCCACCACCACCTCAAAGCTTTTATCCTCTCCCTTTCCTGATTTTTCAACTTCTGCTCTCAGAGAAGAACCTAATATTCGTGGCACAGACCTTCAGTGTGAGTTTGAATCTTTTATTCTCTCTTTCAGGCAAATCTGCTTTGTTTTTGGGATTCCAGTGTACCTGAAGGGCCCTCTACTAGTGGAAAGGCGTTTGACCTCGGTTTGTTACATCTGTAAAATGGAGTGGTTGGACAGGTCAGTGATGTTTCAATTTTGTTTAGCAAAAGAACCAGTTCTTCAAATGCTATGACAGGTGGAAGCTAAAACACAGGTGAGGCCAAGGAAAAGCTACTCTGCATTCATTTTTTTTTTAACCTGGCATACCTAAGTCTACCATGCAAGGGCACCCCATTCCCCGGGTGTGTTTGTAAAGCGAATAACTTAGGTTCAAGGAGACCTGCTGCCGCGTGAAGAGGGACAGGGAACAGATGGCTCTTGGGTGAGATCAACGCCTACAGTGGGGTTTTCTGAAAGAAGGGTAAAAATTCACATGGTGGAAGTTTGAAGAAGGAATGAATCCGAAAAAAGTCTTGGACTTGAGAACAAAGAAGCAAAATTAGGAGCTGGGGGTGTCCATAATATCACTTTCTCCGGAAGGGTGTTTTTTCCTTGGACCATGGGAAGGGCTAGATTTAGTATGCAGTTGAAAATGGTACATCTTTCCCTCAGTGGATATAACCCGATCTTTGAGCAAAGGCTGATGCAGCCAGAAAACCCTGTGCGGTGGCGCGTGTGGACAAGAGGGGCAGGGCCATAAAGGGGCGCCCGTCCTGCCCCACACCCGCCCTCTGCTGCTGCCCGTGCGGAGGGTGCAGCTGTCTACCACGGGGACTGTGTCCATCCGGGAGTTCTGTGCAGTGGGCAGCAGCGAGGGAGTGGACGTCCTCCGTGGCATGGAGGAGAGTGAGGAGCACCCAGGCAGAAGCACAAGCTGCCAGGCAGACTCGGGAAGGACATGAGAAGAGAATCCGTCTTCCCAACGGAAGAAGGTGTGGAAAGCTGAGGCTGGGTGACATCATAATCTATGCTTCAGTCTCTCCCCAAATTGTCCCAAACCTTGGCCCCCCCGATCCCTGTGTGAACCAGTCCCCGGCCGGACGAGGGGTGAGTAGCTTAGCAAATGCCCGTTCCAGAGACAGGCTCGAGCTGCTCTGCCGGGGAAGGCTGCTCCTGGGAAGCCGCTTCCAGAAGCCTCGTGCTGTGCCGTGTGTCAGAACAGGCTTAGCACTTCTCCTGCTCTGTGCTCTTCCTGTTCCAAAGCAAGAAGCATTCAGCATGAATAAGGCAACGGGCTTCACACCCTACCTCTGAGTAATACCGGCAGGCCCTCTGGTTCTTATTCTGCCTGTTCGCGTCCAGAAATAGAAGGCTGCCAGTGTGCAGGCACCACGGAGCCCAGGTCAGCCGAGGTGAAGGTGAGCCCTCTCCTGCCTCGAGCCTTAAACAACGCTCCTCTTGAGCTGGCCTCACATCCCCTTCCCCCCACCCCATCTTCTCTTTAGTGGGACATCAGTCAGGACAGGTTGGATCATGCTGGGGTAACAAGCAGCCCCCCAGCCCCCAAAACCTGGGTAACTCCCAGCAACAAAAGCTTATTTCTTGTTCATGCTACATGCTCATTGTGCGTTGGTGGAAGGTGGGATGAGAGGGTCTGCTCGTCATAGTCACTCGGGGACTCGAACTTCGCAGGTGCCATGTGAGGGAACTCTAAAGGGTCTTGCAATAACCTCGTGGGGCTGGGAGTCAGACTCCCCACTTCTACTCACAACACATGGGCCACGGCCAGTCTCACGACTCGCCCAATCCCAAGAGGGCCAGCAAATGCAGTCCTCCTGTGAGCCCGGAGTGGGGAGACCTGGACATAGTCAACAGATGGCCCTGATGATGAAGATAAATGGAAAGATGTGGTCTTGGGGTCAGGAAAGCCTGAGTTGCTATCTTAACTCCACCCTTCCTATCTGTGTGACATTTAGCAAATTATCTGTTTGTAATCTTGTTTCCTCTTCTGGAAAGTGAAGAAATAATGTCTTCCTACGGACATCTACTGGTGTGTAGCACATAAAATAGGGCATTTAGTCAGGTGCAGTGGCTCACACTTGTAATCCCAGTGCTTTGGGAGGCTGAGGCAGGAGGATCACTTGAGGCCAGGAATCCAAGACCAGCTTCAACAACATAGCAAGACCCTGTCTCTATAAAAAATTTTGAAAATTGGCCAGGCGTGGTGGTCCATGCCTGTAGTCCCAGCTACTCGGGAGGCTGAGGCAGGAGGACGGCTTGAGCCCAGGAGTTTGAGGTTGCTGTGAGCCATGATGGCACCACTGTACTCCAGCCTGGGAGACAGAGAGAGATCTATCTCTAAAAAATAAATAAATAAAATAATAAAATAGGGCATTAACAGATTGTATTTCCCTTCTTTTCTTTTCCTATTCAAATACTTGATTGAAGATAACTGTCTTGATGGACAAGATTTAATAATCCCTTTGAACCTGAAGGCTAAATGCAGATAACAACTAAAGCTTATTGTTTTTTTTTTCCAAGTCCTATGAGGGATATTTGCATTTTGATGGGCAAAGTTCAACCGGACAGATACACTCTGAATACTGTGGGATGAAGCCCTCTGAAGTGGCTCCTGCGATTCCCATATTAATACCCTAGTGGAATGCCCTCCCCTTGGGTCGGCCGCACCTAGTGACTTGCAGAAGTGATGGTGTGTCACTTCTGAGATTAGGTCATAAAAGACTACGACTCCCATGTTGCCAGTGTCTCTCTCTCTGTCTCTTTGTCTTGGCCACTCTGATGACTGTCACAGCTTCCATGTTGGGGGGGGTCCCTGTAGCAAGGAACTGAGAGTGGCATCTAGACAAAAACCAGTGAGGAGCACACAGTCTCAGTCCAACAGCCCACAAGGGACCAGATTCTGCCAACAAATACTGAGTGAATTGGAAGTGGATCCTTCCCCAGGTGAGCTTCTGGATGACTGTAGCCCCAGCCACCCTGATTGTAGCCTTGTGGGAAATGCTGAGCCAGTGGCACATAGCTAATCCGTGCCCAGATTCCTGACCCACAGGAACTGTGAGATATCTAATGTATGTTGTTTTAAGATACCAAGTTTGAAGGTAATTTGTTATGCAGCACTAGCACTAGCTAACTAATACAAACACAAACAATATGCCAAGCATTCTGCTCAGTGCAGAAGCCATGGATGGGTAGACCATATCCCTTCCTTAAAGAGACAACTGTCCTGCCACCACCCAGTCCCCATACTTAGCCTCCCTCCTTCCAGCAAGGACAGCACTTGCATTAAATCCAGTGTGGCCATGCTCGAAGTGGGCTGTTTTAGAACACACATGTGCCTCTCTTGACCTCACATTTCCTCATGCTTGATTAACTCTACCTTAGCTGTTTCAATGAGCACGTCCACATTTCCCAACTCTACTCCAGTTGTTTGATCGGAGACAGGTTGGTGTCATGGTTATAATCACAGATTCTGGAGTCAAGCTTGGTCCCACCACTTATTAACTGTGTGCCTTTGGGAAAATCAGCTCACCTCTCTGTGCTTCAGTTTTCTTGTGTGTAAGTGGAGCATGAAATATTAATAGCACTTGGGGTTGTGAGAGGGTAAAATGTGCATAGCCTTGTGTAAACAGCATAGCCTCATGGCTGGGAGATGGGTAAGGGCTTGATAGATGCTCGCTCTCATTAATCTCAGACTTCACTGCACACTTTGTAGGTGGAGTGTTTGCCTGGTGAGCATCTATACTCTGTCAGTGCTGTTCTAGTCTCAGCAATGGCACTCACTCTGAATTAGTAGACGAGGGAGAGTCAGGGCCACGAATGGGCATGATTCAGCTCAACTCTGCTTATGTGTGGCCCCTCGCCTCCACCCAGGAGCAGGGTGCCATGAATCCATGCCAGGACACCTCACGCGAAGGTTTTACTTTTCTCCATTTATGTGGTGGACTTGGGTTTTCTATCCTCTCCCCCTCCCACTGGACCTTACACCGCTCACCAAGGGTGGGAGGGAAGTTCTTTAGCACAGTGATTCATGCAGGTTATGTCACAAACACAACCCAGGAGAAGAAAGTTGTGCAGAGGATATTTTTGAGTCAATTGATTAATTAATTAATTTGTTATTTAACTTGACAATGTGTCACCCTGAACAGTGGAGGCCTAGGGCGGGGCAGGACTTGCAGTGCAGTGTTGAGGGGTGTCCGCACGACGGGTTGGGATGGGAACTCACAGGATAAAGAGTAAACTGGTGGCAGAGGAGTCGAAAGAGGAAGAGGAGGGAATATGGGAGAGGGGGTTTCTTTGGGGTGTGTTGACAGAAACGCAACCGAAGAGGAACTTTGGAAAACCTTTGCATTATCTTAGGGCCTTGGAGTACGTTCCTAACTTGCAAACATTGTACCAGGTTGTTGCCGGTCATGTCTTTCCAGCCCTCGCAGGGGTTGATACAGGAAGGCAATGTGATTCTTGATGTTGTCGTTTTCCGGACAGAAGGGGTGTGGAGAAGAGAAATGGAGAAGGTGAGAAAAGGAAGGTGGAAGATCTGGAATATCTGGGCCAACAGATAAAGATGTAAGGATAGAGAAAAGCTTCCCTAATCCTCCCCTACACCCATATTTTACCCTCCTCCACTTCCAGAATTATTTAACTCTATGGGAATCACATCCAACAAAAATTTCCTACTCACCTATTATGAACACATATCTATTTTTACTTTAAATTGATTAAGACTCCTTTATTTAGATTTTATGAAGTTTCAAGAGCTGCTCAAAAATAAATATAATTTTTTTCCTGCAGGGCTGTGAAGACAAACGATTTACAGAATCTCACATTCTATTTCTAACAGAGGTGCTCTGGGCAAAGTCGTTCCTTGCCCAGCACTGTGGTCTGTAGCGTGCACTGTGCCCATCACTGTAAGACATAAGAAGCAAGACATCGTGTTCTACCTTCCACACATCTGCAAAACCCCCTTAAATCACATAATTTTCATTTTTACTGTTGGAGAACAACTCATGGCCTATACGTTCCATGATTATTGTCATGAGAACTGCGTTTGATTCATTTCAGAACCACATGTCTCAAACTCAGTGAGCTTCTGCCTCGTCCATGAATGCTAGAACTGAGGCTCATGGGTGTCTGTCCTTGCATGACTCCTCTTTATGCTCAGAGTGCTCTGCACTTGTAAGATTCCCCTCTCACCTTCTGTCCTTCCCTATAACAAGTGACTACAATTCTTAGGCTGTCCTTCTTGGAAAGTCACTCCTATATTTTTGTGGGTGTGGTGTACGTGTGTTTTTACCATCCAACATCCATTCATCCTCTTTCTGGTAACCACATCCTCGTTTCCCTCTGGGAAACGACACCCTCCCCCACTCTTAGTCTACATGGCTGAGCTGACATTGTGCCTGTTCCACGGCAGGAGCAGGTTCAAAGCTCAAGGTGACGAGCGCATAGCCCTCCCGTCTACAACAGGTGTGGTTCGGCGTTGGGTATAGGACTCTATCAAGGCTAACGAGACACCACGGGCAGTGCACTGGCACTACAGGGAAAGGGATTTTGCTTTTCTTGCAGTACAGAAAACTTAGAGGGTTTAAGGAGCTGCCATTACCATCTGGCTACAACCACCATCTGGCTTATCACATGATGGCTGCGAAGAAAGTCGACGCAACTGAAGACACAGTGTAAAAGATTAAAAAAAAAAAAAAACAAACCTGGGGCTCACGATAGTATTTTTGAGCTCCAAAAATCTAGTTTTTCTTGAAACTGGACGTGGCCCTGAGATTGTCATATTATATAAAATGATTTTCTTTCACTTTAAGCCAGTTTGGGCTGAATTCCCTGTCACTGGAAGCCAAAGGAATTCTTACTAATACATTAGTGAAAAGGCCTTTTTTTAGGCCTGAAAATGGGGCCATCTGAAAAATCAAAGGCAGAGGAACAAAAGTATGCTGGAAAAGGAAAGGATCTTGGAGAATAACCAGCTCCAACCCCAATAACCGTAAGATGAGGAAACTGAGGGTCGAAGAGGGGCTGTCCGTGCATGTGCTCACACAGTTGCTGGCGGGAGAGGTGGGGCACGACCTGGATTGGCCATCTAGTTCTCTGTCCCCTCGTCCCAGTCAGATTGGAACGGAGCTCATTTCCTGCAAGGGTGTCCTTTCTGGTTTGTTCCCAACCACCCTCAAGAGCTCACCATGCCGAGCCACCCCTTTCTTCCCTCTCTCTCTCTTTCTCCTCTCCTTTCTTCTCTCTCCTATTTGATGTAGATGTATTTCTTTAAAAATTTTTATTTTGAAATATTTCAAACACACAGAAAGAACAGAAGTCAAATCACAGGCACCATGTACCTCCAACTAGATTCACAAATGCTAATATTTTGCCAGCTTTCCGAGATTTTTCTTTCATTAGAAAAATATAAGACATTGTAGTTATAGCCGAAGTCCCAGTGACTTGCCCATCCCTTTGCTTCCCTTCCATCCTCTCCAGCAGTAAAAACTATCTTAAGTGTAGTTGTATTTTTCTTAACAGTGCTTTATGCTTGAAGTACACCAACAGGAGATACTTTAGTGTTGGGCTGTATAGTTTTATGTCAGTAGTATTGTACACATTCAGTTGCAGCTTGCTTTTCTCACTCAGTGTTATGTTTTGAGATTTATTTATGTTGGTAGAGGTAGATTTCTTAGTCTTTATTTTTGTAAAAATGCATTTATTTTGTCCTATCTCCTGAATGATAGTTTAGCTGGTTATAGACACTTAGGCTCATGGTGACTTTGCCCCATCACAGCGTCATGGGCACTGTCTTGTGTGCTATGTTGAGAAGTCAGCTGCCAGTTTTAATTTTTATTTTGGGGGGAAGGAGCCTATCCTTAATTTTTGTTTGCTTTAAGACCTTACCTGTGATTTTGGATTTTGATGGTTTCATCTCCTTGAGGGTCATTCATCAATGTTGGAAAATATTTTTACCATTATCTATTCAAATACTGCTTCTCCCATATTCTCTCTGTGTCCTTTCATTCTGGAACTCCTTTTAGATATATATGGGATCTACATAGCTGAAACCATTTAGCCTAATCCTTTCTTTTATACTTTCTTGCTGCTTTGCAGTCTAATTTCCTCACATGTATTTTCCAACCTACTAATTCTCTCTTCAGGGGTGTTTAATCCATTCCTTAATCTGTTCATTGGGTTTTTAATTTTATTTGCTACTTTTCCCATATCTAGATGTTGTATTAATATTTGGTTCTTTTCCAAAGTTGCCTGTTCTTTGTTCATAGGATCTTACTTTTTTATTAATAGCTTAAATCCTTTTATTTACATTTTCAATAATTTCAAATAGCTTTTTATATATTTTTTCAGATGCTTCTGTTCAAGTTCTAGAAATCTAATCATCATGTAGTTTGTGCGGCCACATGGTGAACCGATCTTTCGTGGGATGTCCTTTCTTCCTTGGGAAATGCTGCACTTGCCTTTCTAACGTAGCTGTTGCTCTGGTTTTGACTGAGCACCCCGGGAGTGTCACTGTCAGGGAATCAATTTTTATGATATATTTTATGATATAGTTTCACCTTGATAGTTTCCTGTCAGTAAAAAATAAGACTTTAAACACTTTAAACATCTAAGAAATGTAGTCCTGGGTTTGATTTCTCAGGGGGAAAAAAAAAAGGTTTCCCCAAATAGATACAGACAGTGAGAGACAGAGACAGCTTACTTGCCACTGCCTTGTGCTGATGGGTGTGTGTGTGTGTGTGTGTGTGTGTAGTTGCACTAGGGCTGCAGTCCTTTGAAGGTTCTGATCTTATGCTTCTCCTATTGCTCAGGCCCACAGTTTTGTGTCCTTTCTCTACATGGAACAAAACAAAACCCAACTCCACAGGTTATTGGCATCAAAAGCCACTCCTTTTATAGCTATAAAACCTGCTCATATTTACTGATCTGATTTTCTTAATTCCCTCTTTTTCTCCTGGAATCTGAGAATTTCCCCTTCTTTCTTGTCACTCCAGCCATGCATTTTAATTTATTTGTATTCTATCCAACAATTTTTGGTGTGTGTAGTGAAAGGGTTTTCAAGCTATCTCGGTGTGCCTAGCCCAGTTTCTGCTCCTGGCTGGATGCCCTTGGCCACGTTTTTCTGTTGATGATACTGATAAGTCTCCATGAAGATTTCTGGGCCCCACTGTATTCTCATAGGTGCACGGTTTTACTCTTGGCTGAGCTCTGTGCCCTCCTTCCTGGTGTTCCACTGGCTTAGCTGGCTGGGCTCTCTGCAGCGGCTGCTCTGGGTCCCTCATGTCACCTGCAGGCATGGTCCTGTGGCTCCAGGTGCATCCCTCTTACCTCTCATTCCTGTTGCTACTGAGGCATGGGACACTGTAGAGCTCTCTTGACATGTGCAATTCCTTGCCCAGCCCGTCCAGGCTGCAGGTGGAGAGACCGGCGGTGCCACTGGCTTGCTTCCGTCGCAGGCGCAGCCCGAGAGCGGAGGCGTACACCAGGGATCCTGACTCACTATTCTGGGATCTGAATCCCCAGGTGGCTGCCGGAGAGACTGGGAGGTCAACCCAGAAGTGCAACAGAGTTGATGTCACATGGGGCAACTTTCACTAAAGAGAGACAAAAGCTGGCATAAAAATTCTCCCTTTCTCCCCTAAGGTGGACTATCAAACGTGCAGTGGTTTCAGGTGGCCTCTTTGAAGATAACCTGAGAGATGGAGCAATCAACTGTGCTTGTTAAAAAAGCTGTGAAATAACCCCTTAAATGTACTCTCCTACCTTTCCCAACTCTCTCCTATTTTTTCCTCACTCTGGCTTCCCTAGAGTTGTACCCCGCTATATACTCTTAATACCCAAGAATTAGCCCCAGCTCCATTTCTAAGGAACTCTCGCTAGGATGTTCTATCTTTCCAGAACCTGTAACTCCCCACTTTGTTTCTAATCAGGCAACAATTAGGGGAAGACGAAAGCCTCTGTGAGATGAAAGTACATCCCTCCCATTGTTTTGTTATATGGGTATCAGCCTTGAACAGTCGCTCAAAGCTTCCAAGCTTTCTACCGCACAAGCATATTGTATCTTGGTGCTGAATTCAGGCACAGTGGAGACAGTATATGGAAAGGGCTTGCAGCACAAGAGCTCAGCGGTGCTGAAGGGAGCCAACTTCTAGATTCATGTCATGAGTGGTAAGTCCTTGAACTGCTCAACCCTTTCTTTGGTTTACATAATAAACTTAAAAAGTGGACAATGATGGGGCCCAAGAAATCCCCCTGGTGCTGTTATTTTCTCTTTCTTTTTGTTGAACCAATTATCTTTTTTGGCCATGCTTCTGCTGAATCTGCAGGGTACTTCTAAGAGTCATCTTCATTTTAAATTTAAGGCTTTTGAAAATTTCCTTGTGAAAACAATGTCCTCCACACAGTGCACTATCATCAGGAAAATGTTACATGGAAACATTTAATCATAAGATCTCAGAGTAGGAGAGGTAGAGAAACGCTACCGTAGTGCAAGTGCATGGTATCTGGGAAAGATCCACTGTTCATTACAAGGCTGAGCAAATTTAAATGGGAGCGCGTAAAATGGCAAAAGGCGTATAGGAGTGGGAATAAGGAGAAATGAGATTTAGACCAACCAGCAATAGTCTGTGGCCCATGGATAGATCACTTAACCCATATGTCCTGAAATGGACCTGGGAACACCTTTCCCATATAGGGAGAAATCCCTGGAAAGGTAGGAGACAGAATCTCGCCTCCTGCTATGGAAGCTGAGGAAGGTCAGATGTTCCCTCTCTTAGCATCCTGGCAACCAGAGTGCAGGCAGATAATCTCATCTCAGCCAATTCACTGATCCCACACAGGACTTTGAATCTAGAGCCAATGATACTATAAGGTGAGAGACTATTTGGAATTCATCTAGCTGGTGGCAGTGTCCTCTCCTTTTGGGGCCAATGGTGGCAATGGGCCAGCCATTGGAACAGCAGTGCCCATCGGCACCCTCCCTGTGGCATGTCACAGCTGCAGTTCTGTCCTTTCCCTTCTGTGGATTCCTGCATAGTTTCTGAGCCTAGATCTTCAGCCATGCTATGGGGTCTGGGAACTATACGACATCATTGCAATACGCTCCTTTGCTGCTTAATTTAACAGAGTTAGTTTCTCTTGCTTGGAACCAAACACCCTACTCGTGGAAGGTCTAAAATTTCTCCTGTGTTCATAAAATCCCACAAACTGCTATGTGATTCTTTGGATTTTGTAGAACACTTTTATACATATGGTCTTATTTCATCCTCCGAATAACCATGTGGGAATGCTTATATTTAACACTTTATATAGATGGGGATCAATGAAGGTCACCAGGATTGGTGGCTTGCTTAATGTGACAGTGGGGGCAGGGCATATGCCCAGGTAAATTCCTTGTACTTTTTCTATGTCACTACTGGAACTAGGGCTGGGTTCAGATGAGATCATGACCACGAAGGTGCCTTCTAATCTGAAGAGCATCCTATGGTCATTATTGCTGTTTAAGGTCACGCAGGGAGAAGGTGGCAGACATGGAATGTGAGGGCAGATCTTCCCAGTTCTAGTCCAGCATCATTTCATTTTTCCATACTCCCTCCCTCCAAAGGAATGCTTTTATCTAGTTAAATTTATAGGTTACTTGTTTGAGGGCTACTTATTTTTACAGGTGGTTTTGGCATAGAAATAAGACATTTCTTGGCTATGTTTAAAGAATTCAAGAAATCTTCTCATGGTATTTTTAAGGGCCACACCAAAACGTGTCCACTGACCCCTTGACCCCCTAATAGTTCACTCCAGGTCACCTGACTATACCAGAGATTTATCCAACCTCTTAAGTGCATGTATAATAACAATGGAGAATTTGCTCTAATTATCCAAACACCCTCCAAACTGTCCTAACAGCATTGCTTTCTCAGTGCCATCTCTCCTGCCCTTTCTTCTTGTTAAGCCTTGTGACTTAATCACATCCCTTGACATTCCTGGCAGCCTCTTATCTCCCGGTAGAGGGAAAGAAAGCCAGGTAAGCAGAGGAAGGGAGAGACAGGCAACACCCCAATTAGTAGTAACTGCTGAGCAAATGGAAACAGAGTAGAAATGAAATGATCTCCACTGACCATGCAAGACTCCAGTAGCTAAGAGGAAAAGAACAAATCCATTATGACTCCAAGAATGTGATGGCGGCCGAAGGCAGGTAGGGTGGCGGGGAGAGGTGATTTCTTCCCCATCAGCCTTTTCAGCGAGCAAAATGACTGACAGTCTCAACCTCGGACATGCTTATGCCAATGTGGGGAAGGTGGGGACAGGGCAATAATAATTGCAACAACAAACATATTTAGATGGCGTTTTACAGTTTGCAAAGTGAGGGGAGCAGAGCATTTTCCTCGCTTTCATACGAGGAAGCAGCCTCCAAGGTGTTAGAGGTTTGCCAGGCATCACACAGCTATTAAGTGGCGGAGCCAGGAGTTCAGCCAAGCGTTGTTACAGGGAGTGGGGGGAAGAAAAAAGAAGGAAGAAACAATAAAAAAATAAGGAGAGATGATTGAGACAGTGAGTGGGAGGAACGGCAACAGAGAAATCTCTCATAACAACAAAATGGAACTAAAAAGAAGGATAGTGATAAAATACCCACTGTGATAAAATCTCTTGCCTTGCATGGATCTGAGAGAACAAAATCCCAGCCAACCACAGGTAGTATACATGATGTGCCCTCAGTACTCGGACACCAGGATAGACACGGATTTTTAAAAATCCTCATCATAATGATTTAAAAAACAAAACAAAAAAACACTGACCATACAGAGCCATGACTTACTGCTCACTTTTTTTTTGTTTGTTTTTTTTTGGTGATACGTTTGACATATTCTGTCCTGTTTCTAACATTTGGGAGGCATTTGTTTGTTGTGAAGCTCCGGGGGTCGGGAGGGGCACAGGTGTGCTGTATTGCACCTGTACCCTGCTCACAAGATACACCAGCGTGTGTTTCTTACTTCTCCTTTTTACCTTTCCCTTAAAACGGACTAAACATATTACTCAGTAGGAAATACACATCCTGACCTCTGATCTGTCAACCGCTCTGCCTCACAAAGGCCCAGAGACTCTAGCTCAAATTCCGGAAGATCCGTTCCTGCAATGACCAAAATGCCAGCAGTGACTCTGCTTAGAGGATGATCTGAAGCTGCCCTCTATGTTTGTTTTGTATGTGATAAGGCAGAGCTGTGTTGACAGAAAAAAAAAAAAAAAGGAAAATAGAGAATCTTTTCTTATCTACTCATCTTACTAAACCCTAGTGCGAGTGAAGGTTGTATGTCTAAGCTGTTCCCCAGTCTACAAAAGGCCAGATCTGTCCCAGAGACTCTCAGCTGGGACTGTCAACACCCCAGGGGGAGTCCACAGGCCCATTACACTGAACAGACCACCAGGCTGGTTACTGGGTGGCACCAGAGAGCGTGTCACGAGTGAACACAGTTGTGGAACATGATCTTAACTCGAAAGTTCAAAACACAAATTACCCAGGAATGCATCCATTTACTTCTTCAATCCACTTATGTTTTTAGAATGAACTATCTCTTGGTGGTAATTTGGTGAAAAATTTTATTATCTATTTTGTTTCTTAATAGTTTGATCTTTCTGAAAATAACCCTAGTCAAGCTTAAATGATTATTCCCTAATTTTCACATCTGGGGAATAGACTAGATTCATTTTTCAATCACCACTCATGGTGTCACAGAAGTGGATTATACCTTCTTTTAGCCTTTTCTGTCTCTTGGAAGTAACATGATTGTTGTTGTTGTTAGTTTGCCAATCATATCTGTTTGCAAACGGCTGATTTTCTATCATTTTATTTTAATTATTCTTTTTTTTTTCCATAATAAATAGAGTTCTAGAGTTAGATAGCTTTGGATTCAAATCCTGGCTCTTTTGCTTTATTATCTATGTAAACTTGTATGAAAGTTTTATATTTGTAATGTCAGGTCATAAATACTTACTTTAAACGGTCATGAAAGGATTAAGTCAGACATAAAAATGACTTACATGAGGTAAACACTGCAAAGATGTTATTTAATATAATATTTTTCTCCCCTAATTTAGTTTTATTATGTCTTCCTTGAATTTGGCACCAGAAATCTAATGTAATATTCATGCGAGGATATGCTGTATTTTTGGACATAATCAATATACATAAATAATATAATAAATGTTCTTTGATGCTTAAAAGCCAACATATAAATTATGCTTTTATTTATTTTTAGCTCAATAAATACAGAAAGTTCTAAAATCTTTAAAATCCAAGTAATCTTCATTCAACATCAAAATTATTTTTAGAAGAATGAGAAGAAAATAATTGAAAAATGCATTAAACATTATTATATTCAAAAGTGGATATAGTGATCCATCCAGTTCTACAGACATTTATGAATTTTGACCAAAAACAATGAGATCAGATTGACCAGCAATCAAATAGTTCAGTATTTTTCATGTCAAATAAGTATGGCCAACAATGCAACCGATACTGCTGTCTTAGAGATCCACAATGCGGATTGCAATGTGCAAAAGGCTCTGATACGTCATGCACTAAACAAACATGCTCTAAATGTTAATGAATCCTAAATTTTGCAAATTTATTTGACTATAGGATCCCTTTTGTCCATGGGACACCTAGGAACCATAGTATGGACTGAATGCTATGTCTTCATTTCTCAAATTCATATGTTGAACCCTAAATGCCCTATGCGATGGGACCAAGGTGGGGTGCCTTTGGGAGGTAACTAAAGTCTTGAGCACAGAGTTCTCATAAATGGGATTATGCTCTTATAAGAAGAAACGTGAGAGAGATGGTCTCTCTCCCTCTCTCTCTCTCCCCCCCTCTCTCTTTTTACCATGTGAACATAGAAGGAGAAGAAGGCCATCTGCAAACCAGGAAGCAGGCCCTCAGCAGACTCTGGATCTGCCAGCTCCTCATCTTGGACTTCCCAGCTTCCAGAACTCTGATAAATAAATTTCTGTTGTTTAAGCCATCTAGTCTATGGCATTTTGTTATAGCAGCTCAAATAGACCAAGACAAACATGTAACAGAGCTAATCTCCTGCGGAACACAGTTTGGGAAACATGAATCTCTTGGGCAATACCAAAATCCTATAGCATAAAAACAAAAACCAAACAGTAAGTGACAATGG
Organism: Varecia variegata; assembly: GCA_028533085.1. Lineage (NCBI taxonomy): Eukaryota > Metazoa > Chordata > Mammalia > Primates > Lemuridae > Varecia > Varecia variegata. Next base: position 103,917,221 of record CM052441.1, read on the forward strand.
CAACGTCAACAACAAAGCCCAGACCTGTAAATGTAGTTTAATACACATAAATGACATAGTTAATGAACAGCTTCATTAATAAAGATCTTGTTTACACCTTTTAAGATTATCAATAATCATCTGGTTTAAGTAACATATTCCACTTCATTAAGCAGCACCGCAGTCATGGGAGCCTGTGAGTCACCGCAAATCCCTTTGCGTTCTAATTGTTTTGGCTCTCGCACAGGGACGCGAGCCCAGTCCGTCAGGACTGTCAGCCGACACTTATGGAGCATACTATTTTTTGGGTTTATTCATAATTACTTTTGCACCATGGATTATAAATAAATAGAATGTAGCATGTTCTAACGGTCGGGAGCTAGGGCTTGAAGCCAGAGAGAGGTGAATTTGAGTCCTGATGCTCCAAGTGAAGACACATCATCTATCTGTGCCTCAGTGGCATCATATGTAAAATGGGGATATTTCCTACTTCCTGAAGTTGTTTGAGGATTCAATGAAACCCTATAAAAATGCTTGGCACACTACCAGACCTATAATAAGTGCCTAATATATGTTCGCTGTTATTTTATGAACTTCAGATCATGAGTTTATTCATTCTTTCTTCTTTTGTGAATAATAACCTCCTTTATCCTCAGAATATATATAGCCCCTGAAATGCCAGTGCAGCCAGCGAGTTTCTACATCCAGACTGATATTTACCTACATGCTATTTAAAAATCATTTGGCTTTCAAGTCAAAATCCTAAGGGAGAGTTATTATTATATGAGGGCTTTTGAAGGTCTCCTTTCATGCCTCCTCACGGAGCGTGTTTCTGAGGAGAACGACGGAAACTACAGGGAAGCAGGGCAGCTATTCTGCGCTCACAGGGACTTTGGAAGAGTTTGCGATGATTGACGTTTCAATGGCAGGGCGGGTGGGGAAAGAAAAGCGGCACGGTTTCTGTATCACTCACGCTCCTGTAACGCCTCCACGGAAACTCAAAGCCGTTTTGAGGGCTGCCCGGGTCAAAATGAATGCTCCAAGGGAGAGGCCGATAGGAGTGGATCGGGGCTGAGCTTTCTGGAAGTCTAGTAGGGGTGTTGGTCTGAGAACTTTCTTAGCAAAGTCAAGAATGAGAGTCAAGTCTCATGGTCGATACCGAAAAGTGGTACATCCCAATACTCTTTCCCAGCCCCCTTTTCCCTGGCTGTGTTTATTTTAGGGTCTGGTAAAGCTTATAGGGAAAAAGGAGCAGGAGCAATGGGAAGGGGAACGGGGGAGAGGGGAGGAACAGGGAAAGAAAGAGGAGGGAAAAGAAGAGGAGGAGGAAAGGGGAGGGGGAGGGAAGAAAGGAGGGGGGAGGGAGGAAGAAAAGGAAAGGCAAAGCCCCTACTTTTCCAGTTTCAGGTTTGGCTACTGGGTGACCTCCTGGGAGGCAGATGGCCTCCATTCTCCAGCCTGCCCTGTGTGCACGTGTCCCTGCACTGTGACCGCCACACCTTCCGCCAGGAAGCAGGTCTATTTTTCCATCTCTTGAAGCTGAACTGGTCTTGTGACTTTCTTTGGACAATAAAAGGAGGCAAAGTGATATGATATGGTTCTGAGGCTGGGATTCTAGAGGCCTGGCATGCCTAGCCCTCCCCTGGAAAGGCGCTGGGCTGCCGGCAGGAACAAGCTCCAGTGAGACTGCAGGGCCCTGAGAAACACAGGTGCCCCATTGGTAGGGGCTGATCCGCCCTGCTGACCTCGGCCAACCATGTCGGGCTGCACAGGTGAACCAGCCTCCACATGTAGATGTCAGCCAAATAAATGGTGGTGGTTGCATGCCCCAGTTTGGGGTGTCTTGTTGGGCAGCAGTAGAGAAATGATACAGAAACAAGAAGAGGGTGTCTGGGGGTATTGCCTCCCTCTGCTCTGGCTCCCCTGCCTTGCCTGTTGGTGCTGTGTGTGGGCATTCAAGGCTGAACAAAGTCACAGCTGGAGTTTCCCAGCCACCGACAACTTCAAGAGAAAGCACAGGCTTCTTGTATTGTGAGGCAGACATTAGTTTATGCCAGGTGTTTTCTTACTTGCAGCTCAACACAACCCCGACTGAAATAAGGTGTCACTGAAAGTAGGATCCAAGCACATTCATTCATTCATTCATTCATTCTGTTAGTCACTACTGAGTGCCGATCTGCAGACCTGTGAGTGGAGGGGAAATCACAGCAAGTCCTACCTTGCCCCCAGGAACCCCCTTTCTGACATCTCTGGCAGGATCCTCATTACACTGCAGACCCTCCTCTTGTGTCAGAAAGTGACTCCTACGTAAGCCAGAACGTGCCCACTCACTGCATTCCCTCGCTGGCCGCAGTCCCGCTGTCTGGAGCCTCCCAGACTGTTGCTCTCAAGTGCGCCCACGAGGGAGGGGACGAGGGAATGCACAGGCCGGGGGTGGCAGGGATGGTGGAGCGGACGGAGCACAGAGCCACAAAGCCAGTTCATAGAAGTCTAAATGTTCTTTGAAATCCTGCTTCGTCTCAAGCAGTTGAAAATGTGGGAGAGATTAAACAGAATCTTGGTTTGTTTTAATGTAGAAATCATATTTATATTTCTTACTGAGGAATAAATTTGGTCCTTGAGGGACATATGCCACATTTATTTTGTGCCTTCCGTACCTCTGCTCCCGAGGAAATGAGCCTATGCCATTCTCTGCAATAATAATAGTTATTTGTTATTTTTTAACACCTACAATATGCCAACCACTGCACTAGGCTCTTCACTCTCATATGCCACATAATTCTCACAACAGCACTAGGTGGTATTATTTTCTCCATATCAAAGATGAAAAAATTAAAGTTCAGAGGTTTAAAATGATTTTTTTTCCCCAGGCCTCCAAGCCAGTAAAGTGGAAATGATATTTAAACCCAGTTCTCAAGATCTTCAAAGCTCATCTTTTATACTACAACTTGCCCTTAATAAGCAACGGCCTCACATTTTCAGAGACAACCTTTTTCTTATCTTCTCCAAATATCCTTGGGGGAAAAGGAAACTAAAAGAGAATTACATTCCATTTTCAAAAAGGAATCATAAATTGGTAGGCATTCATTAATTAGAGAAAATAGAGGGAAGAGGCAGAGGTTTTCTTTCTTTTCTTTTTTCTTTTTTTTTAAGTCCCTTCTATCTCAGAAAGCCTGGAGCCCATTTGAACACACTTATTGGAATCCTAGATAACACATGTGTAGTGAATAAAACTCCAGGAGCCTAGAAGGCAATCTTAATCACCTGGCAAGGTCAAAGAGGCAAGGTGAGGAAACAGGTGTGCCCTACAATGGAGACCTTCTCCGTGCCAGGTGTGGGGAGGCCATGATATCATCAGTGAATTAGAAGTGACTTTGGAAAACAAACAAAAATAAATCAATAAGAGGAGCTTCAAAGCCAATCTAAGAAATTTCTAAAATACACAGAAAGCAGAAAGTTAGTGAGAGCGAGAACGTTGGAGAGACTCAATAGACTGAATTCTGATTCAGTCTGTTTCACTGCTTCAGTCTATACCAAGAAATACGTTAAACCAGTGGTTCTTGCATCTTGTTCATGCCCCAGAACCACCTTGTTAAAACAGATCTCGAGGCCTTACCCCCAGGGTTTTCTGATTCAGTAGGTGTAGGGGCGGTGCCTGAAAATTTGCATTTCTACTGTGTTCATAGGTGACACTGATGCTGCAGGTCCAGGGCCACATTTTGACCACCACTAACTCCTGAGCTACTCTTGGGGCAGCCAGGCTGGAGATGTGGATACGTGGGGTGTCCTGAACCTAAGGAAGGGACCGGGGCAGACTGGCTGGCATCCACTGGGCCACACTGCCACGCTCTCAGTCAGCTAGGGGATCAGAGGGCAGTTTATTGGTGTGACCCACCTACATAACAAGGGCTAAGGGAAGAAGTTACACTTTAGAGGTAAACTTTACCCTAACCCTAACTCTAACTGGACCTGAATGCAAATACTAGCTCTGATGTTTAATAGCCATGCAAATGTGGGTAAGGCACTTCCTCTCTTCAAGTTTCCTTTTGCTTATCTGCACCCAGGAGATCACAGTACCTAACTTGTAGAATTTTGATGAAAACTAAAGAAGATATAAGTGAAGCACCTGCTGCCACAAAGTAGATGTTCAAGCATTGATTTTGCTTCAGCAAACCGGGCAAACTCATCCAACTTCCCCTGAGGCTTGCCGGTTGAGGGTTATTAACACTGGAAAAATGAGGTCAGAGCCAATTTGAGTTATTCCTCCTGGCTTGAGCCTGACCCTATGTCAGGACTGTGGCTTCGGGGAGTCAAGGCTGGTTTGAAGAGCAATCTACAAACCAGGGGTAGTTATTAAGAGTTCTGGAAGAATGAGAGCTCTCTGGCCCTCAACTCACAACTTGGGCAACTGCCAAATGAGGGGATGGGAAGACCTGAACTCTCCACCAAGGCAAAGAGTTCTATAAGCCTTATGACCTTTTACCACTTTTCTTCCAGCTCTGTATGAACCTTTCATCTTGGCGCCCCTAGATTCAGGGAAAAGGAAATGCCTGAAGACATATGTCTCAGAAGCAACATGTTAGGTCATACCAATGGTCTACCTAGGTAAATTTTGGTGGTGGCACCCAGTCCAGGTAGGTGGTGGCTCTGGAACTCTGATCCTTTGTGATCATGCCTGTCTGTGGTTGGGATGATGATAGCCCAAGAATGATATTGTCATTTTCTAATATAGACAACACTGGGCAATAGCGCCATGAACCTGGAATTGTGCGTCCTCTCGAGTTTGATGACCTTCTATTGTATCCTTGATCTCGGAGGGGAATCCATGCCCAATTATTATTTTTTTTAAAGAAGGTAATTATACCTAGTATTCTCTATAGAACAACACTGGAAAGGCAAGTTAGGTCAGATAGTAATCTGACCTAATTAGGTACGTAACTTTTAAAATTTGTACTGGCTTCTTCAAAAAGAAAAGCTAAAGTTATTTTAGATAGTGCAGTTATAATGACACAATGATACATGGGTCTAATGAGTAATTTTATCCAATTAATTATTTCAGAGAGGATAAATTTTTATGCTTGAAAAAAAAATCATGCCAGCTTTTTTAATGTTTTGATCTTTGTAACTAATTTTAAAGATCACACTGTGCCGGCTCCATTTGCTCTGTGCGTCTTGCAACGGTCCCAGTCAAAAGCAATAACATTCGAATTTGACCGAAGTTCCATGCTTTATAGTCTCGCAGTGTGTCCTGTCGCCCTGGGTGATTAAAGTCAGTTGGTTGAATTAGCTTTCAGAATTTTCACAGTTTTAATATCATCACTTCAATAAGGCAGCTGTGAGCAAGGGGGACAGCTGAGCTCTTGAAATAAGAAACACCTGAATTAATCATCAGTTTCCAACCACATCCCACCTGCCTTGATCAATGGGCCAATGATGGTTTGTACATTGCGGAGGTATTTTTCTGGGGTCAGTAATGAAGGGATGGCTTCCATTTCCCAGCAGTTTATGTCCGGCTCCTTACAATTTGGCTGACGCTTTGTGCCTACTACAGAACTCCATTTCTAGGTAATATCCATTAAGATGTCCCTTGAGGACAAGATATCTAAATGTTATATCCTTTGCATCTATCCACATGAGTGAGGTCATATATTAAGAAGCATGTTTTGATTAAATATCCTAATTCTTCATGACAGTGGTTCTTAAACTTTAGCAAGCACCAGAATCACCTGGGGGTGTATTCAAACACACATTACTGACCCCAGAGTTTCTAATTCAGTAAGTCTGGGGTAGAGCCCAATAATTTGCATTTCTGATAAGTTTCCAGCTAATGTCGATGCAGCCCATATGGGGGCCACACTTTGAGAACCACTGCTTTAGAGATACTGATACTAATTTTATTTTTAAAATTAAGTTCCAATGGTTTCCCATGTGGGATAAGGAGGAGTGAGAATATAGAAACTATTGTTAAGTCCTTACCTTGCTAATTTTTTTTTCAAAGAAGTGTGATGTAATGAACTTTGTTAAAAACACAAGCTCTCAGCTTGTCTCTCTGGCCTCAGAGATGGGAAGAGGCAGTGTGTCTACCTGGTCCAGGCACATCAGATCCTATCTGTCTGTAGATGTCAGGGAGACCACCTCTGAGAAGAAATGGCCATGCAAAAATGTTGATTCCAACTTTTTGTTTTTCAAACATGAGGTCACCGATGAAGGGACTTTATACGAAAGGTGAAAACACCAGTGATGAGGACAGATTGGCTACACAGGCAGGTCCTCCAGTGTGCGACAGGGAGCCCCTCGCTCTAATTTTCTACATGAAGCAACAGGATTGGACCTCACTCCAGAGAGCACAAGAGGAGGCCTTAGGTTCCTGGTAGAACCAAAGAAGAGCCATCAAGTAATGACAAACAATGGTATCATTAACAGGAATCTTTTAGACTCAAAAGCCATCAACCAAACTCCTTATCCCAACACCCCAGTCTTACCTCCAAAAGCAAATAAAACTCTAGGAGAACAATAGCATTGTTCTCATTCTGAATAACTGTGTTGCTTTTATAGGTAAGTTGTCCACTGAAAGTCCCTGAGTCTCCATTTCCTGAGAGATGGGTGTGTCTGTATGTGTGTGTATATACAAGAAAGAAAGAAAAAAACCCAAAACTGGATATACCTAAGCTTTGAGGACTGCTACTCTGAGAAGATGGAGAACCCGATGGTCTGTTCTACTTCCAGGGGTCAAGTTAGCTTCTCCTTTACCAACATATGAACTAAGGGAATGCCAGCAGAGTCAGATCGAGAAATTAAATGAACATAGCATCTTGGAGAAAGCCCACTCTCTAGTACAGGATAGCAGTGGGGTGAAGAACACAGACCTGGAGCTGCTATTCTACCTGGTCCCAAAAAGACTCCACCACTTACTGAGTGTGTAACCTTGGCCAAGTTATCTAACCTCTCTGTGTCTTAGTTTCCTCACCTATAAAATCCAGATACTAATAGCACTTATCTCATTGAGCTGTTACGTTGCGCGTGAGTTAATATATGTAAAGTGCTTAGAAGAGTGCCTGGCATGTAGAAAATGCTATATAAGTGCTCGATATTATTATTTATGTCCAAATACTGTGCCATCCTTCTCCTTTTGTTCTATTTAAATTCCTCATGCTAATGCTATTTAGATTGGCCAGCATCCAAAATTTAGACTTCTGCCATAATTATCTACATATGGCAGCAGGATCGTTCCAGAACCACCCTAATGACTTTGATTAGAACCAATCACCTGTGCCTATTTACACAGCAGAATGATTGGCAGGGTTTTGGAAGGACTGGAAATTCCAATTATACTCTCGTCGGGTATGGACTGGTTTGAGCAAATATGCCAGTCAGAATCATGCTGAAACAGATCAGTTTCTGTACGTTTTATACAACCGAACAAAGAAACCAGAAAAAAATTTTTAAAAAGGTAGAAAGAGGAGAGGGACCATTGATTCATTCAATAAAACATGTGTGAGTTGCTATTCTCTCCCGAGTATTGTGCTCAGAATGAAGCATTGTGATGTGGGTTGAGAGGTGGGCAAGACACTCCCACCCTTAAGGAGCTCACAGTCTACTGGGGAAAACAGATTAGAAAATCAATAAATCCTGCACAATGCACTAAGGATTATAGTAGAAGTTCCCATGAAGCAGGGAGGAGTTGCCTAGGATTGTGGTGCCTCTCTTAGCCTGGAAAGATGGCACCCAAAGGCAAGAAAGAAAGAGCTGAAGGACACTAAGCTGGCCATGACTGCAAGGTGGGCAAGGGCATTCTGAGCAAGGCCTTGGATGGTGCAAAAGCTTGGGGACACAGATGATGCTGAAGAAGGAAAAAGAAGTAGGGAAGCAGGAAATTACTTCCTTAGCATTCTTAAGGAAGAACCAGGGAGCGTGAAATGACAGGACGTGGAAGACGGAGGGGTTGCGTGAGGGAGCGGCCAATCTCATGACGTGGCGTGTCTGTGTACCACTGCGTATGTGTAAATGGACCACGCAGGTTGCTCCAGGAGAGGGAGAGAAGCCGAGGAGACATTAACCAACAATTGAGAATTAATTTTCTGTGCAAAGAGAATAGACTGAGTATACAGACTTTGCCCATATTGCTATTGGTTATCTATAGAAAGGGATATGTTTCAATGAGCTCTTCTCTGATGATAATATGTATTGTCTAGCCGTCTGGAAAGCATATGCAGTGCCCATCTGCCTGGAAAATAGATTTTGGAGAGTAGGTAGCAGGCCTGTGGATGAGCTGGAAGCTGAGCCTCTGAATCACAGACTCACCCTGGTGGGAAACGGCTCCCAGACCAATGGTTTGCAACCAGGGCTGCACGACGTTACGGCCTGGGAAGCCTTAGACATTACTGATGTCTGGGTCCCAGTGCCACAAACACTGATTCAGTTAGTCAGGGCTGCAGCCTGGACCAAGGGATTTTTAAAAGCTCCCTAGAAGAGTCTAACATGCAGCCAGGATTGAGAACTATACTTCTATACTTTGGCTACCTAAAGTTTGCTCCTAGACCAGGAGCAGCCCGAGGGGCCGGTTAGCAATGCCAGGTATCCCAGGTCCACCACAGGCCTACCAGACCAGAATCCCCATGTTGACAACCTCCCCAGGTCATTCCCACGCACGTGGCAGTTTGAGAAGCTCTGACCACAGCTGCACATCAGAATCACCGTGGAAGCTTACCAAAGTCATAGCTTCTTACTTCTATAGATTATGACTCAGGAGGCCTCACATGGGGCCTTCCCTTTACATTTATTTATTTTTTTTAAGTTTTGGCGAGTCTAATGTGCAATTGGAGTTGGAAAACTCTGCATGTAAAGTTGACAGAGGGCCCATGATGAAGGGATTGGGGTGAGGTTTTTCTCATGCAGCAAGTGGGCTGGGGGAGGCAGATGGCCCCCTTCTCACGTAAAGGGAGTTCCACAGTGAGAAAGGAGGATGTTGTGTATCCCAGACTAGAGGGCTGCACAGCCCCTTGTAGTAGCAGAGGGAACAGATGGAGACAATGAATGAGCCCAGAGGTGAGGTCACCCTTGTGCTGTATAATGACATAATGACTCACCACTCCACTGTGGTCCTCCAAAAAGGAAAGTCAAGGGGCAAAGTGTTTAAATCTCCTTGTGCTCTGTGTGTGTTTATGTGCGTGTGTGTCGTGCAACAGGGCATTAGCGCATGTGCTTGGGCATCTTTCCATTCCTTTTCTGTTGCTGTTGTTATACATGGCATCTCGCCCTGGTGCCCAGGCTAGAGCACAGTGGCATCATCGTAGCTCACTGCAGCCTGGGCTCAAGTGACCCTCGAGTCTCAGCCTCTCAAATGCTGGGACTCAGGTGTGACCCACCGTGCCCAGCCCCCTTCCATTCCTACGAGAAAGTCTCACCAGTTCAGGAGTCGCCATGACTCAAGCCTCACATTAACCTCCCCCACCACCTGGCCTACTGTCTGTAACTGGTAGAGAGTTCCAGGCCCTAAGAACAGCGAGAAGGCAAAGGGGGTGGCCAGCCAAACACAAAGAATAGCCATGTGAGTCAGCCACGGGCAACAGGCATTTTCTTTCCTTTTTCTCTGTCAAGAGGGAGCTGGGGCCACTGGGTGTCCAGGCCAGCAGGTGTTAGGATACAAGCCCCTCTCCACCCTCGCTCCAGTCTGGCTGGACAGGGACTCCAGTTCCAGGTCCTGATGCCATTCCATGGTCAGTTTGAGTGTTGCAAATACACTCTCCCAGGGCCTAGCATTGGGTCAAATGCATACAGTGAATGAATGAATGAATAAAAATATTTTATTTCTCCTGCAATTACTCTTTTCATTCAAAAGTGCAAAGTCTCAGAATCACCTGCCTCAGGAGTGTGGCTTTGATCTCCCTAAAAGCCACTTGATATTTTTGTTTTTCTTTAAACCAAAATCTATTTCCTACCCAGCCCTTGAGTGGTACCTCAGCCCTCACATGACGGGTAAGAAAGCAAGTGTGAGAATGTCATGTGCCTGGGGTGTGGCCTCGGGGCACTGGCATGTCCCCAGCCCTCCACACCGTGGGGCTTCCCAGCAACTGTGCTGCTGAGTGGCCCCAGGGGGACCTGCCAGATCCGCAGGAGGACTCTGCGGATGCCACCCAGCCCGCCCTTCTCTCTGCCTCCAGTTCCCAAGGGAGGGAGCAGATTGAGAGCATATTTAGAAAATGTGTTCATTGTTGCTTTTAAAAATCTCCTCTGTAATTAGGTACCACGGGCGTAGTCAACCACGAAAAGCTACAACCAGAGCTGTCAAGTTCCACAAAACAGAAGAGAAACCAATTAATCAAAACGAAGAAGAGGCTGGCGGAACCTCAGCACCTGTCTTGGCCACACCGTGGCTACACCCACCCAGATGCCACCCTTGACTATCAGGCAAGGCCCCCTCTGCCTGGGAGTTTCCAGAGCCTGTATTAATATGGGGTCGCTAAGTCTTTGACCTCTCTCTCAAGAATCTATCTCATCAATGATAGGGTCAGCAATGTTGTTGTGCTCCCCTAGTAAAAATTCCAGAATGGTCCCCTGAACCCGACTACTGTGAAATAAAATAAAATAAGCAACCCAATTTCCAGCACTTTTTGCAGTGTAGTGGCTCCTACGTAATATCTGTGTCCATGCGAGGAGATGAGGGTACAAGTTCCCGCTAAGACTCCGTCCTGTTCCCTGATGGCTCGTAAACTTCCTCCTATCGAATCCTAGTCCTAGGAACAATTACCCCCTAGCAAATTGAGTGGTTATAGTTGTCTACATTCACTGGAGAGGGTTTAACTAAAGTGAGTGTGAAGTTCACGTGGGGTGCTTTATGAAGCCTTAGAGATATCTCTTGCTGCATTAGCATAACCACCAAGAAGTGTGGTCTTTCAGGGGCTTTTACTTTCTGGGATCCCAAGCCACATGAAGATGAATTTTCTTTCGACCTTTCTTCTCCATGAGGGAGGTGCTTCGGGGTACCAAGGTCAATGGGTAGGAGGCTGTGAGGTGGCCATTCTGGAAGCTTTCAGGAAGAGCACCAAGATTCTTTCTGGTGTGCAGTTTCCAGCACTCCAGCTATTCATCTGACCTTGGCCCAAAGGGAGCACCTGCACCTTCTGGTGTGTTCTGGTCAACACCCCTGCTTGTCTCTTGTGGAGGCCTGCTTGGGAGCCTCACAGTTGTGACCTACAGTATCCACCCAGAAGTGATACATTCCATAATATTCACTAACCAATCTGGCTCTCTTTCTATACCAGTGCACAGAAGAAGGTTTCCTTGGTCCCTGGAAGTTTGACAGGTCTATGTGGCTTGCTCTGGCCAACGACTGAGGAGTGGAAGTCACACACGTCACGCCAGATTGGAAACATTTCAGAGCCATTTTCTACACTCCCTGTCTCCTGCCACATTAGCGGGGAAGGTCAGTATTTTAATTGGATGAGGGGACTCACAGCAAAGAGCCTAAGAGTGTATTCCCTGGAAAAGAGTGACAGGCTGAGGAAACCAAGTAGAAAAGAGGTATGGGGCTAGAAAACAAAGGAAACCAGGGTTCTGGGAATTCTAGTTCAAGAAGAACTGTGTATCTTTACTAGCATGTGGAATTGGCTGGAATCAAAGAAGTAAGAAACTGCACATTTTAACAGGGTGGAACTGACAAAGGAACAGAAAACCCAACACTCTTCAGGACTTTAAACAACCCCTGGGCCTCTGACTTTGGGAAGTCTGTGGGCTGAGAAAGCCTGCAGTTCCTAAGGAGGACGTGTTCCCCAACACCCACTTCAGAAATGGCCAAGGAAGATGATGAGAAATGAGGGACCTCCTGGAGGGCTAAGCCGGGAGCCATGGTAAACAGTGGCCAGGGAAGCCAGAGAGCAGAACCACAGCCTAATCAAGGACCCTCCTCACCCCCGATTAGGAGCCCCTCCCAATGTCCGCTCAAAGAGATTTTGAAACTGCTAAGAACCAGTGCTGCTGGGTCCCTCCCCTTCCTTCCGCTAATGAATGGGGGTGCTCCTTGTGGTTTCCTTGTCCCTATTCTACCACAATGGGTGTGTGTGGAGGAATGTATGTCTTTTTAGTTTGCAAATTTATAGTTTATAGACCTGGAGAGGGATGAAGAAGAGCCCCCTGTAGGCTTGATATAGAGACTACTGTATCACTCAGCGATCCTGGACCCTAAATTTGATGGCATGATGTTTGGGCATTTGGGGCTGCCTCCCTTGGAGGAGGAGTGAGTGTATTCTGTGCACAGGAAAGAAAGTAAACTGAATATTTGATCCCCAAGTTGTGGTAAATATTACTAGAGTTCACCATTATATCCTGTTTTCCTTTCCTTTTGGAGGAGTGGAGAGATCATACTTCTTAGAAAGATGACATTTAATCACCTCCTTAATGTTAGGCATGGCCAAGTGACTTGCTTCAGCCACTGACACGCAAGCAGACAGGATGTGTCATTTCAGGGTGGCAGCATTCAGGGGCCACGCCCAGTTCTCTTCTTCCTCTATTGTGTCAACAAAGGAGGTTGCACGTTCTGGTGCAGCTACAGGATGGTGGAACCTCTGTTAGTCTAAATTTCTGAGGCACTTGGAAGACATTCGTTGTAAAGGATTGTCCAAACCTACTGTCACATTGGTATGAGAAAAAAAAAAAAATAAACCTTCGTTGCAATCCAGTCACCAAATTTTTTATCGCCATCGTCCCAGCATCCCCTGCTATTCTGATGACTATAGAACCCCATCATACAGAATTGGGTCTGAGATGATTTATTCAGAATTATCCCCTGAAAGTTCCAAAATTTCCTTATGAAGTTAGAGTTAAACATTTAAGTGTCTGGGACAAGGCCAAGTCTCAGTGTACAGGAAATCCCACGGGAAACACATGACATATATGCACAAATAATTCAACAGCATTATAAGAAAAGAATTAGTTTATACCACAGGCAATAACTGCTCCAGGAGTCAGGTGTGGGGAAAACTCTTGGAGAGTGAAGTACACGGAAAAACGCAAGACTTGAAGAGAGCCAGAAAGTATGAGTAAAGTAAGATTTAAAGTAAGTGAAAATGTGGGAAACCAAACATCTCAGGCTTCGTGGATGCAGAAAAAATACTGTGAATGCTGTGAAAGCTTAAGAAACCAGGCAGGCTACCCATAGAAGGTTTGCACCAAGGAGAAGGACAGTCCAATTGACTGGGAAGGGGGTGGGACTTGAAGATAATGGAAGAAATACAGGAAATGGGAGCCACCCCAGGACTTTGAGCAGGAGTATGATTTGCTGAAGTGGTATTGAAATAAGATTAATTTGGAAGTGGACATGAGAAGGGGCAGAGAAGAGAGAGTGGAAGCAGGGATTCCAGCTGGGAAGCTGTTAAATTAAATTGGACATGTGTTGACTGAAGCTTGTATTGGGGGAATGGACAGATGCAAAGAGCCAAAGGATGTGTTGAAGGGTTATCGACAGAACAAGGGTCAGGGGCAAGGAGTGGTAGCAGAAGAATCAAGCAAAAGTGATGTTCATGCTTCTAGTCTGGGCAACTACAGAAAAACAATGTCAATGAATTTTCATCAAAAAAAGAAGTTGGTTTTCGAAGGAAGATGCCGATTCACCTTAGGAGATGCTGAGTTTGAGGGATGGCAGAAAATGCAGGTAGGTCCCTCTCTTTTCCACTCCCAGGGACACCTCTCTGCTACAGGATTTTATTAGTGGAGTTCAGCCAAAAGGTCAGGGCTGAGAGAGATGAACATAAGTCACGCATGTAAGTACATTCTCTAAGGAATGTTTTAAGAGAGAGAATAATAGAGGTTTAACACAGAGCTTGGGAAATGTGCATATATATGGGGTATAGAAGGAAACTCTACACAGAAAAAAAGATGAAGAAAGCACAGTAAAAAGGAAAGTGTAATCTAACATCATTAGAAATGACTTTCAAGTACATGGGAAGAGCAAAGTATCAAATTCTGGAGAAAAAAAAAAAAAACCAAGGAGAATGAAGACTAAGAAAAAGTCCTTAGATGTGGAGATCTAATTTTTTATCAGGGACCTTTGACAGCAGAGTTTAATTTACCCAGTCCATTGCCTGAACAGTGGCAACACCTTCTGCTAAAATGTTCTACCTTCTGCATGGCCCAACCTTTCCATAAAAGTTGTTCTGATCTCAGCCCTCCTGCATCTGCCACTCTAGGAAAATGGTGAATGGGATGGTCATGTAACTTCATATAACACACTGACCAGTGTGTCCACTGAGCTCTACATCCAATTAGAGGGATTAATTGCTGGTTACAGTTTTCCACGCTCAGTGGCAAATTCAGGAAGTAATTCCTGCGTTACACATAAGACCAGACACCGTAGCCCATCAAGGAAGATTCTGCTGCTCATGTGTAACCTCATCACAGGCCTGCCTTCCATTCCCTCTTTATGTATGATACAATCAAAACAGGATAGCCAAACATCCCTGGCCTTAATTCCCTCTGTTATTTCTAGCTGTCTGATCAACATAATTGGAAAATAGAAAATCCCCAGAGTTTAAGTTGCTTTTAATAAAAAAAAGGAAGAAAAAAAAAAAAAACCAAGCAAATCCCAGCAAGTTATTTTTCCACTCCTGCTACAAGCCTTGTAGTGAACAGAACAGTCTGGAAAAAAATATGTGCAAGAAAGAGGAGGGGAAATCACAGCAGGCCTAAGAATGAGAAAATACTGAGACAGCATCCGGGTAGGTCAGAGTACTGACTACAAGCAGTTCAAAATATCAGTCTTCTGGATGAGAAGGAAGGAAAAGGGGAAGGAGAGAGCACTTTGGGGACTGTTCAGTAAAGGGGGAAAGAAACCACAATGAGATATCACTTAACTGCAGTGAGAATGGCCTTTATCAAAAAGTCCCAAAACAATAAATGTTGGTGTCGATGCAGAGAGATAGGAACACTTATACGCTGCTGGTGGGACTGCAAACTAGTGCAACCTCTGTGGAAAGCAATATGGAGATACCTTAAACAGATACAAGTAGACCTACCATTTGATCCAGCAATCCCATTATTGGGCATCTCCCCAAAAGAACAAAAGACATTCTATAAAAAAGACATCTGCACTCGAATGTTTATAGCAGCACAGTTCACAATTGCAAAGATGTAGAAACAACCCAAGTGCCCATCAATACATGAGTGGATTAATAAAATGTGGTATATGTATACCATGGAGTACTACTCAGCTATAAGAAACAGTGGTGATATAGAATCTCTTATGTTCTCCTGGATAGAGCTGGAACCCATTCTACTAAGTGAAGTAACCCAAGAATGGAAAAATAAGCACCACATGTGCTCACCATCAAATTGGTTTCACTGATCATCACCTAAGAGCACATTTAGGAATAACATTAATCGGGTGTCAGGCAGATGTGTGGGGGAGGGGATGGGTGTATACATACATAATGAGTGCGATGGGCATCGTCCGTCTAGGGGATGGACATGCGTGAAGCTCTGATTCGGGGGCAGGGAGCAAGGGCAATATACGTAACCTAAATTTTTGTACCCCCATAATATGCTGAAATAAAAAAAAAGAAGCACAGGGGTGGGGAGAAGTGGGGTCCTGCAAGGCAAAAGAGAACCAAAACATCAGAGGACACACAACTATAACTTCTTCATCATCATCTTCATCATCAATCATCATCATCACCATGATCATCATCATCATCACATCCATTAATGAAATTATACTTTCTATACAGATGGAGAAGACTACCATTAAAATAGGAATATTAGACACTGCTGTAAATTTAAAAATGGATAAAAGAAATATGAATAATATATACAAATCTATTATTAAAATATAAAATGAGAATCCAAACATGTCTACTGATGACGATTTTCTCCTAACCCTATGCAAAAATAACCATGAAGCAAAGAAAACCTAACAAAACACTTAGAAAGGAATTAAATAGCCTTAAGGACATATTTGTAGTTATTTTAAAAAACACCTTGAAACAGAAATTCAAAAATTAAAAACAAATGACAGAAAAAGGACATAGAAATCTAAAGAGAATCAATTGAACTTGAGAGAGATAGGAAAAGAAAAAGACAAAATGAAGACTAAAGGATAAGATGCCTAAGAGGATTCTAATTTCCCTTACATGTGACACTAATGTACATATCAAAAGAGCCCAACAGGTACCTGGTGAATGTGCTCAGAATCATCAACTCTGATGTCTTAGTAAAACTAACAGACTTCAAAGATAAAGAAAAAATTCTCAAGGCTTTTAAATGGCAAAGATCAGAAGAATTGAACTGTCATCAGACTTCTCAAAAAAAAAAAAAAACATGCAAAGCAACAATGGCATAGCATTTTTAAAAAACTCAGGGAAAGAAAGTGCAAACCTAGGATTTTATAACTAGGCAAACTTTCCTTCAAGTGTCAAGTCTATAAAACAATGGTTTCAGTATACAAAAACTTACAGAGTTATGCATGCATGAGTACTTTTTGAGCAATCTATTGGAAGATGAACTTCATCCAACCAAAAGATGACTGGGCAAACTTCAGAGGAAAAATAAAGGTAGTGAGCACACAACACACACACACACACACACACACACACACATATACACATCTCAAAGATAAAATACGGGTGGGTAAGATAGTACACAACTAGTGTACAGATGCTATATGTGACAAAGTAGAAATAAATGCAACTAAAAAAAGGAAGGGGAAAGGAGGCAGAAAGAAGAAAAGTAGAATAACCATATTGATTGTTATATAGGCAAAAAGTGTAAGTTAAGGAATATCAATAAGAACTGATAAATCAGATGAAAAAGGTTAAATATAAACACTTAGAAATAAGTAGTATTTAAAAAGTAAGTACAGAAGTAACTACTAGAAAAAAACATTAGAATCTATCCAAATACCAAAATTTAAAAAGATATCTAGCAAAAAATATAAGAAAAAATTATTAATAAACCACCCTCAAAAGCACTAGGCCCTGATGATTTCATAGAAGAATTATTTCCAACCTTCAAAGACCAGATAGTCCCAATGTTGTACATATTGTTCCTGAGTGTTGAAAATGAAGGAAAATTCCTAACTCCTTTAATAAAGCAAGTATAACAGTGATACTAAACATGATTAAGATAGTACAAGGAAAAAAAAACTATAGACCAGTATGAGTCATGCATATTGATACAAAAATGATAAATGAAATATTAGCAAACAGTATCCAATACCATATTCAGAAAATGATAAAACATGACCAAGTGGGATTTATTCTAGTAATGCATGGGTGAGTCTATATTAGAAAAAACATTAATAGTATACACTCTTATTAATATATGTAAGGGAAAAATCCCATGATTATCTCTAAGGATGCTGAAAAACCTTTTGACAAAATTCAATACCCATTCCTGATTAATTAAAAAAATCAAGAAAATAGGAATTGAGGGATACTTTCTCAACATGCATTAATCTAAATCAATTTTTTCTCTCTCTCTCTCTCATATCTGTCTATCTACCTTAGTCCTAAAGACAGTATCTTAATGGGAATGCTCTATAGGCATTTCCACTAACATAAGACACAAGGCAAAAAGATGCTTTTTACCTCCACTACTATACAACATTGTATTAACACTAATGATATTCAGCCAATGCAATCAGACAAGAGAAATCAATTAGAAGCATAAGGGTAAAGAAGTAAAACTGCCTCTATTTGCATGAGATATGATAGTGTACCTAGAATGTCAGTGATAAAAATAACTCAAACAATGAAAGAAATCATGAAGGTAGTAGGATATAAAATTAACACCCAGGCCGGGCGCGGTGGCTCACGCCTGTAATCCTAGCACTCTGGGAGGCCGAGGCAGGCGGATCGTTTGAGCTCAGGAGTTCAAGACCAGCCTGAGCAAGAACGAGACCCCGTCTCTACTAAAAATAGAAAGAAATTATCTGGCCAACTAAAATATATATAGAAAAAATTAGCCAGGCATGGTGGCACATGCCTGTAGTCCCAGCTACTTGGGAGGCTGAGGCAGTAGGATGGCTTAAGCCCAGGAGTTTGAGGTTGCTGTGAGCTAGGCTGATGCCACGGCACTCACTCTAGCCTGGGCAACAAAGCGAGACTCTGTCTCAAAAAAAAATAATAATAATAATAAAAAAAAAATAAAATTAACACCCAGAAATAAATAAGCTTCATATACACAAGCATAAACAGTGAGAGGGCATAATGGTAGAGAAACTCCACTACAAATAGCAACAGCAATGATCAACTACTTAGAAATAAACCTAACAACATGTGATCCTGGACCAAGAAAAACATTTTCTTTTTATATTAATGGTACATTTGAATAAAAGCTATAGATTAGGTACTGGTATTGTATCAATGTTAATATTTTTCTGACTTTGATAATCATACTGTGACTATATAAGAGAAATGTCCTAGAGTTTAGGAAATGCACACTTAAGTATTTAGAGGTAAAGAGCCATCATATTTGCAACTTACTTTCAAGTATTTCAGAAAAACAATTATAAATAAATATACATAATTAGGAAAAATACATATTTAATGTGTGTATATGTTTGTATATGTATATTTATACACACACACCAATATATATAAGAGACAGAGACAGAGAAAGAGAGGGAGAGAGAGAGAATGATAAAAATATATGTGATAAAATGTTAAAACTTAGAAAACTTGAAGGGTGTACAAGTATTATTTGCACTACTTTTCTAACTTTTATATATGTCTGAAATTGTTTATAAATAAAAAAAATTAAAACTTAAAAAATCAGTAAGAAGAAAGTAAGTTGTGGGCCTAACACTGGCTATATAAATGATGGTATGATAGGATGAACTATTAAGCAGCCATTGGATGGGGATGGGGTGAGGATTGAGCTAGAGCTGTCTGTGCAGACATCAAATGATCTCCAAGCAATATTAAGTTTTAAAAAGCAATATGAAGAACTTTGTTCAAAAGTGAATATAATTGGAGTTGTAAAGGGTACGTATATAAAGGGTACAGAGATGACTCAAATAAAAAGGTATCAATTCTCGCAGAGCTGTAAGAGGGTGGAAACAGCTCTAGAGATGACCACAGATAGGACAATGGAACCTGCCTGTGCCACCCCTGCCCTTGTGTTTCAGCACAGATGCACAAGCTCTGGAACATTAGGAATGGAAGGCATCTTTTAGGAAATTTACAAGTAGGGAGGTACAGACCCTAAGAGATGAAGCAATTTTCTAAGACCACGTTCCCCTGCAATGAATTTTAGGTCTCTTGACTCCCAGTTTTGAGTTGTTTTGATTCTTCCATCCATCCATCCATCCGTCCATCCATCCATCTGCTCATTCATTCATAAACATCCCCTGAGCATCAACTATGTGCCAGGCACTGTGATAGCCACAGGGAATAAAGTGGTGAACATGCCCAGATATGGTCCCTGCTCACATAGTTAGTGGCAAAGGCAGACATTAAGGAAGACATCATACAAGTTAAAAATATTTTTGAAGAGTATGATAAAGGAAATATTAAGGGTGCCATATGAAAATATAATGGAAGATCTGATTTCCATTTGAAGGCCAAAAAAGACTTATTTGAGAAAGGAAAATTCAAGCAGAGACCTGAACAATGAGTACACTGGACTGATAAGGACCAAAAGAGAATAACATTCCAGATGAAAGGAACAGCCTGCACAAAGCCCCTAAGGAGGGAAGAGCACAAAGGAAGCCAGTTGGGCTGGAGTGCAGGGAGCATGAAGGACAGCAAGAGGCCCGAGTGGTAAGCAGGGGTTATATGGTGGAGGGCCTTGTCTGCTCTGTTTGCATTGACCCCGACTCATGTCCCAAGGAACGGTGGGAAGGAAGGAGGGTATGTGCACAATGCCATTTCAAAGTGTTGAACTCAGTATTTTTATGATGGATAAGCACTGTTCCAAAGAGTTAGGGTTAGTGTTTAAGACTCTGGCTCCAATGGGGAGCCTTTGAGGTTTTATAAAATGGGTAATCACAATAGATCTGAGGTTTAGGTTAGGAAGGTAAATCAGAATAAGTCAGGTTAAATCAGGTTAGAGTGAGTTAGATCATTCTGGCTGCTCACTAGAGGACAGGATGCGGGGGTGGGCAAAAGTGGAACTCCATGTAGGAGGCCTTTGCAAGTTGCCTAGTTGGGAAGCAAGGGAAGCACAGAGTGGAATGCTGGCTAGGAAGGGAGGAAACGGTGTGCAAGCTCAAGAGCATGGAATGGAACAGTAATGGACTTGGATGTGGGCAGTGAGGGAGACAGAGATGTCAAGGATAGTATGCAGTGTGTAGGGCTCTGCTTGAGCAACTGAGTGGCTAGTTGCTCCAGTTACCAAGGTGGGGAACCCTAGGGGGAGAGCAATTTGGGAGAAAAGGGCCAGTAATCTACCTGCTGCCTGTGCAATCATACAGAACTATCAACCTCAATAAGTACAGCGGTACCTTCTTAAGCAAAGTATCCTTAAGACTAGAAATGTCTCCTATCTAAAGAAAAGGCTAAGATGACAGAATTTGGGCAGAACAACAGCACTGGCACCACCACCCCTGCCTGAGGCTGCCAAAGGCCTCGGCTCCTTCATCTCCAGCCACATGGGCCCTTCTCTGTAGATTATGGCTTGAGGTTCCATTTCCTCCTTGCCCAGCTGTCCACATTTTTACATAAGATTCTATCTAATCTGCCATACCCCAATCTGGTGTCTTAGTCCATTTTGTGTTGCTATAACAGAATATCTGAGGCTAGGTAATTTGCAAAGAAAATAGGTTTATTTGGCTCATGATTCTGGTGACTGGAAAGTCCAAGATTGGGCAGCTGCACCTGATGAGGGCCTCTGGCCACTGCGACTCATGGCAGAAAACAAAACAGGCAGATGTGTGCAGAGATCACATGGTGAAAGAGGAAGCAAGAGAGCATCAAGGAAGCTGAACTGACTCTTATAATAACCCGCTTTCAGGTGACTAATCCAGTGCTTTGAGAGCATGAACTCACTCCCATGGAAGAGGATGAATTATTCACAAGGGATCCTCCCCCCAACCTAAACACTTCCCACTAGGCTGCACCCCCCCAACATTGCCACACTGGAAGCCAAATTTCAACATGAGTTTTGGCAGGGATGAACCACCTCCAAACCACACCATAGCTGGTGTCTGCATCATGGCCCTATCTATTTCCATTTATGGACTCAGGGTTCAGGCATCTGCGTTCAATTTCTCTCAGTAAAAACCAGAAAACCATTACACTCCCCCAGAGTTAGTCCCCCAGGGCAAAAGCAAAATGATTTCCTGGGAAGTAGATGAAGAGGACAAGAATCTGACACCAACTCAAGGAATAGATACTTTAGAAGCTCTAGTCCCTCTGAACCCAAACTACATATTTATGAATTGCTCATGGAAGGCCCTTCGGGTATGAACTAGGAACAATCTGCGGTTGATCTCAGGAAGAAGTCACCACTCTCTAGCACTGTGCTTATTTCAGGCAGGTCTTCTCACTAGTAGCTCAGACTGTGGGTGGCAGAAGAATAGGCCACTCTGAGAACACATGGGATGTGTTCAAACTCAAAGGCCTCCCCTGAGGGAAAAGCCTTATTCCATGCAGTAGTTCTACTTTCAGGAAGTGACTTACCCTGAAACTATCCCAGAATATCAGACAACAAAGAGTCTTATCAATCCTCAAAGCTGTGATTGTCATGAGGAATCTGAGCCCTGTAACTACCCATGACTGGGGCCATGGTTGAGTCTCCAGGGAGCACTGAATCCACGAGCCCACCCAACTCCTTTCATCTCTGTCAGCCATGCCATGATTCATGCAAGCGAGGACACTCATGGTGGGAAAAGTAGTGGCCAGGGGCATTGAATATCAGTTTGCATGTCCATCTCTGTGCCTGGAGTCAGCCACACACAGAGGCCTGCTTTTTGTGTGTTTGCTTCACTCCTTAGTTCTGTTCTTAAAGGCAGAAGAGCAGGAAGGAGGAGGAGGGTATGGGTAGTGATAATGAATTAGGATTTTTA
This sequence comes from Varecia variegata, assembly GCA_028533085.1. Taxonomy (NCBI): domain Eukaryota; kingdom Metazoa; phylum Chordata; class Mammalia; order Primates; family Lemuridae; genus Varecia; species Varecia variegata. Next base: position 103,939,194 of record CM052441.1, read on the forward strand.
ACTCAGCCCATATTTTGTGCCTGGGAGGATTCAGGACACTGCCTCCAACCCATCCTTCTAGTTCCATTTCCTGCCACCCCCCTACAGGTGACTTATGGCCCCATCACTTTCCAGCTACCACCCTCCAGGTGTCCTATAGACCCATCCACTTCCTGCTGCCTGCTTATAGATGCCCCGGGCCCCCTTTGCAAGATAGGTGTTTCCATGTCCATCCCTTTGTTCAGGAGGCTCCCCCTTCCTGAAATGCCTGCCCTTTCCCCACTCTTGACTTGTCACGTTCTTCTTGTCCTGCAAGGGCCATCTCGACCCATTTTCCGTGGGAGGCCATTTAGGACCCCTCCATTCAGAGGCAACATTTTCCTCCTTTAGTCCCTCCACTGTTCTCAGCATCTACTTCATGCCACTTCCCATTTATGGGACAGGAATTATACTGCCTGGCTTCTCACAGGCACACACTACCTAACTCATCTTTGCCCAAATGAGACTCGAGTTTCACTGAAATGGGCAAATGTACATAGCTCTGTTCTCACGTTTTGGTTCCCCATCTAGGGCAGGTCACTGGAGTCCTAAGAGGTCTGCTAAGTATTCCTCTTCAAATTATCTTCCTCCTCCGCTATGGGACAACCTGGCTTCCAACATGCAGGGTGTAGAAAGAGACTTCATGGCAAATGCGTCTCAGAAGTGGAAGCAATCTTGAAGACCACTGAACAGACTTCAACTAAAATTTTTTTTAAAAAATTCTTTTATATCTGTAATTCTCAAATTTTAATATGTCTATGAATTACCTGGAGATCTTGTTAAAATGCTGATTCTGACTGAGCAGGTTTGGGGTGGGGCCGGAGAGTCTGCATTTCTAAATAGTTGCCAGGTGCTGCCCAAGCTGCTGGCCCTAGTGTCACCCCTTGAGAGGTAAGTTCTACACCTCTCTCCGGCTCGAACATTGTACTTGAGTGCTCAGTGCTCCAATGCATGCGTTTCTCCTGCAATCTCCATGATGGCCCTGAGAGGTAGGTGGAACTATTTTTATTAACTTTGTAGATGACTGTCATAGAGGTCAAGGACACACAGCTAGCAAGGGCTGGAGCCAGGGGTGGAGCATGTCTGACTCCACTCTCTTCTCCAGTTTTCTTCTTCCTTAGTCATCTGCTGAGGAAAGTTTACATCACTATTTGGGGAGGAGTAAGACTGAGGCCTAGGCCATGACTCCAGGCAGGAGAGCCTGGGATTTCTTTATTCCACCCTGTTAATAGTCTACACAGAAGCAGAGTCACAGAGTAACATAGGTAAGTCCCAGATAGTGACATTCTGAGAACATCAGTCTTCTGTTCTACCTCTAGGCCACCATGAAATCCTGGCAACTGCTGACTGTGAGGCTGTCCTCCCCTGGCCACAGACACCAGCTTCCCTCGCTGTCAGGTCTGTGAGACTCCTGGCAAGGAGCAGCAGAGAATGAGGCAGGCCAATGCCAAGCACTGGCTCCTGGGATGGGGAGGTTCCCAACATGGGTGACCAGTCAGTGCCAAGACCAGTGCCAGGAAAAGAGATTGTACTGGCCACAAATCTTCTCCTGGGGCCAACTTGAACCAAGGGTCATGGCAAGAGAAAGCTCACATCTGGCACCAGCAAGAGACTGGAAAACACAGGAGCAGCAGCCCAGAGTTGCTGGACCTCTGGCCAGGCAAGCCGGTCTCCGGGAGAACAGAATTGATCCTCCTCCCTCTCCTGAAGAAATTCTAAAGAAAGCGCCGAGATCCAGGGTGTGACATACCTCCTGTGAGTCTCCCCTCCTGCCTGAAAGAGAGTCAAGTTGGCAGAAACTGAAGAATGAGGGATGCATTTATGATCCTAAGGATCCGAAAAGTCTTCCTTCTTGCTCCCCTGCGGGGGGCCAGGGGAGATCTAACGGTACCCAGGTACTCCCCGTTTGAAGAGAACATGCGTGTACCCTACAGGTGGGAGTTGGAACTTCCCAAAGCAGGCAGACTTGCAGTACACCTGACACGCCTCTGTCCTGCGCTCTCTCCTCCTTACACCCGCCCGCAGGCTGCTTGGCCTGGCACCTACAGGGGCCAGTGTGGCAGGCCCACAGACACGCATTAAACAGGGACATGGGTGGTGGCCCAGGACTCAGCCTGATGGATAGGAATTTTTCTCTCTGACACCATTTCCTAAGGTGGTGTGAATTGGGTGACACCTTAGATGCCACATGAAGACACTTGTCCATGTGCTATTTCAACCCAAGCACTCTCTTGGGGTGAGATGACCCAAAGTAGGACAGTGCCTGTTCCCTGGGTCGGCTCGTAGGCTGACTTCCTCAGTGCGAGGTGGTTCTCTCACGTGGGTCTCCTGACGAGCTGGGCCGTGCCACCTCAGGGGTGGGCTCTGTGGGTGGCTTGGGAGGTGGCCCAGGGCCTATGCTCCTCACATCAACCTGCCTGGCTTAACTGCTGCTCAACATAATCTGGGTGGAGACAGCGTCCCGTGCCAGGCGGGGGAGAGTCGCGGCATCCCTTCAGCTTTCAGGAAGGTCCCGGGTATTGTCGTTACCAGGACACACACGGGGAAGGGAGCTTTGTAGAACAGTTGCCTTTAAGAAACCCTCAAAGATCTTGCACTGGGTTTTGTTTTGCCTTTTTAAAATTTTGTTGGAACAGCAGAAATGCAAGCACTGGGTGAAAGTGGAAGTCGCCACTCACAGAGACCCATCCTTGCTCTTGGTGCAGCGTCTACCAATCAGTCACCGTGTGAAGCTGACCCAATTCTAACAAAATATGGAATCACACGGATGCTCCGTGCTTTCCTAAGGGTACGGCTTAGGGACAGCCTGTGTGTGCCGGCGAGGGTGATGCGAGATACCACTGAATAGAGCTGAGCACGCCCAGTCAATGACAGGTTCTTGGTACTCAGCCATGAATCAGGAGTGAAAAGGCGTGGGGTGAACGGGAGCTGTCCTATGTGCAGACTGGAATGACCAATAGTCAGCCTAGATCCGTGGTGCCCTCAGCCCCATCCTGGGAGCTCGCCCTGCTCTGCTCCCACTCCTCCCGCCCACCCCTCACTGACGGAGAAGTACAGGAAAGAGTGTTCCCGCTCCTGGCCGTGCTGGCTTCCAGAGGCCATTCTCAGGCAAGCCTGCACCTCCTGGCTCACTGTTGCCATGGAGACTGGACGCCTTCTGAGCCCTGCGCTTTTTCTGGAGTCCAGCCTTCACACACCTTGGTACAGTCAAACCCACTCACTCCCCTGGGTCCCCAGACTGTGAAAATATCTAACTGGATTCCTTTAGTCAAATGGCTCAGACGTCTCCTTGCTACAATGCACTGAGGGTCTGAGGGTTCTTGCCCAAACCCTGGTGTGGGGGCGGCAGCCTGCGGTTCCATGGGGCCCACGCATCCACATCCAGCCTTTCTTTTCTACAAGAGAAGACCTAATTTGAAATCTTGTACCAGACAAATGGGCTGGTGGGAGAGATGAGGACAGCCCCCAGGGGCGCAGGAGGATCAGCGGGGCTACAGGAAGAGCTGTGGGAAGACCACAGAGGGCAGCGCTGGGTGGGACGTCCACAGTCCACAGCAGCGTGACGAAGCTGAAGGAAGTCCCTGTCCTCTGCTTTGATAAGCGTCTCTACTTGGTGCAGCCACCCTCTCCCACAGTCTCTGAAATCTTGTTCTTGCATCTCCCCCTAGCCCACAGACCTCCTCCTACCCTTGCTCTGCCTTCCTCCCCTGTCAGACCAGCCACCTGGACCCACCACTGCCCACCACCTGCACGGCTCTGAATGTCAGGAAGGAAGCCAGGCCTTCTCGGAGGGTCAGAGATACAGCAGGCACTATCAGCCCAGCCTCTAGAAATCCTCCTCCTCGGATCTGTGGGTTTGTGCTGCCGGGGGGTGGGTGGAGGACCTCTACAGCTCCCCTGTGGCTGAGACTCCCAAACTGCCATGAGGACGGTCACTTTTCCAGATTGGATCTCATCACCTGCTCCGATGCATTCACCCATTCCTTAGCATTTACTTCCCTTCCTTTCTGCCTCAGACACCACGGAGGGCCTGGCCAGGAGCAGGACTGGCCATCTCCAGCCCAGGGGTCAGGAGCATCATTGGGACAGGAGGAGAGATCCGTGCAGGATCTTTCTGCAGGAAAGGTGCTTTCAGGGCATCAGCTTCTTGCACTCTGTCTCCATATCCCAGGTGACCTCAGAGCAGTCCCAACACCTCCTACGTACGGCCGTAAGGCTGTGCAGGTGCCAGCTCCAGGCAGCAGCACACTTATTGTGCTTCTCTGGGCTCTGCAAATCACTGTGGAAGATGCTGTGAAGCTAGACAGGCAGGGCGTACTCCTGCACACTCACCTGAGTGACCACCTGTTCCCACTTGCCTAGGACTGAGGGCTTTCCCAGGACACAGGACTTTCAATGTTAAAAGTGGGATAGTCCCAGGCAAAGGAGGATGGTTGGTCACCCTCATCCTCACTCACACTGATGGTCTTGCTTGCCATCTCACTGTGCAAGGATCATATATGCCCACCGGCCTGCACCTGCAGCCACATAGCCTACCTGACATCTGTGCCTCTGGTGGGCCCCACCCCAGCCAAGACCGGCCCCCACCCCACTCCACTCGCCGGGCGGTAGACTCCATCTGCTCTCACTCACCAAGGACGTCACTTCTGAAATAGTGCCCTCCCCCACATAATCAATTTCCCTTCTTTACTGGGTCATTCCTATCAACACACGGACTGTGATTTCTCCCATCTTAAAAAACAAAACGAAGCAAAACAAAAATACTCTTTTTATACCATACTCCCTTCCAGTTACTGTCTTTATTCTCTCTACTCTAAAAGAGTTGTCTGCACCTGTAGTCTTCATTCCTCTTCTACCATTCTCTTATTTTAAAATCTTTTACTACTTTCTATTATGGAGCATTTCCAACATGCACCAGAATAGAGGAGACAGCAGGATGCACCCGTTCTGCCGTCGCACGGTTCTCCCAGGTGTGTGTGCACGCCCCAGACACCATCCCGTCTCTCCTGCACCCACTGGGCAGACGTGTCCCCTCCCCACTCCCAACTGCTCTTGCCAAGCTCTGCGGTGACCTCCACGGTACCAGGTCACACTCAGTGGTCACTTCTCAAGCTTCATCTCACTGGTTTACAGCTTGTAACAGCTGATTGCTCCCTCCCTTGGAAGCATTTATTTTTTTCCACTCGATTTCCAAGACACCAGGACACCCTGGTTTTCTTTCTGCCTGGCTGCCCCTGCGGGTCCCTCCTCACCCCCACAACCTCTCCTTGCTGGGCACCCGGTGGCTCCATGCTCGGGCCTCTGCTCACCTGGGGAGTGAGCCTCGCTCCCTGACTAGCTTCAAGGGCCATCTACACGGGAAACTCCCAGGCTTGCAGCCCTGGCCAAGAACTCTCCCTTGAACTCAGCATTTCCACCTGGATGATTAATAAGCACCTGGAACTTCAGATGAAGCTAGACCGAATCCATGCACACCCCCAATCTTGTCGTAAAACCTGTTCCTCCCATAGACTTCCACCTTCCTGATGCCTCAGCCCCAAAGCATTTTTTTCCATCTCCCCTAGAGCAGAAACCGGATCCCTAAATGCCCCCCAAGGCCCTGTGGGGTCGAGTCCCCTCCCCTCTCCTACCGCACCTCCAGCTGCTCAGGCTCCTGCTCCCTGTGCTGCAGCCTCCTGGCTGTCGCCACACAAGCTTTTCTGAGGCCTTCTGCACGCCCTTCTAAAAACCGCAGCTCTGTCTGCCTGCCTCACTTTGCTCCACGGCTCTTAACTCCATCAGATCTGCTTTGTATATTTGCTCCCTTCTTTATTTATTGCTATCTTCTCCCACTGCTGTGTAAGTTTGTCTGCTGTATCCTCAGTGCCTAGAAGAGTGTCTAGTACACAGCTGGTGCTCAGTAAATGTGATCTAATGGAGGACTGCATGAATAAACAGGCAATAGAGTCTGCCTCCTACAATGCAGCAACCATTGTGTAGCTCCTACCTTTTCCCAAAGGCTTCAGGGATTTCCCTCTTTCCCCCCTCTCCCTTTCTCCCTCTCCCTCTCCCTCTCTCTCTCTCTCTTTCTCTCTCTCTGTCTCTCTCTCTCTCACACACACACACACACACACACACGCCCCTCCGTCTGGCTCCTGGCACGGCAGGAGTGACCTGGTGAAAGGTGAGGGATACCAGGGGAGGCGCAGGCAGTAACCAGCATGACTACCTCCATAGGGACGAGCACAGCACAGTCACTCTGCAGCTGCAGTGACACGTACACATCTGCCGCCACCACCACCACAGGAAGGACTCCTTACCCAGGCCTGAAGTGGCCAGGGACGCCCCGCTGGAGATCACTGGACTGGACAGTATTGAAATGTGGGGGCTGCTGGAAAGAATCCTCTGTACTTTTCAACCAGACACAAAAAAACAACCCCCCTGATCGAGTTTTTAACCAAACTGCCTCCGTAGAATAGGGTTTCTGCAGGTGTGTTCATGCCGACAGACTCCGAAAATGTATCAGAGGGGACTGATCTTCCCTTCCGGACAGCCCCTGCTGATCTGGTGTTAATGCTCTAACTCCTAGCTCATCTTTTATTGTGACTTCCTGTCTTGCAAAAGGTGTGCTTCTGATAGGAAGAGTCATCTACTGTTGAATGCTGGCCGTGTGTGGCTCCCACGGAACCACGACCCGTACGTGACCCTCCGCTGCTCCCCACGTTCCAGAGGCAGGTGGCACAGTGAACAGGAGCACGAGTTTCAGGGTCAGGCCTGGACCCACAAGGAAACAGGACTGACTGTTGGAGGCTGACTTAGGCAAGCTACTCAACCACTCTGGGTTTCAGGTTTTTTGCCTGTAAGATGGAGATAACAAGAGCTCACCCACAGGGTCATTCTAAAGGTTAAAATAAGACAATGTATGTGAAGTGCTGGCACCTAGTAAATGCTCAGCAAATGGAAGACTTCATCATGGGGTTTTCATTGTGGCAGCAGGTGTGGACTCTGCCTTCCTAAAGACTGCTCTGGCCCCGCGTGGGGGCGGGGTGATCTCAACTAATTAACAGAGCAAGACTTCAGGGGGAGCTGGGTCTAAACTCAGGGTCACTCAGATCAGCAACTTTCTTAGCCTTGGCTTCTATTTACTCTAAATGATGAGCAAGTAGGAGCTCAGAGGAAGAAATCAGAGAGGGGAAGACATGCAGCCATAGGTCCTCAGAAGAAAGGAGAGTAGGAAGAAAAGTAAAAATTGTGAGAAAAGGAGAGAGTGCATCATTCAGTTAGAAAGTCTCCAAAAGGGGTGTTGGAACTAACTGCGGTGCCCATGGAGCGCAAGGCAGTGCTGTGCAACCCGGGCGGGGGGAGGGGTGGCAACAACTGGGGGGCCTCTCCTCCTGCAGAGCAAATTAAGCTGAACTCTAAGTGGTACCTTAGAGTACCCCTGGCCCCATGTAAATACCCCATGGAAGGGACCCACACAGAGACCTCTGACACAGGGCCATTCTCCATCGCGTGTGTTTATTAATTCTCTTTCTTTTCTCTCTCCATGCTTTGCTCCAACTCCAGTTACTGACTTTCTGGTACCTCTTCCTTTATTCCTTTTCCCTCTTCTTCCTTAGGCCCTAGGCCTTCTGGGGGCACCTGGCCATGGTGTAGGCCCACCATGACTCTCAGGGCTAAATAGGTGGCTAACACCTGCTTTACAAGGTGATGCCACTGCCCTACTAACCTACTTCGCTGAATTTAACTATAATATTTCTAATCAGACTTTGATCATCCGTGAGCCAGGCATTGGCCATCCCTGTTTAAATGGCACTGGGAGTCTCTGTTGGAAGCTTGGTTGACATCAGTCTTGTTGGCCATTTTTATAGGCGCCAGAGGCATTGCAGAGACAGACGCACACTCCAGCGTCAGTGAGGGCTCCTGCAACCTCAGGAGGTTGGGGGTGAGGATGCACGCAGATCTGTCTGCTTTGTAACAAGATCCACAGGTGCAGGGGTAATTAACTGCTCTCGATGAGGCCTCAAATAAACGGATATTCTTTTGTTAGTGGGACTGAGAAGGTGACACATTAGAAGAAGAATTCTGACCGTGGGGTGGGGGTGTCCTATCCACCAAAGCCCTCTACTCTTATCCCTCTCCTGTTGGAAGACTCCACATTTTAGCCTAGGAAACCCCACAGTTATTGGCCAACCCCCGGGGTACACAGCACTGGGCACCAGAATTAGTTCCAACACCCCTTTCCGGGACTTTCTGACTGAATGGCACGCTCTTTCCTTTTCTTGTAGTTCCGACTTTTCTTCCTACTGTCCTTTCTCCCAAGGACCTCCTGCTGCATGTCTTCCCCTGTCTGATTTCTTTTTCTGACCTCCTGCAAGCCCTTCTCCGGAAATCCAAGCTGTCCAGGGGACTGAAGATTCCCTGATATTAGAAGGGAGTCTCCACTTCCAAAACACGCCCTACCCTCAAACCAAGTCTCTTTGCTCTCGGAACTGCAGTTGGTACCTAAATAGGAAGATACACACCAGGTACATTCATGGAAAGAGCGGGTGTCGGAGGCCTGGGATAGAAGGGAGTGGAAGGGAAGAACAGGCAGTGCGTGCACAGGAGGGGGGAGGCCACAGAGCAAGTTGAGATGGGAGGATAATAAGCACCAGACACGGCAAAGCCCCACTGGCATGAGCAGGGGCGGGTGCCTGGATGTGAGGGCAGCAGTGGCTGAAATGGAGTCTAGATGGAGTGGAAGCAGCCTCCAGTGCACCGGTGGATAAACGCGTGGTCTGATCCTCCCTTTCCACTCTCACCCGCCGCTGTCCTGCTGTACTCACGCTGCCACCTCGCCATTTCTTTTTTTTTTTTTTTTTTTTTTAAATTTATTTTTTAATAATTTTTTAATTTTTTTCTATTCTTTTCTTTTTCTTTTTGACACAGGCCTTAGCTATGAGCCATTTCTTGACGTAACAAGAAAGCTGCCACCTTAGGCTTTCCCATTGCCTCTTCCTGGGAGCTGTTCTCTGCTCCAGTCCCCTGCCATGGCACTCCCTGCCCCCTGACCTGCTTTCATTTTTCTGCTCGTACTTATTGTCAATAATTTATTTTGTCTGCTTCCCCCAGTGGAATGTAAGGACAGAGTCTATCTTTTACTTCTGAATATTTGTTGAAGGAATGCATCAACTCAAAGCCACAGTATTTATAATATATATAAAGAGTTCCATTGGCTGAAGTATCTGGTGTTTCAGGCGGGACCACCTACGAAGGGTAGGGGTAGGGGAAAGGGTGGGAAAGCCCAGCAGTGGAGAAGCCTTGGTAAGGGTCATCATGTTCTGTTGGAAAAATCCAGATTGCTACCTCTGCGCCATGGGATGTAGGCGTGTGGTAAGAGGGCTCCCAATTGGCCCCCGGGGATCCTCGGCTGCTGGTGTTCATACCCCCGTGTAGTTCCCTCCCATGCAGAAGAGGACCGACTCACGTGATCTATAGCACATTGCAAACATGACGATATGTAACCGATAGACTTGGTCATAAAAGACACTGTGGCTTCTGTCTTTCTCTTTCTCAGATCGCCAGGCACCACACAGTGAGGACACGCAGGCATCCAAGGACAGAAGGTCACGGGGAGGGACAGAGGCCTCCTGCCAGCAGCCAGCACCGTGTGAGTGAACCATCTTGGAAGCAGACCCTCCAGCCCCAGTCAAGCCTTCAGATGATGCAGCCCACCTGACATTGTGATCACACCCCCAAGTCCACAGCACCCAAATTCCCAACCCACAGAAACTATGTGAGATAATAAATGTTTATTATTGTTTTAAAATGCTACGTTGTAGAGTAATTTGTTTCACAGCAATAGGTAATTATCACACAGCGGATGATTACAGGAGGACCAGCAATCCCAGGTTTGAGTTGACATGAGTATGACTAGGATTGTATCTTTCAGTGGTTACCTGTTCAGTGGGCTGAACATGGAGCCAGCTGGTCCCAATTTGATTCTGCAACTCTTAGTAGCCACAAATGCCACCTGTATCCTCAATAAACTTTATTTAGACACAAATAGACACAACAGAAAATACATACACAGATACAGATATTTTTTTCTCTATAGGATGAACAAACATCACACAAGGAATTTAAAAAGTAGGTGCATGGAACGTAAGAAAATATTGCGAAGTTCCTTGTTTACTCACACTTGAAACAGACACATATCTCGGAGGAAGACAGGGATACACTATCCCTACAACAGAATTCACATGTGGTCTATGACAGCACACAAGTGTTAGGAAGGTACTCAGAGGAGTTAGAGATCCAGTTACTCTTGACATGACAGAGTGCACACAACACTAGTAGGACTCTGTTGAAACAAAAGACGGGATCGAGGAGGCGTCCACAGCCCCTGCACAGATGCTCTGCAAGCTGTCAGCTAGGTCGTAAAGCAGCTCGGCAGAAACGCTAGGTTAGCTTTCGTCTTGTGGCTTGAAGGTCTGCATAACCTCTACCCTTGTGTCCATGTCACAGAGTGCTCACAGAGACACACTTAGGATGCCTAAACTCCCCACATGCACGCGGGCTTGGAAACCCCCAGTACAGAACATTGACATCAGTTTATGAAGTGTGGCTTTCAAAAGGAAAAGGAGTCATAGCCAAGAGGCGAGCAAGCACTTTGCAAATGCTGCCACATCCGTTGGCAGTGTTTCCTGCCACGCTCCCTGTCGTCCCCTCCCACTGGCATCTGGGTCCTGTCCCCGCCACGGGTGGAACAGGATGGATGTCTCTTGGAAGTGTATTGCCCTCTAGAGTCACCCCTGTGACCTCCTGGGCACTCCTGTCAGAAGCCATGCATGTCACCAGGACAAGCGGCCTCGGAACCACCCCACTCATTCCTGTCCTGGACAAGCCTCCGGCCTCCACACCATCTTCACGTTTCAGATCGGGGTTCCCTAGGCAACCTCTGTATTTTAGTAAAAAATGGTTTCCACTGTACCCTTCGTGTGTCCTCTTCCTAACGTGACAAATCCAGATGAGATGAAGTTATGGAGATCTGGTCCTCCACTTCGGTAAGCATCCTTCCCATAATGCCCTGCAAGAAGATGGGGCAGAATTACCTGGCGCAGCCACAACACCAGCACAGAAGACAAAAGCGGCTCCGTGTCAACCGACAACGGCGGCGTGCTCCTTGCAAACCGGCAGCCAAGTTGGAAGGCGGAAGTAGTCAAGAATATATATATGTACATATATTATTTACATGTAATATATATGTAATATATATATTATTGAAAAATATTCATATATATGCATATATATATATAGAACTGTGCAACAAAGAATAAAGTCTCGGCAATGTTACATTGAAAGCAGAGAAGGACAAAGGAGACACATGGCTTGATTTTGGCATTTCTGACTGAGCACAGGGTAACCAGCCCATTAGTCTATTTGTCCCACTACCCTTCCCTTTGTCCCACCTTCCTTTTTTGCTCTTTCTTGCTGTGTTCATTTGTTTTTGTTTTTTTTCTTTCCAAAGCATATAGAAGTGGGCCCGAGAGGGACTGCTCTGTGCATGTGTGTGTTTACGAATCATTGCACAACCTAGAGGACTATGACAGCCTGTGACTTTGGAGACACCCAACATTAGCTGAAACTGACAAGTAGAATGGTGGTTATAAAATATCGAGAAAATAAGCATGCGTTTTCCTTTCGTGACTTTCTGCAATAAGATCACACCCCTCACCAGCCTAATGCAGACACACACCTGTGGGGCTGAGGGAGGAACAGGTCAAGGGCAGGTTAGGACTGTGGGTACAAATTCAAAGAGAAAGAAGTTAATGCCCCGCTTCTGACATTCAACACAGGATTTCACAGTTTGCTTGAAATACCGGCATTGTCAAGAAAGAAAGGCCTCCCTAAATGCTACCCTGAAGTATGTACATGTGAAAATGGAGAAAAGCCATCTTTTTCATGTTGCCACAAGCCCATATTAAAAATTGCACTTATAACTACTACAATGTGTGGAACTACTTAAGAAACAATGTTAAGAGGTGGATAGAAAATGGTATATTAAATAGGATCACAGTGTTACAAAAATTCAGACCAGTGCATACAAAAAAAGTTGGAAAGAAAGCACACTGAGATATTGACAAGTGCCTTTGGACAGGTGGAACGTGAGTGTAATTTCTTCTCTCCTTTCAACTTTTCTAGACTCCTCAAGTTCTTTTTTTTTTTCTATACAAATACGTAATTTGTCCAATATAAACAGATGAAATAAGTGGAAATAATTATGGTAAATGCAAAGACAACCCAAATCACAATTTTTCTTAGCAGGGCACTCTCTGGATCAGTGGATCATAACCCTGGTTGCACACCGGACTCATCTGGGAGCTTTTAAAAATACAGACTCAGGCCGGGTGCGGTGGCTCATGTCTGGAGTCCCAGCTATTCAGGAGGCTGAGGCCGGAGGATTGTTTGAGCCCAGGAGTTTGAGGTTGCAGTGAGCTATAATGACACCATTGCACTCTATCATGGGTGACAGAGTGAGACCCTGTCTCAAAAAAAAAAAAAAAAAAAAATACAGACCCCACCCCCAGACTCAACTCCAGAGATTCTGTTTCAGTCGGGCAGGGTTCAGGCATAGGCAGGGATATTTTAAAAGAGCTCTCGGGTGATTCTAATGCCACCAGGAATGAGAAGCACTGCCCTAGAGTAAGTGGAGAAACAACCTAAGTGCAGTTTATGCAGATAGGTTCAGTGGGCACCTCTTAGGTCCACGTACCACCCCCTGTTTATGTTCAGGGGCCCAGAGCTCTTCCTCTGGACAGCAGAGCCCAGCCCTAGTTCCTGCTTATTTATCCCAGATCTCAAAACCAAGTGTGCATCAGAATAACCAGGAAGGCTTAAAACAGATTCCTGGGCCCCACTCCCAGAGTCTCTGACTCAGTAGCTCTGGGACAGGGCTCAGGAGTTTGCATTTCTATCAGGTCCCCTGGCCACACGGATGCTGCTGGTCCAGGGACCACACTCCGAGACGTGTTGCCCCAGCACATCAGGAACCTGAGAATTGTGCCACTCCCCGCATCCCCTCCCCTCTGGAATCAATTGCTTCATTCCTCAGGGCACACAGCTTCCCAGGAGAACACTCTTGCTGGAAAATGCTGTGGTCACAACCCACAGTTTTATAGAATAGAATTGTTAGAGTTGAACTCAGAGGCTTCCGCCCATATCCCAGGCCATGTTACAGTTCCCCAAACCGGGCTCCAGCATCTGCAGAAAAGCATCTTCGCCAGGGGGAGCAGGAGGGGCAGTCAGGGTGTGTGTGACAGGATGTGCCACCAGCTCCAGGGACAGCCCCGACCCTTCTTCCTTTCGCAACCCTGTCCTTCTCTCCCCACCCTCCCCCGGCCGCTAATAGAAGAGTAAACAAAGGAAGGACCAATCCAGAACCCTCATAAATTTGGACCTCATTAATTCAGAACCTGTGATACATCCCACAGAATTTGGGCTGGTTTATTTTTGCACTACTTATAAATAACATTTTTGATAAACAAATCAATACTGAGGAAGATGGAACATAAAACAGTGCCTGCGCTACTAACAAATCATTCTTATCTATCAACTGGAATAAGGTCCCCCAGGACTAAGCCTCGCTCTAGTGCTCGAGGTGATGCTTGCTTGTTGGAAAGGAACGGAAGTTTTCAGATCACCTTACTATGCGCCAGGTAGAGGGACAGAGCCTCTGCATACGTGGCTTTTTCCTTTGACGTGATAATAGCTAACATTTTATAGCATTTCGCAGTTTACGAAGATCTTTCATATAGACTATTTACTTAAAATTCTAGTCAATACTGTATTAAGTATTGGTTAAGTTTTTTATTATTATTATCCTCCCATTTTACTGATGGAAAAACTGACACTAAAAGGCCGAAGGTGGTAGACGCTTGAGCCAGCACTAGCATCCAGGTCTCTGACTCTAATCCCACGCGCATTCCCGTGCGCACACCTGGCTTCGCTCACTCCTCTCAAGAACCCCGCAAAAAGCGGTCCCTCTCTTAAGTTCGTGCAGCTGGTTGGTGCTAGATCCTGAATTCCAACCAGGCCTAGCTGCCTTCCAAGTCCACAGTCTTTCCACAACTCTCACCCCAGACACCTCACGCCCGTGGCCAGAACCGTAGCCAGGACACAATGGGAACGTTGGGTCGGAGAACTGCACTTGGTGACACCCAAGTTCATCCAAGTTGAAGCTCAGAGGCGCCAAGGTTTTGAGTGAGGGAAAAAGAAGAGTGGGAGGTGTACTGGGGCAGGACCAAGAGCATTTGACAGGAATAAAGAATTCTTTGGCCAAATCAGTTTGGAAAACATTCAGTTAAATGAAATGAAAAGCTACACAAAATCCAAGTTTAGGGACTTCTCAGAGGCAGAGAGCACTGGACTCTCCACAGAGCCTTTTTATGTTTTTCAAAGGCATCTCTTGGGATGCTTTTTGGGAGAACTGCCCATGAGGCTGAAGTAGGAGAAGCACAGTGGCAGTCTTGGCTTTTGTTTGAGCTGTGGTTCTCAAACTTGAGCGTGCACCGGAGCCCTTGGGATGGTGCCCGGATGGCTGGGCCCCAGCCCCAGAATTCCCGGTTAGTGGGTCAGAGGGGAGGCCTGAAATTTTCCATTTCTAACCAGTTCCTGGGTGAAGCTGCCGATGCCCTTGAGTCCCAGGACAGCACTTCATGAACCACTGTGTTCAGACCAGTGACAGGTCAGTCTTCAGCTGGACCCAGGGTCGAGGTCTAGAATGATTTACATTCTCTGCACCGTCCAAAGTTTAGAGAATGAGGGAACAAGAGCTGATCAAAGGGAAGCCCCATGCAGGTGGACAGAAGAGATGAGTGTTAGCACCTCTTCTTTTCCTTGGTGATGCACAGAGTTCGTGGGTTGATGATAGGATGGATATGAATGGATATCATAGAATTCACTAGCTGTAACACAAAGAACCACCTCCCTCTCTGTTCTGCAGCAACTACCCCAAGTCTCTGCCCATCTGCCAGCTCTCAGGACTGGAGGGCAAAGAAGTGAAGTCTTTGACCAAATTGCAGTTCCAGAGAAACCACGAGATATCTGGCAGAGCTTGGAGGAGAAGTAAGCAAGAGGACGCCTACGCCACAGGACAGGCACACACGCAGTCCACCACCAGGAATAAGGGGGGTTTCAGGCTGCAGGGCATGCCTGCCCCCTCACCTCCACCACTGACACCCCTCTCGAAAGCAACGAAGGTTTTGTTCCAGCTTAGTCACTGCCCAGGCTGTCTTGACCTCCTGCCAGAACTCCATGCCCTTCTCACGTCTCAGTAGAAGCCAGAAGTCATAGGGACAGTGTCGAGGGCAACTGTCCCCAGGCAAGAGGCAGAGTAAAGCAAAAGAGAGGCCCAAAGCTGGGCTCCTAGAGTGTGGGATGCTGTTGGCTCTGATAAGGAAGGGGCCAAAGGGGATGTTTCTCTGTGAAAGAGATTTTCAGTAAGAAACAGGAGGAAGAAAATAAGATAATATCCAAATGGTGATCTCTGTAAGACTTAAGAGAATTTTGCATCTGTGAAATTA
The DNA here is from genome assembly GCA_028533085.1 of Varecia variegata. NCBI lineage: Eukaryota > Metazoa > Chordata > Mammalia > Primates > Lemuridae > Varecia > Varecia variegata. The sequence goes on from CM052441.1 coordinate 103,954,757, forward strand.
GACCAACAGCCGTGGGAGGGAAACAAATGGATCAGGACAGTTTGCCTGGGGTTGTGGATCTGGAAACAGAATGGATGAAGAAGGACATGGGTCCAGTAGAGTCCAATGAGAGAAATGCGTTGCGTACTGAGTGGGGAAGGACAGAGATAAAAACTGTGGCAGCAAAGACAAGACACAGAGGACCACTCTAGGAGTCACATCTATTTAAGACTCCCAGAGCAGAGACAGAAGGGATAATTCAGAAGCAATAATTAAAAGTTAATAGTTATTTTTTTCCTGAGCAGATGGAAGACTAGTCTTTAGATCAAAAGTACCAGGCTATATATTAGGAGGGACCAATATCTAGATATACTCTGGTGAAATGCCATTAAAAAAAAAAAGGAAAAAACTCAAGCCAACTTCATAAAACATGAAACCTATAGAAAGTGAAGGAATATTTTTAAGAATTTTGAGACGTTTGTTTCCATAGAGGTGGGACAGCATACTGGCTGAGGAACACTCTATCTGGAACCCAATGGACAAGATTCAAACCTCTCTATGTGTCCTCAAATGCAAAAGAGAAACAATAATGTTGGCCATTTCACAGGGCTGTTGAGATGGTTAAATGAGTTAGTATGCATAGTTAACAGGCATAATTCATGTCATATAGCATTTAGAGAAGTACTACTAGTATTAAGTGTTTGCTAATATTTTTGAGTGGAGATATTTTGATTCTATTCCTCTACCTCAAAATTCATTGAAAATAATGAAAAGAAGAGAGAATAGAAAAACTTTCTTCAGAAAAAAGTCCAGGGTTTTCACTAAATAGAAGTAACAATTGGGAAAAATACACATACATACACACTCACACACAAATATACACAAAAACACATACACAGAAATCAATTCGATGGGCACTAAGCAGCTAAATTCAAAAAAAAAAAAACTTAAAAATTATTAGAAAAGAATAAGGGAGAATATGTTAGTGATCTCAGAATAAGAAATAATTTTTAAACAAGACCCAAAAGTCACAAACTAGAGAGGAAACAATTGAAAATTTTTAAACTGTGATACATCAAAAGCAATTATGAAACTGCAAGTCAAAGCCTCGAAAATATATTTACATTAATTTCCAGGACACATAAGTCACTTCAAATTAATAAGAAAGAAAACAACCCAATAGGAAAACACAGGCAAAAGAAATGAACAGGCAACTCACAGAAGAGAAAACCTGAAGGGAAAGTGCACATACAGCAGTGTTCAGTCTCATGAGTAATCAGGAAAATTCAAATTAAAACCATAGTGAGACATCATTTCACACCCAATAGACTAGCAAAAATTAAAATGCCTGAGATTAGCAACATAAATAAGTAGAAATAAGAACTCGTGTACCCTTCTGGTGGGAGTGTCAATCAGTACCACTGCTTTGGAAAGAACTTTGGCAACGGCTGATAAAGTTGAATGTGGAGATACCATAGAACTGGAAATTCTATTCTAGGTACAAACCCTAGACAAATCCTCACACATGTGCAGGGGGAGATAGGCACAAGATTGTTCAAGTGCAGTACTGCTTGTAATAAAGACAAATTGGGAGAAAAATCTGTATTCCAACCAAGAGAAAAGTCATAAATAGTGGTGTACTCAAACAATGTAATCCCATGCAACAGTGCAAATCAAATGTAATGAAATGAAATGAATCAGAGCTCTAAATATCAATATAGATAATTCTCAGTTGTAACGCTGAATACACAAAGCAAGCTGAAGAAAAACGGGATGGTGCCATAGAGAGAGAGAGTTTTAAAATATGGAGTATAACACTTCATATTGTTTAAGGATATGTGCATAGGTAGTATTATATAAATATAAATAAGTTCTGTGAAATAGAGATTTTAATATATAACAGATAATTCCATAGGTTAGGAGGGAAATGTAATTGCAGAAAGGCATAAAAGGTGTTTCTGTGTTCTATTTCTTATGCCTGACTATTAAATAATTCTTTATTTCATTTCTTTTATAAAATGGATAGGTATAGATAGATGATGGATAGACTGGTAGATTTTTTTTGGTTAAGTAACGTTACTCAAAGATTTTATCATTGCCAAATTATCCTTCAAGAGTAACGCAACAAAGAATCTCCAGTTTCAAGAATCCACGAGTCCCCATTGGGGGGGAATAAAAAACTACCTGATAAGGAAATCTTTCATGCAAGAAGTAAAACTATAGAATTTCTAAAACCATAAATGCATTTTTTTAATAATCTTCACACAGTACACAAATCCAAAAACTCATTAGGAAAAGACTGGTGAACCAGATTACACATTTTTTAACATTTAATGAATTATCTTTATTAACAGAAGCAAAGTTAAGTGATACTGGAGCTGCCGTGGAAAATCTGATGTACAAACAGAGCCATAAAAATACACTGCGGTCATGAAACAAAACCAAAGTAGCTTCGGGGGTGGAAGAGCCAGTCTCCATCTTTAGAGCCTGCGTGAAACGTGTGACATGCCCTCGGAATGGGCCCAGGGCTGGTCTCTGACGGGCTGAGAGGGAGCCTGGCTGGTGCTGAGACCCTGCTGTGCAACCACGTATACCGCTGACACTTCTCCGTGGGAAATACACCACAGACAAAAAATAAAACACGTACTGAACCCCAGGGACATATTTTCAACACATGGGATAAAGGGTTTTTCCCTTTGTGTACAAAAAGCTCAATCGTATCAATAATAAAGAGATACACACGCAAAAAACAAATGAACCAAAAAACTAGGAAAAATACACAAATAATAGGAATAGGTAGTTCCCTCGCCCTCCTCCCAAAATTTAAAAATCCAAAGAATATATAAAAATATGATAAACCTTAACTCCTAGTTAAGGCAACGTGAATCAGAATATGAGATACCTTTTGTGAAAACCAATCAATTTGGCAAAACCTGGGACTCCGATGATACCTCATTGCCGCTGGTGGGAGCAGGAACGGGTGGTGCTGGTGTGACGGGCGAGCCTTCGACTTACCCATGGCCAGGACTTTACCTGACACACGTGCTCAAATTTTCCATAACATATGGGTCAGGCTAGCCAGTGCCGGACCAATTGCAAGTAGTCTCTGCCAATGAGGGACTTACTAAACAAACTGGAGTCCACCCACAGGATGAAATACCATGCAGCTGTTAAAAAGAATGAGGCAGAGCTAAACGTGCTGACGGAGGAAGATTTTTAAGACACAGGAAGTTTAAAAAACAAAAAGCCAGTCACAGAGCAATGCTTCAGCATGATCCTTTTTAAATATATAATAATATAAAAGAATACATACAACGAGAATATCAATAGGTCCATTCCAGGTAGGATGGTTTATACAAACAATATTTTTTTCTGGAAATAATCATGAATAGAAGTTATTAACACTTTCCTTTGGGGAAAGGGTCTGGAGGGAAATGAGGGAGATGTTTACCTTTGATTTTTATTACTTTCTTTACTGTTTGAATTGTCTAAACATGTATATGTGTTATTTTTATTTCTGTAATATCTACAATTTATCTGGAATTATGAAGTAGGGTCAGGGGCTGTTTTTTTTTTTTTCTCTCTTTGTAATTTTTGCTATGAAAGAAAAAAAACCTGATGTCCTTTTATAAAAAGTACAAGGGCCAGGGAATGAGAGGGCCACATTTCCTTGTGTAAATGGCAAAGCATTTATCAAACATAGATGCTAATACCTAACCTCACAGGAGGGCGATGAGGATTAAGCGAGATCCTTGTACAAAGCATTCCGCATAATACTCTGCACCAACAAACCCTCGATAAATGGGAGCTGCTCTTCGCATTAGGGCCACAGTGTTTCCTCTTCTCCGTCAGGGAACCCCCCAGGGTCCCCCTATTGTGCAGGTTCCCCTAGCTGACCTCAGGCCAGAGAGAGTCAAGGGCAGAGGGAGCTGGAAAGAGCAGGGCTTTGCTATCTGGCCTGAGGCTCTTCTCCCTGGGTAGCTCCAGGGCCCCCTCCAGCTCCTGAGAACCTACAACTGCTGACTCTACAACGCGGAGGGGGCTGGCAGCCAGGAGACCTGTGTTCCTCTGTGCAGTCACTTCTTGCTGAGCGAATAAGGCAGCTTCTGAGCCCACTCCACCGAGGTAAATGGCACAGGCCAGATCTAGCTGCAGATTACACTGACAAGGACTATTAGCTAGTTTAAAAATCTCCAGGGAGCAGCTACTAGAAATGCATTACTTCAAGTGACAATTCTAGCGCTTGCTCACATAAGCCCATGCAGACTGTCTCCTCCGGAGTCTGTGGGGTTGGTAGAGCTGTTGGCAAATTCTCTGGGCAACCCCGAAGATCTCCCCTCTGGCGTCTTCCCTCTGCCTACGCTGTAGCCAGGGAGATAGAAGGGGGATCGCTGCCCTGTGCACAGCCCACCTGGTGAAGGCCAGGGGTCCACAGCTGTGAGGGTTCAGGATAAACCGTCCCAGCTCGCCAGAACCGCCGGGGGACCTCCTTGCCCACCACTCTCATTGGACAAAGCAGGAAGTGTAAACTCGAAGAGGGTGAACAGTGGGGTTCTCAAGGTCACAAAGGCAAACAGCGCTGGAAACGGAACCCCAGACCCTTGGCTTTCAACTTGGTGCTTTGCATCCTCTCACCTGCCCTAGGAATCAGATACAGAAGAGCGAAGAACACAGGCGGGCTGGGTGGGGGTGAAGAACCTAGAATACAGCTTGATCACATTCAGTGAGTGGGCAAATGTCCCGAACGTAGTTCACAAGCAAACCCCTTTCAATTCAAATGAATGTCCCCCAGATCACCCTTTTGTTGGTCTGGATTTTTGTAAAATGGCACTTTGTATTTGAAACCAAAAACAAACAAACAAAAAACCCATAAATGTGTGCTCCACAGACTCTCCAGCCGTGGCCAAGGGCAAAGTGGGGGGTGTCAAGGACAAACTCTAGGTCAGTCTCATCCACTGCAACTGGGGAGCTCCACCGCCGGGCTCCTTTATATTATTTAATATAAAGGCTTTGGGTAAGATTTTTTTCTTAAAGAATGCATTATATGGTTTAAAAATAAAAGTTTGAAAACCACACCTCTCGTATACCCTAATTACTTACCAAAGGGATGAGGGAAAGGATTGCTTGGTGGTGGTAATGGAATTAATCTTCAGAGATTTTAGGAGGACTAAACCCTCCGCCTAACCCTTGCCGTGGAGATAAAATCAGAAAATGCTACAACCGAAGGAGTCACCTTTTCTAGCCTTTGCATTTACCAGTGAGGAAACTGGGGCTGGGGAGGAGGGAGAGACAACAGTCCAAGGTCACGGAGGTGTTGACCGTGGGGCTATGACTGCAACCCGAATCTCTGACAGCCCAGCCCAGAGCTCTCCCCTGCACCCCGCACAGCACACGGCCTGCTCCATGCTGGAGGAAGCAACGCAGAGGCCGACTTCTATTTCAGGGGACCACAGCGCGCCATTCATTTTTTCCCCAGATACGCTGGCTGCCATCCCCTTGGAACGAGGCCCAGAGTCTAACCAAATTCCTGTGTCTGACTCCAATGAGCATCTCAGTGCGGTTTCACTGTCTCGAGCAGGACCCTGGCCAGGAGGAGCCCTGAAGAAGACCCGGGTAGGAGAGGCAAGGGATGCAGGCACTCTCTGCAGGGAGGGCGACTCACAGGTTAGACCTCACAGCTCTATTGAGAAATAAGTGACTCAGTCAGGCCTCTGTTGTTACCACCTTGCAGGTGTCTGGTGGCGTGTCAGCCAGAGGGTGGTGGAGACCTCTTTCCTCTCTGTGTCTCCACCTCTTCTCACATTCTGCAGAAACATTTCCAACGGGTGCGTCCACATTAGTGACGTTTAACTAAATGATCCTGAGAAACTGCCACCACCTTATGTAATTTCATCATGTGGCTTTGGACTGAGACATTGGTGATGAATGCCTTTTATTATCTAGAGGAAAATGTTTGAGGAAAATATTGCCATTATCTTTATTTTGCAGTTGAGGAAAGTCTAGAGAGGTTAAATAATTATACAAAGTCACAGAGTGACTCGACTGTGATTCAGGACAGACTCTAAAGCCCCTGTCTCTCCATACCGGGGCTCCTTTCATTCTACCATGCTCCTGGGAAAGCTAAGCCCGAGCTGCCACGGGAGCCCAGACACACCACAGTAATACACAGAGGACAAGAGCGCAGGCTGCCAATAGATCAGTCTGGCTCTGACACCAGCTTATAGCTCTGGACAAACCATGCACGCTTTCTAAACCCCAGTTATCCTCATCTGTAAAATGGGCATGATGTTTGCCTCATGAGGATGTGATGAAGATTAAATTAAATGCAATAATGTGTATAAAGCACAGAGCACCTTCCACTTATTCAATGAATGTTTCCTACTACTAGTATTATTACTGCTACTAGAGGAGCAAACCTCCTCAAGGACACTGAAGACTTCAAAATACTCCAGAAAGAAAGACAAGGAAGATTCTTATGTTCAAAATTATTCAAAGCTCCAGGAAGCTCTCTCCTCTACCCCTATTTCTGCAAGAGTGCCAAAGCTTATGCTGGTAATGTCACTGTCCCTTGATTTAAGGCAGTCACTGCAATTCTCGTTGATGTGATTTGGAAAATACAGATCCCTCCTACCTCAGATGTAGTGGGAGAAAACACTCAAACCCAGCTCATCTCACATCAGGAAGAAAACACTCCATCTCACTTCTGCCTGCACTGGCTCCTTTGTGACTCTGTGACCCCCAGCTTACTCCTAAGATGCTGGGATGTTTCACGTTTGTGTGTGGTGGACCGTGTGTTTGTCTTTGGCTCTGGGGACAGAATTTTTCTTAGAGGTACCCAGAGTCTTGTATTGTCTAGATGTAGTTACTTGTGTAGGGCTGTGGTATTTTCTCATCTATTCCTTGTGATTCTTTGGCAAAGAGGGTCACATGAAAGACTTGGGGTTAGATTAAGCTTTGAGGGGGTGACAGAACTCCAAGCACTCTAGTGGCTGGGAGTTTCTTATTAGATGTGTGATTTGGGACAAATTACTTAACGTCCCAGCTCACTCATCTATAAAATGAAGAAAACAGTAGAACCCTTCTCGTCAGGTGAGTGAAAGGACTCAGTGAATAAATGTATGTAAAGGGTTTAGAACTGTGCCTGGAATGCGTTAGGCATGTATGTTTCAGCATCGCTGTGACTCTCAAGTGTCTCTTAGAATTAAGGACCACAAGTTTCAAAGGGCCCTTCAACCCTTTGGGAATTCTGCTCTCCTTCCCTGGAATGTTGGCTCTTCCAATTCCCAAATGTCTTTGACTTTCTCTTGGTTCCTGTTCCCCTGTGCCCTTCCTCTGATGACGTTGCCTCATACTCCGTGGAGAAATGTGAGCAGTGGGAAAGGGACTCTCTCTTTCATGGGGAATTTCATCCTATTTCTATGTCCTCCCTGCTATTAAAGTGAGTGAAAAGTCCTTGTTCCACCATAGCCTGACCCCTTTCACCTCCTCAAGGACTTAGCTCCTGAAGTTCTCCCTCTCCTCCTCGCTCATGAATTTCTCTCCCTCAACGGGCTTGTTCACACTTAAACTTCTCCAGACTCCCACGACTTGAAATGCAGCACCCTCCCTGCACCCCTGCCCCAACCCTGGCCATGGCCCGTTTCTCCACTGCCCTTCACAGTGAAGTTTGTCAGAAGAGTTGCTGATGGTAACTTTTTTCCCTTCACAGTTTGTTCTCAGTTCTTTCCTGTTATCCATTCTGTTACTCTTGTCAACAACAACCGTTGCCATGTGGATTAAGGCCCACTCCAATTCGGTATGACCTCATCTTCACCAGACTGTACCTGCAAAAATCCTGCTTCCGAATAAGGTCACATTTACTGGTATGGGGATTAGGACTTTGATAAATCTTTTTTTTGGTGGTGGCGGGGGGCGAGGGGGGGGGACAGGGCACGATTTAACCCATCACAATGGTCAAAAGAAAATTTTACTTCTTCAGCCCTCCAAACTCTTTCTCCTTCAGTCTTCCTCATCATCACCCACCCAATCCTACGACCTTGACCCCTCTCTTGACCTCATCCTCACTATCTCTGGCAAGGCCCGTCAGGACTACCTGCCTCACCTCACCTCACATCCACTTGCTCTTCTTCATCTCTCCTGCCGCCGCCCAGTCAAACCTGCCCCCAACGCTTTACCGTGTCCATCTTCTCTAGGTAACATACATAGTAAAGCAATTGCCTAAAAAGAGACATCCAATCATGCCATGACTCTTTTTAAAAATCTTCCAAGGACTGCATCAAAAATGCAAATGTAAAATATTCTACAAGAGGCCACATGCCATGGCCCTGCTGGCTTCCCTCCCTCATACCCCTGTCCCCTGGGCTCGCTATAGCCACAGCGAATTCTTTCTGTGCTTCCAATGTGTCCAGCTCATGCCTGTCTCACAGCCTTTGCACTTGCAGCTCCCTCTTCCTGGAACTCTCTGTCCTCAGCTCTTTGCAAGCCTAGATCCTTCTTAATCATCTAGGTTTTATTGCAATTGTCACCTCTTGAAAGAGACCTGCTCTAATCACCCCATCTCCGGTGGGCTCTCCGACATTCTCTATCACATCTTTGCATTTCATTTTCATCATGGGCATGTATCATTACTTAAAACTACCTTGTTCACCTGTTCAATTATTATTTATTGACTATCTCCCCACTTACACCCTAGAATTTATGTTCCAAAAGATGGGGACCCAGTATCCAGAACAGTGCTGGGCACACAGGCTGTATCCATTGAGAGATGTCAATGGACTGAATTAATTTCTTCTCTCATATTCTTAAATTCCTACAGACTTCCTAAGAGATCTGCATACCATTAAAACATTTTTTTATATAATTTCAACTAACAATGCCCTTAAATGTAGGACAACCTTAATGGAATAAGGGATTTCCTTATCTGAATTATATCAATTGCTTTAATAACAACAATAACAACAGCTGTGATATTTACTATTTAATAAAGGGTATTTATGAGCTATGTCCTCTGCTTTGTAATCACTGTGTCATTTAATCTTTGTAAAACCTCCTGAGGTGGGCAAAAGCATCTTTTATTTTATAGGTGAAGAAACCGAGTCTCAGAGTCTTTAGGTTTCTTGCTCCTATTCACTTACCCCCTTGACAGAAGACTTGGGGCTCATATACAAGTTTTTTTATGGCTTTAAAAAAAATCATGCTTTTAACCACAATGAAAAATATTACACACCCACCCAAATGGCTAAAATTAAAAAGACTGGCCACAACAAATGTTGGTGAGGATGTGAAGCCTCTGGAACTCTCATACAGTGCTGTTGGGAATGTAAAATGTAAGACACTCTGAAAAGCTTGCTGTAGCTTGTACTGAAGATAAAATATTCCTGCTCTATATGCCAACAATCTCATACCTAGGTATTTACCCAAGAGAAAAAAGTGTAAATCCATAACCAGACACGTGCAAGAATATTTATTGCAGCTTTATTTAAAATAGGAAAAAAATGGAAATTACCAGAATGCCCATGAAATGGAGATTGAATAAATATACTGTGGTATATTTACAAAATAAAATACAACATAAAGTGTGAACTGCTGGCAGATGTAAAAACACGGATGACTCCCACAGACGCTGTATCAAGTGAAAAGCCAGACACAAGACAACACACGCCCAACACACACCATGTGATTTCATTTACGTGAAGATCAAGACCAAGTTCTTTTGAAAGAGACTCAAAAAAAAAAAAACCAACCAGACAAACAAATCCAGAAAACCAAACCAGGCTATTTGATAATGACAGAAGTCAGAATAGTGGTTACATCTGGGGGTTAAATTTAGACTAGGAAGGAACATGAAGGAAACTTATGGGGAGATGGAAACCTTCTACATATTTTTTTCTAGGTGCGGGATAAGGGGAGAGGATAGATGGATGAATGGATAGATAGAAAAACATCATTAAGTTATATACTGAAGATTAGTACACTTTCTATATTTTAGTATTATAATATTTATGTTATACTTTAAATTTTTAAAAAATTTAAAAATCCATGTGTTAAACTCTCATTTGTACCCCAATTATAACAACAACAAGAAGGCAACTATTCTTAATATTCTAGTTCCTTAAATGCCCATATTTCATTATGTTTATAATCCAGAGACCATCAGAACTGCCAGGGAATTTAGAGACCACCAATCTTTACCCCCTCATTAGAACGAGAAAATACATCTAGAAAAAGAAAGTGAGTTGCAAAACTCAGTGTTTATAAGGGGCAAGACTAGTCTTCACACCATCTATTTCCTACCTCCAAGTCTAGTTACCGTGTTTTCCTTTATACAGCTCTGCTCAGAAAGACAGTCTTTGCAAGCAAGATACTCTTCTGCAGGCAAGACTATTCCCAGCGATTTAGAATGGGACTCTGGGAGAGTTGAGGCCGTGATAATAAACAGCCCAGCATGCTTCCTTGGGTGGGGGGGGGGGGGGAGTGCACCCTGGAGCTGGCCAGGAAGGAACGGGGATTCCTTGTGAAGAATGTTGGCTGCAAAGAGTTCTGAGCAGAGGCATTAGCTCTGCCTCTAATAAAGCTGTAGTAGCTGTTCACAAGGCTGAGAAATGAGGGAAAGAGACTCCAAAAGAAAGTGAACTGTACATGCTAGGAGGCAGAGTATTCATCTCAGCAACTGGCCTGAAGACATTTATTCCACTAATAAACTTAGTGCAACAGTTGACAAGGAGTTTAAGGCTCAGAACTCCTTCTAACAGAGCGATTTAAGTGAAAAGAATTGTTTTCACTGAAAGGTAAAGTCAGGCTAAATCCAGAAGACATGTGACAAATCTCTGGGTTTAGGAGGCCTCTGCTTCAAAGGGAAGGCAAATATTAATAAAATGGTAACCACTTCTGATGTGGCACTTGACTGTATGCTTCATATAAAATCTCATTTAATTGAATGCTGGAAACAACCTCACATGAAATGTGTTAATTACCCTCCTATGGCAAATAAGAAAAATAAAATCTTCCTCATTTAAGATCATTTGTCCAAAACCACACAGCTAGCAACGTCAGTAGCAATGATTTCAGCAAAACATCAATTTACGCCAAAGCCTGTTGTCTTTCGGCAGCATCAGGCTGCCATCAGAAATAGAGATGTATTATACTGCAAGAAAGTAAAATTAGGGAAAGCATCAGAGAGCAGGTCAAGAGAGGTCATGTCCAAAAGCACTGGGCCCAGGAACACGGGTGTGGAGATCCAGATTTAAGGTCAATGATGAAAAGTGGTAAAAGTAATGTGTTCAAGAACACCTGAGCATGGGCCTGGCAACCCCTGCCAGGTGATCAATTGGATGTGACTTGTAGTCTGCTCCCCCATGAAACAAACAGGGAAAAGGTCCCCTGAATCCAGATGGCTGCGAGCTGCTCCCATCTCTGAGCATCCACAGCACTTGCCGTGTGGGCTTCATGGCACTGATAGGATTCTGTCTCCGTTGTCACTGCTGGTGAGCACATCTAAGACTATTCACTGCACAGCAAGGACCGAGTCCTACGTTCACTACCATCCTGCAGTGAGCACGGTGCCTGGCACGTGATGGTGGGTGCTCACTATTGTTTGTTGAATTAATTAACACATACTGGTGTCCACATTCTAATCATTTGAAGTTCAGGGTCCTGGCACGTTCGTGTTTTATCTACACATAGGGCAGCGCTGAGTGGTTATTAACCGGTCACAATGCCCCATCAACTGAGTAAGCAAAACCTCTAAAACTGCTTTTGAATCCTAGAAGATGCCCCCTCTAAGTGATCCACATAATTGCCTCAGCTTTTAAGCTCCTTTGGAGTTAAAGTCCATGGACATGGATCAGACACAACATTCATTTATTAATTCACTCAGTAGGGTGCCTGGTGAGGTTAACTTTGTACTTCCTTTGTTCGGTGACAAAGTGGATCCAAGTTGCTAGGTTCTATGAAACCCTAAAAACTCTCCAAATTGAATTAAACTAAATCAAATTTATTTTTCTTTAAAAATAAGTGGAAATAGTGTACACATTAGACATTGTGAAATTGTAAATTCTTATACTATACTGACTTATCAGCAGTTTTAAAATAATTCCAATGACAACAAAGTGCATGTGAACTGAAAAGCAGGAAAGTTGAATCTAAAATCTATCTGGAAAAAAACTATTGTAAAGAAGAGACAAGACATTTTGAAAAAAGATAGAATAAAGGAGAACTTGTCCAGATATCCCATATTATAAGGCTGAGATAATTAAACCAGCAAGGCACCAACGTAAGAATAGGTAGAACAAAACAGAAACCCAGGAAAAAGATCATAGCAGACTAGAGGAATGAGTGTATGATAAAGATGGCATCTCATCAGTGGGGAAAAGAAAGAGATAATGGAGTATGGTGGGCTGTTTGAGAAAGACAAGCGTGATCTCTACATTTTCTTTCAATACAGACGTATTTGGGCTCTTGCCCAGCCCAGACACCCTTTCGGAAGCTCCCCTCTAATTCTTGGGTAAAAGCATAGGCCTGGAAATTCTTGCTTTCTTTGGTATCACATGACAGTCTCCCATTTCCTGGTGAAAGCTGATTGAACCAAAAAGGGAACAGCAGACACAAAGGAAACCGATACATGAACCACGTTGAACCGGTTTTGTTTTGGTTTTTTTTTTTTGTCCTCAAGATTATAAACTAAGAGCTTGAAGTACTCTTGTCAGAGTATTTGCACATGTAGAATCATATAGAGTGGGAGCTGGAGTCCCTGTCAAGACATCTTGAAGCTGTATGCGGCCCCCAGTTCTGTGAACTCCCGAACCACGTGCGTGCTGGGGCACGGGGGCCGGGTGAGGGGAGCAGGAGCAGAGGGGCCACAGGAGACACTCCGTGGCCGAGGGCTGCCCAGTTCCCAGGTGGCCCAGCTGAGATGTGTTGTTGAACAAGCCTCCTTTTATCTGAAGTATTTTAAGTGGGTTTGCACTCCTTGCAAACAAACGTATTCTGAGTAGAACATACACTATTCGTCAAAACAAGTTCTAGTTATAGCCTAGAATTCAAATACAAAAAAAAAAAAAAGAGACAGTAAAAGAAGAAAAATTTTTGAAATATTTTTTCTAATCCTGGGTGAGCAAGAAATGCCTGAACATGAGCATGAAGGAAGAAGCAACAAAAGGCCTAATAGGTTAGATTTTATAAAAAATTTATACCTTTGTATGTCAAAAATCACCACAAATGCACATTACTCACATTCACAGCGGCATTGTGAACGACAGCCAGCACGTGGAAGCAACCTAAGTGTCCATGGATAGATAAAATGGGGTTTGTACACACAGTGGAATATTATGCTGCCTTGAAAAGGAAGAGGATCCTGTCACATGCTACAACATGCATGCGCCTTGAGAATATTATGCTAAGTGAAAAAAGCCAGACACAAAAAGACAAATAGTGTCTGATTCCACTTTTATGAGGCACCTAGAGTAGTCAAATTCAGAGAAACGAAAAGTAGAATGGTGGTGCCCAGGGGCTGTGGGGAGAAGAGAATGGGGAGTTATTTTTTAACGGGTACAGAGGGTCAGTTTTGCAAAATGAGTAAGCTCTGGATATTGTTTGCACAACAATGTGAATAGACTTAACACTACTGGACAAACTGTACACTTAAATATGGTTAAGATGGTAAATTTTATGTTATGTACATTTTACCACAATTAAAAATCAAAGTTAATATTTTTAGCATATATTTTTAAAAAATCTTACAAATAAGAAGGGATGGACTTCCTTGTGGCGGTGGAGGGTGGGGACAGGCCATGGACATGAACAGGCAATTTAGAAAAGAAGACATAAAGTGAGACAGTGTCTCTTTAGGACAATATTGTGAGATATAATAAGAGTCTTAAAACATGCACACCCTTTGACTTAATAATTCCACTTGTAGCAATCTATCCAAGGGAAATAATTACAGACACAGCAGAGATTTATGTGCAATGATTATCATCACAGTATTAATTATAATAGTGTAAAACTAGAATCAAGCTAAATGTGATCAACAGAGGATTGGCTGAATAAATTACGTTACCTCCAAAGGGTGGATGCCAGGCAGTCATTCAATGCTATCTTTTGAGGAATATTTCAATACCATGGGAAATTCTCATGAAATAACATTAAGTGAACAAAAGGTTTGCAATTGCTACGTAATGTGATTACATCTTTGTGGGAAAAAAAAGAAGAGGACACACATGGGGGTGGGGGAGCCGCTGCTCTCCACGGCTGTGTTGGGGTGGAATGTGAGTAATTTTTATACTCTTCTGTGTTTTCTGAATTTTCTTTAATGGGCAGGTATTCTTTTTATAATTAGAAGTATTCTCTATTAGAAACAGGGTGCACTTTGATGGGAGGGGGTACTAAAAAATTGAGCAACAAAAGGTCATAATTCAAAAAAAAAAATGAGGAGTCACACAGGGCACAGCCTCCTCTCACCAACACAGGCCTGCAAATCCGTGTGGCCTGCCCGCTCCCTGACATCCCTGCTTCTCCTAGGACAGCGGGGGGATGTGGGGGGACCCTGCCTTGCTGAGTACTCTCCACCCGACCTCCCTCAGCCTGGGAAAGCCAGGAAGACCCTTCTCGGCTGTCATGCAGGTCTTCACCTGGCATTCAGAGGAAAGGAAAACCATGGACAACAGACCCCAACTAACCCAGCAGGGACTCCGCTGTGCAACTTAAGGGGATTGCAGGGCCCTGGTTAGAGGAGTGGAGGGCTGGTGCACTGCACCCCCGATGAACAGCCGGGATGCCGTGCTGGCGGCAGCTCCTTCACAGAAGTCCTCCACCCAGATGCAGCATCAGGGCCGGCAGAGGCCAGGCAGATGGACACAGACCCCACAGCTTTCAGCCGAGGGGATGAGGCCTCCCAGTTCTCTAGCTCATTTAGGAGCAATTAGCCATTAACACCCTCATCTCCTTGGGTGTGAACTTTAAATAAGACGTTCCAGTTGAAGTGGGTAGGGGAAGCTATTTTGCTGTGCCTGGGAAGAGAATAATTGTGTAGGATGTTTGCATCTGCTAAACGGCAGCTCTGGGAGCTGGTTTCACGGAAGTGAGACAGACCGATGGGGAGAACCAGAGGAGACCAGCTGCGGGCAGCTGCCTTCGCACAGGCCGAGGGAGCCCGGCTTTGAGCAGCCTGCACGCTGCTTCTAACTCACGCTATGGGGATTGTCTGGACCAGAGCTTGAGTCCCCAAGTGCCCCAATGGATGGTGGAATTTGCTTCAACAGGGAAGATGGGGAATTGTCCATGTCTGTTCGTTAAGCCAGTCTGGCAGCGCGTGACTCATTTGCTGGGAATATCTTTCTACAGAACCTTCTCTGCATATAACAAACTTTGCTCCAGTGCCTCTCACACTTTGATGTATGCACACATCACCTGGGAATCTCAGTAAAATGCAGATTTGTACCATTCCCTCTGCCTACTACCAAGTGTTAGTGTAGCCATTTCGGGCGTGGCCACCATGTTGCTTCTCGGTCTGCATGGTACGTTGTACACCTGTGCTCTGCTCGCAGGTGATTTTTTTTGCTGCTAAGTACAAAGGCCAAGGAGTATTAATCAATTACCAAGCAGTTATAATGGAAATGAAAGGGAATATATGCTGATCATTCTCCGCTTGCCCCCTCCTGTCCCACCCGTCAGAGCCACATCTGCCTTTCTGTCCCTGCTCCGGGCCCCAGGAGGCTGACCCCTGCGGATCGTGGCTCCTGCGCTCCCTTTCCAGCCAGCCTCGAGTTGAGTTCTGACAACGGGAGGCACCCGCAGGTGACTGGAGGATGGAGAAAGGCGAGATCAGTGTATTTTGTCTTTATTTCATTTATTTTTTGGCAGTTGTTGTGTCCCCCCGTGGCCCCAGCTCTAACTGGACTCTGGCAACACTGTGACCTCCTCTCGACCTGTTAGCAGACCTGGGGTGGTGACAGCTTCCCACCCAGCTAGTTTTTAGGAACCGCCGCGTCCCTCATTTGTTCCCGTAATCTCTTGAACCAACTCAATTGTGTTTTATTTGAGTTAGAACCTAATTCTGAAATGATTCTTCTAAACAAAGAAAAAAGTAGAAGTGGTAAAACAGTGGAGAACTAGACTCATGCCAGCGGGAGGATCCTCACGGAAGCGGCCCATGACGCCATGAGGGGACGGCTATGCCTACGTGGTGGGTCGTTTTCAATGCAGAATAAAAGGGTCAGTTTTGGAATAAAAATAGTGCAAAGAGAAGCATGCACCTGGTCGCACAGCCTGGAAGGACGTCAGTTTGGTGGAAGAGCTCCTCAGCGTGACAAGCCTCAGCGCTCAGTAACGTCCGGGCTGCGGGCAGGTGGCCCCGCGGACGGCCCAGCCCTGCCCTCCCACTCAGGCTTGGGGAATAAACTGCTCTCGGTTGGCCTCTCGGGCAGTTTTAATAAAGGGCTTCGCCCTAATATGTTAACAGTAAAGTGCTAACACATGACACCTCTGGTAATTATTTGCATTTAATGAGAGATAATGCCCTGCTTACGAATCCCATTTTAAGAGGTGGGAGTAGAGGTACCTATTTGTTCATTTGCTCTAAATCACGACCTTACTTGGCTTCCAAGTAACGCAGGCTGCTGGGGCTTTCAAAGAAAGTTCCGTGATTAAACACATTCACATCTGAAAGCTCAATGGCACACAGACTGGGAAGAAAGAGAGCCTTCAGTCACATTCCATTTAAAAATGGCTATTCTGTTTCCGGAGGGAAGGAACAAACGAGGAAATCACTGCGTGAGTGTGGGGGTGGCAGGCACGTGCCCACAGACAAGGCGCCGACCATCTGGTCCCATTAGCTGCTGCGCCCTCTGAACTGCACCCCGTGGACGGAGTCACAGCTGCCTGGGCTGCTGTGTGAGCCCCTCCCGGCCTCTCCGGTCTCGAGATGCCCAAGGCTTTCTGTGTGACCTCAGAGGCGTTAACAATAAGGCTGAGATGCGTCTCATTAATTTACTCCCATCTGCTCTATGTCCCTCCAACTGAGCATGTGGAGAACGGGGCACGAAGTGAGGGTCCCTGCCTGGTGGACGGCCTTGTCGATACCGGGAGAGGCCCTGGCGACCTCTCTGCTGCCACCCCGCCCCCATGCCCTGTGGGGGGAGGGTAGGAAGAAGGGAGAAAAGGCAGGCAGTGTGAAAACTGAGCTCTTCAGAGTGTGCTCCTTGGAGCAGCAGCTAAGGGCATCACCGGGAGTCTGCTGGAAATGCAGTCTCAGGCCCTGCCCTGGGCTTACTGAATCAGAAGATACATTTGAACAAGATCCTGTGCACATTAAAATTTGAAAAACATTAGCGCGGAGCAGTGGTTCTGTACTGGAGGTGATTTTGGCCCCACAGAGGACATCTGTCAGTGTCCGGAGACATTTTTGGTTGTCCCAACTAGCGGGTGGGTGGATGAGGCCTGCCCCTGGTAGAGGTCAGAGATACTGATAAACATCTGACCATGGGCAAGAACAGCCCCATCCCCAAGCAAAGATTTGTCCACTCCAAAGTGTTCATAGTGCTGGCATCGAGAAACCCCTGGGGCAGAAGTTTCCGTAAGGAAAGGGAGACTGTGTTGGGACCCATTCCCCTTCCCCGTCCTCCTCACTGTTCACCTGAAATTACGACTTAAACATAAATTTATACAACATGCCCAGGACAACTCTGTAAACAGATGTCTTCTTCCAGCATTTAGTCCCAGAAGGCAGGAACGATGTTTTCCATTTCACAGCAACATTAAAATCTAAATTATGAACAGATAAATCATCTTTCCCATTCCTCAAAGTCTCTCTCTTTTCTTCCGATTTATCACGGTGCCCTCTGTGGTCGCCCATGGTCCCTGTGGCTGTGGGCAGACCTGGCACAAGGGCTTTCCCGGAGCCGGAGGTGGCCTGTATTGGGCTCCATTTATTTGTCACCCCAATCCAGGCACTTGCTTTCCTTGTTGATTGGAGGGACCAACAACAGCTTACGCCATGAAGCCAGCTTCACTGTCACAGGTGCTGAGGACCCTTTTTAGGGTCAGCTTAGAAAGGAACCAAGATCCTCATCAGATAGCTAATCGGTCATCACATCCTATTGCTTCTTCTTCCTTGTATCTCCCCTAAGCCCACTGTCAATCATCTTTCACTGGACCATTAAATATTCTACCTGATATTTTTCTGCATTTGGTCTTACTCTTCTCCTTATTCAATCATTATAGCGCAACCAGAGCAAGCTTCCTAGCCTATCAATCTGGTCATGTCATTCTCTTGCTTAAAATTCCTTACTAGTTTACCACTGGCCAGAGGATCAAGTCCAAACTCCTTAGCATAACATAAATATTATCTTGCCTTTATCTCCCGGCATGTCTACCTTTGACTCTGCACATACCAAATCACACACAGTTCTCTCAAAGTGATTATCTTGGGTCACTCTACATATTGTTACATGTTTTTCCCTTTTCCTTGGATACTGAGTCATCAAAGTTCCGATCCAGTAAAATTCTACTCATCCTTCAAGTTTCCACTCAAGCATTACCTCCTCTGTGTTGCTACCCGGACCCTTCTGACAAACGTGATTCTGTTGCCTCTGTCCTTTCTGAATTGTGTCTTCATTAGAGCAGTGATCACATTTCATTACACTGTCCCGCCTGCACTCCTCTATTTCTGTTAGACTCCGAGATCTGTGAGGACAAGAGCCACGATAAATTTTCTTTGTATCTCCATCCTCTGGCATAGGCCCTAACACGTATTTGTAGCCCGAGGGATACTTGTGGAAAGAAGAAAGCATTTTATGAAGATGGAAATGGCAGTGTCCTATGAAAGAGGGGGACCAAAGAGACGTGTTGTTCTGTGGTGACAGAAGAAAGCCACGCTGAAGAGGCGTATACTACAGGGAATCAACGATGACCCACAGGTTTTTGAACCTGGAATGATGGTGCTATTGGAGGCTAACGGGGGGAAGAAAACAGGTAAATCAGAAAGAGCTTAGGTTTAAGGTAAAGATAATTTTGAGTTTTTGGTGGGATATTTGTATAGGATATTCACTGGGAACTTGAAAATGGAGGGACAGGGCAGCCACACAAAATCAGAGATCTAGAAGTGGACCTGAGAAGGTTCTACCTAGAGGTGAAAGTGAGAGCAGTGAGAATAGGATACATTAGTGAGGGAGAGGAGAGAGAAAGAGCAAGTAAATGTTAAAGAACCTTTGCAGAATATGTAATTTTAGACAGCGGGGCAAAGAAAAGGAATCCATGAAGGAGAGAGATGCACTGGAAAGGCAGGCATAAGATGAAGACAGCATTCATACTGGGAAATGGAAGGAAGAAAAAACTCAACAAGATGATGATGATTCAAAGTTTCAAATGCAAAAGAACAAGCAGATTAGGGACTAAAGAAAAATCATTGAGTTTGGTAATTAGGTGGCCACTGGTGCTCAAAAACTGGGTTACTTCGGAAGCAGAAAGGTTACATTAGTGACTTCAACAGGACTGCAGGATGGGAAAAATAGGGGTGTAGATCCTCTGTGGACTTTTACACTTTGAGTGTTTGGCGTTGGAGCAGGTTGAGAATACCCCAGGAGTGGCTTCTGGGCAGGGTCCCTGAAGTTGGGGAGATTGAGTGACCAAGAGACCAGGGTACCGATGTTGCAGAGATGAGGGCAACAGAAAAGCTATCTGCCTGAGGCTGAGCTTACTGAGAGAGCCGGTGCGCCTGGGCACGCAGGCTCGGAACTGCACAGTGGGCTGGGCTGGGCTGGCCAGAACAGTGGCTCCTGCAGCCACTTTCTCTGTCACAAGCAGTGGTCCTTCCATTTTCTTAATTTTTTTGAGTGATTTTTTCTAAAGAGCAATTCCAATTTTGATCATTTCCCCTCTCCCAACTAGTACCCATTATTTCTGGGGAAAGCAAATTCCACATACTTCCATTTTTCCATAAACATTGGCATTTGGAGAAGTGGACAGTTCTTACCTGCTTCATCTACACTGCTCATGTGGTTTTCAAACTCTGATCGAGGGCCACCCTGACCTTCGTCTTTGCCAAACTGAAGGGCAATAACCTCATGTTTCTGTTTCCATACAGCAGCCCCCAACTTCCATCCCACCAATTATTTTCACGTTCCTTAAGGATTTATACCAATTCCCTCTTGCATGCGGTAACCAGAACCAGCGGCCAATAAGTAATAGTTATAAAAAAAGGAAGACGTTGCTGCCCACGGTTTTCAGTAAGCTATTCATCCTCATACTGGGGGGCGAAGGAAACGCCAAAGGAAACATTTAGCTACATAAGCAAAGCATGTTGCCACACTCTCCTTTTGGTCCTTCTTGGGTCTTGCAATTCTCCATTGACGTCTATGAACAGAAGGCCAGTGCAGCGGTCTTTACCCCTGGGTCCATACAACACCTTCCATTCCTGTTCATATTAACTCTCCACGTGCTTCAGTTTTGCATGCTTCACATGTATTGATTTGAAACTTTTAACCTGAATAATCACTCTTTTTTTAAAAACCTTGTTTCATTCCTTCCTTCCCCTCAGTTATCAGACTTAGCAGATAGTGGAGGCTGACTGACAGGCAGAACACTGCAGACACGTGGAAAGCGCTGGAGCTCTGTAAACAAAGCAGTTGCCTTTCGCACTGAGACTTGCACGTCCCCCCAGGCTGCTCGGCTACAGGACTCACAGCTCAGGGAGGCACAGTCACTGGCATTTACAGGTTCCTTCCAAAGGGCTGACCCACAAAATTCACACCAGAAATAACTTCTATTGTTACCATGTAGGTGGGTGACAAAAGCCCTACTCAAAGGACTGCATGCAAACCAAGCACAGAAAACAACGTCAAATAATCCTATAAATGAACTCTGAAATCATAGAATCCGAGAGGTGTTAACCTAAGAGGCTATCGGCCTGAGTCACAAGCTGATAAATAGTTTCTCTCCGACTTGGTGTGGAAGCCACACTATGAACAGAATTGTCCCCATGAGTGATCAGGCCAGGCCCTGCTCTGGTGAGGACCCGTAATGGCCAGACGATGAGGGAAAGGAATGGTTAACGCACGGGGTAGTACCTCTAACCAAATTATCATGGCCAGCTGAGATTTTATGCTTCTTTTTGAGGCACAAGTAAATGCATCTAGCTGATAGTGTGTTTCCCCAGGGGGATAAAATTAAACCAAAGGATCCCAGGCCAAATGCGGCCTTCAGCTTATCCCGCACCCTGGTGTGGAGCACGTTCCTTACAAATTCCCCAGGCCTGAAGGAGCTACAGGAATGTCCCCACCCGTGACAGCGCAGCCAGACGAGGAGGAGGAGCACAGGACGGCAAAGCTACATTATTGCAGTTCCGATATTTGTTTCTATGTTTGTTCAACTCTTCTCATCAGCGTGAAGAATAAATTCCTCACAAGATAATTATGTGGTTTGCAAATGAGCAATTTTGATACAAACATGAAATATATATTCTATTTTACTACTTAGGATCTTGAGTGTTAAAATATGCAGACTGGGTAGACTGCTAACTATAGGCCACAAAGGAACCTGTTTCTTTTAAAGGAAAAGAAAGGCAAATAAAGGAGGAATAAAAAAAGGAGAAAAGAAAAGAAAAAAGGCTGGGTCAGACATTGCTGAGTACCAACAAAATAAAAGGAATAAAACTTAACTCACCAAGTCAGACCAAGAGTGAGGAGGCCCATGGGACCATAGAACATTTTAAAGGAAATTATATGGTTATTTAATTATTTAAGACAATCACTGCATGGAATAAGTATTTAATTATTTTAAATGCAGAGGATGACAAGTGCCACTAACTAATAAAGAATTTGTCAGGAGGTCTTTGAGGCCTGCTTTCATAAGAGATAAAAAAACCTATTTACCGTTGGAGCATTCACGACCTGCAGGTGCATGGCTATTGTTCCATTCTTGAGAATCATATATGTTCTTAAGAGGATAAAACACACCTATCCCTGCTTAAATAAACAAATAACTTAAAAATTCTTTTTCGGTCCCATAAATAGAGCAAAGCTAAGCTTCAGCCTAGCTTCACCAATTTCAAAGCACCGGGGCCCAGTTAAACGTGGTTTCACCATCTGCACTCGCAACGTGGGGAGGCGTGGCCGGTGGGTTCGGGAGGACACATTTCTGGGGGTGCTATTGTGCTTTACGGAGCCACTGTCTTCTGTAAACAAAACGGAATTTTGCATCCTGTCACGGGTCACCAATTAGCTCCGCCAATCTGAAAAAATCCTGTTTACTCTCAGAATGCAGGTCTGTGTCGTGGTGTTGTATGTCTCTAAGGATCTTTCCTTCTGGGGCAAGTCAGCTCATGCAAGAGGAGCAGAGCCGGTGCCGGGGGCCGACCCCAGGAGCACCGGGCCGGACGCAGCACTGCGTGTCCTTGGTGACCACCTCACTGGGGCTCCCAGGAAAGGGTGTCCACTGTCACCCGTGGACACAGCTCTCTCTCCCTGACACCCACGGGGTGTCTCCAGGTCTCTCACTAGCCTGCCCGTGCTGCTTTGGTTTCCTTCATCCCCTGCTAGGATACCTCCTTCTTTCTCCTGGAGAATCAGATTTGCTTTGAAATCTAGCTTGCAATTGACTTTCTGTCTGATCCTGGGCAAGTTACTTAACATTTCTGGGCCACTGTTTCCTCATCTATGAGATGGAAATAATAAAAACTATCTCATAAAGTTATTGCGAGTATGAATAAGATAATACATGTGAAATATGTAGTCTAGTTTCTGATCACATTAGGTTCTCTGGTATAATTAAAAACGTTCTCTCTAAAGTTACAAAATGACTAACACCTTTTGATCCGAAGGACCGTTCTCAGCCATTTAGCCTTTTCCACGGTTTCACTTTGTGACCACCTGGACTTCCTCCACTTCTCTGGTTCTTCTCTTACTTCTCTGACTGCTCCTGTTTCTTGCTTGAGCTGTTTCTTCTTCCCCTCCTCTTGCCCATGCAGATATTCCTCAAAGCTCAGGCCTCTGCTGGTCTCTCATATTTTTTCCCTCAAAAGATGACACCCAATCTCTAGTCCCAGCCCCAAACTCTATTTTCAGTTAAGTTTCCACTTTCCAACCTTCCCTGTGAGCATTTGTGCATGAAGGATGCACCATCGCCATCTCAAACTCAGCATGATCACAAACATGAACTTTGCAGCTATAGAATGATGTAACTTATAGATTCAATTCCACAAACATGGGATACAGTGGCCTATAATGTCATTCAAATGAAAGATGCCATCGTCTCTCAAAGAACAACTCATTATATCAAATGATATATATCACATTAGGCATTCATGAGAATATCATCAGTATACTGACTATACCATGAGTATATTATTGAGTAACAAATGACACATATCATGCAAATATAGCATCATCAGTATGTTGAGTATATCATTGAGTCTCAAATAAAATTTCTACTTATATCAAATAAAATGCATCAGGGGATAAATGGTAACTATTTCATCATGACAAAATAATATTCTAGACAACAAAAGACAAACATAGAATGATATATTATTGGAGGGAAATTATTTTGAGTCTCGTCTATCTTCAGAAATATTGATTTACTGGTTTATTTCAGATGATTCCCTCTCAGGACAGACTGACAGATTTGCTCCATTAGTTTAGAATTTAGAATTCTCTCAAACAGATTCAAATTTTCAAAGTAAAACTAATTCTTCAGACAATGATCTAGCTTTGAAATCTCTGAGAGTTCACATAAAATGGTTCTTTGGATCTAAAAAAAAATTTCAGGAGGCAAAACTTCTTGGATACTTAAGAATATAGATGCAAAAATCCTTAGTAAAATACTAACAAACCGAATCCAGCAACATATGAAAAGGATTATACAGGATGATCAAGTGAGATTTATCCCAGGAATGCAAGATTGGTTTAACATCTGAAAATCAGTTAATGCTTTGTGCCATAGTAATAGATTTGTCCTTTTTAAAGTTTTGTCTTTTTTTTGGGACAAAAAATTCACCCGTATGATCGTCTCAATAGAAGCAGAAAAAGCATTTGACAAAAATCCATCACGCTTTCAGGGTAAAAATCATTCCACAAACTAGAACTAGAAAGGAAGATCTTCACCTTATAAAGAATATATGTGAAAAATCCAAAGCTAACCATATATTTAATAGTGAAAGACTGAATGTTTCCCCCTAGGACGAGACGCAAGACAACTATGTCCACTCACAACTTCTATTGATCTGGAGGTTCTAGCCAGGGCACTTAGAGAAGAAAATGAAGTAAAAGACATCCAGATTGGAAAGGAAGAAATAAAACTATCTGTAATCACAGATGACATAATCTTGTATACAGAAAATCTTAAGGAACCTTCTAAAGAGAACCTATTAGAACTAGTAAATTATTTTAGCAAGGTTCAAGATACAAGATCAACATACAAAAATCATTTGTATTTCTATATACTAGCAATGAACAATTTGAAAATGAAATCAAGAAGTCAGTTCTATTTATAATAGCATCAACATTAATAAAATATTTAGGAATAAATTTAACAAAAAAGCGCAAGATTGTACCCTGAAAGCTATAAACATTGTGTAAAGAAGTTAAAGAAGAGCTAAATAAATGGAAAGGCATCTCATGTTCATAGATTGGAAGACAATAATGTTAAGATGACAAATCTTCCCAATTTGATTTGCAGCTTCAACACAATCCTTATCAAAACCCAGTTTTTTGGTTTTTTTTAAGAAATTGACAAGCTGATCCCTTGAAATACATATGAAAATGCAAGGAATACAAAATAACCGATATAATCTCAAATAAAAGAACAAAGTTGCAGGCCTCATACTTCTTGATTTTGAAACTTATTATAGCACTAAAGTAAATAAGACAGTGTGATACTGGTGGAAGGACAGACATAAAAATAGAACTACCATAACTACTATATGATCCAGCAATCCCACTACTGTGTATTCATGCAAAGGAAAGTAAATCAGTATGTCAAAGAGATATCTGCATTTATACGTTTACTGCAGCACTATTCACAATAGCCAAGATATGAAAGAAACCTAACTGATAATAGATGAATGGATAAAGAAAATGCATTATATATACACAATGGAATAATACTCAGCCATAAAAAAGAATAAAATTCTGTCATTCATGCAACATGGATGAGCCTGGAAGACATTATTTTAAGTGAAATAAATCAGGCACAGAAAGATAAATACTGCATGTTCTCACTCATATATGGGAGCTAAACAAGTTAACCTCATAGAAGTAGAGAGTAAAATAGTGGCTTCTAGAGGCTGGGAAGGGTAGGAGAGAGGGAAGGATAGGAAGAGCTTGGTTAAAGAGCATAAAATTACAACTAAATAAGAGGAATAAGTTCTAGTGTTCTATAGCACTGTAGGGTAACTATAGTTAATAATAATTTATTGAATATTGTCAAATAGCTAGAAGAGAGGGTTTTGCTGTTCTCAACACAAGAAAATGAAAAATATTTGAGGTGATAAATTATTAGTCACTGTATACATGTATTGAAATATAACTGTACCCCATAAATACATACAATTATTACATGTCAATTAAAAATTTAAAAAAGATGGTCTATAGATCAATGGAATAGAAAAGAGAGTCCAGAAATAAACCCTTACATTTATGGTCAATTGACTGTTGACAGTAAGAGAGAAAAGATAGTCCTTTTCACAAATGGTGCTGCTACAACTAGATATACACGTGTAAAGAATGAAGTTGGCTCATAAATCATAATATAAAAGCGAAAACTGCAAAACTCTCTGAATAAAATATAGGGGTAAACTTTAATGAGGTTGGATTAGGCAAAGCCTTCTTAGATACAACACCAAAAGCACAAGTGACAAAAGAACAAATAGATAAAAAATGTATTTTATCACATTTTAAAACTTTTATGGTTCAAAGGATACCCTCAGAAAAGTTAAAAGACAACTCACGAAATGGGAGAAAATATTTGCAAATTCTGTATCTGATAAAGGACATATCCGGATTACCTAAAAACTCTTTCAACTCAAAAATCAAATGACAACCCAATCAAAAACTGGACAAATAATTTAAATAGACATCTCTCCAAAAAGATATACAAATGCCCAATAAGCACATGATGAGATTCTCAATGTCATCAGCCACTGGAGAAATGCAAGTCAAAACCACAATGAGATGCCACTTCACACCCACTAGCATGACTATAATCAAAAGACAGATGATCAGTGAGGATGTGGAGAAATTGGAACCCTCATTCACTGCTACTGATGCAATCACTTTGGAGAACAGTCTGGCTGTTCCTGAAAATGTTAAACATGGAGGTACCACATGACCCAGAAATTCCACTCCTAGTTACATACACAAGAGAATTTAAAGCACATGTCCATACAAAAACTTGTATATGAATTCTCACAGAGGCATTATTCATAATGGCCCAAAAGTAAAAACAACCCAGATGTCCACCAATTGATGGATTAATACATGTGAGATATACACACAATGGGCTACTATTTGGCCATATAAAGGTGTGGTACATGCTACAGCATAGATGAACCTTGAAAATTTTATGCTAAGTGAAAGAAGCCAGCTACACAAGAACATGTAATTCATGAATCCATTCATATGAAATGTCCAGAATCTATTCACATGAAACATCCAGAATAGGCAAAACAATGGACAAGTCGACTAATGTCGGCCTTGGGCTGGGAAGGAGGAGGTGGGGGCAGGATGGGGAACGGCCGCCCATGGCACTGGGGTCTTTTTGCAGTAATGAAAATGTTCTATTGATTATGGCGACTGTTGCACCACTCTGTGAATATACTAAAAAGCACTGAATATACACTTTACATAGGTCAACTGTATGGTATGTAAACTATGTCTTGGCAAAGCTATTTTTTTAAAAAAATGTTTTATGCCCTATTTAACTGTCACATAAATCTGCAATGAAATCCAGCTTCCACTGCAAAATGGATGCAACGAAGGATGATGTTTTTGACATTATAAAGAGTTAACAGTGGGGCTTGGAACACTCTTTGGTGTGACACGGATAGGGCTATAAGCATCCTGCCTGAGTTGCATCTACCCTTCTCCACACGAGGTTTGCCATGGCCAGTGGCACACTAGGAAAAGGTGCTGCTGTTCTAACCGAGCTTGTGCCTGAACCCTCATTTCAGAACTCTGCTGATCTGGGCTGAGACACTTGGCTTAGCCCAGCGGTTTTCCAGCTGTGACTCCCAGACCAGCAGCATCAGTACTACCTGGGAACTTGTTAGAAATACAAATTCTCAGGCCCACCAAGACCCTTAAGGAATCAGAAGCTCTGGGATGGGGCTCAGTAATACATGTTCCAACACACCCTCCAACCTCCAAGGGATTCTGATGCAAGTTCACAGTTTGACAACCACTGATTTAGCCTAAGCCCAAGCCTGGGCCAAACCCAGGTCTTGGGATCTCGCAATTACCTGGCCGTGTCCCTGGCACAGGAAGGCACATAACATGAATGCAATGGCCTTTTAATGCATGGGCGTATCGATCACTTTTCATGTTCCATCTCACATTCTCTTGTCCTTCATTTTTGTTTTGGCCATTACCATAGCAGCCGCTGGGTGCACATAAATGTATCTAGAGAGCAACTCATCTCAGCTGCACCTGCTAGCTTTTGCTTTCTGCCCTGGGGCTTTCTGCCGTGCCGTGGAGCCTGCTCCATCATTCTATCACACACGCAAATCTGGAGTGAGGGGATTAAACAACCCAAAGGGTTATGTGACCCAGGGGATCAGTGCTCAGGCAAACAATTTCAGGGTCCTTTCACACGTTCCCAGCAGGGTTGAGTTCTTGTCCTCCACAGTCATAACCAGCTCAATAACCCCTGGATTGGCGTTCTCCCCTTCCTTGTGTACTTTCTCAATCCTCCGCTCCTTGGGATCATAGCCCCAAATAAACTATCCTACGCAGGCCCTTCTGTCAGGCTCTGCTGCCTGGGAGGACCCAAGGTGAGTCACTGACCCTTGTGAACATGGGCTAATAAATGTCCTGGAATTGGACCAATCAATCACATACAGCCTCTGAGAGAGGATCAAGGAAACGGACGGGGATGCTTATCCCAGGTTGAAAAGAGAAGCTGACAGCCCCTCTGTCCCTCCTCCAGGTGCCTAGTTGGGATGATGCACAATTTTCAGTTACTGTCCTACATAAATTATTAATTTGTCTCAGAGTTAAAATCACATACATGATACAGGGGGAAAAACAGGGACTGGAATGAGAGTCGGGGATCCCAGCTGTGTGACTTGGGGCTCTTTCACAAGCCGCCACCCCAAGTCAGCCCCTGTGTCCTCACCTTCTGCTACAGGCAGTGGTGGGTGTGAGCACTTCAGCCTCCTGGACTGTGAAATGAGAGGCTTGGACAAGAAGCCCCAAGGTCTCCCCCAGCCCAAGCGGTCCCTGATTCTGTGTCCGAAGAGATGTGCCGTCCACACGGCTGGAAACCCCACAGGAAGTGGGGAAGGTATTCTCAGGATCCACACAGACAGGGACTTTCTCCTCCCCCACCCTGGACAAGGTGAACTTCCTAGCAGGGGGCCCCGCCTGTGTTATTCATGGCCATCAACACCTGCCCCACACGGGATCCCCCTTACAAAAATACCTGTGCACTGACTATGTCTCTTCCCTGGAGAACAAAAAATGTTAAGATTTCTATCAGAGCACAGCTCAGTGCTGTCTTAAGGAGTTAGTTGTTTCTTTTGGGGCAACCCCATAACTGTACCCACTACTAGAAATGTTGTTATTGCTCTGCTGATGGGAAAAGGTTTGAAAAATTATCAGTGCCATCAAAAACATCTTTATATCCTCTTTCTTTATCCCTTTATCATAAAAGGCCTTTTTTCTCTTTGTGAGGAAGGGTCATGAAGACCCTTCCCAGGGCCTGGCTCCACCATCCCAGCCCAGGCTCAGCCAGGCTGCAGCCCAGATCTCTGGGGCACCTCCTCCCTTCTCCCTCCCCCGCTGTCCACCTCCCCTGGGGCTGTCTGCCTCTTCCTGATGGATGGCTCCTCCTCCCTGCTCACACACGGCCCCTCCCAGATTTGGTTCTTGGGAGATTTAATATTGATGTGGCTTTAGACTGCAGCTCCATTTGTTGGACACCTCCGCCTCTCTGGGCCCTGTGGTGGCTGCAGGACTTCTGGGGGCTCTGGGGTCTGCAAGGAAAGAGCAAAGCGGGAGGGGCTTCTCCACCAGTGCCCCCTTCCACTTCAGTGGTGATGCTGGCTGGGGGGGGTGCACCAGGGAGGTGGGAGTCATTCAAAGGCTGGGTGAAATTGCAGCCAGAGAGCCTGGGTAGACTGGCAATGCAGACCGGCCTCTGGGTGAGCAGCATATTCCTAAATCAGATTGCTTAAACATCTAGGGTGCTGCTAATTTCCAGATATCTTGCAAAAACTTTTTTTTTTTTTAAAGTATTCGACCCACAAATGAAACAGACTTCTTGTAGAAAAATTATAAATAACAGACAGAAAAAAGGGTGGTGGTGGTGAATCACTCATAATTTTACCACTTTGAAATAACCACAGTAAATAGTTGGAGATTATCATTCCAGATCTTTTCACTCATGTTTAAATAATTATAGTGAAAACAATTTGATCATGGTGTGCATACTGATTTTTAATTTGTTTATTTCATTTAGTATATTATGAACAGAGCTTCATGTCAACAAATACACATTGACAATATCATATTTAATGGATCAGGGGCAATTTAGCGGCCTCACTGTTTTCTACTGTATGGATGTAGCACACACATTAGGTTTTTTTTCTTTTCAGGGACTTTCCTATTGTTAGGCATGTAGATCACTTCTGCTTTCCCAGTATTTTAAACAACACTTCAGGTAAATACAAATGGATGCTTGTATACAAATACATCATTCAGCTCACTCAAAAATCCCCTATTGTTGTACATTTAGGTTATTCCCAGCTTTTCAATAATTTAAGCAACATGACATCTTTTCCATGTATCTTTGCAGCATCGGTAGTGATTTGTGAGGAAGCAAGATTAACATAATCTGCTAAAGTTCTGTCACCTTGAACTATGAATCACACAATGGCCAATGTAAAGACTGATAAACCTTTTATCGAAAGCCTTCAGGGATTAAGAGGACTTCATTAGCATGATGCGGCTCTAAGAGACAAATTTTAGGTTGCTTTTCCACTAGTAGCTAATCCCTGTCTCATCACTTGGGGCTCGAGACTGAAAGTGTTATGTAAGTGGGTGGAGCGGGGAGATGATTGTGGTCCCAGCATCCTCCAAGCAGGTGGATGCCAAGCCCCTACCTAGTCTGCATGCAGCCGCTGGACATGACATTGCTGTGTGCGTCACCCACTGCTAAAGACCTCTCCCAGATCAGAGGCTGAGGCCAGGAGATTCTCCCTCAACAGTGTATCTTATCTTTCTACATTGTTCCTCCTACATTCTGGTGCCAGGCCTCCATCACTTCTTGGACCATTGCAGTGGTCCCCGATTGGTATCTGTGCCCTTGCTCACTTTTCTTCCAAGATCTCCTAAAGTTCAGAGTTTGCCACCCCTGCACAGTCAACAGCAATGGCAATAAGTAAAGGCACTTTCCCAGGGAGGTCCTGTCAAATGCATGAATAAAAAAGTAATTATCTAACCAACAATTATTGTATGTTGCATAGTTTTCTAAGTGCTCAGGAAACAAAGAGGAAGCAGTTATGGTCCCTTGTCCTCCAGAGACTCAGGTCTGATAAGGAAGACAGGCAAACAAGCATTCGGAGGGCAATGTGATATGGACTCTCCTTGAGCCAGGTATGAAGGTCATGAGAAGGATTCCAGGTGTCTCTTAATGTGCCTGGTCAAGCAAAGCCATCCCAGAGCAGGTAACCCATGAGCTGATTCTCAAAGGAAAAAGATGTGTCAAAAGGACAAAGGAGTCCCTGTCCCTGCCTCTTTGTGCCTAGATGGAGAAGTCTCCTTTCCCAAGAACTCCTGCTCTTTGTAGCCAATGCTGATGCATCCCCTAGGCCCTGACCTCAGAACAGCTGTGAGGGACAGATCTCTGCCAACTCCCAGCCTCGTACACCAAGTGTGCAAGGTGTCTCTGCCTCACTGCCTCACGGTTTTGCACAAACTCATGCGGGTGGCAAGCCAGATGTGCACGGCAATGAATGCACCACGGTGACGGGAGCAGGTGGCCAAACGGTCCAGCTTCCAGTGGGACAATCCTGGGGAACATTCGACATGGTGCTTCTTTCTGTGGGGCTGAATTCCAGCTCCCTGCAGTGACAACCAGCTCATCCATGCATCTCGTGACTGGCTTTTCCTCTCAGCCCCCTGGGTCCTCTCCCAAATAAACCACCTGCAGCCGGGCTCTTGTCTCAGCCCCTGCTTTTGGGAAAACCTAAACTAGCACTCCATACTGTC
The DNA here is from genome assembly GCA_028533085.1 of Varecia variegata. Classification (NCBI taxonomy): domain Eukaryota; kingdom Metazoa; phylum Chordata; class Mammalia; order Primates; family Lemuridae; genus Varecia; species Varecia variegata. The sequence continues at coordinate 103,986,151 of CM052441.1, forward strand.
TGTGATTCTGCAATCCCAAGGAAGATCTGGGGCTCAATCTTACATTGAAGGAGCCAAAGAGGAAAAACAAAAATGAGTCCATTTGGGGTCTAAGTCCAGCTCATCCTTGTCTGACTTTACATTGCTCCCGACTTCCTTGAACTTGAGGAATCCTAGCGTGTTTTCACCACCTCTGTGCTGCCTGCCCTGGGGGCGGTTTTCAGACACTGCAGCAGCTCCCACACAGGTCTGCTTAATGACTTTCTGGAAGAAATCAGGGGTGACACGAGCACTGTAGAGTAACACAATGTGCCGGCTCTGAATCCCTGCGCCCTGGGCGACTGGAGAAGGACAGGACAGATGGCAACTGTCAGGCCTTTAATTGCACGATGTTCCTCAGAGATGGTCAGGGGAAGGCTGTGCTCGTGGCTTGGTTTCTGTCCGATTGCTGGCAGCGTGGAGGGGAGAAGGGGGCATTGTGACTTCTCCCCACTGCCCCCTCCTCATCAGCCTTCGGGAGCCCCAGGAGTGTGACGTCGAGAAGATTCGGCACAGGGGTCACAATGAGCGTGGACAGCCCAGGGAGGCAGGTAAGGAGCTGCATGACGAGGTGCCCTGAGATCCCAATATTGGGGGTCTCTAGAGAAGGGTCTGCCATGGGCCACATTGGCGCCACAGTGTCTAAACCTCAGTGTGCCCAGCCTATCTCCTCTCTCTGCCCCCCAGTGGCTTACCAAGTTCCCCCTTAAGCTCCCAGCACCTCTTCCCTACCCCATGCCCATATTAAGGTAATTTAGGCAAAAGTGTGTCTGTAAGGACCAGAGCCGTAATATAAAGAAACTATGGAGTTAGCTAACATTTCACAGCACTTTACAATTTTATGAGGTGCCATTTGCATATCTCGTTTGAACTTTCAAACATGCTGCGTAGTAAACACTATTGTAACCACCACTTCACAAATGAGGAAAATGGAGCTCAGAAAGGTTCCATGATGTACCCGAGGTCGCCCAGCCAATGAGTGGTGGCATCAGAGAAGGAAACCAGGTCCACCTTTCTTTCTTTTCTGTTCCTTGGGAACTCAGGCACTTGGTAGTTTGTAGGGAAGATTCTATTTTCCTTAGGAGGGATATTTGTTGAAACCCTAGGTCTCTGCCACATGAATCCTTCCCACAGAGCTGGGCTGGGGAGCATAGGGAAGAAGGATCTGTGAATTCCATGCCAGTGGAGCCCTGGTCCTCTGTTCCTGCCTTCAGAGTCCCTGGACCCTGAGATCACCCGTGGCACCATGGCTCTCCTGCTCTGGGTGCCTCGTGTCCCTACGTACAAGCACGGAGAAGGAGCATATTCATTTACGCATTCACCCAACATCCAGTTGTCAGTGACCCGATGTGACTGGCACTTTGCCAGGTCTGGAATAGAGCTCGAGGGAGCAGGGAGCTGGAGACTTGCAATGCAGGGCGAGTCCTCTAGCGGGGAGATGGGCAGAGCTACGGGAGCTGCAGCAAGGGCCAACCTCCAAAGCCTTGGGTGAGTGGGTCTTCGCAGCAGAGGAGAAAGCTCTGGATTTACACTTGCGGCCCTGAGTTACAAACCATCCTTGTTTCTGAGGAGCACAGGGGATGTTCTTCCACGCATCCTAAGTGCCACTGTCAATACCTACTCAATGTTTATCTTTTTTTCCATTTTAAATATTTTAGTTTTAATTATTATGGATACATCATAATTTATAGAGTACATGTGACATTTTGATACATGCATACAGTGTGTATTAATCAAATCGGGGTAATTGGGGTATCCATCACCTCAAGCATTTCTCATTTCTTTGTGTTAGGAACATTCCAATTCCACCCTTTTAGTTGTTTTAAAGTACACCCTAACTTATTGTTGACTGTAGTCACTGTTTTGTGCCTGAATGTTTATCTTGAAGTGCCACCTGTCAATACCCACTGAATGTCTGAAGATCCTACAGCCAGCCCTGCCAAGGCCAGGCTTCCATCAATACCTGCTCAGACCACCGGGGGCTGAAACGATGCTTTTTGACATGAAGTCTGGGGCTCTAGAGGGGCTTCCTGGTGCTACTGCAGCAGGTGGCAGTGGCACCATGCAGCTGTCTCCCTCCCCCCGATGGGCATCCAAGTCCTTCAGGGAGAGCCAGTCCTGGCTGGTACCCCAGCTGGGCTCCAGCATCAAACCTAAAACCTAGACTTGCACATCTATTGCTCTCCCAGGGGCAGAGCCAGATAAGCTGTACCCTATTAGGGGACCTGCTCACCACATGGCCAAGTTCAGGGGCAATGTCCACCTGCGAGCCTGCTGTAGACAATGATTTTCAGGGCCTGGGGGCTGACTCTCAAGTACCCGCAATGAGCTGTTTTTACTCAGAACACATCTGACATCAAATGTTGGCGGGGTGGGGGGTTGCCTCACATCAACCAATTCCCCAACTCTCCAGATGCCAACCAGGTATTCAACAATTCAGTTCAGTTCTGATTCTTAATACCTAGAGTTAGGGCAAGCCCCAGGGCCCACAGTCCCCACGAGACTACCCCTCTTAAGACTCCAGCTGCAAGCCTCAGGCCTCCTGTACTTGGACCAACTGCCTATGGATCGCGACTGCCACGAACCCCTCTGTGTGCACAATTTTCTAGAATAGCTCACAGAACTCAGGAACAGGCTTTACTTAACTGTCCCCAGTTTCCTATTGTTACAGTATGAGTGTCATGCCAAAAATCATTAACCTGCCATTCTGCTTTAACCTGCCATTCTGCTTCTGTAAACCCGCTTGCTCCTGCTTGCTACCCCCAACACAGAAGTTCCTAAGTGATTACAACACCCATGTTTTGCGTGAACAAGATATGGCCCAGAGCCCAAGCTGCCCAGATCCTGTTACGCCAAAGATAAGAAAATGATGGCTTAAAACAGGACCAATCAGGAGCAAGAATGATGGCTTGAAACTGGACCAATCAGGAGCCAACACGATCAGCAACTTTTAAAGAAACAAATGAACTAAGGGGGAGGGGGGATGGTGTGCCCAGCATGTCGTGTGAAACCAGCGTGTCATGTGTGACCTGCAGAAAAGTATAAAAGCTCAACTTTTACCCCAGGGAGGGGTCCTGGTTCATAGAGAGGCCACTGCGTTGGCGTTCTGGGACTTGGACCCTAGCTCGAGCTAGTCAATAAACTCCTTTGCCGTTTGCAGCCTCGGTGACTCCGCCTCTCTGTTCCTGGGGCCGAGGGGAACCAGCTCTAACACTATAAAGCACACAACTCAGGAACAGACGGAAGAGATGCACAGGGCAAGGTGTGGGGCTGGGGAAGGAGGGGCTTCCAAGCCCTCTCTGGGTCCCGCACCCTCCCAGCACCTCCACATGTTCTCCAGCCCAGAAGCTCTCCGAATCCCACAGTGGTTTTTATAGAATTGTCATCACGTGGGCATGATGGATTATTAGCTCAATTTCCAGCCCCTGTCCTGTCTCTGGAGGCTGGAGGGTGGGTGAAAGTCCCAGGCCTCTAATCAAGACTTGGTCTTTCTTGCAACCAGCCCCCATCCTGACGATATTTTGGGGCCCATTAAGAGGAGCCCCCTTAGAACAAAAGATGCTTCTATCACCCAGGAAATTCAAAGGAATTTAGGAGCTCTGTGCCAGGAACCAGGGACAAAGACCAAACATGTGTTTCTTACTGTGCCACACTCTCCACTCTCCAACCCTTCAGTTATCGCAGGTTCCCTCTCCTCATGGACCAGAGGGACCCACCTGTCCTGCCACCCTAAACATCACAGAGTGGGAATAAAGATTCCTTACAATGCAGGCCCAGTCCGAAGACCTCAAGCCACACCAGGAGGGAGCCATGGCTGTTCCTGTCACACTGATAAAGACGTGGCACAGAAAGTAGCAAGCTACTCACAGGCAGCTGCTGCACAAGTGGGTCCCTGCTGCACCAAAGGTCCCTGGATCACCATCCTGGACTTCTCCGGGCACTGCACCGGCGATTATGCCTCTACTGCCACCCAAGACACAATGACACCAATCGCTCCTGCAAGCTTTGGAGCCGGGGGTTGGACAGGCTTCCAGTGGAATATCAGGTAATAGTTGCTCCATCAAAACCCTCTAACAATTCATTCCCGACTTTTCTAAAGCAACGAGAGCGGGTTAACAACTGGTCTGATAATGTGGAGGCGTCACCAAGCCCTGCACGAGTATAATACATCAGTTTTAGCTTAAAGCCCTCCAAACCTGCAGGAGGTGGCCCCCAGCTGAATTTCCACAGATGCTGGTCTGCACACAAAGAGACAAAAAGCAAACCTGAGTTGGAGAAAGGGAGACAGGCTCAAGAGACCCCGGGTGTGTTTATTTTGCAATTGACAAAGAACAAAGGAGCCTTTTCAAAAGTTTTGGGAGTCCACGGCTTCGAGCCAAGCTCTGATTATAGTGCTTGTTTATCCCTAAGTGTTCCGATAAAGAATTCATCATTTTACCCAGAAGGATGGACAAAAAGTAAGTCATCCCCAGTCTATGGTACCCAGAGTGGCAGAGAGCTGGTGTAAAACCAGAAAAAGCCCACAGATGACTCACCCAGCTGGGGGAAGGGAAACGCATTATTGTCTACCCATTTTTTTCAACCCTAGTGCTTCTGTCTCTTTGTGCCAATGAGACGGGTAACGTTTTAATTAGAATGCTCACTTGTCTTCACTTTTCAGGAGAGGTGGGGGAGGACTGCGGTGTCTGGATAATTGAATCCATAACTCCTGTGGTTGTGAGTGTGCATGACTCGTCAGGGAGAGTGTGTGTGCGTCGGGGACGGGGAGAGTGGGGGTGGCCGCGGGGGAAGGGAGGCAGGCGGGAGGCAGAGTCAGATGCATGAGCACTGAAGGATAAAGAGGAGAGAGGAAGCGGCTGAGCCCGGCCTGGCAGAGTGCGCCTCTGTGAATGAAAGGCACACAGAGCCACAGGGCCGCAGGGGCAGCCAGTGAAGGCCCGTGTCTGTGCAGAGCTGGGAGGGCCCACAGGACAGGCCGAGAGGTGACCGCAAGACTGGAGGTTTGTGTGTGTGAGGAACAGCCGGATGGAGAGGAAGATGGAAATAAGGAAGTGAGCAAAGGACTGTGTGTGTGATCCTGTGCGTGTGTGCTTGGGAGACAGAGACCGTGTGCCTGTGAGCTGTGCAACAGAGGGAGAAAAAGGCAGGAGGAAAAGAAATAAGGGAAACTTGCATGCGAGGGAGAAAGCGAGAGGAGACGTGGAGTTTAAACAGGAGCGGATGCCCACGCGTGCTGCGATCGTAGCGCTCGGGTTAGCACACGCCACCTCTTCTGTTGTAACTGTGCGTTGTTTCTTTTCACTTGGAAAGTAATGCATCGACATTAAAAATAGGAATAGACAGAAAACTAAGGGAGGAAGAAATCACCCAAAGACCTACTTCTCCAAAACAAAAAGAAGCAGCCTTTGCAACTTTTTTTCCTCTAAATGTAGCTGTAAATCCTACCTAATTGGGCTTCTGAATCTAGTGGCGGAGCTGACCTGAGATAACGGACACTGAGCGTTTAGCAAAGGCCCCGGCGGAGAACAAGCAAGCAAGAAGAAATGCTGCCGTTCGCTTTTGGTGTCTCTTTCGGCCTGTAATTTTCGGAGGAAGAAGCTTTTCCAAAGGAATATCTTATGTTCAATTACAGAGTCGACCCAATAAAGAAGGGTGATAATGAGTTTTGAAATCTGTCCCTTTTAAGCTTCCTCTGAATGCCACCAGGACAGGAAAGCCCACGTCGCCACACCCTCGTGGAGTGGCCAGTCCGGCCGCCTGAGGGTTGCTGTGCCGACATTTCTCCTTGACTCCTGTATGGGGGAGTCTTGCTCACACCCCAAGAACCGCCAGCCAGTTCTCATAGCAAAACATCCACTCGCGATCCTAACTGCAGTTAACTCGGGTTGGCTCAAACTTCAGATCTGCTATTTTCCAAGCCCGTCTGTATCCAAGAATGACTTCATGTTGTCTCTGTACGTGAGGTGCTTTGTCCTGGCGCGGCGTCCCTGGCTCACAGGCACTCGGAACAGCCAGGCACTTCCCCGTTTTCCCTGGTCCTTGATGCCAGAGAGAAGACTATGGCCAACCTCTATTTTATTATGTTCAATATACAATAATTTTTAAATTATCTTAAACAACTGGATGCTTACTGAATTTTTTCTTTGTTCATATATGCTGGTCATCTGGCAAGGTGCCTTGGGCAGGGATGTCTTTACTTTTGTTTTTGCCTGTGATGAACAGCATCCTTTTAACCTGGACCCTAGGGGAGCTCACACAAGGTGATTCATTTGTATCTTTGATTATGACGTCTCAAAAACTGTTGCGGATTTTCTTTAGGAATAGCTCTAATTTTAGCCTTTTTTCTGTCTTTCCTATCTATAATCTTCTCTCTCTTTCCCTTTTCCCCCATTATCATCTCTCTCTCTCTGTCTCTGTCTCTCTCTGTTCCTATCTCTATCTCTAGCATTACCCTCAGAATTTTAGGAAAAATTCTCAATTCACGTCCTCTTTGCTGACCAGGCTTTGCTTGGTGTCAGTTCTACCCTTTGCCTGCCTGGCATCACCTAGCACAGACGGATGCCCGTGACCTTGTCGTCTGCCTACAAGCCCTGACTTTAGGGAACCACATCTCTTCTCACAGCAGTGCTGCTTAGTTCAGGGGGTCCAGATGGGACTGGCCTCCTCCCCCAGGCCCCTGAGTGGCAGCCACCCGGCTGTGGTCTGACCAACCCAAGCACCCCGTCCTCCTGACGCTTGTTTAGACACAGGTCACAGCTAACTCCAGACAGGTCAACCAGAATCCTGGAACGTTTGCTGAAAATATAAGGAAAGGCTTCACTTTCCTGTGGGATGTTAATCTGTAAGAATGAGATAAATTGGGAGTTTCTGGGGTCCACATTCCCCTCTGTGGCAATAGCCTGCCCAAGAATGAAGTAAAATGAAGGCGAATAGAGAGATGGGAGGGAGGAGAGAGAAAGAGAGAGAGAGAGAGATGTCACTCAAGCACCTTGATCCAATTATGCCTGAACACATCATGCACAATGAGCCGATACATTGCTCTTTCACATAACCTATTTTAAGTTGATTTTCTCTACTCTACAATGGCTAAGAATCCAGACCAGGGCAGCTGATTCCACTGGACCTCAACGGAGTTTTCTCCAGTTCCCACTGACTCGCAGCCTTCCTTGATAAACAGTGTAAGGAAAGCTGTGATGCCCAACATATTTGTTCCCAAGGCTCTTCCTAACTCTACCCTAACCTAAAACTCTTTATTTGTGTGGAGATCATACCAGTCAAGATACACTGCACCATCACCCATCTCTTTGCTATGCTCCCCCCTTCCTGTTTCCTGGAGTTTGCAGGGCAGAGTCAGGAAGAGAAGGGCAAACATGTGTCACTTGGAGAAAGGATGGATGCCCACTTTGTTTGGAAACTATGGTTTCTCAATCCGTGCCGGTCGCAGCACAGTGAATGGTAGGTAACCTCACACACATCAATTCCACAAATTCGAAACTGATTTAAAATTTTTAATCCAGCTGCAACAATGATAGAATCAGTGAAAATTCCTCCACGATTCCGATGGCAGAAGAACCCACAGCGGCCGCACCAGGGGCTGCTAGCTGGGCAGGCAGCATGAAAGGGGGGAGCCCTGCCGTCGTTTCTGTGTTCCCTCTCTGAACACAGTCAGCTGCAATCTTAAACACCCACACTGTAATCACTTAGAGGCCAAGACGAGCCAATGTGCCTGAGTTATGTCCTAAATACCCACGGACCAGTTTTTGTTGATCACAGTGGCCACTGTCATCACTATTGTTATTACAGGAGAAGCGCATTTGACCACTTCTGCACTCTCTGCCTGTGTGGCCAGGAGGCACCCCTCACTCCATTCAGCTCCCCATTAAAAACCTCACCCCTTAGAGGTGGCTCCAGCCGAGGAGCACCCCTTCCCCACTCCCCACTGTCTCCTTCCCCCGCTTCCTTGGTTTCTTCCCCACCATACTTTCCACCGCCTGACCTACGACACGTTTATTTTTTAATTTGTAGATTATCTGCCTCTCCCCTCTAGAATATTATCCCGCGAGAGAAAGACTGTCTGTTTGATTCCTTGTAATTTTTGCTGAAATGTTTGTTAAATGACTTCTTGTCGACTATTTCATACTTAGCAAAACACAGACACACACACACAATTTATTGAGTGTTTACTACATCCTCTCCCAACACATTGCATGTATTAACTCACCTGATTCTCAAAAAAACTCTGGAAGTTGAGCATCATCACCATTCTCACCTTTGGATGGAGAAACCAAGGCAGGAGAAAGCTGGTTAAGTTGCCTGTGGTTATGCAACTAGTAACTGTCAGAACTGGGCTCTGAACCCTTCCAAGGGTAGCTCCAGCGCTGTGTTCCTAACCACCTACCCACGTGCGAAGTTCATAAAGTGACCCTGCGGAAAGTTCTATTATTATCCGTTTACAGTGGTGGCACCGAAGCCCACAGCCGTGAGGGAACTGCACTGAGGACAGGTGACAGAGAACCTGCACTCACGTGGCTGGAAACGGAGTCTAGGACCGGATTTTTCTACCCACTGTGCTGTGCTGCCGTGTAGTGCATTTGTTGCCTTGACGTGGTTTTCACTATCTCAACTTCATAGATAAAGAAATTGAAGCTTATAAGGGTCAAAAGACCACTCCAAGGTTGTATAACCAGTAATTGACAAAAGAATAAACTCTAAGTCTCACCAAAAAAGTGAATAAAGTTTTACTTTATTAAAAAAATTTTTAAAGTTATTAAAATTGTGTACCTATGTTTGTGTCCAAAAGGCTTCTGGAATAAGTCTGAGTGGAAGAACTTCAAGTTTTCATTGTCTTTTGTCATGAGTTTATACCTCATTCCTTCAGTGTTACAATTTTCCACCATCACTGGCAAAGCTTTCGCCAGTAAAACCGATGGGGCTGCTGCTCTTGTCTCTTCTTGAAAGAGCCCTGAGGCCTCTCTAAGCTAGAGCCCTAGGGGATATTTTGGTTCCACCCTCTCATCTCTCTGATGGGAAAACTGATCCTCAGGGAAGTGAGATGACTTGCTCAAGGTCACTCAGTTCGTCAACAGCACAAACATTAACTGCAGAAACACCATGATGGAAATTTCTCCAAATCACACTAACTCAGAACCCAGTCAGGCTGTTCCAGATTAGTGTGTGTGGTCACAGCACTCGCCCTAGGAATAAACCCTTTGTCCTGGAGGAATCCCAAAGTGAGATAATAGTTTCTCTGGTCTCTGACCCTTCACCCTGGGTTTCAAACACTTGGTTTTTAGACTCATCTATCCTCAAGACCATTTATTTGGACATAAGTCCCTGTCCAACCACTCCCTTACACTTTGTAGGAGAGTTCTACCCCTAGGGCCCGTTTTGCTCCCACCCAGAGGGTTAAAATGTCCACAGAGTTCAAGAGCAAGAACACAGCTGGGCACTAAAGATGTCCTTTGTCTCATCTAGTGTGCTATTTCAGAATCTCGTTGTCTTAGACTGTTTCCCTCAAGTCCTACCTTGCTGGGGAAGTGAGGCGTTATCTGGGGGCTGCTTGCTCCCATTCTGGGGTGCCGGGAGGGGACAGCGTGCCCAGGGGAAAGGCCTGCCTCTGTTCTGAGCATAAGTCATTCCGGGAGCTCACGGGGGGTTCGGTCTACACCTCCAAGGCTGAAGGATTTCACACAGAGGTTTGGACCAAACACTTCTTCTCATGCTCAATGTGCATTTGCTGAAACGTCCTCTGAGTGCATCTCCCCCTGGAGCCAATTAACAGCAACAGACAGATGGTCGAGGATTCGGAAGGTTGAGGTGCTGGCCAAATGCAGCGCCATGTCGTTATGAATGGTTCAGTGAATAAGCCTGGCCGCGGCCTCGAGACTGCTCTGTAAAAGTGCAGGATTCACTGACTGTCTCCTCTCTCGTTTGGGTCATGAGGGGTTTAGAACCTACAATGCACCACACCACACACAGATGAATGCACACAGGATTCTGCATGCCCTGGAAGTGGGAGGGAACTTGGGGGGCAGGAGAGAAGGCAAGTGACCTCAGCTACCTTCCCTGTCCCTGCCCTACATCTCCATGTCTGGGGCTCCCAATGCTGCTTTGTGGGGTCATCCAATCACTAGATCCACAAGTCTTTCTGGGGTGAGGGCGGGGCATCTTAGTGGCCACCCCCCCTATTGTTTTTGGCATTGTTAACTAGAGATCATATATGATCACAGGCTTTCAAAGCAAGAAAGACTTTCAGAGAGCATCTAAGCCAACTCCATTGTCACTGAGAAAGTTAGGCCCAGAGAGGAAGTAATTTCTCCCAGTTTAGCGGCCCAAATCAATGTCTCGTGACATCAAGACTTTTTTTTTTTTTTCCCATATGGCACACTTTCCTACAATTATTTTGCTTCTCCAGACTACAAAACATAAAAGTAGATGGGGAAGATTTATTGCCATTTCACTTACTAATTCTGTCTTTTTTTTTTTTTTTTTTTTTAAAGACAAATGCCGCTTTCTTCTTATTGTTTGGGCTACGCTTCCTGCAGCAAGAATGGGCTTGATTCTGTTTGGTGTTGTACAGCTCGCTTCCACCTAGAGACTGCCAGTGCCCGGAATTAGGGGCTGGAATTGCAGATGGAGCTGGACAAGGAGATGGCCATTTCTGGGTCACCCAGCTGCCCAATGCCCTCGGGTAGCCGCAGCAGCGGGGAGGGTAACCTAGTTTGCTTAGGAAATATTGCAGATGTCCCAGTTTATCTGATGCAGTCCTAGAAAAGTATTGGCACTGTCCTGTTTCTACAGCTCGCGCAGTTCAACCTGCCAAAGCCCCACTGCCCTGTCAGCCTGACGAACTGACACACGGGGTGCGGCCTCCTTGCCCCCCATTGCGGTGGCCTGCCTCCACCCCCCACGGTCCTCACTGCCGTTCGGGTGAGCCACGCTTGGGTCAAGGGGAGCCTGACATGTCCAGGTTGTCATCTGAGAACAGTGGCACATTTCTCAGAACTATTTTCAGGGACACTCGACCTTTATTGAGTAAGAAACTGGAGCCAATGAGGGTGTCAGGGTCTGCGGCTGGGTTGGTCAGGTGGCTCGGCCGTGTGGAGAGAAACTGGCAAAGGGAAGATTTGGGGCAGAACAAGTGAGGTGGGGAGAGCACCAGGGCCCAGGCAAGCAGGTGACTGGAGACCCTGCCACTGCTATGCTACCAATTAGTCATGTCACTTTGGGTAGTTTCTGTCACTTCTCTGAGTTTCAACTTCCTCGTGTGAACTAAGAAGAACCTAAGTACAATAAGGGGGTGATGTGGGCTAGTAGTTTGAGATTTCAAAGCCAATCTGGAAGCCAGACTCTCAGATCTCCAGAAAATAGTTCCAGGTTCTCCAGTTTGGACTCTGAGAGGCTTGCAGAAAAATCCCAGGTGGGACTTGAGGAGTTGGGGAGGATGACAGCTGGCAGGGCCTCTACTCCCCAGCTCCTGATCCAGTTGCTCAGTGCTCACCAGGAAGCAGGACACATTTCCTGTGAGCACCACAAGGTCAGAGGCCCTGTCTGTTTTGACTCCCAGAGTGTCCTCTGTGCCTGCGACAGGCCACAACACTCAGGAGGTGCTCAGGAATCACTTGCTGGATGAACAAGGAAATGTGAGTTTCTTCTTTTTCCTTTCATGCCAAAGACAGCTAACAGATAATTTTCCTTCTAAGTGCTGTGTTACGGGGGAAAGGAAGGGTGTCAGAGACGGGAAACAGATTGTAAAGTCTTCCCTTGTATATGGGCATCAGATCCGACAGCCAGTCTGACACACTTACATGAATCTTAGATGAGATGAAAACCCGGCACCAAAGCTGAGAAGAGGTGCAGATGGGTGGGCAATATTCCCGAGAGATTTGGGGCCAGAAACACAGAAATGTGGGTCTTCATGGGTTGTCATTTCCATGAAACAGGGGAGCCTACACACCCTGAAGTGTTGAGGGCCCCCTCAATCATTTAGAATAGGTCTATTTGACATTTTGGGGTGTGGGATCCAGATTTCAGGCTGCAGTAAAAAAATAAATGAAAAATAGGTGCATTGTATGGTATGTAATCTCAATAAAGGTATTTAAAAAAGGAAATGAATCCCAGGTAAAGCGGAAACTGTGGATTAGGGGACTGAATCGACGCTGGGGCACCTACAGCATAAGAAAAGGATCAGGATCCCACAAAAAAGGAATAACCGATGTGCTGCAGCCCAGGCTGCCCTGGACTGGGAAACCAGAGCTTGCAGGTTCAAATCCCAGCTTGGCCACTAAGTATTATGTAGCATTATGCACTGTTATGAGTACCATGACCTTGAGCGCATTGTTTTGAGTACCATGACTTTGAGTGATCCTTCCTCTCTGTCTCGGGTCCCTCATTAGTGACATAAAGGTAGTTGGATGCAATGAGAGCCAGCTTTCTATTATTCTTTGGTTTGGGAATTATTTTAAGACAAGCTAATGAAGTTTAGATAAAATTAGAAAGGTGTGCGTTTTAAAGAACTCACCTATTCTCAGTGACAGACTAAGGAACAGAATGGAATTCCAAGTTCCTTTGTGAACTTTCTTGATAAAGGACTTGGGAACATTTAGTCCTGCGGGCATAGGGTGGGGAAGACTGGTTAACCTGACCTGAAAATATTTTTTCAAGAACAGTAATGTCAGTGAATCACTCCTCTCTTCTCTTAGCCTCCTTCTCCCTCAAATCTTCAAATTTTTCGAACCCCCAAAATCTTAAAAAAAAAAAAAACTCAAAATTATTTTCTAAAATAAGCATCCTACTCCTACCTCCCCCTCCCTAGCCAGTTTATCCTTTAAAGAATGGATGTAAATCCATATTTTTTCCAGAAGCCTGAAAACCTTAGGCAAGATATTTCATAAATATATTCAAATAGAAACCTGGCATTTTATGCTTGGATCAATCCATTTACAAATAGAGTGAATTCCCCTACATGGATAAAATACACTGGGCCAGTATCCCTAAGAAAAGGATCATTTATTGAAAATTGATTAATAAAGTTAGATTTTCAATTCTAGTATAACTAAAAAGGAATTGTGTGCCTGTATCTTAAGTCCTGAGCATGTCCTATACAATACTGTACTATGTCTGTAACTTTCCTGTAAATCTAACACTGTTATAAATTAAGTTTATATTAAGAGTAAGATAATAAAAACTCAAAGATAATAAAGACATAGATAACATTTACAAATTAATGTAAAAGAGGCATTTTCAGATAAATACAGGCTAAGAGAATTTATCACTGGCAAATCCACTCTATAAGAAATGGTAAAGAAATTTCTTTCTACTAAATGGTAGAAATAGTGCCAAGGGGAAATTTGGGTCTCTAGGTTGGAAAAACTAGTCCTGGAAATGGTAAATATGTAGATAAATACAAAAGACTACTTTTCTTTCTTTTTTAAAAAAATTCTTTAATTGACTGAAGAAAAAGTAAAACAATGTAGCATGGAGCTTAGCATATAAATAAGAGTAAAATCTGTGTCACCAATAAACAAAGGATAGAAGGGATATAAATGAGATAATACTGCTGTAAAGACCTTGCATTGCATCCCTACATGAAAGACATAACATTAATTCATAGCCATGTATAATCCCTAGAGCAACTGCAAAAAGGAGCTGTTTAAAGAGGTACACACAAAGAGCCTGTAGAAGAAATGGAATCCACAGAAAGAACAAAACAACAAGAGCAAGAGCAAAAACCTGATTAGCCTAAAAACAATGAACAAAGGAACAAAAAACAAAGGGGCCAGATCCAAAACAAATAGCAAGACAGTAGATTTAAACTCAATTACATAAATAGTTACATTAAATATAAATCGAGTAAACACTGCAATTAAAAGGCAGGGATTGTTAGACCAGCCACAAAAACACCTATTTATATGCTCTTTGTAATGGATGCTTTTTAAATATAAAGTCAAAGACAGGCTGTGAATTAAAGGATGCAAAAAAATCTCCCATGCAAGATCTCAAACCCCTCATCAAACCAATCCAGATCTCATTCTCATTCCCTTTCTTGTCTGCCTGCCTTTCCTAAAGAAGATGGAATGCTAACTATTCACTTTCCTAGCCTCCTCTGAAACTAGGTGTGGCCATATTACCTAGTTCTGGGATGCAGACGTGAACAGAAATTTACTGGGATTGCATTAGCTTTCGCAATAAATAGGAGATACATGTATATATGGCTAAAATCACCCTTTATCTCCATTATCCCTACCTTGAATGTAAATGTGATACATAGCACTACACAGACATCCTGGGACATGAGGAGAAAGGCCAAAAAAATGACAGAGATGTTGGCTAGTATATCATTGAGCTGCTTAATAAATACACCATGCTTCTCATTTTGTGAGAAAAATACGTCTCAATTTGTTTATGCAATATTAGGTAGGCATTTTGCCTTTTGCTTTAAAAAAAAATCCAAACTGATAAAGCTTCATATATACATGAAAGAGAATTTTCATGAATCTGCATCTATATATGATCAGTCTGGTATCACATTTCTCACCCTGTGTTACTCTCAGATGATACATTTTCATAAAATGTTGGTTCTCTAGAGAACAAGGTATCTTGCACTAATACATGATTTCTCTCCTGAAAGGCATTGTTACGGCACACGACAGAATAGGACGGGGCTCTGAAGATGAGCACTTGCTCACGGATGCCCCTTTCCTTGCCTTGGTTTTGCTCCCAGTGCTGCCTCCTCCTCCTCCTCTGTTTCTTCTCTCTGTCTTACACCACCCGCTCCCTCACACACAGACGCTGGGGAATGACAGACTAGGGAATTAAGACCCATGACTTCTCAATTTCCCTGAAACAGCTTATTTGCCACTTAATTGTTAAGCATCAAGTATTCTACAATGCACCCTAAAGAGAGTCAAGATGAAACTAATGTTTGGAATAGTTTTCTCCACTACATCCAGATAAATAATTGAAAATATTTATTTAAGAGATAGAAGACTTCTGCTCCAGTCTTACGTTAATTCTCTCGTTCCCTGAATGTCATTTCATGTATTAAAAAATGAAATGAGTATTTACTATATTCCAGAACACTAGGGACACAAAGAGGAAAAATAACTACTCATTTTCCTTTTCAAGTATTCTGGACCTTCCCAAATTCTTGTCTTTTAATTTTCTCTTTAAGCAATCTATTACCAAGATTGTTTCAACATTTCAGTATCCTAAACTGTTTACATGTACTTCCTGGCTTACTTAACTGAATTGATAAGGGAAAGAACAGAAACTTATTCATACTCCCGTCTCCAATGATTAGCAATGTAGTACATGCTCAATTAACGTTAGCTAAATACTTTAATGAATTGAAGATGCATTTTGCATAAGGCTTATATCTTCAAACATGAAGAATAGAATAATCATAATCCAATTGTATCATCATTTTCCTTCAATTTGTAAAAGAGGGTAAGTCAGACATGACTTATTTAGATAGTTAGAGCATTAATTTTAAAAGTAAGAAGGCGACCTATAATTTCCAACTCTCCAAGTAAATAGCAGCATGAAAAAGAGGTTCCAGACTGGACCAACTAAAGAACCCCTAAAGATAGAGTGCAGTCAAGAAACAGAAAACAACTTTAAAATAAGTAAAATTAGTTCCCTCAGAGACATCTGGGAAAATACTATACCCACACGAGAACATACTCTCATTAAAAAGAAATAAAGTTCTTCAAAAATGAAACAATACAAACAAAAACTAATGAAGAGCTGAATACCAGAATAGACAAGGCTGAAGCACAAATTATGAAACTCTAGGCAAAAGTGTAACAGATTAAAATTATGAGAGAAAAGTTAAAACCCATTGCAGATAGTCTGTGCAAAATCTAACACCCATCTAATGAGAGTTCCAGGAGCAGAGAAAGAAAAGGATGGAATTAAAAAAAAAAAATCCAAAAATAAAGTATTTACATAATATAAACGCTGAGCATCTTAGGAAGACAGTCTTCATTCACGCACTCAATATTCAAGCATTCAGTAGATATCGACTGAGTGTCTCCTCTCTGGAAAGCATGGGAGTAGGCAGTGCATGTGCAGTGGGGAACGCACACAGACACAGTCCCTGGCCGCAGGGAGCTTTCTGTAGGAAAAACAGATATCATATCAAAATACACACAACACACACACAAAATGCACAATTACAGCTCTGACAAGAGTGAAGCAGCAGATGGTGTTCTAACAGGGGAAGCCCGGGAGTGTGCAGGCAGCCTGTCAGGGAAGTGATGGTTAGGCTCACATCTAAAGGACGAGGTAGGGTGTGGTGGGATGGTGCATGTGAGAACAGCATTCTAGGAAGATGAAACAGCTTGTGAAAAGGCCCTGTGGCATGCCATGTTATGAAATCCAAAGAGGGCCAGCGTGGTCGGAGCTCAGAAAGTAAGGAGAGAAATGAAATACGTGAAACCCAAATGGAAAAACCAAATATGGCCAGTTTCCAAAAAGCAAAAGTAAAGTTATTTTACAAAGAGAGATCAGTATTATACTTCTCACCTGCAAAATTAGGTGTCAGAAAACAATGAAACAAGGACTTCAAAGTGTTAAAATTAAAATAATTTGAAATAATTTTAATGTGTTGAGGAAGTAATGTTCTGTTTTCTAGTGAGATAATGGCCTTGTGGCTATATTTCCAAAAAAGTGTCTTTATCTTTTTATCTTTCAGAAATACTCTTAAAATATTTACTGTTTATGGATGAAATCATATGATATCTGGAATTTGCTTCAAAATAATCTAGTGTAGACAGAACTTTGAGGTGGAAGGAATGGAGGGCAGGTTAGATAATTCAAGAGTAGCTGAGGGATAAGTACAAAGGGTTCATCTAACCATTCTTTATGCATTTGTACAGAATTGAAATTTTTCTATAATGAAAAAGTAAAGAAAATAGAATTAAAATAATGATCTAGAACACTAAAATAAAGACGTTTTCAGAAATATAAACACTCAAAGAATTTGTCAAACAAATAATCTATTTTTTTAAAAAAGAGGAGACTGTACCAAAACAAAAATAAAAACAAAAGAAGAAGGAAGGGTGAGAGGAAAGGAAGGAAGGGAGGGAGAGAGGGAGGGAGGGGCAAGCAAAGAAACCAGTCAAAATAAACAAAAATCTAAATGATTACTTAAACTGTAAAATGCAATTCAATTATATTTTTCAAGGTCCCTAAGAAATAAAAACAAGAAGATATATATGTGTGTGTGTATATGTATATATATTCTTTAAACAAATGATAGAAAAAAGAAGAAAATAAAGGACTGAACAAAGATAAACTACATACTTATTATCAATAAGAAATCAGAACTGAAAATAATAGATAATAAAAAGCAAAAAAAAAAAGCATTAAAAGGGATAAAAAGAAATACTATATTTTGGTAAAAACTATAATCCAAGGCAATAGCAAGCATTGTTTAAATAAAAATAAAATACAATAGACAAACATTTAAAGCAAAATTGAAAGAAATAAAGAACAGTCTGACAAAACCACAATTATGGTCGAAGGCATAACTAATTCACTAGGATTTTTAAAATATGAAGCCGAAAAATACATAAGATATATAAATTACGTATTGCAAAGCATGGACAGATAGCCAAACAAACATAAAATACATTTTTTCAAACATCTATAAAGCATTTAGAGAAATTAGTCACTAAACCACAAAGAAAATTTCAATAAACATCTCAAAATAAAAATCACAAAAGGATCTCATTCTTAAATCAAAATTATATATTAATAAGTGATCAATGACCAAAATAATAACTATTTTAGTAGCTAATATTTAATTAATATTAAATAATTCAATATCGGTAGCTCATATTTAATAAATATTTTAAATGTAAACATAAAAATTCTTCTGAATAATTTTTCTGTAAAAAAAGAAATTCAAGCTGAAATTACTACACATCATTTAGAAAACAATAAAACAAAATCCTGCTACATTTCAAAATCTAGGAAATGTAGCCAAAGTCTTACTCAGAGGAAAGATTGTAACCTTAAATGCATTTGTAAGGAAAAAAGGATGAACAAAACTAAATATGCTTACGTAAAAGAGAAGGATGGAATTAATGCAAATGCAAGGAGAAACCAGTTGAATAAAAAAAAAAAAAACAGATCTGATAATCAAACCCAAACCTACTTTATTGGAAACCCCCATAAATAAAATGTTAGAAAAGCTGAGCAACTGTGAAAACTTAACAATTAATTCAAAAAAACGCTATGTTTAATTTTTACCAATATGTTTGAAAAATTATATAAGATGAGATGAATTAGCTCAGGATATAATAAAAATAGACGTGTCGGGAATAATAGAAGATAATAAACTTTAAGCCAAAGGGCTACTTTCCTCAAAATTCACCATGCAGACCATCTGATGACTAAGCTTGATCAAACTTTTAAATAATATGTAAATTCTTTGTTATTTAAACCACTTCAGGGCATAAAAAAGAGTTAGAAAAATATTCAGTAATTCTGAGTCCAAATGACAAAATGTCTTGTAATAAATACAAGAGAAGTCACAGAACTTTACATTTGGTTTCTGATACCAAAATAAAACAAAACAAGGATGTCAGAGCAAAGGAACATTCCAAATCAATCTAATTTATAAATTTTGATCCAAAAAATCTAAATAAAATGCTAGCACACTAACTCTCTCTCAGCATAACAACACAATAAAACATCAAGGCCAAGGTGAATTCATTCCAGGAATATAGGGAAAGTTCAACAGTGGAAAATCAAAATAGGTTACATAACTCATGACATTATAAAAAAATAAATATCATATGATCATCACCCTAAGTGCAGAAAAAGTCATTTTTAAAAAATTTATTTTTAAAAATGTCATTTTTAGTAACCTGAAAAGTCATTTTTTAGTGAAAACATTTTTTAGTAACATGTAAAGGTTAACTTAATGATGAATTCCAAAAGACATTTCTATAAGGAGTGACTGTTACCACTATAATTATGTATCTTTTTAAAAAGAGGTCACAATCAATGAAATAAAAAAGTAAAAGAAATAAATATTGAAATATAAGAGGTATAACTGTCATTATTTGTAGATGATATGATAGTTTACTTATAAAATGCAAGGCAATCAACTGAACCACTGTTTAAACTAGTAAGAAAATTCAATAAAATTACCAGATAGAAGAAAAACACACAAAAATCAATAGCTTTCCTACACATAGGCAAAATCCAGTGAAAAATAGCTCCATTTATTTTTTTTAAAAATGATAAAATGCCTTGTAATAAACACAAGAGAAGTGTCAGAACTCTCTGGTAAAAACTATGAAAATTTTGCCAAAAGGATAAAGGAAGGAAGGTCTGAATAACTGAAAAGATATTATTTTATAGGAAAACTCAAGATGTTTAGAATGTCAATTTGGCTCAAATTAAGCCACGAGTTCTATTCAACCCCTTTAAAATCTCACTAAGTTTTTTTTTTTTTTTTTTAACAGAACTTGAACAAGGTGATTCCAGAAGTCATACAGAAAAGTGGATGCACAGGAACAACCAGTAGTATTTTGTAAAAGAATTTGATGAGGGGAGATTTGCACTTCCTGACTTCAAAATGCACTATAGAGCTCTAATTAAAAAAAAAACGCATGGAATTATGTGATGCAGTGAACATTATATGTATACATATATATATATATATACACACACATATATATATGTTCATCCCCTACATTACATATAGATAAGAGTAATTTCCAGATTGATTTTAAAATCTAAGTTTTTTCCCCAATCTAAATACTGAAAGAAAAAATATGAAAGCCTATTTTATAAATTTGCAAAGCTCTTATTGAGAGGAAATGTCTTCCTATCATAACAAAGAAACTCAGCACCAATAAAGGAAAAGATGAACAAATCCAACTTCATGAAAATTTAAAACTTTGATACTTTGAATCATGAAATAGGTTATAATCAACTGTGGAAAAATATTTGCAACATACATAGTAACCAAAGTGTATCTATTTGCCAAAATACAGCTAAATCTCGATAAAGAAAAAACTGAACAATCTGTTATTTTGGTCCAGGGCTGTCAGTTACAAATAGAGCATAAAGTTCAGTTTGAATGGCACCCCCTGGAGTTGTTCACTGGGATTAGTATAACACACAGCCTCTTCACTGGCTCCCAGATTCCTCTCTTGTCTCTCTGTAATCTATTCTATGCACAGCTGCAAAAGAGATTTTTATTTTTAATAGCATTACATCAATTCTCTACCTGAAACTCTTCAGTAGCCGACCATGCAATGCTGGCCCTTCTATAGCTTTCCCACTTTGTCTATTTTTTTTTATTTTTTTATTTTTTTTATTTGTTATTTCAGCATATTATGGGGGTACAAATGTTCAGGTCACGTATATTGCCCTTGCCCCACCCAAGTCAGAGCTTCAAGAGCGTCCATCCCCCAGACAGTGCGCATCACACTCATTATGTATGTATATACCCATCCCTTCCATCTGCCTCCCATCTGCCCCACAGCCGATGAGTGTTATTCCTACATGTGCACTTAGGTGTTGATCAGTTAAAACCAATTTGATGGTGAGTGCATGTGGTACTTATTTTTCCATTCTTGGGATACTTCACTTAGTAGAATGGGTTCCAGCTCTATCCAGGATAATACAAGAGATACTATATCACCATTCTTTTTTGTGGCTGAGTAGTATTCCATGTTATACATATACCACGTTTATTAATCCACTCATGTATTGATGGACACTTGGGTTGTTTCCACATCTTTGCAATCGTGAACTGTGCTGCTATAAACATTCAGGTGCAGATGTCTTTTTAATAGAAGGTCTTTTGTTCTTTTGGGTAGATGCCCAGCAATGGAATTGCTGGATCAAATGGTAGATCTACTTGTATCTCTTTGAGGTATCTCCATATTGCTTTCCACAGAGGTTGTACTAGTTTTCAGTCCCACCAGCAGTGTATGAGTGTTCCTATCTCTCCGCCAACATTTATTGTTTTGGGACTTTTTGATAAAGCCCATTCTCACTGGGGATAAGTGGTATCTCATTGTGGTTTTGATTTGCATTTCCCTGATGATTAGAGATGTTGAGCATTTTTTTCATATGTTTGTTGGCTATTTGTCTATCTACTTTTGAAAAGCTTCTGTCCATGTCCTTTGCCCACTTTTGGATAGGGTTGTTTGATTTGTTCTTGCTGATTTTCCTGAGTTCTAAATAGACTCTAGTTATAAGCCCTTTATCGGATGTGTAACATGCGATATTTTCTCCCATTCTGTAGGCTGTCTGTTTGCTCTCGTGATAGTTTCTTTGGCTGTGCAGAAGTTTTTTAATTTGATCAGGTCCCATTTACTTATTTTTGTTGTTGCTGTGATTGCCTTTTGGGTCTTCTTCATAAATTCTTTGCCTAGGCCAATGTCTAGAAGATTCAAGACCCTTTTATGATAAGAACGGTTAACCAAATAGACGGAGCATAGATGGGGCTTACCTAAAAATGATACAAGCCATATATGACAAACCCACAGCCAACATCATACTGAATGGGGAAAAATGGAAAGCATTCCCACTTAGAACTAGAACCAGACAAGGTTGCCCTCTATCACTGCTTCTATTCAACATAGTGCTGGAAGTCCTAGCCACAGCAATCAGACAAGAGAAGGAAATCAAGGGCATCCAAATGGGGGGCAGAAGAGGTCAAACTATCCCTTTTTGCTGACGATATGATCTGATACCTAGAAAACCCCAAAAATTCTGCCATGAGACTACTGGAATTGATAAACTAATTCAGCAAAGTCTCATATTACAAAATCAATGTACAGAAATCAATAGCATTCCTATATGCCAACAACAGTCAAACTGAGAACCAAATCAAAGACTCAAAACCCTTCACAATAGCAACAAAGAAAATTAAGTACCTAGGAATATATTTAACTAAGGAGGTAAAAGACCTCGACAGGGAAAACTATGAAACACTGAGGAAGGAAACAGCAGAGGACATAAACAGGTGGAAAATCATACCATACTCATGGGAAGCAGAATCAACATTGTTAAAATGTCTATACTACCCAAAGTGATCTACAGATTCAATGCAATCCCTATTAAAATACCAACATCATTTTTCACAGACATAGAAAAAATGTTACGCTTCATATGTAACCAGAGAAGACCCCATATAGCAAAAGCAACCGTAGGCAAAAAGAACAAATTGGGAGGCATCAATTTACCAGACTTCAAACTATACTACAAGGCTATAGTAAATAAAACAGCATGGTACTGGCACAAGAAAGGGACATAGACCAATGGAACGAACTGAGAACCCAGATATAAAACCATCCTCATACAGCCATCTAATCTTTGACAAAGCAGACAAAAACATACACTGGGGAAAAGAATCCTTATTCAATAAATGGTGCTGGGAAAACTGGATAGCCACATGTAAAAGACTGAAACAGGATCTGCACCTTTCACCTCTCACAAAAATCAACTCATGGTGGATAACAGACTTAAACCTAAGGTGTGAATCTATAAGAATTCTAGAAGAAAATGTTGGAAATACCCACTTTGTCTTACTTGCCTCTCCTTCATCATCACCAGGCACTGCACTTGCTGGCCTTCCCAAATCTCCCGGAATTCTCAGGAATTTTGCAGAGGCCATTGCTTCTGTTTGGAAAGCTTAGCAACACCACCGAAAACCCCCAGATCTCAGCTTACACTGTCTGCCTGCTGGCTCTTCCACACCCTTTAGGTCCCTATTTAAATACCACCTCCCCAGAGAGGCCTTCCCCAAAAATGTAACAGCTAAAGAAAGTGCCCCTTTTATCTTCTGGTTTAGCTACTGTGTTGCTACCTTCATAGTTTGTTTACAACTTGCAATAATTTTGTCTGATTACTTGTTTCTGGTTATCTTGCTCCTTAGAATTTACCTTTTATAAGGAAGAGACAAGGATATGTCTTGTTTGCTTTTGTAATACCTAGTATGTAGAAGGAACACAATTAAAATGGTGTTGAATGAAAAAAAGGTATGTTTGGGGGGAGCAAATAATATGAATAAGTTATTCATAGAAGAAATATAAATGATATTAAGCACATGAAAAGAAAGGCAAACTAACTGTAAAATACAATTTTTTAATCTCTCAGATTGAAAAAAAATTGAAAGATTCTTAATATTCAGGGTTATTGGAGTTATAGAGAGAAGTGTACTACCAGACACTGCCTAAATATATATTAATCCAATAATTTTGGAGGCAATTCAGCTTTTTGGAGCAGTGTGCTAGAATCAGTTTGAATCAATTTGCACCAGCACACAAGAGTCTGTAGTTAAATATTTAAAAGTTTTTTGAGAGCAATTGTTAGCTTGAAATCACCCATGGTGGCAATATTTACACCAGGGAAATTGGCAGATGCTGCAAATCAAATGGTTGTTTTTGTTTGTTTATTTGTTTGACAGAGAATTTATAGGCATACCAATGCCTTTACCTAAAAAAAGAAAAAATGGGCATAATTTTGGTCTAGTGTTCTGCCCAAATTATTGCACAAGTGCACAAGGAAAATAATACATTTAAAAAGACAATCTAGATACGTAGACACTCATTAGGAAAATGATTTAATAAATGTATTCCATATTATAAAATATCCATTTAAAAAGAATGAGAACTATAGATACTACCACAGCATACTGTTGAATAAATAAAGGAATTGGGAAGGTATCTATGATATTACCTTATTTTAATAAAACTATGTTCATATTGTTTCATATGTGTTTGGACAAGGTCCGTTAGGGTGCTTGCCAACCTGCTGAAGGTAGTAGTCCCTGAGGACTGATACAGGAGGGGAAAAGGAGGTGGGAGGGTGAGTATGCTTTTTGATTTATCCATTTATAAATCATGTGCATTTTTCAAAACAACTGCGGATATTATCTTCAGGAAAATATAATCTTAACTTTAGAATTAAAGAGGTAATAAAATTGTAATTACAGACTAAAAATCATGACAATGATAAGAATACATACATGAAATGTGGCAAAAGCTGAATAAGAAGAAAATTCATAGCTTTATATAATTTCATCATTAAGCAAAAAGCATAAGAAATTAACTGAACTCTCAATTCAATATATTACATAACAACACTCAGGGAGATCAAGAAAAAAAGATTAATGGATAAAATCAGCAATTAATGAATTTAGAAAACGTTGAAAAGTATAAGTAATAACTTCTAAACCTAGGTCTATGAAAAAAATCAATAAAACTGTGTAACTTCTGGCACACTTCATCAACAAAAGAAAAAATATCTGTCTGTCCATCCATCTCTATCAGTGAGAAAGAAGATATAACAATTCAGAGATTAAAATTCATCAGATACACATAAAATGATACACATAAAATGCCAATAAATGAGTGTGCTATTTTTAAAAGGTACAATTTAAAAAAGGAAACAAAATAAAATAAGGTATTGATTATGAAAGAATTTTCCAAATTTGTCCAAAAAAAAAAAGAGAGGAATTTCAAGGAATGCCTCATATTTATGCTGTTGAAATGATCTTTAAAATAGAAAAAAAGAGGTAAGCATCCCAATTGATTGGACTGGTATTAAAACAGATGTGTAGTACAACATTTTACAATGCTTTCCACTAGTATAGCCATAACTTCAGGACCTGACATATCACATGCTAACAACAAAACCTTACATGCATAAATGTAAAGGTTCCAAAGAAAATACTTATTAGTTTCCTGTCCACACAGCAGCCATAGGTGATCTTTTTAAAGCATAAATATGAACATGTCTCTCCCTTGCTCCTGACCCTCCAAGAGATTCCTATCTCACTTAGAATACATTTCAGAGCTTTCCTTGAGCCCCCAGGGTCCTTTGTGATGGGCTCTAGCAACCTCATTTCTTCCCTTTCCCCATGCTCCTTCTGTTCCAGCCTTCAGGACTCTGTGATGTTCCTCAAGGAGGAACCCAAGTGCAGACTGATCTCAGGGCTTTGCATTCTCCACCTTTGCTGCTCTCGACCACCCTATCTAAGTAGCGATTTTGAGCCTCCTATACCCTCACACCTGCATTATTTATTTTCCTTCATACAGTTTGGCATCATGTGAAGTTACAGGATGCACTTAGTTATCTATAGATTGTCCATCTCCCAGAGTTGATAGCAGTATGGTGACGTGTGCACAGACTTCATTTTGCTAACTCTTGTAGCCTCAGCCCTAAAACTGTGCCTGGCACATTGTGTCATTATGTGAAGTTTTACTATAAATTTGAATTTGGTTTTCTCGTCAAGTCAAGATAAACTTCATGTGGGCACAGACTTGATGCAAATAGCATGTGTGATGGAGGCTGCTCACTGTCCGTCCTAATCCATTTGCCCGTCTTCCATGGTAGGAGAATTGCAGCCTGATATATGAGTGGCCAGACGCCCCATTCCTCATCCTTCCTTGCTATCAGGGCTGACCATGTACCTGTGATCTCACCTAAGGAAGGTGAGCGAGAGTATTGTGATTCTCTTCTGGAACAAAGCCTGAAAGATGGTGGACCTACTGACTCTGGAGCCCAGCATTGGCCATGCAGAGGAAAACAATGCCTCGATATGTCTGAGCAAATGAACAAATAAATCTCTTTTCCTGACATTTCTATTCCAAATTTGGAAATGGGGAAAGAAAACTCAAAACCAAGATAAACCACAGGAATCTCTCTACACAGGAAGAACCTTAGAAGAGAAACAGGCACGGTTTCTAAAGTGAATTAAAGAAGTCGTCACACAAACCCAGGGCAGAGCAAATGCTTGATTCAATAAAGAGCTAAAGTTATTGACAAACCACTCTGTAAATTATCGATGATGCCTTAGAGTGTGGTCACTGAACAGAATTCAGTTATCACTCACAAGAGGCTAAAAATCTAACATCAGAAGTTAAAACATGAAGGCATCCGAGAGTGAGAGTCAAAATAAAAAAAAAAAAAAAAAGAGGGAAACTGGGGAATGACCCCACTCCGATATTCAAGTGTCCTCCTGCCTCCAAAAAAAGGAAGAATGGATCAGCCACTGATATGCTGGGTCTCCCACAGAACAGATACAGGATCAGCATGAGAAACAGTCAAACTAATCGACTGAGGTTATTACAGAAACCAAGTTGCAATTAGACCCAACTAGAGTCTTACTCTCCCTAAAGGATGAAGGCCAGTTCTCTATAATCTCTGCCATCAAACACGGTATGTCCATATGGATGATTCGAGCTCCACCAGCAGTGACCAATCTTTGGAAGTTTAGTATCAGGTGAAAGTATGAAGCTGATATCTCACATGTGTGCTGACCTCATTTGTCACTGTGCCTTTCAGTCCTACTCTGAAAGGTTGCATGTTCTCCCCTTTACACAACAAAGCATTTTCTTTACAGCCGTTGCCGGCAACGCTGCCACCAGGCGCAGAGAGATTCCCCTGTGGATACTTACCAAACAGAGCTGGAGCATTGGCTGCAGCCTGAGCCCTGGGCAAAGATCAGCTGTGAGATCACAGAGTTTCTTTATTAAAGAACAAATCATGCTGGACTTGATTGCTTTTTGGATCAGCTTGTGAAATGAGGGGGCTTAGTGAACATAGCTGAGTGCAGTATCTGGGGTGTTTAGTGAGTTATTTAACGAAGCACTCTGGAAATTAGACCGAGAAGCCTGAGATATTTGCCCTTAGGTAGAGGGGGAAAGAGAAAGCTCCCTCAGTCCCCTCGCTTGCAGAAAGGAGAAAACCATGCTCCTGCCATTTCCAAGAAAAGGCAATTTGCTGCATTCCTGTGCACATCTGAGGCTGAGAGGAAGGGCCGCACAGAGCAGGTGACTGTGTGTGCAGGGAGCTGGGATTACACCCATGGAATTCCAGCAGACCTGTGTCTTTGCTGTACCTACTCCACCTGGCATCCCTGAACAGGACTTGTGAAAAAGCCAAACGCTGGGTGAAATTCAGGGCAAATGGTTCCTCCCTCTGGACTTTAGGTTTCCCATATGTAAAATCAGAGGTTGGACTAGGATTTCGAAGGGCCCCCCAGCCCTTCCCCTCTGTGATAAACTTTATGTGACTTGGGCTTCTAGCTCCCAGGTGCCCAGTGCCTACGCCAGCCACGGCTCAGACACCAAACCCCACTGTATTATTTCAAGGCACCAGAATAAATTGCCCTTTTCCCAAGACACTCCTTTCATTTGTTTGTTGATACTAAACATTTTCTACTTATTCTTTACCTTAAACATTCTCATCTGTAAAATAAGGAGTTGGCCTGGCATTTATTTCTAAGGGTCCTTTAACACTAAGTAACAATTTTGGTTATTCAATATCCTCATACTCACATTATTTTTCTCTACAGTATGTGCCACTATGTGAAGTTATACTATGAATTTGAATATTCGTTTACCTCCTTGAGTCAAGGTAAACTTCACGAGGGCACAGACTTGCGGACAGCATGCATGCTGGAGCCTGCTCACCGTGCATCCCAATCCAATTTCCCCATCTTCCATAGTAGCAGAACTGCAGCCTGACGCACAGAGGCCCAGACACACTCATTCCCCAGCCGCCCTCACTGCCAGGGGTGACCAAGTGCCTATGACCTCACCTAAGGAAGGTGAATAAGAGTACCATGAGCCACGTCTAGGCTGAAGTCTGAAAAATGATGGGCCTGCCTCCTCCCTCTTATTTTCCTCTTCCCATAAACTGGAGATCTGATGCTGTAGCCCAGGTTTGGCCTTGCAGACGAGGACAATGACTTAATGAAGGCAGAGAAACAATATGGAAGGAACCTGGGTCCCCAAACTATTCCAGGGAGTAGAGTTCCTTGCCAACCTGAAGCTTAGACAGCTGTGTTAAGCAACAGTTACCTTGCTGGAGCCTGCATCTTGCAATCATTTGATTAGAGCAGCTTAGACTCTAACTCTCACAGAAAGCAGAGTATTAAATATATGGCACTGTCTTAAAGGCTATTTTGCAAACAGATGTAGAAGGAATGACATTTTTCCAATGGGGCTGGGGGGTATAGGGTTGGAAACACCGTGTTCTTCCAGATCCTGTACATCAGGAGATAGATTTTTGTCTTCAAAGTCTCTTTCAAAGGCCTGCTAAGACTTCTGAGTCAAACCAAAGCATCCATCCTTTGGCAGTGATCACTTAAGGATGTTGCCTTCCCCTCCCACTGACCCCCAAGGTTGGGTTTGGATGGCCTTGGGACAGCCACCACTGAAATGACAGAGAGAGGTATCGGTCCACAGATGCAAAGGATAAAGCAGACTTAAGAACTACGTCTGGGAAAGAGTGCCAAGTGTGGTTACTGGAACACCAAACGGACAGGAGGCAAGCAGAGCAGAAGCCTTCTAAGTTGTAAGAATTCATTGCCAGAGAAAGACTGGACCAGGCCTGGAAAAGCCTGTGACTGTTCTATGCCTAAGACAACCACAGTCATGGTCGTGTCCAAGAAGGAAGCAAGCAGTGAAGTTCTCGGCCTCCGAGAGGGCACGCTCGCCACGCCACTCAGGTGACGACAAGGACAAGCAGGACCCTGGGGGGGATTCAGCACTCAGAATATGGTGACCATGGACAAGGGAGTTCCTGCCAGAGAGCAGAACCTGGGTCTCAATGGGAAACCTCCTCTATGCCCAAGGCAACAGGTCTTCCTAACTCCCGCCCAGCAGAACCCCATCAGGGCTGCAGTCCTGGACGTCTCAAACTGGCCTCAGCCTCTTCTGCACCCATTGCAAGGGCTTTCCAGCATAAATTGCGCATTTTGTTTCCATTAGCTTCGCTCCTCTTCTTCCTGTGTATTGCTTACTGATCTTGGAAATTTATTTAAATTCACTGAATTTTAGTTCCCTTACCTGTTAACTATGACTATGAATACGAATGTAGTCAATAGGGTTGCACAAAGATCCATAGAATAGCTAATTTTACCTAATGCTGACAATTTACGAGTGCTTTATAAATGCTTGCTTATTCACAT
The DNA here is from genome assembly GCA_028533085.1 of Varecia variegata. Taxonomy (NCBI): domain Eukaryota; kingdom Metazoa; phylum Chordata; class Mammalia; order Primates; family Lemuridae; genus Varecia; species Varecia variegata. Next base: position 104,015,126 of record CM052441.1, read on the forward strand.
GGCCTCTTCTGGGGTACCTGTCCTCCACTTCCTACGCCCACCTCTTTCTCCAGGAAACACGACTGGAGGGAACAGCTCAACTTGTCCTCTCCCTAGTCTCACTCCATGGCCAGCTCAGCGGCAGCACACTCTGCTGAGGACATGCCCCCACAACCAGCTTCCATTCCACCTTCCTGTGCCGCAGTACTGCAGGGAACGCATGGTCCACTGGGACTGGGGGCCTGCGAGCACCAGACCCGACCTCCCCCTCATCCCCCATGGGCTGGAGAGAACAAGCCCAGGATCAGCCTCTGGGCGTGGGCCTTTGCCTGTGTGGTTCTCCCACAGAGGGAGTTTTCTGACCACCTTGTGGTGGGGCAATACACACAACCACACAACCACACGCAACCAACAACCACACAACCATACAAATGCACATAAAATCACACACACTCACAGACACACCACCACACAATCACACTGAATCTCAAACACAACCTCACAAGCTCACACACAATCTCACACACAATCTCACACACAACTACATTCAAAATCTTACACACAGCCGCACTCACAATCACACACACAATCCCACACTAATCCATACGCACGTACTGTCAATCACACACATGCACAATGGCACAAGCAGGTAGGCAGGTCACAGCACTGTACTGGGATGGGGAGGTCGTCACCCTCCTTGGTGGGACGGCTTCCTTTCCCAGGAGGCCCCCAGACCCGTGAAGATGCTACAACACCCGCCGTCAACTAAACCCAGCAGAACCTGCAGGAAGTTCATTTCATCAAGACACCTCTAATTTCAAACGTCTCCCTCCACCCCACCTGGATTACTCTCTGCTGCCTCCCCCACACTCGTACCGTTTCCCTGGCAACCTGCAGCACAGCTGCTGCTCCGAGTTGCGACCCTTGGGGCTGCCTCCCTGGCTCCAGGTACGAGATGGCTGGGTCACGCACCATCTTCTTGCTAGGCCTGAGCACGACTGTCAACGTTGGAAGCAAAAGAGGGTATGGCCCAGTCCAGATGTGCCAGAGGCCACCAAAGCCCTCAGGCTGTTTCCTCAACATCTGCTTCTCTCCATCTCTCTTGCCTGTCAAAAGCGCAGGCCTGGCAAGGAGATGCTTCCCTGTTTCAGGAACCTTCATGCACAGAGGCAGGTGCCTCGGTGACCATGGGGGAAGTGAGCTGAGGAAATATCTGGATTCCAGCCACAGGTCTGCCACTTCCTGGCTGCTGGAGCTTGGGAAAATTCCTCATCTGTGAAATAAGAACTTTATACTTTGGAAGTTCCACCCAGCATAACATTCTGTGGTCTATTTCACTCTCTACAACCCCTTAAATTTTGCTGTCAGGAGACTGAGTCCCCCCCCCAAATTTGAATTCTTTCAGAAAACTCCAACCACAGGCCTAAAATTAAACTCCAGGTCCCACAAGCCAAAATCACGTAAAGAGAGAGGACCCCTCGAGCTCATAGCTTCCCCTTGTAGGAAACCTCTCCTTGAAGGTCTGCACCTGCACTCCCAGCCTTCCCCCTGCACGACGTTGGCGTTGGGGATCCACATGGACACATCCAGATTGCAGGAACCTTTGTGGAAAATGCAGCAAGTGTGGGGAGTTTTCAGGAAGCTGCCTCTGGCCGGAGGAGGCAGGAAGGAGGGGAACAGTAATGAGGTCGACTGAAGGACGCCCGTAAGAGGTCAAAGGATCATTCATGCACGGTGTGACCAGCGAGTGAAAAGCCTTCACCACGGCTCTCTGGCCAGCACGTCTACAAAGGAGTGAATTAAGGAAGATATTGACCCAAAGTGCTGCAATCATTTGGGCTAGCTCATTAGGCCCTGGCAAAGCCTGGGGGCCCAGAAGTGGGAAATCAGAAAGACAAATAAAAGTCAATGTCCCATCCCTTGTTTCAGTGGGATTTTTACCCACCTGGGGAATTTGATGCCCTGTGGAATGTGTGGTTAATGGTCCTGGAGGTTGCACTGTACTCAGGGGACAAACATTTCAGCTTCTACTTGAGGGTCCAGTGCTCCCCCCAGCACACCCAAAACTACATTGCAGGCTGCTGGGGAGGAAGGACACCAATGAGGGTTCTAGCTGCAGCACAGGGGTCTGTGGTTGGGCTCCAAGAGACAATCCAGCACCTCCGGTGGGGGGTCCGACACCTGGAAATGAGAAGGCCCAAGATCAAGCTGAGGATGGGATTCCAGGCAGCTCTGATGGGGACTTCTTTTGGCTTCAGGCCTTGCAAAAACCCTTTAAAAGTGTTTCCCTTGACTGGCATTGAAGGCCGTTTGTTTTCTCCTCTGGATGAACATGTGATTTTCTCTTCCCCTGCCCCATACAGGGCTCAGCAATTACAGTATGTTCTTGAAGCCTGGGCAGATGGGCAGGAGGGGGGCTGCACCCCCTGTGCGCTCCACCTCCCTTCCCTCCTGCCCAAACTCTGAAATTATCAACTAGCACTTCAGGGAGAGCCACGATACCTGGCCAGTAGCAATCGGAAGAAGCAGCCTGCTTTTCCCCTTAACCATCTCTTCTTAAGAGCGAATGCTTAGACCCACAGTCACTGAATTATTATAATAACAAAAAACAGTCCTGAACTGTCAAAATGGGAATTCTCTCCCAAGAAGGGCACACAGATTTGCCACAACTCACTCTCTAAAAGGTCACCAGCACCACAGAAGTCTTGTATGTCCCACCCAGATGGGAACTGAGAGATCAAAGCTGAACCGGCCCGCGGACTTGGTTGTGCATGACAATCAGAACAATTGACTGGGCCACCTGGAAAACAGCGTTGAGAAGGACTCTGAGGGCAAGAGAGCAAGAGAAGAAGAGGGGTGGCTCGCATGCCGTGTGTTTGCCCCCGTGAGTCAGTGCAGCATGGTGGTGCCCGGGCCCAGGTCCATGCTGGTCAGGAGCTCAGGCACGTGTGGTAGATAGAATAGTGCTCCCCGAAGACATCCACATCCTAATCCCTAAGCCTGTCGATGTGTTGCCTTTCATGGCAAAAGGAATTTTGCAGGTGGCATCAGGTGAAGGATGCTGAGATGGGGACATCTTGGAGTACGTGGATAAGCACAGCGTAATCACAGGTCCTCATGAGTGGAGGCAGAGGGGTCAAAGAGAGAAGGTGACAGCATGGTGGAAACAGAGACTGGAGCAATACACTTTGAAGACAGAGGACGGGGCCGCAGCCCAGGAGTACAGGAAGCCCCTAGAAGCCGGAAAAGACGAGGAAATGGACTCTCCTCTGGAGCCTCCAGAAGGAACCAGCCCTCGCAAGATCTTGACTTCAGTCCAGTGAAACTTATTTTGGACTTCTGGACTCCGGAACTGTAAGAATAAATTTGTGTTGTTTTAATCACAGGGAATCAATTTGTGCTGTGTAAGTCTGTAGAAATTTGTCACAGCAGTGATAGGAAATGAATACAGCAGGTTGCTTATTCTCCGGGTGTCTCAGTTACCTCATTGGAAAAAAAAATGGGAATAATAATATCTACCTCAGATGGAGCTTTCAGGACAATTAAATGTAATATAATATATGTAAATCACTTAGAACAGCATCTGGCACCCAGTAATTCTCAATAAATATTAGCTATAATTATTCTGATCCAACTGCTTTATTTTATAGGGGAGAATATTAAAGTCCAGACAGGGAATGTAACGTACCAGGGGTCACAATGACACAAGGAGGAAATGTGGTCGGGCCTACTGCGTTACTCTTGAAGACCAGCTCTCTTATTTACGAAAGGGACATGGGAGCCACAGAAGATTCAACTGTTCTAGGTGATGGAGGAAAGAAGACGCAGAACTGAAGCACATTCTGCTGCTAAATGTGTTGTTCTACGGATCCGTAACAAATCTACCTCCAGTGTCAACCCACCCTCAGAGAGCTACCTTCAATAGGTGAAGAAGCTGGGCTCCTTCCTACCCCTCCAGTCCAGCAATGAGCTCCATCCCCTCGAGTGAGCAGCTGACAGTGAACTTGGCACACGGTTTGCCCACCGGGAGCCATTTGTTAGTGTTCTAGGTTCTCACTGTGCCTTCCACCAGTGGTCCACACTTGGCCCCCAACTTGGGTCTTTCATTACCAGAATCTGTGCCACTGTCGGAATCACGATTTCCAACACCCCAGTGCCCCACCACCTGGCAAGTTCACCGCCACCTTCCTCAGCCTGGGCCTGACCCTGCCGCTTCCTCTCCAGCATCACCCCTTCTTGTCGCTACCTCTTGCCTGCTGGCTCAGCCTGGATCCCGTGGTCCCTCATGGGAACATCTGCAAGTCAAACAGTCTGCGGTCTCTAGCTGTGTCTCCCTTTGGCACGCTCACCTGAAGCCCCCAGTCCATCGCCTTCTCTGCACCTGCGCACAGCAGCTGGACTTTCCCAGGAGCAACTGCACCATGGAGCTCATCGGTTTCCCTCTACACTCATACTCACAAAACTCCACCGGGCACTCCGTCGGGTCAAGCAGCCCCTGTTCGTGTATTTCGAGGAGTGGACAGCCCCACCCCTCTGCTTCCAGGCTAGAGACAGTAGCCACAGATGGTAAAAACACAGGTGCTGGGATTGAGCCACTCAAGTTCAAGTCCCATCTGTACCACTTACCAGCTATGGGGTCTTAATCAAAGAACTCAGGCTCTCTGGGCTTCAGCTTCCTCATCTGTTCTTCAAAAGGTTGCACAAATTAATTAATAAACTTAAAGATTTTAGAGCAGAGATTGGCACAACATCAGCATTCCAAAAGTACAAGCAATTGTTACTATTTTCAAAACTCTCTGCACTCCATCCTACCCTGTGATGGTCTCACCTCCAATACCAGTGAGAACATAGAGCCGGCAGATGGGAGCTTTCTTGTCCTCCGACCGCCAGATTCACGCACCCGCCGGTATTACCACCCATTTTCTCTTTCTTCCTGCTAACACGAGGGAATTAATAGCTCCTTCCTCTGCTGAAGGCCAATGTCTCCCCACTCCACTGGGGGGTTCCACTGTTATTCGACTGGGACAGAAGCAGAGACTGCCAGGCTTTGATGGGCAAACTTCCAACAGGGCCCCTCCCTTCTTCCGTGGTAAGAGAAACCCCAGGTTTCAGCTGAGCACATAGATACTAAGAAAAAAAATATGGTATTTCCTGGTGGCCTTGGCAGCTCGGCACGGCCATGTGGCCAAGTTCTGGCTTATACAACCAGAAGGGAAGTGATGGGAGCCACCTCTGGGACGTACCCTGAGAGGGACAGGCTTGCTCCATCCTGATGCTTGGAGTGTGGACACAGTGGCAGATTGTCCCAGACGCCAAGGAAAGGGACCCTAGAGATGGTGAAAACAGGTGGTAGGAAGGAGCTGGGTCCATGAACAGCCTTGCACAGGAAAACCACCATTCCAGCCCTAGAAAGATTATCTTGGGCTGTTAATTGGAAAGGAAATAACCGTCTTTCTTATTTAAGCCACTGCTATTCAAGGTTGCCCTTACTCTAATTACTACACTCAACTCCTCCTGGATTCCACTCCTCTGTGTGTCCTTTCTCCATCTCCAGTCTCCTACTTTCTACTGGACAGAGCTCGGTGGCATACACCAGACACAGCCTGGTGTCTTCCATCTGCAAAAGGCACACCCCTGGTTCCATATACCACTGGTGCCACTGCTTCACTCCCTTTCCAAGCAGCACTCCCTGAAAACATCGTCCACACCCTTCCGCTCCCTCTCACCCACCTTTCACCCCACCCAAGTGGCTCCAGTCCCTGAGTCCCACTGACACTGCTCTTCCCGAGGCCACCGATGACTCCCGTGTTGAAACCCCAATGCGTGTTGTCCTGTTCTCACACTGCGTAACCTCTCCACGGCTTTGGACAGAGCGAGTTACTCCCCTGCTTGATACACTCTCCTCTCTAGCTTCTGGAACACCAGCTGTCCTGGACTTGCTCCCGCCTCCTTCCTGCTCAGCTTCTTTCTGGGATTCTTCCCATGCTCCTCCTTTCTAACCAACCTCGAATTTGGGATGCCTCCGTACTTACTGCTAGCTCAATATTCTCTTCCTAGGAGGCTTTGCCCCCATCACTTCCATTACTCCCTGGATGCAAACAGCTCTCACATCTATATTTCAGCTCAGGCTGCTCCGGAGCTCTGACATGTATCTTCAAGGCACACGGGACAGCTCCTTTCAGATGCCCCTAGTATGACAGGTCCAAACAGAAGTCTTAATTTCCAGCATCCAGGACTGGACACTGACCACCCTCTTCTACTCCATTGAATGGCACCACTATATTCAAATACATGGGATCCAGCTCCATTACTCCCTTTCTTCTACCCCCACATCCAATCCATAAACAAATTAAACCCCACTGGTTCCACCTCAAAATCTCTTTGGTAGCCCTCCCATTTCCTGCATGCCCCTTCCCACCACCTGCTCTAAGCCCCTAGCCTCTCTCCTCCCTGGACTACTCTCATAATCCTAACTAGTCTCCCTTAGAATCTTGACTAGTCTCACTCTTCTTTCCCCTCCACCCATTCTCCCAACAGCAGCCAGAAAGACCGTTTGAAACTATAGAGATGACCATGTCATTCCCGAGGGTCCACTCCACTGGGGGCTTCAGCTGGCCCTCCCCACAGCCTGTGGAACTCTGCACGCCCCGGCCCTCCTTGCCAGACTGTCCCCTCACACCCCTTCCTCTACTCCATGGGATTCACACTGGTCTGACAGTCCCCAGAGCACATCAAGCCCTCTGCTTTCTCCAGGCCTTTGTTACTTGTTGTTCCACTGCCTGGAAGTGTTCTCCTGGCTTCCTTTCAATCCTTTAGGTCTCAGTTCAAATGTCACCTCCTCCAAGTGGCTTGCCAAGATTGTCCCTGCAATCTTCTATCATTTATAAAACCATTTATGACATCATTTATTGCATCACCTGCTTTACTTATTACACTGCCTCCCCATCATCTATGATATCTCCTCTATTTCCTTTATAGAATTCACAATAATTTGTAATTTGGATTATGTACTGGAATGTTTGCTTTCACTGTCTGTCCCCACCATGGAACATAAGTTGCACGAGAGCAGGGATTTAAGCACATGCCTGAGACTTAGTAGGTGCTCAAGAAACACTAGGAGAATGCATGAATGCTCATTACTTAGGACCATATAGTTGTGATTCTAGTTCATCAAGAGAAGAATGATACAGTAGCCTCCTCCCCGCCCCATCTGAGGTTTTGCTTTCCATGGTTTCAGTTACCCACAGTCCAAAAATATTAAATACAGATTTCCAGAAATAAACAATTCATAAGTTTTATATTGCACATCTATTCTGAGTAGCGTGATGAAACTTCCTGTCCACCGGGATGTGAATCCTCCCTTTGTCCAGCATCTCCACACTGTCTTCTACCCACCCATTAGTCACTCAGCTATCTCCTTATCAGGTGGACTGTCCTGCTATCACTGTGCTTGGGTTCAAATCAACCTTATTTTGCTTAATAATGGCCCCATACTGCAAGAGTAGTGATGTTGGCAATTTGAATATGCCAAAGAGAAGCCGTAAAGAGCTTCCTTTAAGTGAAAAGGTGAAAATTCTTGACTTAAGAAGGCAAGAAAAGAAATTGTAGGCTGAGGTTCCTAAGATCCACAATAAGAATGAATCTTCTATCCCTAAAATTGCAAAAAGAAATGCATGTATAGTATCTATAGTGTTTGGTACTATCCTTGATTTCAGGCAGCCACTGGGGTCTTGGAACATAGCCCGTGTGGATAAGGGGGCACTACTGTATTTGAATTTCTTAGTTTCATCTGATGTCAACAGTAGAGCAAAACATACTGTCCCACTTGGGAATGAACTTTGAGAGACTGAGAGTGAGCTTCTGTTCATTAAATTGGCAAAAAGGAGGAGCCTTGCACATGAGAGCAACCCGCTGTGGCCCCGTCTCCTGCCTCTACAGCTCCCACCCTCTCCCTGCCCCCCATCTAGATGCCTAAAGGCCTGGCGTGGACAGGACACAGCCCTCACACCGCACAGAGCTTTAGGGACATGCCTAGGGACAACTGATTTAAATTAAAAACAAAAACAAGGCTGAGATGAGAGTCAGTTGGATGCTAGGCTAGATAAACGCAGGGAAGACTGCAGACTGTCCTGGGGGCTTTGGGGATCTCTGAGGACAATGGTGGAGCTTGTCAAGCTGACCTCCCATTAATGTCACATCCACAACATTAACAATAACCAGGACAATTCATGCCAACTGCCCAGCGTGTGTCAGCACTTGCATTCATTTGACAAGTATGACCTCGTTGAATCCTCCAGACATATCTAACAGGTAGTTGTCCTTAACCCTACTGCACCAGAGACCTTGCTGAGGCTGGATGTAGGTGGTCCCCAAGGTCACAGAGCTGGTGAGCTACAAAGCCCGGCCAGCATCATCACTAAGCTCCAGGTCTTTCCACAACATTGTGCCAGCTCCCACTCGGGAATTTTTGTGTTCTGGGTCTGAGTCTGAGTCTCAGTGCTAAAGACCCCAAGAGAGGAGTGTAACAGTACTTCTGAGTAAGCCCTGGCTCTACCCAATTTCCTCAGCCATGCTCTCAGGGAAATAGTGGATCACTGTGACTTTTCCCCCAAAACCTGTCCTCCCATTCTTTCCTATCTCAGCGAAGGGCACCACCAAAACTCTAGAAATTATCCTAACTCCACTGGAACGTGTAGAAGGGTCCTTGACAGCACACTTCCCTCGCATGCGACCCATCAACTGGTCCTGTGACCTACGCTCAAACGTTTCCTGAATCCGTCTCCACTGCAATTCCACAGTGCCGGGGCTGAGCCACCATCACTGTCATCGGACCTGCTACGAAAGGCTCCTTGTTTCCATATTTCTTGCCCTCTCCAGAATGCATTCTCCATAGCGGAACTGGAGAAACCTTTTAAAAATATCGTGCCTCCTGCTTAACACCCTCCAATGATCTAACCACACTTGGAATTAAATCACAGCCAGGCTTATAAATCCCACCAGAACTCCGCAAGTTCATCTCCTCCCGTCACCTCCCCCCAACCCCGACACTGGTCTCTGGCTCCTCAAACTCACCTGGTTCCCTCCCATTTTAGGACCCTTGCTCTGTCTAATCCCCCGACCTGGAATTTTCTTCCCAGGTTCTGTGCATACCGTCCCCTCTGCCGCTACCAATGCAAACGTAACCTCCTGACACAGGCTGCTCTGGGCTGACTTGTGTCTCCCCAAAACTCATGTGTTGAAGCCCTAACCCCCAATACCTCAGAATGGGACTGTATTTGGAAATAAGGTCTTTAAATAGGTAATTAAGTTAAAATGAGGTCTTTGGGGTGGGGTGGGGGACTGGGGAGATGTTGGTCAAAGGATACAAAATTTCAGTTGAACAGGAGGAATAAGCTCAAGGGCTCTATTGTATGACATGGTGACTACATGGTGACTATGTATTATATACTTGAACATTGCAAAGAGAGCAGATTTTAAGTGTTCTCACTGCACAAATATGATAAATCTGTGAGGTAATGCATATGTTGATGAGCTTGATTTAGCCATTCCCCAATGTACGCATACTTCAAAACACCATGTTGTACATCATAAATATTAGGCAATTTTTATTTGTCAGTTGAAACAAATATTTTTTAATTGAGATATTGAGGATGGACCTAATCCAATGTAACTGATGTCCTTGCACACAGAGGAGACTGGGATGCAGACGTGCACACCCGCACAGAAACGTCCATGTGAAGACACACTGAGCAGTGGCCATCGAGGACAGAGGCCTCAGGAGAAACCAACTCTGTCGACACCTTGATCTGGGACTTCCACCCTCCAGAACTGTGTGGAAATGAATCTCTGTTGTTTAAGTGCCCCTCCTACCCCGCGTCTGCCGTACTTGCTACGGCAGCCCCAGCAAACTAATGCAGAGGCCTTCCCTGGGCACCCGGCCTAGAGATGGAACCTTCTAGCACCTGCCCCACCATGATTATGCATGGGCAGCACCACTGTGCTTCTTTCCCTGTGTGTTTATTTATTAGCTCTGCCCTCCCCGAGTTGTATGTAACCCCACAGCGCAGGGCTCTGCTCACGACTCCGTTGCATCTCTCACTACCGTGCAGGGCGCAGGGAGGTCCCCTAAGGAGCACCTACTGGAAGGAGGGAAAGTGATGTGCGCCCCAGTCTGTTCTAAACAGGACTCAAGAACTACAGGAAGGGAGGAAGTACCGGGGAGGCACCAGCAGAATAAAAATAAGCTGGATATCATCCAAATCACTGGAGAATAAAAGAGGCAAAAATAGGAAAAGAACTGAAGGGAAACAGTAAGGGAAGAATTTTTTTTTTTTTAAATGAGAAGCAAAAAAATGAAAGAACCAAGTATAACAGTTATCAAATAAATATTCATTGGCTTAACACCTTAGTGGCCTCCCACATAGGGACACAAAACAAAATCTTGCTATAAACTGTGTAAAAGACACATACCCCAAATATAATTATGTGAAAAGATTAACTACGAGGGAGGATCAAAGATATGAGAGAAAAATACAAACAAGCAAAACGTCAGGGCTGGCGATATTAATGTTATAAAGCTGGGAATTCAAGGCAGAGGGCATCAGAGATAACAGAGGCCACCCACAGCAGATACCGAAGCCCAGTGAGCCCTCACCTACCAGTACCAAAAAAAGAAAATACACTTCTAAAATATTATAAATATTGCAATATTTAATTGTTTTGACCTATGAAACCAGCAATTTCTCTTGTACAATATAGGAAAAAATAAAACACAATCACAATGGAAAAAATTAATGCATCTCTGTCAACTTCAATCAAGAAAACAAAAATAAATAACTATAGAAAAGATTTGAAGAACATGATTAACACACTTTCTTTTAATTATTAATATACTAATTATAATTAATATATAATTGATTATAATTAATATATAATTGATTATAATTAATATATAATTGTTATATATTAAGTATATTATTTTAAATGCCTATATCATAGTTAAAATTTTTTTATCATATCATATGCCATATATACAAAAAAAATTGAAAATTCCCAAAACTGGGCATACTATAGGTCATATACTCGATCCAAAATGCAATCAAATTAGACAGGAATAACAAAATATGAACAAACAAAAAAGGTGAACCAATGGAAATTTAAGAACCAAAGTCTTTGCTGAGTAATCCTTGGGTAATAATTCAAAACAAAAACCACAGATATTTAGAACATACAAGTAACAAAAATATTATATACATCTACTCTGCAGGTTCAGTTATAGCTACCCTTAAAGAAGAATTTACAGCTTTAAGTTCTCTTAAATTTAAGAGGAAACAATAAAAATAAAATAATTAGGAATCCAACTCTAATTTGTGTACTAACCGGTTCTGCGAAAGAACTAATTAAATCTTTGGCAACTCCAGTCAGAAGTGCGAGAAAGCACAAATATGCAGTGAAACAAAAGAAAAAAGGTATATAATCTTTGATCCAGAGAGCTATTTTTAAATAACAGGAGGCCGTTTGCAGCTCTACACCAATAAACTGCACAGAATCAGAATGGTTTTCTTTGAAAGTATAAATTGCCAAAATTAATTTGAGAATGGAAAGGAAACCTAAAAGTTACAATAATGATAAAATAAAGTGAAAATATTGTTTATGTACAGATATTTATATGTATATTTATGTTTTAAAAGATTCTTGCCTAGGCAATTTCACAAGTGAGCTCCTTCAAAATTTCCCAAAACAGAACAAATTGAGGAGGGGTTGGTAAGGGAGCAGGAGAATGAACAAGCAAAAACCTTTCAACTCACTTAGCAAAGCTAGGGTAACCTTGACCTCAAACCTTAACAAACACACCTCTGAAAAATAATGATAGAGGACAGTTGAACTCATGTAAATAGAATCATATTCTAAATAAAATACTAGAAAATTGAACCCAGAATTATTTCAAAAGATGACAAGCTTTTGACAAATTTGGCTTTATATCCCAAGAATGAAGAATGTATCAGTGCTAATATATCATCATAGTAGCAGGTCAGAGAAAAATGTAAGTAATTGTTTGAATAGATACCTCCCAAGAAAGGCCATAGATAAAATTCAACATCCATTTGAAATTTAAAAATAAATCTTAATGAAAAGAAATAAAATATACCTCTTTATCATGATAAAAATATAATAACAAAAACATCTGTTGCGTGTTTACTGTTTGAAAGATTCTGTGTTAAATGTTTTATGATATTTGCTTATCCTCAGTTTAGATCAATTATAAACCAACAGTCACATCAGGCATAAAGGACCATGAACAGAACCATTTCCACCCAAGTTAGAAGCAAAATGCTGATGCCAGCTATTCTCACCATCATGTAGCCTTATTTTGGAGGGATAGCTAGTGCAATCAGACAAGAAAAAGAAATAAAAGATAAGATTACTTAAAAGAAAGAGACAAAATTATCATTATTATTAAGTGATGAAAATACTGATCTAGAAAACCCAAGAAAATCAATGGAAGAAAACAGTGAAAATAATAATAATTTTCAATAAGGTTGACAATGACAGAATTCCTGTCCAAAAAAAAAATTAATAAGCAATAGTTACTTGAAGAGGAAAGAGAAGAGAGAAGAATACAATGATCCTAGTCACAATTATGGAAAACTATATAAAATACCTAGTGTTTTTCAAAGAGTGTGAGAAACCCATGTGAGTCAAACATAATACATTCACTGAAGGACAGATATAAAATGCTTGTTCCCGAACATGAATTCCTGGTATTATAATACAAACTGACCTAAAAATAACCTATTGTATAAAAAATTCAGTCAAAAATAAAAACTAACTCCATTGCATTTTTATTTTGACAAAATAATTCTAAAGTTTATACAGAAGAAATAAAAATAACACTGCAAGAATAATTAGGCATTCTCCTGGACTGCTCACAAATTGCATAAGTGAGTGTAACCAATGTGAAAAATAACTTGGCATTTTAGATTAAAAGTCTTTAAAGATGTACACAGCCTTTGACTTACCAATGACACTTTTAGCAATTTATCCTAAGATAAATAAATAATTACACAGGTATGCAAAATTTTTTTAAGTTATTTACTGCAGCATGTTTTCTAACAGTGAAAAAAAAGAGTTCTATCTCCTACGCCCAGCAGCAAGGCACCCACCGAATAAATTATACTACAGCCCCATGGAAAGCTCCTATGCAGCAGCAAAAAGAGATTTTGTAACTGGCTGGGTATTTGGTGAGATTAAGAAAATATTGATAATTGCTTTAAATGAGATAATGGTACGTGGATGTGTTTTTTAAAGAGCCTTTTTCTTTCAGAGACTCAACCTTCAATAGTCACAGATGAAATGATGTGATATCCGGAATTTACTTCAAAATAATCTGGGTACCAGTGGTGCGTGTATGGCTGAGGGTTGTAGCAGGGTTATAGATGAATACGATTAGCTCTGATCTGACAATTTTTGGAGTTGGGTGATGGTATGTGGGAATTCATTGTACATACTGTTAATATTATCTCTATTTTTACATATGTTTGAAATTTTCCATAGCAAAAAAAAAAAAAGCTGTTAAGAATAAGGATCTACATGTGTATTCATTACTATGTAAAGATATTTATGAGATATATATATAATGAAGTGAAAAAAGCAAGTTTTGAAATATTGTACAAAGTAGAATCTCAGTCTAAAAATAAAGACCAAAATGTAAACCAGCAATTTTGAGTACGATTATGAGTAGATTGTTTTTTCTTTTTGAATGTTTTAGAGACGGGGTCTCACTGTCTTGCCCAGGCTGGGTCACAGGTATAATCATAGCACACTACCGCCTCAAACTCCTGGTCTCAAGCAATCCTCCCACCTCAGCCTCCCAAGAAGCTGGGACTACAGGTGCACCACAGCACCCAGCTGTTT
>CM052441.1:104029518-104116092 GCA_028533085.1 Varecia variegata
GGAACAAGCCCTCACAGCTGAGCCTTATCTGGGAAGACTGACTTCTAAGGTGCACGTGTTGCCTATGAGACTGTGTGCCAATTAAACCTGAAACTCGGTGAATATTTTCTGGGAATTTGCTCCTTGTTGATTGCCTATCAGTAAAAAGCTACCTGTTTTAGCAAAGTGCCACCATGTTCAGCATCCTGACCTGAGCAGCAGGCCACAGGGCCAGCTGGGGAGGGCTCGGTTAAGAAACCAGAGAATTGGGTCGTCCCGGGGTAGCATCTCCTCAGGGCCACGCCGACTGTGGTGAGAAGAAGTAGGAGTGGAGACAGGGACAGAGCCCTGGATGAGGAGGACCTGGGTTGAACACACCTCTAGACTTCTTTGGTCTCAGTCTCTTCCCTTGAAGGATGGAGGGGACAATAGCTGTGTCTCATGACTGCTGTCGAGTTTCAATGGGATCATGGCAGTGAAAATGTAAAGTGCTACAGAAATATAACAGCACTGATGGAGTAACTAAAAAATAGAATAATTCCGAGGGACACCCAGATTATTTTATTAGAGAGCTTTGTTAAAGTGAGCACATAACCAGAAGCCACTCCTCCATGAAGAAGTCCTGATTTGAACCCATAAAGAGAGAGAAAAAAGTACACACAAAAGTGGACACTACGAGTTACCCACCCAATAGTCAATTTGTTCTTCTCCTTCCTTGCTAACAAAACTCACATTATTAGGGCAGCAATATGTCCAGCTAAATAAAGGTCAGTGGCGCTGCCTTTCCCCCATTCCTGCTGCCTGGAATGTAGATATAAAGCCTAGAGCTAGGGCAGCCATTTTGCAATTATGAGGTAACAAGCATAAGGATGGAAGGCAACCCTCTAAGGATGATGGAGGAGAAGATGGGAGAACTCTAGTTCTCTAAAGGCATTGCTGAGCAGCTGCACCAACTCCAGAAACAGCCTACCTTTGGATTTCTAACTAGGTAAGAAAATCAGCCTTTATTTGTTTAAGCCACAGTTGGTCAGTTTCTGATTATTTGAAGTTGAACATAACCCCAAATGATACAAATCACTTCCCCCACTATTTCTAGGTAAGGGGGCAGGGGGTTATGCATATGTATGTTGTGTGCATGTGTATGTACGTTTGTATATGTCCATGTGTGTGTTGGTTTTGAGGTGGAAATACAGGAGTCAGTTTTCCCATGGAGGTTTTTCAGTGAAGTACAAGAATTTCTGAGTAAAGAAAGCTTAGGAGAATCAAAATGGAACTGGGGAGCAACAACCCACCAAAAAACCTATCAAGTCTAAAGTGCAAACCACACAAAAAGCTCAGCCTAAAGAATTCTATAGAGTATTTACCGTATGCCTCCTTAATATCAATAGAAATATGAGGTAAGTTCCTACACAGCAACAGAACAAAATTGGAATTTCCTGATTAGTCACTAAAGTTTGTGTTATTAAATCCAAAACTGCACCTTACTTTCATTACATGCTCCTTCACTGGTTCAACAATATGGGTGTTTAGCAGCCACAAAATTATATAGCATCTATGTACTCAAAAAATATTTACTGAGTTCACAAGCATGGTGCTAGGGTTGTATGCTTTTTGCAGTATCTGCTGACACCCTTTTAATGTGACTGGCTTATTTTCCTTAATTCAGATTCAAAAGAACAGAAAAATTAGCATGTGTGTGCATTTATTCAGCATGAGGCTTTAGACCTGCTTGATTTTAATTCTGTGGTGGAGGAGTGGCTGTGCTGTAATAGAGGCAGGACAGAGAAGTGCAAAGAAAATCAGACCTTGAATCAAAAGATTCAAAAGTTCAAGTCTTGATTCTCAAACCTAGTGACTGTGTAATGGTGGACAAATTACTTAAACCTTCTGAATCTCCATACAGAATCGCCTATTAAATGGAAATAATTACTTCTTCCTCAATAGACTGATATGAAGATTAACTGACAAGCAATGCATACTATATACACATATACTTGTTTTTCATGGAGTGCTACATAAATGCAATGAATTATATATTGTCTAAAAGGGCCATAAGTAGCAGTTAATAATTATATGGGGACACTTGAAAGAGTTCAACCCTGAAAAGCATATTTTGTCTTATCAAATGATAAACTTGAAGATTCAGTTGGAACAACACCCCGGTCTTGTGCTCCAAGTTCAATGATCTTTGCTCTCCCCTAGACCAATGAAACTGTCCTGGAGCAACTCATATACAAATATCAGGACTATAAGCCTATTTTGAGCTCCCCATTCTATACATCCGAATGTGGAACGTGGCTTTGGGGGAAATAGCAGTGAATGCAGTGAATGCCTCCATCCAAATCCCAGTCTGCAGGCTGAGGGCTGAGCAAGGAGGCGCCTCCTCCCACCTGCTGCCTGACAGGTGCCCCTCTGGGTTGGGGGTGAGGAGATGCCTACTCACTTGTTCTCTGGGTTACAATCATGAAGACACAGTTTGACAGGAAATGAAAGAGACTGTGTCTAGTCCAAATCCTTTGCCCTCTTGCCCCTTCCTCGCCTTCTAGGGAGAAATAACTTTGTAGCTTGTGGAATCAGCTGTAGAACTGTGAGTGATGGGTGGACAAGAGGATTACAAAAGCAAGAGTGTCAGCTGGTTTACACAGTGGAGAGAGGGGATGCCTGCAGGGGTATTTGGGCTGAGTTTGTGAAGTTCTGAGAAAAGAGAGAGTTTGGAGAAGCAGTTTCTGTGGCTAGGAAAGGCATTGAGAGTGAGAAAGCTGAGGAAAGATTTTTTTAAAATATAATTTTCCATGTACCACAAATGTATCCAGATTCCTTTGGTTTTTCTTCCAAGAGAACAAGTAAAAATCTGAGTTGCTCTTATATATATATATTTTTTTTTTTTTTTTTTTTGAGCATTTGACTGTTTCTTCTTCAAATGTAACATCATGTCGAGACAGCTGGCTGAAGTTGCTTTGGCTTTGTGTGAGTTACATTTTGAGGATGTTCTGGGATCAGTGACATTTGCAGGTACTTTTGTTTCAAAAAAAATAGATAACCTGAACAGCTTTGTACTTATTTCAAAAATTGAACTTGCAGTTTAAAATCTTTCTATAAAAAATAAACAAAAACTCCAGACTTTGGTGGCTTTAGTGATAAATTCTACAAAAATTCTTCCACAAAATTGAAGAAGAGGGAACATTTTTCAACAGATTTTATGACTGTTTTTGCCCTAATACCAAACCAAACCAAAATGACATGAAAATAGAACTGCAGACCAATATACTTTATGAACACAGACATGAAAAGTTCTTGACAAAATGTTAACATATCAAATTTAACAATATATACAAATGAGAAAATATTATGACCCAGTAAGATTTATCCCAGGAATGCAAGGTTAGTTTGACATTTGAAAACCAATTAATGTAATTTTCCATGATAACAGACTAAAAAGAAAAGCTATATGATCATCTCAATAGATACAGAAAAAGCATTTGACCCAATCCAACATCCCTATTTCTCACAAAAACTATCCACAAACTAGCAATAAAAGGGAACTTTCTCAATTTGATAAAGGGTTTCTCCAAAAATCACAGAGCTAACATCACAACACAAAAGACTGACTCCTTTTCCCCTGAGATTAGAAATACGGTTTTCTCCACTTTGATTCGATATTATACAGGAGATCCTAGCCAGTGCAGTAAGGCAAGGAAAAGAAATAAAAGGCATCCATAAGAGATAAGAAAGGGAGAAACAAAACTAGGTTTATTTGTAGATGATGTAATTGTCTGTAGAAAGTTGTAGAGTCTGTGAAAAGCTAATAAACTAGTAAAGGGAATGTGCAAGTTTGCAGGATATGAGGCTATTATATAAAAATCAATCGTATTTTTATACACTAGCAACAAACAATCCGAAATGGAAATGCTCAGCTGTCCTAGAAGGAGAGTATGAATGTGAACTGTCATTATGGGGTTCCTTCAGGTACTCCCTTTGAGCACATCCTGACGTTCAAGGCCTCTGCATTCCATTTCTGACCCTCTTCTCTAACTTCCTCTCCCACTCTTTCCCCATGAGCCTGTTGCTTTAAAAGGGCAGGTGCATTCCCTATTCTGCCCGGCCTGGCCTGTCTACCTGACTGAATTCACCCCATTCTTACCTCGGCCAATCCCTCCCCAGCTTTCTGACCATCCAAATCTTAACTACCCTTTGAGGTCATAGTCAATATGCGGTACCTCTCAAACTGCCTCTCTGGACATTCCTGCCTCTGACACTGTGCCTGGTATGCAGCAGGCACTCAGCAAAGCCCCAGAGAATGCATGAACTTTCAGCATGTGCATGGCTGCCCACACACACCTGTTACCTGCACCCTTCAAATCACGCCAGTCCACGTGTCGTACTGCAGCCTCTTTCCAAGCACCAGAGCACGGCGCCTTTTTCCTAAGGATGCTAAATGAATATATCTATCATCGTGGTCTTGTGAACATTTTTAATCCTTGTACTGCCAGGCTATTTGGCTCTTTATGCGTAGACATCTTATTTACTCAGACAGTAAGGTCTCCACAGGCAGAGAATCCCATCATCTGTGCTGTTCATTTACATGGTATTTTCCACCATGCCTGGAATAGAGTGGGTTCTCAAGAAATATGATAGTTGAATGACAGATTAATGAAACTCAAACTACCTGGAGTAAATTTCAACCCTAGCCATCGTATATCCCAGAGGCAGTTTCAAAAACGAGCCTGCAAGGTACATAAGCAAACCTTAATGTGGCAACGACATCAACAGAAACGCTGCCACAGCTTGTTGATGCAGTGGCTCCTATGCAAGAACGTTTATACAGAAAAACATCCTGCTCCTTCTTAGAAAACAACAGGCTCAGAACACCCAAGCGGCCCTTCTGACTCATCTGACTCACTCGGGCCCACAGACCTGAGGTTGCTGGCCAGCCTCTGCTAAACGTTCATCACTCTCAAAGTCACCATGAACTGCCTTTATAGGAAAATCTAAGGAACCAGGTGTTTGCCCAGAGCAGCCCTGAGAGCATGAGCCTGCTAATGAAAACTGAAAATACAGGTCATTGCTGTGGCCTCGTCTCTCTCTCTCTCTCGCTCTCTCTCTCGCTCGCTCGCTGTTCTTTGCTGTTCTTGGTTACAGTGACCTTATGGCTGTGAATAAAAAATAATAGGGGTGTTGGAGACAATGCCTGACCAGGGGTCTTGGGGGAACTGGAATCACACGCTCTAGTAGCCACTGCAGGCACCGCCACAAACTGACCTTGAACAAGCCTCTCCCTAAGCTCCACTTACAGGTGACTCTAGGATTCCCATCCAACAGCCTCTGAGGAAGTGGCCCACATGGACCAAAGGGAACTGCAGAGTTCCCTGTCCTGAAAACCACGGACAGATTGGCCTCAGATAACTCAGATGACTGCACCACACTGATCCAGGCTCCATAACGACACCACCAAGCGCTACCATTTAGTGCACATCAACCACGAGCCAGGACTGTGCTTGTTACTTCATGTTTATGGGCTAGGGTCTCTACTAGGATCCAACAAGTTGGTATTGATATTCTCAGACAGAGAAAAGCAAGCAGAGGCTCAGAGAGGTCGAGCAACGTCTCTGCTCAAGGCTGCATGGCTCACCCACCCTTTCCACTACAGCAGTGCTTCTCTGGTTGTCCTGGAGCTGAAACTGTGGCCTGGTGAAGACCCGCAGCCCCCGGACTCTCACCCAGGACCTTTGCAAAGGGCTGCAGGAAATGTGCTCGTAGCTGAGCCGCAGGGACTCGAGCTAGCACCCAAAACTCCTCACTCGGGAGGGCCCAAGGGCAAGCATCACAGGACTTCGCTGTTTTCACTTCCTTCCACAGAAAACACGAGGCTGTTCCTCTGCCGCAAGGAAGCCCTTCCACGTCACTCTCAAATGGCCCCAAACTGTGCCCCAGTGTCCCTGTCCCCAAGCATTTGGCTGTGGTGTCCTCTGCCTCCCACGGCCACTCAGCTCCACCTTCCCGCCCTGCCCGGCCTCCTCCGAGGCCCCATTTCCTTTAATCTAATTCTTACGGGGAAAGAAATGCCACATTTATTAAAGTGCAGGCTTATCTATTTCATCACAGATCTAAGCCACGGTGATAAATCCCTAAGCTAAACACACACAAAGGCAAGACAAAGCTAGAATACAGATCAGAGCAAAGACGCAGGCAGGGCTGACTGTGGGCCTCAGCCCAGCAGCTGGCGGCTGCCCACCCACCGCGGGGTCTCAATCCAGGAGCGGCCGTTCCTGCCTCCTTGTAGGAGGGCGGGGGACGCGGCCGAGGCAACGTCCACATCGACGTACTTTCTGGATAGTCTGGAGAAACCTCCCCAGATGTTCTACTTAGGAAACACTGGCTTTGCTGCATCTTGTAAAACTTCTGAACAATCCAAATGTGTTGCCTTGTCTTCGTCCAGCACACGTGGGCTAGGATACTAGGTACGGGACAGCCAGAGCTCCTGGCATGAAGGTTCAGGGATCCAAAGGTGAACAAGACACAGCCTTTGATTTCAAGGAGCTCATTTGAGGACACAGAGGTGGGGACCTTCTGCAGAGGTTTCCCCAAATGTGTCGGCTTCGCTACTGGGGTAACATTCTGTGGCCTCCACGTCTGAATCAAAGGTAGACAAACACTACGCCTTTAGAGCTCTCACACATTTCTCCAGGAGTTCCCCACGAGCCTCCCCACCCTGGGCATTCACAGTCCATGTAGAGACACAACCACTCATGTTTACGTGAGAAACGCAGACGGTGGCCACAGCGGTTCTCTTCACCTGACAACTTTTATACCAATGGTTTCTGGTAGAAGCATTACACAGTCCCCTTCTGGGCCACACCGTGACACAGATTGTTAATTGTCCCCTATGAGCCATTCTTCTCTGGTCAAAGAATTCTCATATATTCACTGGTCACATGGCCACCTATAATAAAGCTACATTGGCTAATGTGACATAAGTGAGAGTGGTATGGCAACTTCAAGCAAGTGTCCCTAAAGAAATGAGGCATGATCTGCTTGGTCCTTTTTCCCTCTTGAGGCCTAGAATACAAATATGCCTGGAATGCACATATGATGGCAGGAGCTCATGCAGCCATCTTGGGCCATGACATGGAAGCCACATGCTTAGGAAGCCAGAGCAACCAGATAGGAGGAGGCTGGGCCCCTTATACTACAGAGTCTTACCATCCCTGGACTTCTTTTACAGAAGAGACAGAGAAATTTCCCTTTTGTATTGGCAACTGCTATTTTAGTTATTCAGTCACTTGCAAGCATACATAATCGTAATTGCTGCATCCTGTCTAATATATTAAATAAGAGCATTCATTCCGTCACTTATTTATTTAAGAAATAGTTACTGAATGCCTAGCAACTGCCAAGATCTGTGCAAAATGCTCTGGGAACTATGGATAAATACAGTGAGCAAAGGAGACGTGTCCCTGTACTTAAGGCACTTATATTCTAATGTGTCACTATTGATCTATTTAGCTCTGATGAAAGATATTCATGGCTACATTCAGGTCCAGATCCCTGGAAGAATAAAATCTGTACATGTACATGTGGGCGGTGGTGTGGAAGGGGAAAGAGGGAGAGGGGGGAGAGGGTAGGGAGGAAAGAGAGAGAGAGAGACACCAGATTCTTTGACTTCCCTTGTAATGGCTCTGGCAACATCTGCTGGAGAACTGGACACTCCAGCACAGCTCATCTGCCAACACTCAGACCTTTCCTAATTTTCTTTTCGATAAGACCTCTCAACTATTCACTCCAAGTGCTTGTACTGACCTGGCCATTCTCTTCAACCATTTGCTCTGGCCCAAATCCTTGGAGTCATCTGTGACTCCCATCTTCCCCTCACGCCCTCCATATGACCCATCAGCAAATGCTGTCATTTCTACCTTCAAATAAATCCCAAGCTCTTTATTAGATATGACTATTAGAACAATGAAAAGTTTCATAAATCTGGATATTATATCAGGGTTATGTAAGGGAACATCCTTGAACTGAGAAGATACATGCTGAAGTAGTTTAGGTATGAAGAGTCACAGTATCTGCAACTTATTCTCACGTGGTTCAGTAATGATGACGGTGATGATGATGGTGTTGATGACAATAATGGTGGTGGTAGTGGTGATGATGGTGATGATGATGACGATGGTGATGATGGTGATTATGGTGATGATGATGATGATGGTGCTAGGGCTGCTGCTGCTCCTGCTGATAGTGATGATGATGGTGATGATGGTCATGAGGATGAGGATGAGGATGGTAACAATGGTGGTGATGATGATGGTGATGATCAGGATGGTGATGGGGATGATGATGATGATGGTAACGGTGGTAGTGATGATGCTCATGATGGCGATGATGATGAGGAGGAGAAGAAGGAGGAGGAAAAGGAGAAGGAGGAAGAGAAACAGAGACATAGAATGTTAACAACTGATAAGGGCAGATAAGTGTTCCTTGTATCATTCTTGCAAATTTTCCATTGGTTTGAAATTGTTCAAAATATGAAGTTAAGAATAAATAAACCCTGAAAAGAGTCTTTTTCGTGTCCTCCGTCATGAACATCCCAGTCCAAGTCTCCATCTCCCTCCCAGCACCCACAGGAGATGCAATAGCTTCCGCCTCCCACCCCTGCCCTCTGCTTCTGTCCCTCCAGGGTCCTTTCACAAGATGGCAGCTGCGGTGATTATTCAAAAACACATGTCAGATCCTATCACTCCTCTGCTGTAAGCCCTGCAACAGCTCCCACCACACTCAGCGTGAAACCCAAACCTCGTGTGGCCAAAAGACCCCACCTCTCTGACTTTATCCACTAACGTGTTTCTGCCCCAGCTCTCTCCTCTGGCCACTTTGGTCTCTTGTTCCTCAGACACAACAGGCAGGATCTCACCCCCTCCCTGAACACTCCTCTTCCAGAAAGGCACATGCGGCTCGGTCACTTGGGTCTCTGCTCCAGTGTCCCTTCCACAGTCAAGCTCCTTCCTACCACTTCCTATCACTTCCTACTTTCTTTCCCTGCTCTATTTGTCTGCAAAGCTCTTGTCATGACCTGATTTTAGGTATATGTCTATGGGTCTATTTTCTGTCTCCTCTAGCTGAATATAAACACCCTGAGACTAGAGACAGTTTTGTTCACTGCATCTTCAGTGCTTGACACCCAGTAAAGAACCAAAATCACTTGAATAAACAAAGGGATCAGGGTATCTTGAGTCGCACCCAACTTCCCCTTTTCTAGCTCTCAGGTGCTGCAGTGGGCTGTGGTCCTTACATCTCCTCCTCTGCGAGCCTCTTCCCTTAGGTTCTCAAAACCTTCCTCTCCAAGCCCCATTGGAGGGTCCAGCCTCGCCCCATCCCCATGTCATTAGCCCAACTGAGCCATATGCGGAGCCATATGTAGGAGCCCCCGCCCCTTCCCGAACTACTCCCGTCCCACCCCGCCCCCAGGGACACAGCCCGTATGTTTAATGAAAGAAAACAATTCCCCCTGCTCAGAGCAGCCTTCTCCACTAGTACACAGAGTTCCAGTTCCTTCCTGGCCTTTGTCCCAAATCTTTAATCACTGCTGTCTGTTTATAGAAGAGCCACAACCAACCTTTCCAAAGGAATTGATCACTGTGCCCTTTTGCAAACCGCTGGTCCCTTAAGCATCTCTGGTGGGGGCCAATTTACCAACCTCCATGAACACCCTTCACCCTGCTCCTCACCCAGGAACTCCTACCTGCCCTCAGGCACTCTGCGATGCCCACCCAACCACAGCAGCCTCTCTCTGGACGTTCTAAGCTGGTGGCCTGTAATTTTGGCGGGGCACCTGCATGACAATTATCTTCTTGTATCGTCTCATCTTTCTGCTCTGGGATTTAAGCTCCTGAAGCCAGGACCACGTCCTATCCATCCTCTAGCTCCTGTGGCACCTAACAAAGAGCTCGGCACACAGTGGGTGCATGGTATCTAGTTATGGTGGCTCGATGCCGCCGCTGCCTCCATCTTTGGTTCCCAAGCATCCTTTACTCTGTAGACGATGGACGTTGAGACCCCTGGTGAAGAGACCCCTAAAGGCCACTGGGATGGCGGCTGGGCTCCTCCTCCCCTGAGAACTCCCCCACTCCATAGCCCGAGGGCTGGGTGCATGGCCTCTCTCCCTTGCGTCCTGCCACCGGTGGCTTGCCCTGCCCTGCACCCTCCCGCTCTTGTCACTGCACCGTGCTCTGTCGGTTCCTCGGTTTTGCCAACTCACGGAGGTAATTTCAAATTCTAACCCTGTCCTCGGTGCTTGGCTTTCCCTCTCACCCGCACCTCATTTTGGGAACAGCCGGAACGTGTGCTAAATCCTCCTGCTCCCCGGCGTGGTGGTGAGTAATTAGCGGGCCAGCTCAGTGACTCTTTCTCCCCGGGCCATATGGTGAGAACAGGCTCTGCCTGCCCCCCCCACTCAGGCTGCCTCCTCGGAGGTTGGGGCAGGGGCTGGTCCTCACTGGCCAAGCTGGCCAAGCCGGGGCAGCAACCAGGCAGGTCGAGACCCTGGGGGACGGGGGGAGGATGTGTTGGGCACAGCCAGCCTGGCCAGGGCAAGGGCAGCTCCTCTGGCTTCTGGAAGGCTCTGCTTCTGGGCATACCTGTTCTTAAAGCAATCCTGTGCTGGGAGAAGCCACTTACCTCCCAGGATTGGAACACAGGGGCTTAGGACTCTCTGAGTGGCATGAAATTGAGAAGTGGGAATTAACCCTTCCTCTCAGGACAAGTCTGGCATTGAGAATGGAATGGTGGTTTGGCCATGGGCTTTGCCTGGGCTCTGACCCTGGGGTCACAGAATCCTGAGAGAAGTGCAGCTGGTAAGACAGTAAGTTCCAGATCGGGCTGCCTAGGGCAGATCTGCGCCCTGTCACTGACCAGCTGTGCACCTGTGGATGGGCTGCACTGTTACTTCATGCCACTGTGGCCTCCTGCCTACCAGGATGGTGACAGTGCCCACACGAGGATACCTAAAGTAAGGATCCTAGCACAGAGCCTGCACATTCAGCCCTCAACAAAAGCCAGCTGCTGTTCTTATATTGCCTAAGAAAAATAGGACCTCAGAAGTTGCTAGGTCAGCCTCCCTCTCAAGCTGCCTAAGTAGTCCCCAATCCTGCATAAAATTGTCATGGAGTGAGCAGCTCACTGCCTGGCCAGGTGATCTGTCTTCGGGCTGAGGGGCTCACATCATGGGAACACCTGCCCTTATGCAGAGCAAGCAGCGGCCCCCTGTGGCGTCCTCCCTGCAGCCCCAGGTCCATGCACCTGGCCAACCAGGAGCGAGTGTAGACCCACAGCCTCAGGACCGGCTTCCCGTCGCTGGAGGGGTGCCCTGTCTGCACCTCTGGTCAATTGGACTGCAGGGCTTGAGCTCCAGGGTCAGTCTGCCTGTGTTCAGAGCCCAGCCCAGCCAGCCCTCTCCCGGCTGTGTGATTTGGGTCAAGCTTCTGATGCCCACTGGGCCTCGGTTTCCTCATCTACAAAGTGGGCATGATGATAGTGGCTGCCTCATAGGGTTGTTTATAAGATTTAAATATCAACTTGTAGAAAGCACTTTAAAAAGGTACTGTCAGTTGTTAGTATTACTTAAAGGACGGGGTTCTCAAGCTTGCCAGCAGCTTTGTCACCCTCCCTGGCAGGCAAGGGGCGTGGGTGTCTACAACAGGACATGGCACCTCAGGGTACCACGCTCAGGGAACCACGCTCACCGTACCACCAGAAGAGCAGGCGTGTCACCTCCCTGGATCTGGATTCGAGGTTCTTTCAATGCAGTCTGATGATGTAGCTGTGCCCAGAGCTGTCGACTTGCTCTGTTTGTTCACACTAAGCCCTCATGACTCTCTCACGCGGCCTCTGCTATTCTCCCTGCAGGACTTACTGGGTCTCCCGACCCAAATACGGATTTTTATGGTGCTATTCATTTTGGCTCTGAGTGAGGCACTGGGGACTGCGGGGTGGGCAGGACTGACTCTGGACTTGCCTTAGAGAGGACGGATAGCCCAGAGGTGGTTAACTCAGTCAGTGCTCACAAGAACACATGTGGGAGATGTTATTATCCCTGTACAGACCAGGAAACTGAGGCAGGGAGTGTTAAGTGAAGTGGTCAAGGCCCCAGGGCGAGTAAAGGCAGGGCTGGGTCTGAACCTGACCAACTCTCCCGATCAGCCCATCCCACTCCCTCCCTGCAGTGACGCGGTGCCATCAGGGCACAGAAGGGGGACGCCCCCAGGCAGGAATCAGAAGCGGAGTACTGGCGCTGCGGCGGGGAGGGTGCCCGGCAGTGAAGTGGAGGGGGCGGGCTCAGGAGCAGGTGGGAGGAGAGGATGATGGAGACGCAGCAGGTGTGGACAACCGTTTTGCAAAGGTGGCTGTCAGGGAGAGGCGGGGTCGGGGGAGGGTATGAAATGGAGGGTGGGCTCGCCCGTCCAGATGAGGGTGTGGGAGCTGAGCATACTACCCATGCTGGAGGAACAGGGCTATCGGAGAAGGGTGGATGCCAAGGGAGCAAGGTCTCTGTGGGCCAGCGGTGAACAGGATCCAAGGGTGAGCCTTGGGCAGCAGAGGGGCCTTGTTAAATGAGATCGTGGGGTGTCTGCACCCCCCAAGACACCTTGAATCCTGAGTCTGCCGTCCGCCTGGGGGTGCTGGCCATCCCCCGTAGTGATGTGTCACCTGTCAATTTGATAAGCATGCTTTCGACATCATCACCCAAGTGACAGAAGAAAACCACCAAGGTCAGGGTTGAGAAGAACCAAGGCCCAGGGACACCCTGGAGACCCTGGTCCCCGCTATGACATGGTTCAGTCATCGACCCTTGTATTCCCCACTTCACCCAGCTGTAAAATGGGAGTGAAGAGCAGCACCCCAGCCAGAGTCCCGGGAAAGGGAAGAGGGGAAAGAAAGGGTGCCCAGCGTTGACGAAGCACCTCCTGGGCACAGGCTCTGTGCTCGCCATGGACTGCCCTACAGCGTCCCGGGGAGGGGTATGTCTCTAGTCCCACTCCACATGGGAGGACATGTCACATGGAAGGTGGCTGTGGCTTTCAGGGAGAGGTTAAGAGCAGGGGATGACAAACCAGAGCCCACAGACCAAACCCTGCCCTCTGCCTGTTTTATGGAAACTCGGTCACGTCCGCTCACTCACTTACCTATGGCTGCTTTCGGGCTACAGGGGCAGAAATAGGTAGTTGCCACACAGACCTTATGGCCTGCAGAGCCTAAAACATTTACAATCTGCCCTTTTCAGAAAAAGTTTGCCAATCCCTGTTTAAGGGCCCAGGACTCGTGTCCAGGCTGTCCAAGCTCGGTTTGTCTGATTCTGAAGCCTACAGGCTATTACGGCATCACCTCAACCCCTTTGTAGGAGGGTGTCTTCCTGTGGAGGAAGCAGGCAGAGAAAGTTGTAGCATTAACCTATCTTGCCATTACAAAGCTGACTGATCAGCTGCTCTGCTTCCCTTAACAGAGCCTGTTTCCACTACTCGACAGTCAGAAAATGGAAATCAGATCATCACACTTAAATAAAATGCACACTCTTCACTGTGACCCCCAAGACCCTGCCTGACTAGCCTGTGTCTACCCCTCTGTTTTCATCACAGACACTGGCTCCTTCCTTCCCCACACACCTGTCCCGGCTTTCTGTTCCTTGAACACATGGGGTGTGCTTCTGCCTCGGGGCCTTTGCACTTGCTGTTCCCTCTGCCTGGAATGTTCTTCCTCCTCCCTCTGTGGCTGGGTCCTCCTCATCAGGCAGGTGCCAGCTCAAATGTCACCTGGTAGGATCACACTACCAAAGGCAAATCCCTCCTCCCAGAGTTTTTCTAACACTTCACCCACCTGGTGGTGTTCCTGCATTTATCCCTCTCTGAAGTTACTTACGTGCTTACTTTATGTCTCCCCCATACCCGGTAAGCTCCACGAAGGCAGAGGCTTTGTTCCGCTCACAAGTGAAACTTGAACTCAAGTGGACACTCAATACCTCTAACATTTAAGTCAGTGCTGTCCAGTGTGATAAAATGTGGATCACAGATGTGAGCCACATATGTATTTTTACATTTTTTAGTAGTCACATTAAAAATAAAAACAAATAGGTACAATTAATTTTAATAATTAGTGCTGGACAGCCACATGTGGCTGGGGAACAACACACGGACTGTGTAGACCTAAGACATTATTTCCCTTGTGTCAGATGTTGCTCTGGTAGATTTACATTCACACCTAGGTGACACCTGTGTGCCTCAGTTTCCTCACAGACCAAGTACGGGTTGGACAGGCTGATCTCACCATCCCTGAAGAGCTCCAAAATCTCATAAGGCTATCATCTCAGCCTGCTCTAGAACAAATAGTTCTGTTTCCTTGGGGATGGTTGAGAAAAGAAAAGTCCCATTTCCTGTGAGAGGCTGAGGTCGACCAGAAGTTTTCCAGAGCTCAGATGCATAGCCCAGGTTTCTGGCTTCATGGGCAGCACTAAACCTGTCCCTGGAGGCAGGGACTCTGGGTTGCCTGGGCTTCCAAGTTCCCTGCCCTTGGCAAGTTGAACAGAGTGGGAAGGGTGCCCTGGGTTACGGCCTCTATGAGCCCAGCCACAGCGATGAAGCCCCCAGCCTCCGGCTGCACCGAGCCGCAGAGTTCTGGGTCAGCCCTAGACAGGGGGAGAGGGGCCAGGGGCTTGGTGAGAAGTGTGGGCTCTGGAAACCAGGGCCTCCCAGCTCAGACAGCCACCCAGAGAGCAGCCTATGGAGCTATTCAAATGACCGACTCCACACTTACATTGCAGAGAGGGCCGCCAGATAGGTATGCAGCCTTAATGGGAGCTCTTCAGCACACAGCTACGAAACCAATACCTCGGTTACTCAGCTTTGGCTCCTACACCCATGCAAGTAAAGGACTGTGTCATCCTTCATTCATTCCCTGGACAAACAGTCATTGAGCAATTAGGATCTTCAGCAGTGCTCTTTGTTCCAGGATACGACAATAGTAGAAGGATACAACCGTTGCCTACACGGAGCTTACATTCTGATCAGGCAGAGACAATAAACAAATGAACCAACAAACATGCGATGCTAGAGGATCTAAGTGCTCTGAAGAAAGAGCAGGAGACAGGAACAGATGAGGAGGTTAGGAAAGGCCTCTCGGAAATAATGCCACTTGAGCACTAAATTTCACAGCACAGATATCTGGCGCTGGAAAATTTGGGGCCACAGGAACAGGGAGAGGAAAATATCTCAAGGCAAGAATACGCATGGCACGTGGAGGGACAGTAAAGACCAGTGTGTCTCGAGCCCATCGAAGGACGCAGAAAGTTGCAGCAGCTGAGGTCAGCGGGTGGGGGATGGGGGCCGGGCCTGGAGGTCTGCAGCAAAGCGCTCCTCTGTCACCTGCGCAGCTTTCATTCTTGGTCTCCACGGAGCTTCAAGAGTCATGGCCCCTGTAGTCTGCCATTAAAGAGTATGGCTTTGACAACTGGCAGGATGACTGACTGCTCATTTATACAACTCCCAGTGGTGTGTAGATGGGGCATGAATATTTACTGCCTCCAGCTGATGCCACTCTTGATAATGTGAAGTTAGATATCAAAAATGCTAGCACCCTAACACACGATCTCATTGCTACTGCTGGGGATGGGTGCCCCACTCTCCCCTAGGTACCCCGAGACAGGCTCTTTAGGCGAGGATGAGGCCAGGCAAATATGCTAGGTCTCCCCTCCTCCCCAAGCATGAAGACCAAGCCCACAGGGAGCCGCCGCCGGGATGCTGAGCTGGAGCGGGGGAGGGAGCCCTGCAGCGCTAGAGGTGGTGCATCGCCTGAAGGTTCCATTTTGCCCTCTAAACAAGTCTGATATTTCTACTGGTGCCTGCTTCTGCCCAGGTGTCTCCATGCCCAGCTGCATACTGACGCCTTCCCTCTCTCGAATGAGCCTGAGTCCTTCACTCCCTCCAGCCACACCTGCCACGGAGAGGACTTATCACTGCAGCCCAGGGCCTCGGACCGGCCAGGCTCGATCTCCCGGGTCTTGATGTGAACCCGCACTCTACAGCCTTCAAAGGATGTTTCCCTTATTTTCCCTCCAGAGCCCAGTTCTCGATGTTTGCCAGATGTGAGAACTATGTGGGGAGTTTTTCATTTGTTTGCATGTTTTTAAAATATCAATGTGCAGACCCTACTACAGAGCAATGAAATCAGAATCTTTGGGGCGGGGGCCAGGTATTAGTATTTTCAGAATTCTCCACACGATTCCAATGTGTGGCCAGGCCTGAGAGTCACTGTGCTCATGGGGTCTTCTTTAATTTGTGTGAAAATCCTCTAAGGATCTTACCAAAATGCAGCTTCTGCCTTAGCAGGTCCGGGGAAAGGCCCAGGATTCTGCATGTCTGACAAGCTCCCATGGGATGCAGTCGCTGCTGATCCATGGACCACGCTTAGAACAGCAGGGGGCTACAGGCAGCCAGACTGGAGGGGTAGGGGATGAAAGCAGGCTTCCCTGGTTTTCAGTGTTCAAACTAAGTGTCCATTTTAGTTGGAAAGGGGCTTGCTGGAAGAATTAGGGTAAAAGGCTCTTACAGAAGGGAGGAGGACTTTTCTGTTCTGTGCGATTAGGAGCTTCCACATCTAAGAAATATTGCAGGATCCATTCTCTGTTATACACAAAGTGCCTACCAGAGTGCCCAGCGTACAGTAAGTGCTCAGTCTATGGTACTTGCGTTATCACTGTTTCTATTATTATCACTGCAGGACCCTTATCCACTTCCCAAACCCAACAAGCATGTGTTTTCAATGCCCCAAACCCTAATTGAGCCCCATGACCCACGTTCACCCCCAGAGGATGCGCCTGGAGCAGGAGCCACGCACAGGAAGAGGTGGGCCAGGAAGCGGCATCCCAGACGCGACCACGGACCCTGCCCGGTCTGAGGACACCAGTGCGTTGCCTTTGGTTCTCTCATTCATTTAATTCATTTTCCAGGAGTTGTGGATATACTTGCACAGCCTGGTCATGGATAATAGTATTTGCTACAGATGGGGACCTGTTTTAAGTGCTTTACTTGGTTTAACTCAATATACCTTTAAAACACCTCTAGGCCACAGGTACTATTAGCCTCAAGGGCAGACAAAGAAACTCAGAAACTCGAAGAAACTTGCCCCAGCTCACATACACAGTAAGAGACAGGGCCAAAGAACACCGAAGAGGATACAGTTCGGGGGCCACGCTCTCCCAGTGCTTCCCAGACTTTAACTGCTAATTGATTTCACTGGAATACAGTTCTCCTTCAGTGGGGCAGGTGGAGCCTGAGGGTCTGCATTGCTCACAAGCTGTCAGCTGGCACTGATGCAGCCGGCCACCAACAGCATTTGTAGAAGCAAAGCTACCCACACACTCTGACTCCTGGTATGTCTAGAAATCTTCCTTACTATCCCCCTAACAACTCTGGCCACCTTACTCCTGCAATTGGTGGTTTGTTGATTTGATGAGTGGCACAATCACAGTAAATTCCCACTCTGAACACTTACCCAAAGTTCTGTTTAAGTTTAAACAGAACTGCTCAAATTGCAATATTTTGTGACAAAGGCTATCAGCTATTTGGAAAAGCATCATGTCCATTATAAGCTGTAGAAGTTGTGGCTTGTGATGAAATTGCTTTTAAATTTACGTGTCATCACTGAAAATGCTTTCTGGGGCCAGGAAACAATTCCCACCTCTAAACACTAAGTGGAGAGTTCCAATTTGAGAGAGATGGGGGTGGGGGTGTGGGGATTTCTTGAAACACAGAAGTGAATCATATAGCTGTCAGCTTGCTTTCTTAGTTTGCTAGGAGAAAGGCTGCGTATAGAAACCAGAAGAAAGGACAAATCTTCCTGCTCAGTGAAGGGTGTTTCAGGGCGAATCAAGGCTGTCCACCTAATCAGTGGACTGGGTCTGGATTCAGTGGTGGGGAACCAGCTCACTTGTGATGAGACAGAGAAAACTCGGAGGGGTGAGGATAAACGACCAGAGGTGCCTTTCATGCCAGAGTGACCTGAAGTTTCAGAGTTGCAACAAGGCTCTGGAGGAGACTGACTTCAAATGATGAATCTTGGGGAAAACTGGAATATCCTCCTCACAGCTGGCCGTGATACCGAGGTTATTTGGAACAGTGACCAGTGAGAAGGGTCAGTTACAACGGTGCCTTTATGCAATTTCCACAGCCCAGTGACCCTCCAACTTCACTGCACACTGGAATCACCTGGGAAGCTTTACGCTCTCACCCCATTCCCAGGCCACACCCCCACATCAATTAAATCACAATCTCTGGGGGTGGGGCCCAGGGAGCCTTAATTTTTAACACTCCCCAGGTGATTCCCACGTGCAGCCAAGTTGGAGAACCACCAGCAGAGGCTTCCAGGGTCTTCACTCCTAAAATGAAGGAATCCTTCTGGCCCCGTGAGATTCTTCACTCTGGCTGCGTGTTAGAATCATCTTGGGGAGATTGTTAAAAAGACTCATGTGACGCAGGCACAATCCCTAGAAATTCCGGTTAATCTGCGGAGCCCAGGCATCAGTATTTTTAAGAGCTCCCCAGGTGACTGTACCGTGCAGTCAGGTAGATGACCACTGCTCCAGATGTTCTTGCCAAGACTCCTTCTATTGCTTAGGCTTTAAGGATCCGTGGTACGAAAGCTGAAATGCATCTTAGACTTTTCGCAAAGGCAGAGCCCTCATCTTTCCCTTTGCATGGGGGATTTCTAACTGTGGAGGAGTCTATGAATCCCCTAAACCCCACACAAACTGTGGGATGCATGTGTGTATTTGTATGCATATGTATGTATATTTCAGGGGAGAATGCCCTCAGCTTTTGTTAGATTCTCAAAAGATTTATGACTACTATCTTAAAAGCAAATATGTAGTTTCTGACTTAATAAATTTAAGAAAATGAAAGAATGAATGGAAAATAAATTGGATCTCAGCAGTACCTTTTCTACAGTTTTGGATGTGAGGCACACCTACTACCAGTGAGAGGTTGTATATTCTTATTGTAGGTTTAGTTCAGATCATACAGCCCCGTGGTCCCCAATCTTTTTGGCACCAGGGACCAGTTTCATGGAAGACAATTTTTCCACAGATGGGGGAAGGGTGGGGGGCAGCAGAGCTCTGTGACCCAGTCCCTAATGGGCTGAGGCCCAATACCAGCCTGCAGCCCGGGGGTGGGGACTGCAGATATAGCCCATTCCCCCAAAAAACTGCAGGGGTGACAGATGTGAAGATTTCAGATCCAAGCATCAAAGCAGAAGCTGTCCCGGGGCTGGGATATGGGCTAGGCTGTCTGTACTGCTCACGGTGAGATACGACTTCCTGAGCTGTGCTTGTGAGGAGACTGTGCTCAGATATTTGGGATTCACGTCCTCAGGTGGGTTTTCTGGCCCTGATTCTTGTTAACAATTTGCCCTGGTTTGAATCCCGGTTTTTTCTCTTACTCTGTGACCTTGGGGAAGCTATTTAACTTTTCTATTCCTCATACAAAATGGGGATAATATAAGCACTTCTAAGATTGCTGTCAAGAATAAATAAGAAAATACATGTAAAATGCTCAGCATTAACTCTTGGCACCGAACAAGATCCCAATAAATATTTAGGTTATACTGCTGTTATTACTGATGTTTTCATTGTTGTTAATAACTCAGTGACCTTGTTCAAGTTACTAAATTTCCTCGAGCTTCATTTATTAATCCATAAGACAAGGACACCAAGCCCTGCTGTTTCTTTCAGAGTGTTACAGCGATGGTCAAGTAAAGAAGTAGAAGGTGCATCATTATTAACAGCAACTCATCACACATCCAGGGACTCCACAGAGCACAGGAAAGGGTCACCCGAAAATACAGGCGTAATTCCCTCCCCCATGAAGTGCTCTCTGAAATTCCAGGGGTTGAGCAGTCTCTACCTCTGAGTGCAGTAATTTCTTGTCACGTCTCTAGCATCCTAGGCAGCCTAAACCTTCCCACCACATGGGAGAATGGGTGACCGTACCTTGCCCTGCTGCTGCAAGCTCCCCTTCCGGTAAGAGAATTATACCAGCCACTCACTAAATCGCAGATGCTTGAAAATGTCAGCCCTGGTCCACTCCAGACACTGACTGGCAGCAGTCTCTCCAGTTCCACACTCTCTCTCCCCAGGGATACAGTCCCCAAACTCTTCTGCAAGCCTGCCTGTCCATCAAGGAGTCCCTCACTGTACCATGGTCCATGACCTGCCCCGCTGGAGCAGAAACACTTCACCAGCCTCAGCAAAGCTTCAAGATACTGAGCTCTCACTTACCTGGAGTCTGCTTGGCCGTGCGCACGGGGGTGTAGTGGTTTTTGGAGGACGATCTGACCGGCGTGTTCTCTTTGGGAGAGGTATTGATAGCCGAGATAGTTTCTCTTTCACAGTGTGCTATGGGGATTGGTCCCTGTTGTCTTAAGATGTCAGCCAGAGCCCTAAACAAGGAGGAGATCACACCGTGAGATCCACTGAGCAGATGCACACAACCACAAAGGGAGCTCACTCACTTTCCTGGGCCCTTTGATTTACAGACATGCAGTAGGACACAGAGACACAGTGTTCAGTTCTCAATAGTCACAGCTTCATCTGGGGCTGGTCTCAGTGGGGGGACACAGGGCACAGGTTATCATGCCCTGGGGGGACAGACACTAAAATGCTGTGACTATAGTTTCTTTTTGTGATTCGCTTCACATCTGTGAACCCTGAGCCCTTTCAAAGCCCTGGCTCCCCAAATGCCTACCTATGCCAGGAATATATCCATAGCAGCTGGCCAGAGGAATGTCATCCCAGTGAGGGCTGACACTGTTGGCCTCAAATTCAGCAGCAGGTTACTAATATCAGAGGACCACCTCCCCATCCCAAAACACACACTGAGTAGCGTACACTAGATACTGGAGACGCAGATAAGAACAACACACAGCTCCTGCCATCAGGGAAAGGTGTGATTTAACTACAAAGACAGGATGTACAGATAAAAAGATAAAAATCAAGACATGGATGGTGCAGATAGTGAAGTCAACTGGAGCTTTGAGGAGGGAACAGTTGCAAACACAGGGAGAAAGAGAGGCAGGCAAAGACCTTGCCATAGTTGGAGAAACCCAGCCCCCTGCCAGAGGTCCAATTACCCAGAGAAAGCGGATTTTACTTACGCGATACCTAGCATCAACAACCAAACAGGCATTTGCTGAGGATTCAGCAAGCATCAGTCACTGCAGAGACAGAAACAAACAGGACCCAATTCCTGCCATCTAAGGGCTCACAATTTAGGCGGAATCACTCCCCCACCTGGTTTCAAACAGGACCTCCTCTGTGGGTGTGACATGTGACACCCACTGGCAATGCAAAGCGAAACTCATAGTGATCCTTTAAGGATGCACAGGTGAGTGTGAACAAGCCAAAAGAAACCACATCTGGACACTGGCATTTCAGGGCCAGGTCCCCAGTTCTCAGTGCACCCCTGTTTTCACGAGCCCGTTAAGGAATCTTCCATCCCCCCAGGAT
This sequence comes from Varecia variegata, assembly GCA_028533085.1. Lineage (NCBI taxonomy): Eukaryota > Metazoa > Chordata > Mammalia > Primates > Lemuridae > Varecia > Varecia variegata. The sequence continues at coordinate 104,051,036 of CM052441.1, forward strand.
ATCCCTGAGGAATGGGGTCCTGCCCACTGGAAATCCAGCCATGCCCGGCTCATCCCGAAGCTTCCTTTCATCAGAGTCCAGCTGTGAGACTCTGCCCCCTTGGAAAGTGACAACCACGGCAGTTTAAAAACAAGTCTGAGAGTGAACTGTCTCCTTCCATTATGCCGCCTCTGACATGCTGAACCTTCCTAGGAAAAGAGCATCACACTGGCAATCTTATCATTTAGTGGTATTTATACTGCAATTTCAGATTTTCCAAATGCTTTCTCTTCACTGGCTTTCTTTCCTCTCAGCCTGTAAAGGAAGAAGCAGACACACACGTTGCCACCCCTGCTCACATCCACGAAACAAGCAGTCAGGGAGAAGTCAGAAATCCACAGGTTTGGTAAAGGAAATCCAGGCAGACCTGGGATCCAGGTCCAGAGATCTGACATTCGGGACCTGGGAGTAAGAAAAAATTGTTGCCCCAGGAAGTCAAGAGATTTGAGTTTCAATCCTGGCTCTTCCACTGATTAGCCGGGAAACTTTGGACAGATTTGTTAACCACCAAAACTTAAATTTAATTTTTCCCCCTAAACACAAAACAAAAGGCTTAAACTAACATGACCTCTGAGATCCCTCTTAATGCTAAAATTTCATAACTTTATTTTATGCATGTTTAATGAGGCATCCATGAAAGTTACCTTGATTGCTTCACTTGTCATCATCAAAGACACTTTCCTACCATCTTTCTATGACAAGAAAACAGTGAGTTCTAAGTTATAAACTCATACACCTACATTCAATTAATTTTCAATAAGGGTGCCGAGATCATTCAATGGAGACAGAATAGTTTCTTCCAGAATGGTCCTGAGACAACTGGATATCCACATGCAAGAGAAGGAAGTTGGATCCTTACCTCACACCATACAAAAAATTAACTCAAAATGGATTGTATACCTAAATATTAGTCCTAAAACTATAAAACTTAGAAGAAAATGTAGGATTAAATCTTTGTGACCTCAGATTTGACAATGGTTTCTAGGATATGACACTGAGAGCACAAGGAACAACAACAACAACAAAAATAGATAAATTAAAAATGTGCATCAGAGAACAACATTAAGAAAATTAAAGATAACCCATGGAATGGGAGAAAATATTGTGAAATATATATCTGATAAGAGACTTGTATCCAGAATATATAAATAAATCTTATAACTCAACAATAAGAATGACAAAACAAACAACTCAATTTTAAAATGGGCAAAGGATTTAAATAGGCATTTCTCCAAAGAAGGTACACATGACAAGTAGTTCAGCAGCATTAGTCATTAGGAAGATGCAAACCAAAATCACACTGAGACATCCCTCCCTACACACTAGGATAGCTATAACTGAAAAGCCGCATAATACAAGTGTTGGCAAGGATGGAGAATTGGAGGCTTTGTACACTGCTGACGGGAATGTAAAATAGCACAGCCCCTTTGATAAACAGTTCAGCAGCTTCTTAAAATGTTAAACACAGAGTTACTACATGATCCAGCAATTCTACTCCTAAGTACTCCCAAGAGAAATGAAAACATATGTCTATTCTTCAGTCATAAAAAGGAAAGACATACTGATACATGCTATGCCATGGATGAACCTTGAAAACATCCTGCTAAGTGAAAGACACTAGACACAAAAGACCACATTTAATGCCAGTTAGGTAGAGGGGAGGGCAGATGGGGAGAGTGACTGCTAAGCATGTGGGGTTTCTTTTGGGGAGGGTAAAAATGTTCTAAAATTAGATATCAGTGATAGTTGCACAGCTCTGTGAATATATAGAAATCTTTGAATTAGACACTTTAAAATTAAAGTATGAATTTTATGGTAGATAAATTACATCTCAATAAAGCTATTACCAAAAAAAAAAATTCTATTATTTTTCTTTCTTTTTCTCACCTCCCAAGTTCTTATAAAGACTCTTTCTTCTCTGGTGCCTATGAAAGAGCATGGAGTCACATGCTTAAATCCATTGCCTTTGGTAAGTCAAGACTAAATAATTCTACATTGGTGGTTCCCAACCAGAGTGATTCTGTCCCCCTGGAGCACGTGTGGTGAGGTCCAAAGACATTTTTGCTTGGTTGTCATAACCGAGAAGGGAGGTGGTACTGGCATCTAATGGGTAGAGGCCAGGGGTGCTACTCAACATCCTGTAACTCACAGAACAGTCCCCACAACAAAGAATTATCAAACCCAAAACGTCAACAGAGGCGAAGTTGAGAAAGCCTGATCTATGTCCACACAGTGCTCGATGAAGTAAGTGTTTAACCCTCGATGCAATCTGGTTCCACAAAGACCTACTGAGCCCTGGGCTGGGCTGTAGGGACAGAGTGGGTCTGGAGACACTACAGTGAGTGTCCCAAAGGAGGGTCATCACTGCATCCTCAGGTCTTGGCACGTTATCCAGCCATTCCATAAACAGAGAAAGGGAATGGTGGTGGTCCCTGCCCCAGCCTTGAGGTGTATTCTGCCCAGCAAACTTTTGTCCACTTGACAGTTTAACCGGCCAGAGTAGATTGGCTAAGGAAGATCCGGCAGAAAAGAGGTTTTCAAACTGAGCTTCCCCATCTCAAGCTGAGGAGACTCTTGGTGCCCATCTCCCGAGAAGCCCTGCAGGACACCGGCCTGTCCAAGACCCGACTGGACGGCCACCTTCCTGAAGACCATCGGGCTCGGGTCATCCGAAGTGGCATAGTCTGCCTTGCTGCTGGAGAATGGGTTTGAACTGAGGGCTGCAGCACGGCTATCTCCTTCTGTCTCTAGGACACCTGAGGAAAGAAGAAAGGCTTGCACCCTGCGATGCATCCTCTTCTGGAGGAGGACTTCGGATGCCCGTGGGCTGGGCGGGGCTGGGCGGAGCTGGGCAGCACGGCCACCAAGTTGCGGGGGTGGTGATGTGCAAGAAAAGGTGTTTCTCAAGAGAGGGCCGCCCCATGGGCTACCTGGGGCCAGGGGCCCCACCACATGCTGTCCCAGGGAGGAGCATGGTGGCCAGGGGAATGGCCCTGGTACCCCACACCCCCCCGACCATGCTCCACGACCTCTCCTTTCCCAGCGCCCTCTGGCACCTGGGAAGGCGACCCTCATCCCCAGACCCCATGCGTGGCTCAGGCGCCAGCCCCTCTGCCAGCCCCCGCCGCTCTCCTCAGCTTCGTAACCGACCTCCTTGCTCCGGTTCCTCTCTGTCTTCCAAACCCTTCTCTCCAGGGTGCGCGATAAATATTATTCTAATTCTGAAATGTGCGAGCCTGGTCTCACCTAATTAATTTGGATACGCCAGAGGAAATGGGTTAAGGCCTGAGCTACTTTCTAACCGTAGGAAAGAAAATTGGTCACCGAGGAACAGTGAAGCGGATTTTGTAAAAGAGTGGGCAGCGGCTTTCGGTGCCTGAGAGCGCAGCAGGGACAGGCAGGCGGTGACAAACAGAGAGAGAGGGAGGAAGGGAGAGGCCAGAGAACAAAGGTCGAGAAAGAAAGAGAGGGAAGGAAACAGGTGGAGAGAGCAGGAGAGAAACTGGAGACGGAGCCAAACAGATGGACGGAGAGTGAGAGAGGGGTCGCAACTCCCAGCAAGAGGAGGCAGGAGAGGTTCAGAGAAGAGAGTGACAGAGACACAGGGACCAGGAGACAGAGAGAGACAGGGACAGAAAGCAGGTAGGAAAAGACAATTCAATTCAGAAGACAAGAGTCAGGGAGAGGGGATCAGAGAGAGACATTGGAAGGGAAAGAGAATCGGAGGGAGAAGGACACACAGACACGCCAAGGGCGTCCAGACAGAACAGGCGCTGGCCGGGTGCCCAGGCAGAGCGAGAGCTGCCTTGCCGCACCCAGGGGCCCTGTCACCCTCCCAAGTCGACTACAGATGTGCGTGATGCAGGAACTTGAAGAATCACCCTCATTGTCATTTCAGCTCTCCCCCACCCCGCCGGCTGCCTTTGTTGCAATATCTGATAAATCAAACAAAAGAACTCTTTTGACTGAATCATCTGGATTATCGCCTGGATTCGCTGCCCCTTCTGCTCATGTGTTCTTGGGCTTTCTCAGATGCACAGCGAGCAGGGACAGTAAATTAACTGGGCAGCAAATCTGATCAGGGAAAACAGTCATTCTGATCATTCCAGCCAGGAAACTTTTGTTTTCTTCTGTGCTCAGTTTTGTGTATTAATCATCTGGATAATGGAAACGGTATCTTACATCTGGACAGCACTTGATTTCTAGATGCGTTCACCTGCCTTGTCCCAGGCAATTCTCATCCTAACCCTGTGACCTTTGCAGCTTTTATAACCACAGTTTTTAACAAGGAACTGAGGTTCAGACTAATTCAAGTGCTAGAACACGATGGAACAGAGATTTAAATCCAGGCCTTCTGACTTGAGCCGGCATCCTGCTCACTGGGACGGCCTCCTCCATACATTTCACTTTTCTACAAATCGTTGGCTGTGGTGAGTCCTCCTGGTCCCTCCAGCTGGGTCTGCTAATCTAGCAAATGCCAGTTAATATTTGGGCATGGAGAAACAATTAGTAAATGAGTGATTCAGGTCAACGCCAATTGTTTACTTGCTTAAAACCTTGGTTAATGTTGCCAGTGGTCCCAAGGAAATGAAAGTGTGTTTGAATTTCCCTAAGTGCTTAGTTATCTCGACATCTGTAGGGACCAAGTCCAATCAACATTTTGATGTGTTGCCACCCGCATTCAAGACATGAAATCTTTCTTAAAATGGCAAATGATTTCCCTTAACAATAGAAAAAAATAAACAAAACCTTGTTCATAACTTTTCTTCATCATCTTGCCTGCTTGGGAAATTAAAAGCTATCATTTGTTGAGTGATCATTATGTGCCAGACACTGTGCTAACCTCTTACAGGCATTAGATCATATAATGCTCAGAATGACCTCATAGGGTAGGTGCTATCAGGAGCTCCATTTTACTGATGAAAAAAGAAGGACTTTTAGAGGTTAGGTATCTCACCCAAGGTCACACAGAGAGCAAGTGGTGAATTCAGATTCCAAACACAGGTAGGTTAAACTATATTGGCTGACTATACTCTACTATATTATCCATCCATCCACCCACCCCTCCATCCAACACTCCATCCATACATCCAACACTCCATCCATTCATCCATCCCTCCAACACTCCCCATCCATACATCCATCCATGCATCCATCTATCCAACACTCCATTCATCCCTCCCTCCCTCCATCTGACAATTTATCCATCCCTCTCTTCATCAATCTATCCATTTGTTCATCCATCAAACACTCCGCTCCATCCTAACCATCCAAATACCCCATCCCTCCAAGCATCCATCTCTCCATCCAACACTCCATCCATCCATCTGTCCATCCATCCAACACTCCACTCCATCCCTCCACCCATCCATCCAATACTCCATCCTATCCATCCAAACACTCCATCCATCCATCCAACACTCCATCCACCCATCCATTCAAACACTTCATCCATCTTTCCATACAACACTTCATCCATCCATCAACAGTCCATCCATCCCTCCATCCATCCACTTAATCACATTTGTTTCTTCACCTACTCTATCCCTGCAATAGTGTCCAAACACAAGATTTTAAAGAGTGTTCAGTCTTTAGTGGAAAAATCTACCTAGATCTAAGAATTCTGCTGTGGCTCAACTGCTCAGTTCTATTCACCTTAGTGAGTCATTAACATCAACAGCTTGGAAACTTTTTACACTATTTTAGCAGCCAACCTTTTTGTCAGATGAAATGCTGAATAGACCAATAAACTTCACTAGACACTGGCTCTGCAGGAGGCCAGTGAGGAGCTACAGGCCTGTTCTCCCAAGCTCTTCCCACGAGTCTGGCTACTACGGGCCCTGGACTTCATAGAGTTTCCAAATTGGAACACAAATGTGGCAAAAGAACACCAAATAAAAAACTTGGAATTTTTTGTCCCAGTCTTCACTCATTGAACAGATGGTAAAACTTAGGTCCCCACAAATTAAGTGGAGAACTTCGGGCCCCTTAGTTCACCTGGCAAGTCTTTTTAATCTGAATTAATAGGCCCCCCATGAGGACCGCGTGAACACCGCTGCTCAGTGAAGTGAAGCAGGTGAAAACCACCTCTGCCTCTGCCACATCTCTGGATTTCTGGGCCATATAAACGCTGTGGAAGGGAGAAAATAAGCTCAGCTATTACTCAGCAAGTCACTGTGTACCAAGAGCAAGGCAGACAGGATAGTTTAGAGCCCTAATCATGTCCTTTCTCTTTCCAGGGGGGGTAGGAAGAAACTGATGCCGTGGGGAAAGTATGACAAAAGGCCAAAAGGATGAACTATTCCACAAATAGGCTGTTCTGGTTAATGTGCATATTCCTAAGGACTGATGAGAACACTCTTGTTTTTGAAGAACTTTCTAAAAGCATTCTTGTCTAATTAAGTAGAGTATCCTGAATATAATTAAATTTTTTTAAAGAATTCAAGGTTTTCCATGAGAGGGCCATCAGTCTAATCCTCAGTTCACAGAGAAAAAATTAAGCAAAATGTAGACAATCTAGGAAAGAGATGGAGCTGTTCATAGAACAACTGCAGGACAGATTATGGAAGTGGTTTCTGGTTTTGTTCTCTGATAGCTACTTCTTTTGTATTTCCCCTGAAAGTAGAGCGTAGACATTTTATTCCAGGTAGATAAAGGATTCTGGTTACTCGAGTCCCAGCTAACTGAACTTTACTTGACACTGACACCCAAGGAACGGCTGGTGTCCTCTTCAACCTCATCTCACGCTCATCCACTGGACAATCGGAAGGCTTTTGTCCTCTAACATATGCACTCAGGACAATTGAAAGGCACATATTTTTAATAAACACGGACCAAGGAGAATGGCTTAATTTAGTTCCCCTATTCCCGGTTCTCTCACAGTCCACTTGAAAACCACAGCTGCTGGCTTTGTGTGTGACAAGACTGCTCTCCTCTTACAGAGAGGCTCGGAATGGATGTGGAGATCTCATTTGTTGTGTTAACAATGTCTGTGCATCTGCATTGAGCTGTTCTGCAGGTCTGAGTTGTCCCCAGCACAATTGGAATTCATCACGGCCAATAAACGTGGCGGACTCAGTGAGGGAGGGCATGGCCACCTGCCCTGTTTCTCGGACGAGCAGGGCGAGCCGCTCCATCCCGATGGGCGCCTGCCCAGGGCCCCTCGATAGACGACCAGCCGTGAGCTAGGTAGGGAGTATCAGATGCTCACTCCCCAGGGCCCCAATCTACTCCTAACAGCATGGTGTCCAGTACTCCATTCCTACCTCATGCATCACATGGGAACTCCCCCAGGCCTGGGAAATTGGGTAGCATCGATACCAAACCTAGACTTTTCAGAAGTACTTGGATTGCTTGTCTGAGAATTAACCAAAGACCTGGACGTGTCAACTGCAGCTACCATTTGAAACTGGGCAAACAAGAACACTACCAAGGCCAACCAAGTGACAGATGAGTTAAGTGTACCTGCGTATAAGGGACAAATGGGCTGCTGCTGTTGCTGCTGTTTTCGCTGTGATTGTTGGTGTCATTTTCTTTACTTGCTGTGGACACAGACCTAAACCGACAGGCGAGGCAAGAATGCAGGAGGCAGCGCCTAACGGCTACAGGCCGGAATTCTGGAACACAGAGCCTCAGTTGGAATGCCGGACACTGAGCCACTCAGGACACTGGTGATCACTAGCCGGCTACTTAAGCATCCTGGGGCTCTGTTTCTTCGTTGAAAAAATAAGGCCAAAATAACAAGGCAAAAAATAATGTCTACCTCTTAGGGTTATTACAAAGATTAAATGATCTAATATTAGTAAAGTACTTAGAACAGAGCCTGGCACCTAGTAAGCACTATATAAATATTTGACTAATAAATAAATCCAAATACAACCTCCTAATGTCTACACAGGCTCAGCCTAGAGGACCACAATGAAAGCTCAGAAAGAAGAGGGAAGCCTTGAAGGACTGGCTCAATTATGCCAAACTGGCAAAGCTCTTGGTGTGGCGTGGGAGCTACATGGCATGGCTGTGGCCATGGGGTCATCCTAGAAGGGACCACCCACCCCCCATGTCTTCCACCTCTCAAGCCTAAGGACAGAAATCCATATGGTCACACACCGGTTTCTGCTGACCCCTGAACTTGGACTTTGAGAGCCAAGTGCAAGGAGAGTGAGTGTCTGTCCCTTTCCTCCAGGCCATCGCAGGGTGTGCTTCCACTAGCCTGCAAGGAAGCATTAAGATGAAGGTCCAGTGCAAACTAAAAGGATTCACAGTGTGAGTAAAACAAATCAGGATTCTAACAGGGCACAGACGAACACAGACCAGATTGCCCAGTGAACGTATTCTGTAAAGGACTCCGTTAATTTTTTCTTCTTTCTTTCTCCCTCCCTTTTGTTCTTTTTTTTTTTTCTTTCTTATCTTCCCTTCTTTCCTCCCTCCCTTTCCCCCTTCCTTTCTCCCTTCTTTAAAATAATTTATAAACATTATCATGATTTTGCTACTGAAGTATCATCATAAGGGTGGGGTACACAAAAAAGACCACCCAAATCCTATCAACTTTAACTCATTCATTTGTTCTTTCATTTGGTAATTCAGTCATATTTCTTAAGCACTTTGTGCCATGCACTACTCTAGGCACTAGAATACAGGTCCAAACAAAACAGGCAAACACTCCAGTCCTCTTGACACAGTGCTGGGGGGAGATGGATCCCTGCCACAAAGCAAAGCTGCTGCCTGGGGCTGCAGACCAGAGAATTTCCCAGAAGAAATCTCCAGATCTTTAAATTGTGTTTGAATTACTGAGATCCACGTGTTGCTCTTGGCAACCTCATTCAGGGTTTTACTATAGAATTATAACTCCATTTCCAGGTGGACAGCCTCTGCACCGGCGTGAAGACTTGAAACCATGCCCCATGAGGCCAGACGCGTAAATAGAAATGTTTATTCAGGAGAAGGGAAGATTGAACGTGGGCCTTGACCGCTGTCTTCAAAGAGATACTTTGCCATCTTGCAGAAGAAAGGACGCAATGAGTGGATCCCAGGCCAAAGAAGTCAGGCCCCCTGAGAATCAACCAGAATTAATTGCATCGTAATGATAGACTGACTGCCTCTGGGGCAAGGGCAGCCCCCGCCCTAGAGGCACAGGTGCCACTCGCTGTGCATGAGAGCAGGGGAAGCTGGCACCAAGAATGAGAGTCACTAAAATGCCTCATAAGTCACTATCCACCAAGAGATTCTATGAGTTGAAGATGCTAAAGCAAGCATTCTCATGAGGCCATTTGCAGATGGCATCCTTACCCGAGTGGCGTGTGCAAGGAAAGTGCGGCTCTCCCACGTGCCGGGGCTGCTGCACCTCTAAGGACAGACGTGGACTCTGCCGTCCTGAGTCTTTCAGGTGTGCTGAGGACAAGATGGTCCAGAAGAGAACACACCTCCACAACGTCATTGCCCACCTCCCACAGCCAGGGCAACAGACTTGGGGGGCTGAGGGACTCCCCCAAGGTCATGGAGACAGAAAGTGACAGAAGTTGGAACCACTCTGCCTTCTAGCTCAGCTCCCAGGAAATGCTCTCAGGCAGGGAAAGATGGAGGACAACCTTTACTTGTAAGAGAAAAAGGGCTTTGTCAGATGCTCCTTGAGAGCCACCTAAGACAGAGGGAGCGCAGAGTCCTTTTCTGTGAGGGGCAGGGGTGCTGGCTAAGTGTCTCCCGTCACATCCCACACCAGGTGTGATGCTGTCCCCTCGACCCAAACAGTGGCTCCTTCAGCCCCTGAGAGAGAACCACACAGGTGGCAAAGACAGAGCTCAAAGACCTCTTATCCCCCAGAGGTGGGACAAGTTGTGCAAAGTCTGCCTGCGGATCCTGACCCCTCGGGCCCCCGAGGTCATGGCATAATTCATAACACAATTCTCAAAGCCCAAAGAGAGAGAGTTGTTGGATTCTAAAAACTCGGGGAAATTAAAAAAGAGAGAGAGAGAGAAAGAAAAGAAACAAGAAGTGGGAAAATTAGCTGCAGCCCCCAGAGGAAATTAAAAAGGGGATTTGAAGCCACCTATAGTCAAGCATCACCAATTCAGTAGAAATGGGGACAGGCTAATCCCAATCAATGAAAGGGACTTGAAAACTCTAAAACACTTAAAGGGAAATGTATTTTTACTGCTTCCCAGGTCATTGTGGGATTTCAAACTCAACTAAAAAAATAAAATACAGTAACATAGATCTTCGAAGAGCTACTTTATCAAATAGATAAGAATGCTTTGTAATTAGCATGCCGATTGTCTACGAAGAGCCTGCTTGAAAGCAATCTGTCCTTCTCCGCGGTCTACGTGCCCTGCACAGTCTTTCGCCGTCTTGTGCGAGCTATTCATCTGTTCATCGCAGCTTTTTATCAGACAGAGAGAAGAAAAACAACTTCGCCTGGGTCCAATCTGGATAAATTTTGAATTAGCGGCGTCTGAAACGATGCAGCTTAATGAAGTTCCAACAGGACCAGTTCAAGAAGGAGACTCGGAGGGAGAGGGGAGAAGGAGCACAACTCAACATAAATGAACACGCATCAAAAGACAGACAGATGGAGAAGAAGCCGCAGTGGACAAAACAGCAAAAGTAACAAGGGGAAACATTTTAATGATGCGACTTAGAGAGAGAGAGATCCGACAGATCCTTTCTCAAAGGCCCGCTATTTGTCTTCCCGAAGGCTTAAGGGCGGCTGTCGATTATTTGAGCGCAGGAAAGCGCTATTTCCCGCTGCACGCACAGTCGTCCAAGCCTGTGCGGTATGTTTCCTGGGAAACTTCAGGAAGATTTCTTGGGAGGCAGTTCAAAGTCAGAGAGGCTGGAATCTAGATTCTTCCCCAAGCTCTGCAGCGGGCTCAGCGAGTGGGTGGGCCTCGTGGGCTATCATTTCAGAGAGGTGGGTTAACGTGAGCACCACCCTCAGACAAATAGTAGTGACCAAGGTCAGAATTCCCCACTGATTGTGTCAGAGCCTGAACCCAGGACTGAGGCAGAAAAACGCTCCTGGCAGCTCCCTTCATTGGTACTATGGGGTTTTGTCCCTCACCTGCCTGACTCCTAGCAAAGGTCCGCGTTCCCAGAACCTCAGAAAGGAGGGTGTGGATGGGCTCTGGAAGGGACTCTCAGATGCCACCACCCTGTCCCCATCCAGGCTTCCCAGGGTTCAAATTCTCCCCTCTGGAACAGCAAGGACGAAACAAGAGGGATGAAGTGGATGTTTGGGTGGAAAACATGTTTCCCCAAAGAGGACATTTGGCTAAGGGAACAATGAATATGTCCAGAGGACAGAAGTCCTAAGTAATGAGACTTTAATGCCTAAGCTAATGGGAACAGTACACGAGACCAAATGCCAAAAAAGCAAGGAATAATGAGAGTGTTTGTGAAGCCTGCAGAAAGCAGCAACCCTTCTCCCAAACATCGGGGAAGAGGGCCAAGGTTCTAGCCACCCAGAGTCTCGCTGGGACTCCTGCTTCCATGAGAATAGGGCAGTGGTTTTAGGCAAGAAGGACCCAGGGATTCTCGTGCCCCTCTGACTAGGAGCAGGCATGAGCCAGGAAGGGGACAAGAAGGTTGAAGACGATGCTGGCAACTCCAGGTTCCTGGGAAAGGCTGCCGAAATGGCTTCCACGCCCACCTCAATCAGAAGCGAGTCCCCTGTTCAGCTGCCCCTGGCAAGGAGCTGCGTACCAGGCACTGTGAGCTCAGCGGCTGCCCACTGCCCCCGACAACGGGAAAAGAATAAAATTGGAACAGGGAAGCAGAAGCGAGTTGGCCAAAATTCTGTGTCTTGTGCGTACAGCGCTAGATGTTATAAATGGGGCAGGGTGAGGAGTTGTGATAAATGAAGCTGTTTGTCAGCTGTACACCTCAGTAATTAAAACTGGAAACAGCCCAAGGTCCATCCTCTCTCCCAGATCACTTCTTTTCTCCAGCGCCCCTTACTCTACGCCCCTCACTACTCAGAAGCCAGGACTCATGCAGAATTGCCTAGGGCTTCTTTCAATACCCCCAATTTTTTTTTCTCAATTATTAATAAAATCAGGATGTTTTTTGTTTTTGTTTTTTCACATTTTCTTTGTATTGTTTATCCTTGTATTTCACTATCCTCAGCCAATATAATCTATTCTTAAAAGAGAGCCCTTCAGTGTTCGGGGCACCTTCCTGCCCTGCATACAATGTAAGTAGGGGCCGTCGGTCTGGTCCCCCAGTACCCTGATAGGTAGGTCATTTATCCTCTCAGTCCCTTACTGTGAGAAGCTGTCCCAGGGCAAAGGTGGCTCTTTGCTTTCTTAAGTCGTCTGAGTATCACTGACCCCTTTATATCCAGGAAGGTGAGACCCAGCTACCCTGCTGGACCCCAAGAAAGATGGAGACCAGCAACGCTGTGTGACCTTGGGCAAGTTACTAAGCCTCTCTGAGTCAGTTTCCTCATGTATAAAATGGGGCCCTGTTCTCAGAGCAGTGATAGAGAGATGTAGTGAGACACTGCAGGCCAAGTGCTGAGCAGGGAGCTGGTACAGAGCGAGTTCTTGAGAATAGGAACTCTTAGGAGTGTTTCTTGACAACTTTCTTCAGTCTTCATCTAACTGAGACCACAAGTCCTCCCCAATGCCAGCTTTCTGGGGTTGCACGGGAGATAGGGTTGTATATGTTCCTGGGACACAGAGCTCCCACCTTCCTGGCACTTGGGCAGAGTTGAGAGGGACCTCCCAGGCTCACAGTGGAACTGACTCCTCCCAGAATGTCTAAGAGCGGCCTTTAGAGATTGTGCCCCACCCTATATGGTGGGAGCAATGCAACCGCCCAGCCCCCATCACCCTTTAACTCCTGACTGAGATGAAGGAATGCCATCCCACCCACAGCAGCAGCATAGCTGGATGCTTCCCCACCTGCAAATGCTGTGCCTTGTCACCTGCCCTTACACTCAGCCTGCCCCATCCTCGCTCCCTCTCTGTAATCAATCCCGTCTACTGAATGCACGTTTGGTGGTGGGGACAGGGCAGTAATGTACATTAGGAATGGACGGGCCCCACTCACTGGCAGCCTCATCTGCCCGGGCTTGCAAAAGTTTCCACTTCCTCTGTGGCTTATTGCAGAGGCAATGGCCCCAGGATAGAAAGAAGGGGTAGGGGGTGCACATGAACCCCCTGGCTCTGACCCCATGCATCCCGAAGAACCTAGGTCCCTTTATCCCTTTACCTTCAGCATCAAACTAGGAAGCTAAATTGAGCTGTCTCCTATCTCATGCAGAAAGGTGGGACAGGCACTTTATTCACACTTTCTGGGCAGTTATATGAAATGTTTGCTGCACATCCACTTCTTTTATACCCCTCTCCCAACACCCTGGCCACCTGCCCCACACACGGATATAACACGAAACTGATTTTCTTAAGGCCAGTAATCATCCTTCCATGTTAGGAGTGGCTCCTTCAGAGTGGCCGTGGTGGGTTGCTGGGCATCCTGTGTGGGGCTGCCACTCACTGCGCTCTGACACGCCTCTTCTGGGCTCCTGCCTTCAGAGACAGCCGACACGGCTCCTAGGAGCACAGGCCTCATTGCTGGAGGCCCTCTGGATTTCAGATCACCTATTTCATTCATCGGACTCAGCCCCGTGACTTATCACTACTTACAAGAATCAAATCTACCCGAGGAGGATAAAAATATGCTACCGTTACAGAAAGTCAAAATGACATGCCAGGGGCTTTCAAAGTACTTCCAAGAGAGGAACTGTGGAAACGCTTTCCAGAGAAGAGTCAGCATGCGGCCTGCCAAGGTGACTGCTTGGGAGGACGATACATTAGGGTATGATGCCCTGGTTCCTCCAAAGGAAGAATCAGGCACATTACGGGCAAAGCCCCCAATCTGCATGCCACAGAGGGTAACTGCACATAATGATTACACCCAAATTTCCAGCTTCATTAGCCTGTAATATCTTGGCTCAGAGCGGAGAAAGGGCACAACTGGCACCAGTGAATGCGTTTCTGGGGCTCACGGAGCTATCTCACATGTAGGGAGCCACGCTGGAGGATCGCCCTGAAATCATGCACACACAGGGCCACGGGCTGGCTGGAGGTCCCTGTCCTCTGGCAACGCTGAGCCTCATTGATCTGGTAGGTCTCAGCATTTCCGCCCATCTCTGGGAGAGAGAGAAAGCGTTCACAGCTCGCGTTTTTAATTACAGATCTCTGCCCTCTGTTCTGTGCAGTGACTTCTTGCTCTGGTCCACAACCCTTTGGCTTGTGCTGTATTTTCCTTCTTCAATGCTCTGCATTACTCAGATCTTAGTAAAGGATGATGCTTAGATCAGGTTATTGCCCGTTAGAAGGGAGTGTGAAGAAATTGCAAAAGGACCGGGGAAGAACAACAGAAATCATTTTAGTAGATGGAAATACTGAACTAGGGGCAGCTAAAGAAATGCAGGAAAGGAAGAGGAAAGAGAAGGCTGTCACTCACAGCTCCAAGGATCCGAAAGTTATTTGGTGATGAGATGACTAACTAAGAAATGTGCATAAAGTAAAGCAGAATATATTTTCACTGGACAGGACAAGGCCGAACACTAGGACACAGGAGCTGGGCTATTCGTTCAAGTTCACTCGCCCACTAGCCGGGGGTCCTTGGCTTTGTGATCTAGCCTCTTCTGGATTTCAGCTGCCTTGCTTATAAAAGTAGAGAGTTAGAGTAATTGAATTGCCTGCGATAAAATGCTATGGTTCTGTAATAGATGACAAAATAATAGAATGTACTACCCTGACTTCTCAGAAGATTTTGGTTTTACTTCTAGAGACTAACAAAAAATAATAATAGAGTGAGTTAGCAATGTGCTCCGAATAGTTTTAGAATTAAGCCTGCTTAAGGCTCAAGGCCAAGGGGCTGAGACCCTCTGAGGGTTCTCTGGTGAATTCTCCCACCCAGCCCTTGTCTCTACCTGCGAAGAAAGATGCTAGAGAGGTGAGGTCATAAACGTGACTCAGGAGAAAATAATGGATTGGAGTTTCCCAAGGTAGAGAAAGAGGGGAAAAATATCACAACAGAAAGTAAAAAAATGAATTTAGTCTAGGTCATCATGTATTCCATCAAAGCCTCCTCCCCACCACCAGTCTGAGACATCTTATACACCTCTATGTCCAAACGATCATTTTGTGATTCTATAGGAGATATATTGTCAAACATGACCAAAACTGTAAGGCAAAATGTACTTGAATTTACCATAATTTCAAAAATGTATTATGCATGACTTTGAATGAGGGGAGGGTAGCAAGGAAGGAGGGGGCTGGTGACCTCCCACAGCCTGTAGCAGCGTGCTAGTTGCAGCACGTGGTAGGGATTCTCGCAGACTGCAGAAATGGAACCAGAAAGTTAAGACCTAAATACAATCCTGCCAGGCCCCGGAGGAATCAGGCAGGGGAACCAGAAGCAGAAAGATTCTTTTGGTGTCGTTCCCTTTTATTCCATATCCATAGGCATGTCTGTCTGGGGCTAGCGAATTAACCTCTTTCAGTCAGCTCACTTTTTCAGTTGTCTTAACCACCGGCTCCTGCACAATTGATTGGAATCGGCTGCACAATCTGATCTCTCATTAAAATCAATTTAAAACAATGACTTTTTTTCTCTTGCTATGTCTTGGCAGCCTATAACTGAGGGTAAACTCTTGGTATTTTAGCAGTCAATTTCCCAGCATGAATGTGCTCCATTGCCTTGGGCAGGGCTGTGGGAGGGGACAAAGGGACAGACATGCAGCCTTTCTGAGCTTGGGGCAAGGCAGGAAAGCAACATGAAGACACTGAGCAACGTGACCTAGGAGAATTGCCAAGTCCAGGGATTTTTGAAAAGTATTTGCATGGTTGCCCTGCTAAAGCAAGAATGAACGCTGCTGGCCTCATGCGTGAAAGGTAATGTGTGCTTTACAAGCTTGCCTTGCGTAGTGTGAAACATATCTCGCCCAAGGAAGGTGAGCAGGGCTCGTTTCTTAAGTGGATGCCTGTGTCTGCCAGACTCAGGACAAAACCAAGCCCACGGAACAGGGAGGTTGGGTGGGCAATGCCACTTTGCCCTTTCGTGGGGGCAGTCAACTTCTCACCTGACTGCTTTCCTCCGTTTGCTATCTCTGCTTCCTTCTGTCTTCCTGGTGTCCTTCCCCTAACCCCTCCTCCATAAGCCTTCTTAAACTGTTCCACAATTTCCCTGCTTTCCTTACATGCATTTTTTTAACTCAAAGAAAAAGGAAGATAGGCAAGGCTGGGACTTTCAGTCCAAGGCAAGATGCTTTCTGTTTCTTTCCTTCCAACCGCTACATTTGAAGTAAAAAAACAAGCTGATTTTCTGTTTAGATCAATTCATTATAGTGAGCCCACAGTGCTTCAAAAAATGGAGTGTTTGGGGTGATTTGACAATTCCTTGCCCAGGAACCTAGAAAGAGAACTCACTTAATCAGCCAGCAAAGTGGCCCTGCTACTGCAGTTATGTGGCCTGGGAAGGAAAAAACAGAGCTCTTTGGGCTTGTAATTAATTTCTGGAGGCAGAAAAGGTGGAACAATGTGTACCCTTGGCCTCCTCTAGAAATACACAAGAGAACCCCAAATACACAAGATGAAGGACCCTCTTGACAAGTGGAAGGGTGACTTTCTAATACTCTTCCTTTTTCCTGATGACATCCACCCAGGTTTTTCTTCTCCTAAGCATCCCCCCACCCCGCCCACATTTCTTCATCCCTTCCATCCCTGTGCAGGCAGTGGGAGGACACAGGGCAGCTCTGATTTCACCAACTGCGTCGACAGCATCCTAATAGCTTCCTGACCCATCTGTTAATTAGCCATTTAAAAAAGCCACACGGTTCCTCCCTCAGAACGATTCTCATCTCCAAGACACCAATGAATCAACTCAGGGTGAAGAGGAAAGAACAGGTCTGAATGTGAGACCGCACAGAACTGAATGTCAAGAAGGAGCAGCCTCAGAGGCCATCCCTGAGCACAGCCCATGCCCTTGGGGTGCAGGTGGCCCTCAGTGAACAGACAGCACCAGGGCAGCAGTGCAGAAACCACTGGGGAAATACTGAAATCGGTGGGATGTCTGCAGTCGGTCAGCTTGAGCCTTAGCCCAGGCAGTTTAAATGAAGGGGAAGGGCAGGTGGCGATCCTGGTGGGAAAAGGGGTTCCAGTCGGAAGGGTGGGCACGGCTGTCTAGTGGCTCTCCACACCCAGGCTCTGCCTCTGGACCCTCCACAGGGTCCAGCCGGCTGGGTCTGACTTGGCGCTCACCGCTCATCTGTTAGACTCACCAGAGGGCCCATCGCTTCCCCTACAGACACTGACTTCTCACTCAGAAACACGACAGCAAGGTCCAAACACTTCTGGAAAAAACTAAATCTGCTCTTCCCTGCAGGGTTGGGGGGATCCAGGCAAGTCCTGCCCCAGGGAATGTGTGTGCACGGGCAGACAGGGGCAGACCACCCATCCCTTTCTTCCACCCCTTCTTACTCTCCCACAAAGATCCCTTTCCAACGAGGCCCTTCTCATTGAAACCCCCTCAGACTCAGCCCCTCCTTGCCCGACTACCACCTACAGGGAGGATCACACACTGGAACAAGCTCTTTTTTTTCTTTTTAGAAAGGAAACGTCTTGCAGCACTATTTCAGGAATATGTAACTGAACGCACATCCCACTGGCCTTCTTGACCTCTGAAGAGTGTACATTCTCTCTTCTCCCCATTTCCCCTAGGGAAACCCACAGTGGCGTGAATGTTTATCTTTTCCGTCACTCCTTCCTTTTCCCTACCGGTATCGATTCCCCCAACAACACTGTCTGCACAAAAATACTCCCCAGAATGGCAAGCAGTGGCCTCTTAGGTGTGAGCAAAGTGAGAGGAGCAGTGGTCACACTCACACCCGGGAGTCCAGGAGCAATGTGCACACTCACCCTGATGTGCCTCGGAAGCAAGAGGTCGGGAGGGGATGGCTGTGCCTGAACTACCCAGAACTGAAAAAGAAGTTTCCTAGACCTGCCCAAGGTCACTCATGGGTCTCTCATGCTGTCCCCTGCGACTCCCCCCACCACAAACACACATCAGACAGGCATTGTCCCTACCCAACAACACAGATATGATGGTTTCCAAAGCACTGATCAGGCAAGACTGCAGCTGCTGGAAGAGAGGCTGTGAACTGAATAAAATCAGGAGGTGAACTTCAGGGAGAAACATCCCATATTTGCATAATGTTCCGAAGCCTGAAATTCATCTCCCATCCCATGGTTAGGCCTCTTCCCCCACCCCAGGGAGAAACTGCCCCAGTGGTGTCGCCTTTGGTTGGGGTAGGCAGCATCAGCATGGTCAGGAAGGAAGCAAACGCTAAGAGGCATAGTGACCTCTCCAGGGTCACATGCCAACGCCAGCATCCAAAGATGCCTGCTGCCAGCAACTGAGGACATCACCCTCTGTATCATTCCGGGTGATGACGAATAAACTCTGTATGAGGCGGCAGGGTCAGGGTGGCGGGCAGCTTTCTCTAAGTGAAGAGAACAATGGCTCAGAGAAGAGAGAAACTCAAAGAAAGGTTTGTGGGACTCAACCAGCAAGAGGCCATGGCCAGAGCAGAAGGTCTGATGAGAGGCGGAGACCACAGCAGAAGGGGAAGGAGAAAAGCCTCCAAGTCTTGAGGCAGAGGTGGACAGATGTCAAGGACCGGCACATCTGCTTTAGGAGGCCCCTGCCCATCCCTGAACCACTCCTCTCTGCTTCCCAAGCTGAGCCAAGAGAGAGAGTTCTCAGCCAGATAAGACTCAAAGGAAAGAGTAGCTTGCCCTTATTTTCCTCACCACCCCACCTGTCCTCTGCATTTCAGAGCTAAGTCAACCACAGACTATTTCTCAAAATTCCCCCATCAGTGCCTGGGGCCAGCGCAGGCACAAGAGAGGATGCTGAGTAAAACTACACTCCCCAAGAGATGACCAGGGGTGGAAGAGGGGTTGGCAGCACCTTAGGGTGATGAGAGAGGCTTACTAACGGGTCTCCTTTTGGAATCACTCCAATTCCAGCACCTTAGTTTGAAGGACCCACACTTTGTGGATTTGACTCAATAAAACCTTCCAGGGAGTATCGTCTTTCCTTAACACCCACAGTATCAAGCAGAAAAAAAAAAAATCAGCTCTTTCAGCATGCCTAGAAATTTCTATCTGCCTTTCTCTCTCTTTGGCAAGGCAGGGGTGATTAATGTCCACAGCAGTGAGGGAAGGAGGTTTTCAGGTTATAAGGAGAGCAAGCAGGATGCAGAGATGAGCTCAAGGTGGATTGGTCAGTGGAGAGCCTGCTGGGCCCACCAACAAGCAGAGGTCTGGGAGGGAGGGGGGTTGTGGTTAATAGGGCAGTGCCCACACCATGCACCAGAAATGGAGGCAATTCCTGGGGCAGGGTTCAAGCCCTGAAAGGACTCTGTTGAACCACATCCAGCCATTCATCATCAGGACTGGAAGCAGAGCTAACCCTGGGCGTGTCATTCCTAGAGTTCAGGAGAGGCTAGGTCCTGTCATCCCCATGGCTTTGACTTCCCAAAGCGCTCACGGGCAGCCAGAGCAGTGCAGTGAGCGGAACCATGAACTATCATATTCTGAGTTCTTGGCATAAGTTTTAGTAGGAGGCAGCCCCCACTGCCTTCCCAACGTAAGTAGTGAAAGATGCCCCACCAGGTTTAACACAGGCAAGAACTGTTAACTCAGAGAGTTCTGCCTACAGGGTTTAAAAGAACAAGTCCTCCAGTCTCAGCAGGAAAGATAAACATCCCACTCGCAGGATGCAATGAAGAGACACCATCTGTGCTTGGTCAACATGGAACGGAGAAGCCTTTATTCTTTCTTCCCGCAGGAGGCATCCTTTCCATATCAACCCCATCCCTAACAGTGGGGAACATCCCAGCGTGCTACTCTTTTCAGTAAGGTTCCAACATCGGTCAGTTTCCTATATTGAAGATAATACTCTGATATGACTCAAAAAACTAAATTGCCACAAGAACCTACACCAAAGTGCCCACATGCCATGAAAATGGAACCCTGGATCCGCAACCAGGATTACAGAATTTGTAAAATTCTTAACACTTGGAACTTCATGCTCTCGACCAATTCTTACTTCGTCTTGTAAATTCCCCTGCCACCAAAGCATGCCTTCCCGGTTCTGAGGAAATGGGAGAGAGGGTACAAGCAAGCTCTGATTTACTGCATGGTAAAGAAGCGACGGTGGAAGTGACTTAAGAGGGTCAAGAGAGGTGTGCTGATGCCGGAGAGTGAAGGGGACAAGGGAGGCATGCTAAGAGGGTGAGGCCACGGGGACACTGGGTCGGGCCCCAGGCAGCGCTCTCACCTGTGGATGTTCATCTCCCGCGGAGGGCGATGGGCCTTGTCATAGGAGACCTTGGCGAAGACGCCGGCCACGATGACGAAGGCGATCACCCCGCAGGTGATGTAGACGGTGAAGTTGGTCTTGTCCTTCTCCGGGTCGTACTTGTTCTCGGGCCCAGGCGACACCACCTGGGTGCTGGGCGTCTGTACCCACACCGGGCTCTGGTAGTTGGTGCACTGGCGCTGGTCCAGCTTCTCGTGGCGCTTCTTGCAGCAGAAGCGGTAGTAGCAGGTGCCGCAGCAGTACAGGTAGCCGCTCTCGCTGTTGTTACACTCGAACTCCTTGTCGTACTGGCCGCTCACGTCGTAGTAGCCCCAGCACGTCTCGTAGGTGACGGCCGCGCTGGCTGCTGCCGCCGCCGCCGCCACGGCCGCCGCGGGCTGTCCGCGCCGGCTCCCCGCCTCCGGGACGCCAGGCGCCCGGGCAGTGCCGTTCAGCTCGCGGCCGCCACGGGCCAGGGCGCCCCCGGGCCGCCGGCCCCCGACGGCAGCGGCGCCGGCGCTCAGGGTCCGGTTGGCGGCGCGGCCGCGGGCTCCGAGGGCGCCGGGCAGCAGGTCCAGGGACCCCAGCGAGAGCAGCAGCAGCAGCAGGAGGCGCCGCAGCGCCATGGCGGGGCCGGGCGGGAGGGCGCGGGGAAGCTTCCGCGGCAGGCCGCTCCCCGGCCGACCGGGCTCGGAGGACGACCGCGCCGGCCGGGCTGGAGGCGCGGGGCGGTCAGCGGCGCCGGGGCGATGGCGCCATCGAGGCGCGGGCGGCGGTGGCGGCGGCAGCGGCGGCGGCGCGCGGTGCGCACGGACCGGCCCGGCGCGGGCTGCTCGGGTTCTCAGGCTGCGCGCCGGCTCCGCGCTCCCCCTGCGGGCTCGGCGCGCCTCCCGGGCAGCCCCATCCCCCGCCGGCGGCGGCGGCGGCCCCGCGCGCGGCTCGGCTCAGGCAGGACCCGAAGCGCGGCTCCGAGCGGCGGCGGCGGCGTGGTCCCGTCCGGGCGGGTCCTGCGGGACAAGACGGGGAGCGGTCACGGGGTGGGGCGACGGGCGCTCCTGGAGGCAGGAGGGGAACCGCGAGCAAGCGGGGAGGGAGCGCGCAGCCCTCGAGGAGCACGGCTCCGGGCCGGGAGGGGCGCGGAGCCCGCTCCCAAGACGGGCCCGGCAGCCCTGCGCGCCGGGAACCGAGGGCGCACGGGCCACCCCTCTCGGCGCCTCCCGGCCCGGCAGCGCGCTCCCGCCGGAGGCTGGCTCCCTGGGACCGAGCCGGCCGAGGCTGGGGTCCGGCGGCGAGCGGGGGAGCGCGCGGCGACTGGACCTCACTCACTCACCATGCCCGGCTGCGACTGCAGAGGCGGCGGCAGCGGCGAGGCGGGAGCGCAGCGGCCGGAGGAGCGAGCCGAGAGCTGCGGGCTCGCCGCCTGCACTAGTGCCGGAGCGCGTGTGAGAGGGAGCGAGGGAGACACACGCACTCACACACCCGCACACACGGGAGCGCCGCGAGGGGAGGGGAGGGAGGACAGCCGCACTCCGCCGCCCACGTTTACACGCCTGGGCGCCCGGGGTGGGGGGACTCCTTTTTTGCTTCTCCCCCCTCGCGACACTTGAAGCGCCGCGTCACCAAAGCTCCGGACACCAGTTAATTAACAAGGCGATACAGGCGGGGGAAGAGGGGACCAGGGGCAGGGTGGGAACGTCCCCCCGGAGCCGGCCCGCGGCGGGACCAGACCTCCCCTGCCACTGCCCCTGCAGCCCCCGCGGCGGGTCCCACGCTACCCTAGCCCCGCGCTGCCAGAACGGGAGTTGGGGTTTCTGCAAGCCTCTGCCTCTCCCTAGTGGTGATGCTCGCAGCCAAGAGAAAAGGTCAAACCCATTGCTACAGGTTCCCAAACTGAGGCCAGGGGTCAAGTGGCTTGTCTGAAGCTGTTGGGCCACCACCAGGGAGCTGAACCTACACTCTTTTCCCCCTGGTCACTCTCCTCCCCACTTTGCTCCCAACATGCACAAAGGTGCAAGGCAGCCCCAGGCTGGGAAGGGACTCTCCCTTCTCTCTTTCCCAGACTTTTCTTCAGAGCGCTGAAGCCATGTTAGAAAAGCTGTCTGAGCCTCTGAGTCTCAGCTTTGTGACCGGTTTATCCCTGTGCTGAAATCCCTGTGCTGCTGCTGATCCGGGCGGCAGGGACGACGGTGGGAGGGGGGCATTCCTGTGTAGTTGCATTGTGGGTCTGTGGAAAGGAGACCGGAGTCAAACTTTCAAAGCTGTGAGGCCACCCTGAGAGGAAGTCACAAGCATCATCTTTGGTATGTGTCCTTCGAGGAGGTGGGGAAACCCAGAACAAAAAGCAGTGGCCAAGGCCAGAATTCTGCCTGCTTGCCCAGTGGGTTTGGTTGTAGGCAGGGAACAGACTGTCAGAGTGAGGGTGATAGAGAACTCCCGCGATCCCCGAGACTATCTGTGCAGTCCCACTCATGTGTGACCCAAACCAGGAATCCCCTTCCTGGAAAGGCAGAGTGCCTCTTCTGGCAACGGTGGAATGGATAAATTGGAGCTGGAACCCGGATTGCAAGGCACAGAAGGAGATCCTGATTCTATGGGGTGGGGAGTGCACAGACTCCCCTGGCTGCTCCCCACTTGCTGCTCTCTGGATTTCCCTCCTTCCTTTGCTTCCCCCTCCCATGCCCTCAACTTCGTCTCAGCGGCCACCCTCTTCTTAATGATTCTGTTCAGCAAGCATTGGTAGTACCTACTCTGCAACAGGCAGAATGAATAAGGCAGTCCCTTTCCTCAGGAAGGGGGACCTTGTACACCGCTGGGGAAACAGATAAACAAATGGCATGGTTCTATCCCTTGTCCCTTGATGAAGGTAGGCACAGAGTGCTCTGAGAGCCAAAGATAGGCACCAGCCTGGCCCTAGAGGGGAGAGGTGGGGGTCAAAGGCAGCTTTCTCAGTGAGGTGAAAAGCAGAATCTTGAAGAATGATTAAGAGTTAATAGAGCAAACAGGCAGGCAAGGGTGCTCCCAGCAGAGGGAACATTCTTAGCAAAACCAGGAAGACAGGAAGTGGTGAGGGTGTGTGAGCAGGGAGCAGTTTAGCATAAGCCCTGAGTCTTCCAAACAAGGCCAGCAGGAGGGCATTGTATCCCTCTCCCCCCACCCCCTTCAGAGAACTTGAATTTATTCTGCAATTGATGGGGAACAATTGGTGGGTTTTAATCAGAGGAAGATCCTCTGAGATTGACATGTTTGCTGGATCTCTGAGCTAAACGGAGTAGGGAATACTGAACTGGATGCAGGAAAAGCAATTGGAAGCTGTCCTGATAATCCAAGTAAAAAAAAAAAAAAATTGATGAAGGGATAAAGTAGATTAGTGGAAGTCGGTGCCCATAGTGGAGATAATCAAGGTCAAAAGAGCAGGTTCAGGATAGAGTTAGCAGTAGTGATGCTGTTTGCCTTTGAGAGAGCTAAGGGGAGCTGTCCAGCCTAGAATTGCAAGCTCAGGAGAACTGATAAAATGGGCATATACATTTGGGAGTCATAAGAACATGCTTGAAGACAAGAGCCCTATATCTTTACCTTCATACTATATCCAGTTTCTAAGCCATTCCCTTTCTCTTCTCTTCCCTGAGCTTTCACCTGTCCTTCATTATTTCAGAATTTGCTTTTCCATATCTGGAAGCTTCCTAGCCATGGGTAGAAGAAATATTTCCTCCTCACATAGGACTCTAATAAGATTTGATCAGTGGAACTGAGTAGGGAAACTGATTTGGCTTCTCAGAGTACCACCGCCCACAAATGTGTCTTGAACCCCTGTGCTCATAAATGGTGGCATCAACAGACTCACAGCAAATAACAGTAGGCAGGGTTAGGTAAGATCTTAGGGGTTGTGTATTGCAACCCTCGATGTAGTATACTGTGTTTCTCATTGACACTGCATCCCTCCCGGTTTGCCTTTTGTAGTAGACCAGGTTGCTTGGCTACCAGCATGCATTTCTCCATTTTCTCCTCCTACTTTCAATCCCAAATTGTTGACAGTATTGAAGTGCCCTTTCTTTGTGGATTTGACTCAATATAAAGTACCAGAGAAGAATAATCTTTTCCAACACCTACACCAACTTCAGATAGCATTGTGGTTCAAAGGAAAGTGACCCAGTCCCTGGATCTAAAAGGTCAATCTCAATTAGGCTGAGCCAAGCATAATATTCCCATTCCCCATAACAGTGACTGCGTAAGAACGGACATGTGGCCAGGAGCAATGTGTCACGCCTGTAATTCCAGCCACGTGGAAGGGAGGCTGAGGCAGAAGGATAGCTTGAGCCCAGGAATTCAAGACCAGCCTGGGCAACATAGTGAGACTCTGTCTCAAGAAAAAAAAAAAAAGGAAAAGAATGGGCTCATGATCCTCCAGTGCTGGCCAATACTCATTGGGGAATTCTAGGGAAAATTTCCTTGCTCTTAAAAATAGTAATAATTCCTCTTGTTTTTTTAAGTGTTGTTTCTCTGGATGTTATGACATCAGGGGAGGGGGCCACCAGCTGTGAGTTGAATTTGATATTCAATTTGATAGTTATTAGCAGTGCTCACTAAATATCTCTGCCTTCCAGGCATATAGTAGAATTGCAATTTCTGGCCCACTTGTGAGTAGGAGGAGAAAGTGACTAGTATCAGTCTATGAGTTGTGAGCAGAAATGATGTGTGTTATTTCTGAACCAGAGCATCTGATTGCTGCTGCAAGACACTCTAGAGCTCTCATTTTCTTCTGGCATGGTGATCAACAATGCTCTATATGGCAATGGTTTTGGCAGTGTGACTACAGTGAGGAATGCCTGATAGCTAATGAAAATAGTGCCCTACTATGGACAGGCTGCATGAATAAAAAATATATATGTACTTTTGCTTTTTAAAGCCACTGGAATTATCGTAGCATATCCTAGCCCATCCTGACTGCTACACTGAGGATGGCAAATGGAAAGGTGGAAGGGACGTTACTGAGCCACTCATGGAACTATGCTCAGGGCCCTCCCAAGCCTGGTCTTCCAGTAATGTGAGATGATTAAATTTCTTTTTGTTGAAGCCTGTCTGAATCCAAAGTTTCTCTTACGTGCAACCAGTGGCATACGTCTCCATTCTGTCAGTTGCTCTGGGGTTTCTACCTAGCTATTCAACTTCTAATCATATAAATCACTTCCATGGGATTCAGTTTTCTCCTTTCTAAGTGGGAGCTAGAAGAGTGGAGTGTCGCAAAGAAGCCATCTCTGTTGTCTATTCCCACTGTGAATCTTTACCGTAGCTCCCAAGTGTGAACTTGGCCCATGGCCTGGCACGATCTGGTCTAGTACTATCCTTCTAAGCTCATCTCCTGTTACTCTCCCTTACTCCCCACTTCCAGCCACACGTGCCCTTTTGTTTCCCAAAGCCTTTGCATTTGCTCTGCTCTCTGCCTGGAACTGCTTCCCCTAATGTATGCAGAGTTCTTTCTCCGACTTCTCTAGGTTTCTGCTTAAGCATTACTAATGAAAATAGCACAACCGTCATACCACTACCCAACATTTCTTCTTCCATCTTGTTCTACCTTCACCTCATCAGGATGCATTTTCCAGCACGGTATTTATCACTAACTGATACATAGTCATTTAGGTATTTTTAAAGATTCTATTCTCACCTTCCACTGGAATGCCTGCTCTTGCCTGAACTTTGTTGTCTGTTGTGTTGACTGCTATCTCTTCAATGCCTAGAACAGTGCTTAGTAGGTGGGGTGGACCCAGAAGTGTTAATACTCATCTCCAGCTGCCAGTTCCTCTAGGGTCTGCCTCAGCTGCAGAAAGTCACCTCCCCTGGGAACACAGCCTTCCTTCCCCAGGGGCCCACATCCAATTCAAGTCTAGGGTATCCTGGCCCAGCCATTTCAGCTGAATGCAAGAATACAGTGGGCAGTATTTTCTCTAAAGTTCCAGAGTTCCCTGGGGTCAAGGCTTTGTGGGGCCTGTATCACGTCTGCCCAATCTTGCTTCCTCTCCCATTTCCACTGGTGTTGATCCCTAAAATATAGTCTGCATGCCCAATTTTGTCTCAGCATCTGCCTCAAGAGATCTGGACCTGCACCAGAGGCATTCAGGAAATATGTATCGAATGAATAAGTGAATGAATGAATGAATGAGTCTATGAGCCCCAAATTCTCTCAGTGGCATCTCTATATGTGATTATAGCTTTTGCTTTATCATAGCTAGTGGCAAGTTAGAAACTAGCTCCTACCGCTCCCGATTCTGATGTTAAATACTTCTAATAGTTAGGAAATTAGAGTACATTAGCTTCTGTTAATGTTGCTGATAGGCAAATCAATTTAGTGGCTCATACTGAGCTTATAGTTGACTAGAGTGTTTTTTACATTAGGATGACTTTTTGCATCCATGTGAAATACTACATATACATTTTAGCTTATTTTACAAATTTGAGCCCATTATTCCAGCCTTTTAAGCATTTTAAGAACTTGTCACCCAGTATGCTATTTCTCTCAACGTAGACATTTGTTCCTTGCCTCCCAACATTTTTTTTCCCTTTCTTCTAGCCACAGTCCCTGATATTTATTCAGATTTATCTTCCACCACTCTCATTCCATGGGTTCTACATGAGGTTTCATATAACCCAGGTTTAAGCCAAACAACTCATCTGAACTCCTTCATCTGAAGACACAGACAGAGTAAGCCAGTGGCAGAAACCCATCCAATCAGATGCACCTAGGACTAGTGTGTGCAGGACTGAGAAGGATGGGTACTGTCTCCTCTGGGAAGAGGTTAAGTATGGCCTTGTTCCAGCCGTCTTGCCCTGTGAAGGGGGAGTGCAGGGTTATTGGGATTCCCATAGGAAGCCCAGGAAAGGAGCCAGCAGGATACTAGGCTGAGCCGAGGGCAGGAGAGGAACACAGTCCTGTGAGCACCACTGGAACCTTGAATCTGTCTTCATCTGAAGTCTGCCCACACCTGTACTTCTGTGTTACCTGAGCCAGTGTATCTGTACTTTAAATAAGCTTCTAGTCACCAGGGTTTCTACCTGCTGCCAAAAGGGTCCTAACAGATACAATCAACCTCACGATTGATCAACATGACAAGTGTTCAAGCTGGAAGAAGTGGCTTTGCCCTTCTCTGAATAACTCTGCATATTCCCTGCTCTGTTCATAGCAGGTGAGGGCTGGGTGCTGGGGGTGAAAAGAGCAGGACAGGTCAATATGTGAGTGATATGACAAGTGGCCATTCATAGCTGATGTCATCAAGGTGCCTCTAAACATAGGATTTGGGCTAAGGACCTCTAGTTCACTGAAAGCAGCTGGGAGAAGGTGCATTTATAGGTGAATCCATTGTTGGCATGAAAACCCACACCAGGATGTGACAAAGTCGGGGGGGAATGACCAGGTGTTGAGGATTGTTCCAAAGGTACCAGGTCCAAAGAACATATCAGTTTCAACCACAGTTCTGGAAATTACCAGAAACACGGTATCCTTTCCAATAGACAGAATTCCACAGACAGATAAGATTTGGGGAGCTAAGTAATTATAAATAGAACCAGCAAAGTACATTGGTTAGGGACAGGTAGTTGTACTCTTCCACCAAGCATGGCCAGTTGTGGTGGTGA
Source organism: Varecia variegata (assembly GCA_028533085.1). Taxonomy (NCBI): domain Eukaryota; kingdom Metazoa; phylum Chordata; class Mammalia; order Primates; family Lemuridae; genus Varecia; species Varecia variegata. The sequence continues at coordinate 104,079,065 of CM052441.1, forward strand.
CATGAGGTGTTGGCAGTATGATGATGGGGAGCTGAGATCTGGGACCTAGACAGCAACGTTGTTCAAAAGATTTAGCCAACTGAGTCAGTGTGGGGGATGGGCTTGGAACACATCAACTTGGTTGTTTGTTCCCTTGGGTGACCTGACAATAAAGGAGACATGAGGAGCAACATGGGAGCCAGGAGCCACATTAGTTCTTAATTTTGTATTGCAGATTGAGAGTGGGATAGCCCAAGCAGCCGCTGCTAGGCTTTCTGTCTCAGACAGATCCTGTGGATGGAGTCAGTTATAAGACCTGGGGAAGACAGCTTTAAGAAGGGTGGGGGCATAGGCAAGCTCAGGGGAACAAACAGCATCCTTATAGCAGATGACTGAGGGGCTCTTCCCAACAAGTGGTGAAGTCTGTATGTCTTCCCTGTGCATCTAGGCTGTCCTTGTGACTTGCTTTGACTGACAGAATGTGGAAGAAGTGATGCTGTGTTAGCTCCAGGTCTGCCCCTTCAGAGGCCTGGTGACATCTGCTTTTGCACTCCTGGGGTCTGGCCACCTTGTAAGAAACTTGGGTCACCTAGAACACTGGATGATGAACAGCTACATGAAATGAGAGCCTCGGAGATGAGACACCATCCTGAGCATTTTCTTCCCAACCAAGCTCCCAAGTGGAAGCAGCATGGGATTGGGCCCAAGTGAGCAGAAGAACCATTCAGCTAAGCCCCAGCCAACCTACAGAACTGTGAGAACTAAGAGTCCATTGTTGTTTTAGGTGTTTTAAGCCACCAAGTGGTATGCTGGTTTGTTACGATACAATCACTAACTAAAACAAACTACATATCATAGCACAAACTCTGGACAGAAATGTACCATACTGTGTTAGGAGCAACTTCTTGCCACAAAGATGTCTGAAGGCTGCTTTTGGTTAACTGCTATATTAGCTTCCTAGGGCTGCCATGACAAAGTGCCACAAACTGGGAGCCTTAAACAACAGAACTTAACATCTCACAGTTCTGGAAACTAATAGTCCAAAAATCAAGGTGCTGGCAAGTTGGTTCCTTCCGAAGGCTGTGAGGGAGAATCTGTTCCAGGACTCTTTCTTCAGCTTATAGATGGCTGGCTTCATGTTCACATGGCATTCTTCATGTGTATGTGTCTGTCTCCAAATTCCCTTCTTTTTATAAGAACACAGTCATATTGCATCAAGGCCCACCCTAATGATTTCATTTTAACTTGGTTATCTCTATGAATACCCTATCTTTAAATAAAGTCATATTCTTGGGTGTTAAGGGTTAGGACTTCCAAATATTAATTTTTTGTGGGTGGAAGGATGTGATTCAACCCATAACACCCACTAAGTGGAATGGTGATGTGATTTTGTACAAAATAGTATGCAAACTTACATGTCAATCAAGAAGAAAAGAGGAGAGCTCATATGTGTCACCATCTCTTACTGGGGAGATGTTAGAGAATGCCAACTTAGGTCATCCTGGAAATGATTGTTCTTTTCCATGCCCTTTCCAATATTCAATGTGATTGCTCTAGTGAGCCAAGAAAAATTCCAATAGGAAGCACAAGAAAGGGAATGTCTTTCCCTGGCATTCCCCACTTAGCGATGGAGTTACAAGAAGTTTGCATCATGCATAATTAGAAGTCTGGAACTGTGACATTTCAGAATTGGATGGGCACACAAGAATTCACATCCTCTGGACACTTTTTTCTAAGCCTATATCTAGTCAGCCAGACTGGATGTGGAGGCAAGGATGACCTCAAATTATCTCGGTGACCAGCCTGGCCTAGGATTAATTCATCTCTGCATCCGCCTATTCATTCTTTATTATTTATTCCACCCATCAGTCATTCAATAAATATTTAACAAGCCCCCACTACGTGCTAGTCATTCTGTGAACCCTGAAATACAAACATAAATAAATTATGTTTTCTCATTTGCAATCTGGAATCCTATTTAGGGCCTCATGGAACTACCTTCCCTCTACCACACACCAGAGATCGGGAGGAAAGAGTACCTCTTCAGGAGCACTTCAGAAATGATTTTTCCTCCATGCTGAATGTCCAGCAGTTCCCTAGGACATGGATGCTTTCTGTTAGGTCACAGACTATACTACCGGGAGGATGCCTCCGCAAATTCAAACCACTTTAGAAGACATTCTGGAAACACAGTTGAAGGGTCTAGTGTGTGGACCACACTCAATGTCTTAGCAGCTTTTTGAGAAATATCCATCTTTAAGGGACTGTTTTCCTATTGTGATCATGTAGAACTATCAAATGTGGTTTTCTTCACATTTGATGCAAGATTAATAGCAATGATAGTTGAATGCATGTGCACTTTTGTACTCTTAACTTCAGCATTTATAACCTTACTGGTTAGAATTGATCTGGTTATCAATTGACTATCATAAAAGTAAGACTGGATTACAGCACCAAATGATTAAAAGTTTTATGGGGTTTTTTGTTGCCCTCCTAAAATATACGAAGCAGTTCTGCATCCCCAAACATGTATTGGGTCACAAAACAACTATTTTTAGTTGTGTATTTCCTGGGTGAGCTTGTACTGAATCATTTTCAACTGACACATTTAGCTGGGTCCATGGAACGCGATTTCTCTAGATAATATTGCAGTCATTCCTTGTGACTAGAACAATGTTACATACTACAACTTCCTCCACCTGTGCCCATGGCAGACATCACTAATCAATTATGGAAGCCTTTCCTGCTGAGATCAGTCATAGCCTCAGAAAGCCCTCAACACACAAAGCTCCAAATAGCCTGCAGGCATTAACTATAGTTGGAATCAGCACAAGGAATAAATCGTATTTGCCTAACAGCTCTGTGAGAGGTGACAGTCACACAGTTCAAACATAGTTCTATTACTTTATGTAGACAGAGTTTTAGAATTCTGTTCCAGGTGTGCAGCCTTATTGCCCCAAACTAAAACATTTATGAAATGAAGGGGGTGAGATTGCAAGGGGCACCAACATCTTTAGTTATTATGTGCTTTTTACTGAAAGACGTCGCTGATTTACAGACGTGGAAATGTACACTGGGGATAGCTCTTCCTGAGAAAAGGGATGATGAAGAGTGTGCCAAATGAATGCCAGAGATAATCACCATGCAGCCACTCCCGGTATTCATGTGCAGCTTCTGGGCATCACTATTACATTTTCTCTTTGGTTGGAATTTATTGAAATTTTATTCAAAACCACCATGAATTAACCTACAAAAATACATTTCCCTTAAAAATAGGAGGCCTGTTGTGAGTGCATTACACATAGATGTGATATTTTCTTGGCATATGGTTGATATCAACCAGTGTTCTATATCTGTATAAACTGTTTTTCATCCTTCTGTGTCCTACCTTTAGATTATGCCTTTTGCATCTATTGTCATTCAGGTCACCTTGAATTCTTTTTCTGACTTTTATGAAGTTAAACACACCATAGACAGTGGTATCTTCAATAGGATTGTTACACGTGATAAAAAAATTTTTGTTTTTTTTGTCCTTTAAGGGAAAAAAATTGAGTTGACTAATTGGATCTAACCCACTGATCTCATCCAATTGACTGGGCACAAATTTTTCATTAATATGGTGAAACGAATCAACAGCAATTCTTGATTCTGTGTCGGGAGGTAGACACTATCTAGACAGACCATCTGTCGGTTGAGTGCCAGGCTAAGGGTGAAGTGCTGAAACAGACAAATGCCATCATTAGAATAACCAAGGAAACTCAGCTGAAACAGACCAGTTCTGTCATTGTTCACTACCATCAAATTTCAAAGTTACTAATTTGATCCCAGAATTACTTCAGTGGACAGATGTCCATTCTGACATCCCGAGCCTTGATCAAGTATTGAATAACCGTATAAGCAGACACAACCAGCACCGAGGAAGGGCCCGGGAGAGCCAGGTACCAATTAAAGAAGGGGGTGTTGGCCCAAAGATGCTTGGCAAGGGAATTTCTGGAGAACCTGAGAACTATTTTTTGACCTTTGCTTGAGGGTCTTTACACTCCTGTTCATTCGCCAGCCCTCTGACCCAACCCGTCTCCTAGCAGTCCAATTCTCCCTCCAAATCCTCTACCAGAAGGAACCACCTACTGGCAAGTGAATACCAGGGGCTGGAGGAAAAGGTCATGGGGGTATTGGTGTGATAAAGGCAGTGTCGGGGTTGGAGACAGTCACAAATCAAAGAGAGAAACTGAGGCCGGGATAATCCTGAGATTTACGACATTAGAGTTGTGCTGGAGCAATATAGAGTAGGCACAAACTTGGTGAACCCACCCGTGGAGAATGAAGCAGAGCATTCCACTTGGAGCCCAGCAGTCAGCCCAGACAGGTTATACAGGAGAATGAGGTCAAGGCAGGGCCATGAATTAAGCCCAGCAGATGGGAAGACCTCAGAGCAGGAAAGGTGATCTTATATCCATCCAGCAGTTGAGAATAAGGATGTCCACTGGGTCCAATGACAGTAGCAGGGACCGTGGCCAAGAAATGGCTTACAGCTTTCAGCATGAGCTGGTATTTATTGGAAAGCATGGGTTCTCCAGGGCTTGCAGACAGCAATAGCTAGAGATACAACTGATGTGTGAGGTAGATCCCACCAGGCCAAATATGAGGACAGTCTCTGCCCACCTGGCATCTGTTTGCCTGTTTGGTTGGCCAAACTCAATTCCTTAACATTCTTTCCATTCCAAGCCCCTCTTTTGTTCCCCACTCACCCCTGAATGAATTTCTTAAATATGTACAATATGCTGGTTGCACAGGTGGCATGATTAAAATGTCCAATTGACCATTATTTATATTCCCTTCAGTATACCCTTCCTCTCATTCTTTAAGCTTAATATCATCTCAGTTTTTTCTTATTAATCTACCTTTTCCCTATTTTTGCATATATCCACCATGGTATTTCCTAAACACACTTAATTTCAGGATATGCCATTCCCTCTGAGAGATAATATATTCCAGAAGAAGAGAGAAAATTTGACAATGGAACAAAGGAATTTATTCTTAATTCTCATCTTCTAAGTGCTCTGTGTCCCATTTCAGAATTTCTTTCTTATTTTATTTTATTTTTTTTATTTCAGCATATTACGGGGGTAAAAATGTTTGGGTTACATATATTGCCTTTGTGCCACCCAAGTCAGAGCTCCAAGCATGTCCATCTCCCAGACAGTGCACACCGCACCCATTAGGTGTGAATATACCCATCCCCTCCCCCCACCTGCCCGACACCCGATGAACGGATTTCTTTATTTCTTGCTATATCACCTTTATAGAAATTACACAGTGTAGCACAGAGGTTCTTAACCTGGGGATGATGGTGAACCTCTTGAAATTATGAGCAAAAGTGTGCATGCACATGTGTGTGTATGTGTGTGTGTGTGCATGTCATTTCTAAGAGACATTTCATGAGACGATCAAATGAATTCAGACCCTAAAAGAAAAAATATATAAACATTTGTACAGGATGAAAGCCCTAAGAATTAAATTCAGAAGATCTGAATTCTAGTCTTAAGGCTACTGTTTACTAGTTTAGTGACTAGTCTGTGACATTCTGTGGCTCAGCTTCCTTTGTTGTAAAACAGAGAAGGTAACACCAGCCCAAATGAGATCACGAAGGTTAAAGCATTTCAGAAACTCAAAAGTTCAATAAAAGTGTTAGTTTTTCTTATTTTGCCAAATCTCCCAATCACATAAAAACAGAAGGGCTGGATCAAAAGTCAAACCAAACCAGTGTGGCCGAAAGGGATTGGGCTCTTTTAGAAGCTCACACAGCACACGTGCTCTATGATATTAAAATTGCACCAAATTCCTCATTAGCTTTGTGTGCAACAAAGGGGACAGAAGCATCATGGCAGCTATTCAATTTATTAAATCAATTATCTGGATATCTGGACAAACGCAATTATAAATTCTTGCTTTGCTGTTTCTGTCTGGACGCTACTCCCTCTTTTGGTGCATAAGCATCACCAAGGGTACAGCCCTTGTGTGAACAGCTGCCCTGCGGAGAACAACTGTTCTAAGAGGTTTCTGCAATTAGTTCTGTGTGGCATTGACTTTGCTACCAGCTCCAGTGACAGCCAGCTCCAAGCAAAGGTAGAAATGGTTCGATATTTTCCCTCCAACAAGAGAAGAGCTTTGACCTAAGGGGAGCCCTGGATGCTTTCAGAATCTAAGTCCAGTGTGATCCCAGCTAGCAAATTAAACAATGAACCAGATCGAAAGAGGCCAGAGTGAGAATCCAGAGGAACAAGGTCACACTTTATTACCAAGAGAGTAACACCTTTTAATTGGTTAACACAACAAATAAAGAGGTGGCAGCCTTTCTAGCCAGCTTCTGATTTGCTCACACATTAAATGGGTTTGAGAAAACAGAATCCTTTCCTCACTTAATTTAGAAGCTGTGATTTTGATTAGGAAACAAAGGGCCACACAGGAAAAAGTCAGAGATGAAATGAGAAACCGAAGGAAGCTTCTAAATGATAAGAACTGAATTTATTAGAAAAATCCCCTTTAAAGCAGGTATAATTAAATGAAAATAACTTTATGAATTCAACATTAAGAGGAAAACTTCAATCTTGTGGGATGTCAAGAAAAGAAAAGCCACATTTTGCAGGATGCACACGGGAGGCATGAGTTTGTGAAGACCGTTTAATTTTGGATAATACTAATGTCAACTTCATGGATCCCTCCCCAAAGTGGCTTCTTTTTTTTCCTTTGGCTTAGTCATCCTACTCTGTCAACAAGGCTAGAACAAATTAATTGGGTAGCTGAAAATATTACTTTCACTTTTACAGGAGACTAACTGAAATTATAGGCATTTATAACAGCATTAAATTTTAGAAGTACAGCTGTGATCATAACAGTTTTTTTACAACGTAGGCATGGCTATCCAGGTGCTTCTGCGGCTCCTGGGCTCCACGAGGGCACCTGTAAGGGTTTCCTGTCCCATCTGGACCTAGTTTCATATGGCAGTGGACATTTACGGCAGCGGGCAACAATACTGTTATGTCGTTATTAAGTAAAGTCCACACTTTATTCTGACTTCTTTAGTTTTTCCCTAATGTCCTTTTTGTGTTCCGGGACCCCATCTGGGACACCACGCTACATTCCGTCATTGTATCTCCTTAGGTTCCTCTAGACTGTGACTGTGTCTCAGACTTTTCCTGGTTTTCCATGACCTTGATGGATTTGAGGAGTGCTGCTCAGGTATTCTGTAGAATGCCCTTCCGTCTGGGTTTGTCTGATTCTTTCTCTCGTGGTTAGTCTGGGGTTCTAGGCTTTGCAGAGGAACTGCCAAAGTGAAATGCCGTTCCTATCAAGGAACATGCTAGAACATAATTCACACATAACAATGTTAGCCTGGGTCACCCCGGCCAGGTAGTGTTTGTCAGATTCTTATGCACAGGATATTTGTTTCTTCTCCCCTATTTATTTATATATTTAATAATTTATTTATACCAGTATGGACTTATGGATATTTATACTTTTTTTTTTTTTTTTTTTTTTTTGCTCAATTTGTTCCAGCTTTGTGGGAGTTCTATTAGTTGGCTCCTGTGTCCATTTGACATATCCTACGAGGACATTTTGTTGTTTTAATTTGTTTTTGAGCGCTTCCTTACCTTCTAGCACAATAAGACCTTCTAGAGTCTTCTTGTATATTTCCTGTTCCAGCCCTGGACTCAGCCTTTCCTCCAAGGAGCCCTGACTGCATTTATTGGAGAGTGGTATGACTGCTCTTTTTTTTTTTGTAAGTGTCTCTACCACCTTCTTCCAATCTCTCCATTGCCACCCTAACCTTGGGAACCCAATTATTTCCCCCTGATTCTTTAGGATTCTTTTTAGGGCCTTCAAAACCTGCCTCTAAGATTGAAGCTCTTCGTCACATTTGGAGGCCCTTCTTTACTACCTCTCACTTTTCTTTCCTATTTCTACTGAACAGCACAGTTTTTTTCCCTTCCCTGGCACCTATAGAGTGTCAGCAGTAAGCTGAAAGGAAAGGAATACAGAGGAGACTGAGAGAAGTGAGCTAAGCTATCTCTCGAGCAGCATATTATTTTTAATTAATGCTGCTGCCATTTTCTCACTTTCCCGGCCAAATGAATGCAGCAAGAGTTGTGCTGGCGTCTGTGACAGCAAACGGAGAGGAACAGCAGTTTCAAGGGAGGGGGAGACTGCCCCCCGCCCCGAGTCTGGGTGCGCTTTGGAGCAAGTCTCAGTTCATACGCAGGTCATCAGAGTGTGGCGAGTCTGTGGACTTGCTGGAACTCCACTGCTGCAGAAACGCAGCCCGTGACGGGCGGCCGTTGCTACTTGCCGTCACACTGCAGCCTTTGAAGAACACCCTTTCCTAATGAGTTCCCTGCAAGCACACGCAGGGCCCGCTTACGGGGAGCTCTGGAGTGAAAAATGAGCACACCCCCCGCCCCCAATACCTTGCTGTTCATCTCCAGAAAGGACAGACACCCAAGGGCGGAGTCCACCCCTCTGTTTTTGTCTCGGCTCAGTTGTTCCTTTCTCACTCCCCACTTTTTGGATTATTACTCCTCTGCTCCCCCTAAAAATGTCAGATGGTTTCCTTTGCGTTCGGTTCAACACACAGTTCTTGAGGGCCAGATGCCTGCCAGTGTCCACGGTTGACACTAGAGGAGCAAAGAGGGACGAGATATGGCTCACGGTCAAGTACGGAGATGACATGAGACCGTGCAACATTTGTAGCATCCAGACCAACATTTACATGGTATGTTATATATGTCGATTCTGTCGCTTGCATTTATTTATTATTTTTTGGAAGTTTATTATTTGTTTCTAGACAAGTACACTTATTTGTTTATATCTTTTAATTCACAAATAATATATAAATGCATTTCTTTTTTAAAAAATTGAAGCATCATATATGAAGCCAAAGTCCTCTTTGATGGACGCACTGCTCCCCCACCCACCCCAAACCCAGCCTTACCTTCTCCTTCCCAAATCCTGACGCAAGCACTGTTTTGAGCTTTTCTTTTTTCCTATCTTCCCAGATAAAAAGTATATTAAAAAGTACATGCTCAAAGTCAGAGCTGTCTAATTCAAAATAGTCCAGCTGATAATCACTGCCTGGTCTCTTCCTTCTCCTTCCATTCCCTTTCCCCTGTCACTGAGCCCTGGCAAATTCTAGGCAATGCTTGGAGTGCGGGTGAGCCAAGATGGTTCTTGTCAGCACTGAGCAGTCAGAACAGGAGACAGAGGCTGGGACTGGAGACGGCATGCAGATGTCCTCCTCAATTAATCCAGCCTGGGCCAGATCAAGGGGGCTGGCCCGGGGGAATGAGCCAGGAAGCAAAAATCACGGAGAGAAGCAATCAGGGACGGGCGTGCAGAATGGGGGAAAGGGATCCGAGCTGGGTGAACGGGGACCATGGTGCTCTGGCCCGGAGGGGACAGGGAAAGCAGGGCCAGGCAGGCAAAGCCAGAGCCCCGCAGACCATGGTCACAGGCAGAAGATGGCAGCATTGTTCCCTAAGAGGTGGTTTGCTTTGACCAAGATTTCCCGCCGTGGATGTGCTTTTGCACTTTTATTAACAGTGCCCAGATCAGGAAACATACATTGCCAGCAGCACGGAAGCCCCTCTCATGCCTCTGAAACATGTGAGGTTTTCCTTGGCAACCCTATTCAAGGCTTGCTGTCCTAGTCTGGAAAGGCTCCAGAGGCCCCGCAGGATGGACAAGGGTGTGTTTGTGTGTGTGTTAGCTCTACTTTTCCTGGGAAATAGGGACACGATTTTAAAAACACCCATGTGCTTTTTTTCTTTTGTCCTTCTATGTACATGACCTTCTCCCTAATAGACTCAAGGCATTAATCCACCTGGGGAACAGAGGGGACCGGTTTGGTACGGAGGAAATGCATAAGGACTGTTTTGGAAAGAAAGCAAAGAGAAATCTCCTGACCTTCAAATTCATGTGCTGTGTACAGTCAACAGCATGGTGGAGAGACGGGGTTGCTGGAAAAGGAGTGATGTTCCCAATCTTCTGGCTCCTGCCTAGCATGGCCAGGGCAGGCGAGCTCGGGGCAACTTAAGTAAAGAAGGTCTGAGTAGATAGGAAGGAAGTGAAGAGGTTTTTCTGGGCTCAGTGATTATGGGGTAGTTGATGGCAGACAAAAAGGGGAAAACAGAAGATGGGAAGAGGGACCAGAGACTATCAGTCTTGCAACCCTATTTCCCCTTCTAGAAGGTTACTATCTGGGTACCTATCTATGTATCTATCTATACACAATGGATATATGTATGTGATTATAATATACGTGTTACATTATAGTAACAACCAACACGAGGCATCCCTGCACAGTTAGAAATGAGAGGCCTTCGGGTGGGCTGCGTGCAGGTCTGCCTTGCCCCGGTGAGCTGCCTTTGCACCCCGTGTTGTATGGACACCACAGCAAGTGCCACGAGACCCACCGGGAGGAGGATGAGATGACCACACAGCAGAGGCTGAGAGGTGGACAGCCTGGGCCAGGGGGCAGATGGAGGATGCAGCAAAGACACAGCAGGGAGCATGGCACCAGCAAGAGCAGAGAGGAGGCAGGGCCAGCGGTGATGGACCCTGGATCCTGGCCCAGCCGAGAAAGAAAAGACCACAGAGTTTCAGCCACAGGCAGCAACATCAAACACCGGCAGGACCTCTGGTGACAGGGTGCACCTCATGCACACTGAGAGGCAGCCTGAGCCTGAGCCCCCCTTCCCCAATCCAGAAGATTTCATAAGCCCCCATCCACCAGGACCCTTGGAGAGGGAAAAGGGGACAAGGGGACAAGGGGAGGCATTTGAAAGACCAAGTAATGATCTCTAAGAGACTGCTAAAAGTCTAAAGAAACTATGGATAGGCTGGACCACATTTTAAATGTGCTCGGATGAAGATGTAGCTCTGGCTGTCTCTCAGCTCCCCTCGAGGTAGCACAGGACAGAGTAGATCTAGACAATAAAGACACCACATCTTCTCCGCAAAGCCTGAGTTGTAGTGTGGAGAGATTTGTGATCTCACACCAGCACTGAGAATGTCTTATTTAGCTTCAGAATACTCTGAGCCCACTGTGGGAGGGTGTCTGGTTTCCTTGAAATGAAGAAACATGAAAGAAAGAGAGAGAGAGAGAGAGGAACAGAGGGAGAAAGGAAGGAAAGGAGGAAGAAAGACGAGCAGGGAGAGCAGGAGGGAGGCAACTCTGCCAGGGCTGAGGGGATCTGACCCCCCAGCCCCAGGAGCTGCTGTCTAATTTGACCTCCTGGGCTCATGCATAGATTGCAGCTTTTTCAGGGGCCCACGATACACTCCATCTTCGCTTGCTGTGACCCTGTCCTCACATTCTGCACATGGGGTGCCAGGCCCGGAGAAATCAGCCTCACAGCATGTGAGTTCAGGAGCAAGCCGTGAGAATGGCCACCTCCTTCCTGGTCAGTGCAGGTCCTCAGGCCCTGGGCACAGTGTGGCCTCCCAGCCCTCAGGGCCAAGGAACAGGCTGTGTGCTCCTTGGGACACACAGGACAGGGGCTTGGACCCTGCCCTTCTCTAGGGAAGGGTTGACCACTAACCATTTCTGTGTTTTGGGGGAGTGTGTTACTGCAGCCTTGTGGGATGCATCACCCATGTCTCCGCTCATGTCCCCTTCCTGGAACAAGGAGCTGCAGGTATCTCTGGTTCTATTTCTGAAGGCCTTCTCCTTGTACCTTCCCCAGGACAGGCATTTCGGACTGCCCGGCTTCACAGCCTCTTGCCCTGCAGAGGCCCTGTGTTCTGGGCAGCCCAGCTCTGTATGACAGCTCTGCCAGCAGCAGGGCCCTCGCAGCCTGCCCTTGGCATCGTAGGACCTGGAGAGAGAGAGCATGTCACACCTTTTAATGAGGTTCCCGCAGAGCTGCTCCTGATAACGGAGGGGAAACATGCCCAAGACGGCTCCCCGGGGAAAGGCGCCACCCCCAGCCTCCTGGCAGGATGTGCCAAGTAGGCAGCACGCTCCTGCCTGAGCCCACTCGATAATCACCGGGCACGATGACGGGGAACACTCCACTCTGAGGGGCTGCTCCTTCCAGAGCCTTTCTAGATCCCAGGCATGGAGAAGAAGGGACACCAAAGGCTCAGCTTCTTCCCAAGGCAAGAGCCGTCTCAGACCAGTCTGGAGACAAAACGGGCACTCCTGGGCTTGGACCGCAAGCTCCCACTTCTGGAGAACAGCAGACAGGCTTGGACAGACCGCAGGCTGAGGGCTCTGGACAGCATGAATGGCCCCATGCAATACTCTCTCTTCCATAAAGGTCCTGCTTTCAGTGTATTCTCAAATGCCATTTAATCTTCATATTTCTGTAAGGCCTTTCATCTTAATTAAAAATTCTATGTGTCCAATTTGTGGATCTCAAGCCCTGTCTCTTTTGGTATCCATAGCTGCTGCAGCTGGATAGCCTACCTGGGTGCCTTTAAAACCCATGCTTGCCGTATGGCTTCATAAATAACTTTCTTTTTTTTTTTTTTTTTTTTGAGACAGAGTCTCATTCTGTTGCCCAGGCTAGAGTGCCGTGGCGTCAGCCTAGCTCACAGCAACCTCAAACTCCTGGGCTCAAGCAATCCTTCTGCCTCAGCCTCCCAAGTAGCTGGGACTACAGGCATGAGCCACCATGCCCGGCTAACTTTTTCTATATATTTTTAGTTGTCTGGCTAATTTCCTTCTATTTTTTAGTGGAGATGGGGTCTCGCTCTTGCTCAGGCTGGTCTTGAACTCCTGAACTCAAGCGATCCTCCCGCCCCGGCCTCCCAGAGTCCTAGGATTACAGATATGAGCCACCGCACCCGGCCAATAACTTTCATGAAAAAGTTTGAGTGCCATCAAAAAGGAGGTTGGAAGTGATATATGAATTCAAAGGAAGAAAAGACACCATTGACTTGGGGAACTGGGGAATTCACATGTCTTCTAAGTGGAAAAATAACCAAGAGAGTTACATTGTGTCAGATTATGTCATGCTACCTACATGCACACAGAGAAATTCATTTACTCTGGGGTAGTAGAAGGGGCCTTGAATTAGTTCAGGGATTTTCATCTGGATTCTTCACCTTCTTTGAGTAAATCATTTAACTTTCCTGGTGAAATTTTCAGTTTCCTTAATCTATAAAATGAGTAGAAAATTCTAGTTCTGGCATCCTCTGTTTCTATAGCCACTGTTTCCAGCAGCATATGGTAAGAGTGTACATTTCAACTGCCACACTTGACTAGTATATATGTCACATTCTTGATTTTTTTCTAAATTAAAACATCTGATAAATTGGACCTCATAAAAAATAATCTTGGCTCTGTGCAAGCCATTGTTAACAGAATGAAATAAAAAGCTACAGATTAGAAGAAAATATTTGTAAACTACATGTCTGACAAAAGACCAGTATCTAGAATATATAAAGAGCACTCAAAACTCAACAAAAAAAATTTAATTTCCAATTAAAAAATGGGCAAAAGACATGAGCGAGCATCTCGCTGAAGAGAACACACAAAATAAGCACATGAAAACGTGTTCACTTCATTAGCCATCGAGGAAATGCAAATTAAAACCTCAGTGAGATAGCGCTACACTCAGATTAGAATGACTAAAATAGAGGATGAAGACAACACCAAATGCAGGTGAGGATAGAGACACATGGGATTGCTCATGTCTTGTTACTGGGAATGTGAAATGGTACAGCAACTCTGGAAAAGTTTGGCAGTTTCTTATAACAGTAAACATGCAATTACCAATGACTCAGCAATTTCACTCTTGGGTATTTATCCCAGAGAAAGGAGAAGTTAGGTTCACACAAACACTTGTGCTTGAATGTTCATGGCAGCTTTACTCATAAAAACCCAAAACTGGAAAAAAGAGTGGCTTTCAATGATGAATGGTTAAAGGGTGGTACATCCATATCATAACACACTACTTAGCAATAAAAAGAAACAAACTGTTGATATGCAACAAGTTGAATGAATCTCAAGGGAATTTTGCTGAGTGAAAAAGCCAATCCCCAAAGTTTACATACTGTTTTATTCCATTTATATAACATTGTTGAAATAAAAAAAAATTATAGAGATAGAGGACAGATTAATGGTTGCCAGGGGTTCCGGACCGAGGAGAAGGTGGGAGGGACGTCAGTGTGATTTTAAAAGAGCAGTACGAGAGAGCCCTGTGGTTCCATGTGTATCTTGACTGTGTAGGTGGGTGCACAAATCTATGGCACCAAATAGACACACACATACATGCACAATCAGTACTTGTCAAGCTAGTGAAATCTGATTGCTTGACTGATTATATCAATGTCAATTTTCTGCTTGTGATGTTATACTATAGTTTTGCAAGATTCATGGAAACCAGGTGAAGAGTATACAGGACTTTATTGCCATAAAGTATAACATAAAATGCAAATTTTATAAAAGAAACTATTGAAAAATTTAACCTAATTAAAACATCAAGACCAGCCTGGGCAATATAGTGAGACCCTGTCTCTAAAAAAATTTTTTTTAAATTATCCAGACATGGTGGCACAAGCCTCTAGTCCCAGCTACTCAGGAGACCAGGATGGAAGAATCCTTTGAGCCCAGAAGTTAGAGGTTACAGTGAGCTATGACTGAGCCACTGCACTCCAGCCTGGGTGACAGTGAGACCCTGCCTTTAAAAATAAATAAATAGATAGATAGATAACAATAAAAGACCTGTATGGAATAAATACCCATTAAGCAAAATCAAAGGCAAATGACAATCTGAGAAAACGTTTGTAATTCAAACACAGACTATGGGCTAACTTTCCCAATACATGAATAGCTCCTCCAATTCAATAAAAAAAAGACTTGACAACCTAGTAGATAAGTGGACAAAAGAGGTGAACAAATTGTTCATAGGAAAGGATAAAATGACTCTTAAATATCTCAGTTATGATATAAACCTCAATTATAATAATATAAATGAAAATTAAAACTATACTGTCATAACTACTTTTTTAACCACTTGTACTAGCAATGATCAAAAAGTTTGATAACACCATGCTAGTGAATGTGTAGGGAAAGAGGCATTCTCATATACTCTTGGATGAAATGAAAGTGGGTATATCTTCTATGGAAGGCACTTAGAAATCTCTCAAAATTACAAATCTGCACTCCCTTTGACTCAGCAATTCTATTTCTGGGAATTTATTCTACTTATAAGCTTGTCCACATGCAAAATAATACACGGGCAAGATTATTTAAGCAGAGCTTGTTTGAACAGCCAAATGATTGAAACAACCCACATGCCCACCTGTTGGGTTAGAGATATAACCGTACATACACACAGTGGAATACTATTAAACCTTTAAAAAGTATAAGGAAACACTTTAGGTACTGATATGAAATTATCTCCATGACTAGGAAGTGAAAAAAGCAAATTTAGAACAAGATATAGACTACCATTTGTACAACAATGGAAATGTGTATATCTTCTTCACTTTAAGTTTGTAAATGCTTAAAATGTCCCAGTAAGAATAGAGAAAAAAATGAATAAAATTGGTTTGCCTCTGAAAGGAGGACTTTTTTTTTTGCTTAGGGACAAGGGTGGCAGGGAGGCCTTTATTTTTCTATATGTAGCACATGATGACTTTTGGATGTTAAACCATGCACATTAATTGTATATTCAAAAATAAATGACTTAAAATATTTTTTAAAGAAGAGAGACACTAAGAAATATCCTTTCCGAAATATGAATCATCTCCAGAATTTTCCAAGGCCCCTTGCTCTTCGCAGCCTGTGGGAGGCTTTCAGCAGTGGCTGGCACTGCAGCCACCCCGTCTCCACAGGAACAAGAGGAATTTGAGCATTTGTGGGCAGCAGGGTGTGGGGATGAGCTGTGACAGTGGCAGCAGGGAGAGCTGCATTGGAGAGAGTGGAAAGTTCTTTTCACCTAAAGCGAGGCAATTGGAACACCTGGTGCCCAGTGACGCCAGCTTTGCTCACCAGACCTGTCCCCAGAACCATATTGACAAGGAAACAAAAAGGAGATGTTTAAGTGCCCCTGTCTTGTTTGTTCCCCTCCTGTTCCATTTTTAATGCTGAAATCACTCCTACCCGACGATCTCAAGTGTGTTTATGAGCCACCTCCTGTTAATGTCTCCTTTACCGGTGGAGTGTCTAAATGACCAGGGGCAGCTTCAAGAGCAGCATTTCCAAACTTCAGGGCTGCTTTGTCCTTCCTGCAGGGCTAGACTCCCCAGTGGCGGCTCAGCAGCTCCTCTGTGGCTGCCCAGAGGCAAACCCCAGCCCAACATCTGGGGCTTGACCACGACATTCAGATATGGATAACTGCATTGCTAAGGTGAGCACAGGCAATTCCAAGCCACTAGCTCACTGTTGCATACTCTATCCATTCCTCTCTTGGATGTTTTCCTTTTGTACAAGACTCTGCAGCTACTTGCCCAGGAGAAGTTTGTGTCTAGTTACTCCCTCCTGAACTGTCTTCAGAGAGCCTGTTATGTTTTCTGCTCTGATCTGTAAATGAAATTCCTAAGGACACGTTGGATCAAAGGTCATGGCACTCCCCTCTAGTGTTCCTGGAAAAGCTAACTGGGCCTGGGTAGACTCCTCTCTGCATCTCCTCACATGTGTAAATCTGTGCTTCCATTTCATTATCCTGTTTTGTTCTTAGAAGGGCTATGCAGTTACCGTGGCAGAGACAGGAAGCTGCAATATTCACAGAAAATGTAATAACATCTGGCTTTGGAAGTCAGGGGGTTCATATCCCATGGAAAGTAATGTGCGTGTGGGCAATAGGATTAAATATACATTTCATACTAGAGTTTCAGCTCATTTGCCTAATATATTAGAAAATCACTCAATTTATTGCAAACTAAGATTTAGGAAGCTCAGTTTTCAGGTTGACAAATTAGCATTTGCCTGCACATATTTCACTATTTTGCATAATTAATTCCTCCCCATAGTACGAGAGCATTTTCATCTACAACAAAACCAGTGTATCTCTCGTTTGCTTCTGTTAGCAGCATGTAAATGGTATTGATTCAGAAGATGCATATTCTTTTCTAAAGTATCTCCTGGAACATGACTGAGATTTTCATCCCAATCATTATCAACTGTTTATTACCCTGCTTCAAAAAATCTCATTCATAAAAGAAAATTAGAAAAGGAAAAGTTGAGTCATAGGAAACAAATACAGTGCTGATGAAATGGATTCTCCCAATTCAGATTAACTAAATGTATCAGCCAGTGTTGCAAAAAGACAGAGAAGAAAGAAACTAATTAAAGCTGGATTTAACAATAGAAAAAAATATACTGACTCATTTGCCTGAAAGATCCACAGGTAGTCTTGGTTTTAGGTTTATTTATCTTAATGAGCAGTTCTATAATGGCACCAAATACCAAGGTTTTGGTTTCCTTTTTTTTGTTGTTGTTGTTTTTTCCTCTCAACAATACTTTCTTCAGTGTTGTCTTTTACCAAGACAACACTCAAAAAAGTTATCTTAGACTTCTTCAAAATGGGCTTTCCTCTTCATTCCAAGATGGCTTCCAAAAGTTTCAAGGGCTACAGGGTTCTGGCAAGAAAGAGGCACCATCTTTGTTCTCAGCAAAAATCCCAAGTCTTACTCCAGTTAGATGAGTTAAGGTCACATGCCCGACGTTGAGCCAATCACTGTGGCCAGGCAGACCAGACGCACAGATGCGTCTTGTGCTCTATCTCTAGGCCTGGGGTGGAATCCCCTTTCCTGGAGCAGCAAGACAAGGAGCTGTTAGGAAGAGAGAAGTATCTGAGGGATGGTGGGATGGACAAGAAAGCTATGAAAACTATTCACTTCTGTCAAGGAAGGTGAATCTGAATTGGAGAAAAATCTGAATTATAGAAGACTTTCAACCTACATGTTGTTAAAAATATCTCTACTGTAGTTTTATTTCTCTCACATACACGCAGTTACTCAAATCAGGCCAACAAAGTGCTGACAGGCACTCCCTTGAATGAGCAGTTGTGATTGATTGGCAATTAGCCTCTCAATTATATGTACACGTGCTACTGATTTTTTTAAGTAGGTACTTTGAAAGAGTTTGCTCTTTGAAGGCAGTTGTACCCGACCATTGTGTGAGGTCACTGGGGTAGAGTGGGGGATGCTTGGTAATCAGAGTGGGAAAGAGGCACAGTGCTTACAGCTCTTCCTGATTTCTTGGAAAACTGAGCAAAGCAAGGAATATGGAGGGTCTGGCTAAGAGAGTCCATGATGGAGAATACGCGAGAACAGGCCTGGATATCCACCAGGTAAGTGTTTGAGATTTTCTTAGCATGCTACCATCTTTAGCAGTGGGAACATGATCTTAGGGTGTGTTTATATTGTCGTTCATGGGGAAAACCTTTCCCTGACTGGAAGTAGCAAGAAAGAGATGGTGCTAGCAATGACTGAGTCGTTCTGCCCGTGTGGAACTGGGATAACCATGCAGTCACTGCCTGAGCAGAAACTGCAAGGATGCATCAGACTCTCTTCATCCTAGCCTGTGGCGGACATAGCTAATCTATCAACGCTCACTTTTCTACTAAACCTAGAAATGACTTCACAGTCTCTCTTGACAAAATGCTCCCGGGATCCACTGACAATTGATCAGATTATAAATTATAAAAATAGAGATACAATCTTCTTGACATAATACATTTTAGCCTCATCCTTTCCCATCTTCCTTTCCTGTGATGTTTCTCCTAAGGACACAATGTGTTTGGTGGCTCATTTGTTCTCTGGTCTGGACAAAGACTCCTCTATGAATTCTCTGCTTCCTTAAGTGATCCTCTCTCTTCATGGCTCTCAGGTGCCTCCTCTGGGAGCATTTTCTCCAAAGATTATTTCGTTATCTGTGACTGCCAGTGGTTGGTTAATTTGCTCTCCTTGTTGGTATCGACCATTTATTCCTCTCTTTGGGGTTCTTGCCTATGCTACAGAACAGGAAGCAGATGCACAATCCCTCTCTTTTTAGTCCTTCCTCATCTTAAATAAAGATGCCCAGCTTTACAGGTTACATAAGGTTTACTCCACTTAATGTGTGCTTGCTCTTTCTTAGCATGAAGTCAGTGTTCACCTGCATTAAAATTTACTAGGGTGGGATTTTTACTTAAAATGCTACTCTGGGTCCCTCTCTGAAGCCAATGAATGAGAATTCCTGATCTGATTTTTAGCCAGTTCTCAAGGTAATTCATAAACCTGTTAAAATGTGAAAATAGCTGCTACAAGAAACAGAGGGTTAGAGGAAAGTCATGGTGAGCCTACCCAGACAGAAGGAGTCTTACAAGGTTTTAATAATGGTATCTCCTGAACTGTATTGATTTTTAGGTGGAGCAGTGTCTGATCCTCCTTAAGCCTTCGCTGACACATGTCTTGTGATCCTTCTCTTCTGAAAGTCAGACCAGAACATAGCCAGATTAAGGGGCAGGCCAGTGGAGCATTTGTAGGGGACACCAGCCCAATAGGGCTGCTAAAATCTCACTGAAAATAAAACAAGGTGGGGAATATTGTATTTACCAGAGTGCTCTTAGGAGGAGGAGACATGCGTGTGAGTTGGAAGGCATGATCAATGGGTGGCCTGGGGGGCAAACATCCAAGAAACTTGTCCAAACAGCAACAACAAAAGCAACAATAATGATGATAACAATAATAGTAGTATTCATGGCCTTCTAAGGAGATTGGGAGTGGTAAACTGCAAGGCCGTGGTTTTGCTGTGCAGAATGTTCGAGGCTCAGGCCAGAGCTGAATGCTCCAGATAGAGAATGGTCTAGACCCCATGCCTGTGGCCTTCCCTCACTTACTATACCTGTATAATCAGTTGTGCTTATAAATAAATAGATCAACAAATACTCAAATTATATCAGCTGTAAGAGGCACCAATTTTTTAATCTTCCCAGGAAGCCTGGATGCTTCACTCTGGCCTATCTGAACTCCCCGATTCTTTCATTTTACATGTTCATTCTTGGGGATTTTTCTACTAGGACTCCACCCCCTTCTCTCAAAAGGCAGCCCGATAGACTTTAGAGACCACAGGATTCATGCATTAAAAATAGAAACAGAAGCCAATTAAGCCCCTAAGATCTCAAAATATGAGTTATTTGCATCTCTGAAGAAACTTCTGACAAGCATGACAAGCAACCAGAGCTAATAAAAGTCTTCTCGCTTCACACAGAAAAGTCATCCCAGGCCACTCCCTAGTACTCCCTCTCTCTCCTCACCGGTGCCTTTGCACCCTATCATGGAGGTCCCCAACCTTTTTGGCACCAGGGACTGTTTTCACAGAAGACAATCTTTCTATAGACTGGGGAGTGGGGAGGATGGTTTCGGGATGATTCTAGCACATTACATTTATTGTGAACTTTATTTCTATTCTTATTACATTGTAACATATAATGAAATAATCATACGACTCACCATAGGTTGGGGACCCCTGCCCTAGCATGCAGTTGGGAGTGAATACTTGCCTCATCTCTCTCTTTGAAAGATTTATTTCATCTCCTCTACCTATTCAAGCAAAAGGTCAGTTAACATTCTGGTACTACCCTCCCCCCACCAAAAGGGTGTGCAACATAAAATACTAAATCTTCCAATTCACTGAAGGATTGAGGACTTGCCTCTAAAGCTTTCATGCTGGGCATAAATATCCTGTGTCATTTTCCCCTCTCTGCTGCTGCCCCTTCTGCTGGAGTCCGTCTGTGAGAGGTGAAGCCAGACTTGGGCAACACTGGGGAACTTACCAACCTCCCTTGGCAATATTCATGTAAGTGCATTTTTTCATGAATTTCTCCAAGATAATTATTTTTTATGGAATATTAGCAGGCAGCACATTCTTCGTTTGCCTAAAATTATCTACAATACCAGATGATTCCTCTGACCACTGTGTTCTGTTTAGGGATTTAATAGGGTTCTGGTTCAAGATGGTACTTCCATTTTCTACCCAAGTTTACACTCACACCACAAACATACTTTGTAACAGAACAGGAGAAAAGAAATAGATACAATTAGTAACTCTTGAATTTGGAGGACTATATGGAGGATACAGTGTAGATTTTATCTGATTGACAGAGAAAAAGCTCAAGGTACCAGAGTTGAGTATCGGTTCTCTTTGAAGAGACTAGAGACTATCCGAGTTGAAGTCCTCGAATGCAAGAATGGACCTAGAATCACTTTTGAGGGTTTTTTTTTTTATTGATAAACTGCATTTTAAAGACCATATCAGTGAGTCTTTGCCCTTTAAAGAAAGTTCCAAACAGCTACCACTTTTATCTTCGGGCCAAAGCTTGAGAACTACTTTTCAGAGAAAGTGGTTGATCTATTGCTGAAAACAGCAAAGAAAGTGATCAATTATTAATATTATTGCCTTGTAATGAGCCACTCTAAAATGAAATGGTTAAAAAGAAAGATTTATTGTCCTCTCTCACCTTTCTGTGATTTGACTGGCTCAGCCTGATGGTTCTCTCTCTCATGTAGGTGCAGGCAGGTGAGTATGGGGCTGGTGGAGTCATCTGAAGTTTCCTTGTTCACCTGCCTGGTGGCTGGGCGCAAGCCATCCATGAGGCTCAGATGTCTGGGTCTGGGCAGGCATCCATCTCTCCATACAGCTTCTCCATGTGGCTGCCTGGGCTTCCTCACAGCATGACTGTCACAGGGTAAGTGGAATGTTTACATGCTGCTGACTTTCCCCTGAGCAAGTGTTTGGAGACACAGGAAGTGAGGGCTGTCCCAGGCCCAGAACTGATATTTTCACTTCAGCTGTATTTCAAAGCAGTCATAAAGCCCCCACAGACTCAAGGAAAGGGGAATCAAACATAACCTTTTAATGGGAGAAATTTAATGGAAGAGTAAAAGGATGGTTTGTATAGTCTTTAATGTACCCTAGGGGAGGTGCTGGTGAGGGTGCTGGAGACTATAAGAGAAACAGAGCAAAATTGAAGCCCAGAAGAGCTTCATTTCCAGAGGGCTTTGCACTGGCAATTATGGATCACCCTCACCTGTTCCTTGTTCCCAGACCCCAAGCATTACAAGGGAGCCTACTTGTCATTATGTTTGCTGACCATGACCTCATATTTGGTCCTTATATTTAAGGAAGAGGCCTATTGTAAGAGAGATGAACACAACTGCTGAGCAAATGCACAATTATCTGCACATATCAAAGTAGCTCTTCCTTAAAAAAGAAATGAACAGAAGCATGAAAGAGACAGAGAAGACACTGAACAAAACAAATAAACCCAGAAAGGAATAAAAGAGAGAATCTTCAGGAAGAGATGAGAACTTCTTAAAATTATTCTGATTTCTGCCTACAGGCTTGAGAAGATACTGTTACCAAAAATTAAGAGCAGTCAGTCTATTTTGAAAAAAGTATTCATCAGAGAATATGAAAGAATTTTTTGAAATTAAGCTATTACTGCAAAAATAAAAGTTTCACTGCATAGATTGAATAATAAATTGGACAGAGATGAAAATCAATTTGTTGATCTGGAAAATAAGGTCAAGGAAATCTCTCAGAACTTGGAGCAAAAAGATAAGTAGAATGTAAAAGACAAAAGTTAAGAGACACATGTGACAAATCTAGAAGGTCTAACAGCAATACAATAGACTTTCTAGGAGAGAACAGAGGCAAACAAAGGTAAAAAAAAAATTATAGAAATTAAAGATAAAAATAAACTTCTCTGAGCTGATGCCAGACATGACTCTTAAAATTGAGCATTAATGAATATAGAGAAGGGTAAATGAGAAAATTACCCACATACAGACCCATCATGCTGGAGTTTCCTAACTTAAAGAATAAAGTGAGTGTATTTAAAGTTTCTGGAGAGAAAAAGAGGAGGTCACTCACAAGGAAAGATAGGCATACTGATATCCACCTTTGGTCAGCAACAGCACTGGGTGTTAGGTAGAGGAGCAATGAATATAAACTTCCAAGGGGAAACTGTTTTGAATCTATAATTCTATACCCAGCCAAGCTATCAGTAAATGGAGGGACCAAAGGAAAAAAAAAACCCTTATGGACAAACAAGGATCCTCCAACAAGTGTGTCTCCTATATTTCCTTTATATGAAGGGGATGTTTAACAAAATCTTCCCACAAAACAAAGGAAAACTGCAGAAGGAAGGTTGGTATGAAACACACAGAGTTGAAGAAATTGAATGTAATTCGGAAGTAGAGGAAGCAAGAAAGACATTAAAAGAGAATACCCTGGGCTGGAGTGCCTGCAAATTGTAAAGAAAAGATTGATACCACTGATTTCCCAAACTTTTAAAAGTTTACAACAACAAAAATAAGGTTGAAGTATGAGCAGCAAACCTGAAAAAAAAAAACCATATTTGCATCATGTACAAAAAAATACTAATATTCTTAGCATATAAAATGCTATTATATGACAGTATAAAAATAGAAAAATGGGCAAAGATCATGAATGGGTAAGTCACAAAGGAAAGAAAGATGTGAAAATAGATAACGACATTCCCGGGATTTCCCGTAAGGCTGGACCTCCTGAGAAATCCTGCCTGAGTGGAAGGAGTCCACTCTGCAGGGTGCGTGTGGCTGTGTGGATCGGGCACACCTCCCTGCCCTTGCAGAAGAGGGCTTGAGGCAGTGACAGGGCTATGTGTAGAGGGCAGGGGACATTTTTCAACAGCTGCCACGTGTGTGAAACTTTGCGGAAGGGAAAGACAGACTAGGGAGAAGTTTTAGGAAGTTTGATTCTGCTCAGAATGTGTGTGTGTGTGTGTGTGTGTGTGTGTGTATAATAATTGTCACATTTATTCCTCACATCCCGGTGACATCATTGTCGTGACCTCCTGAAATACAGTTTGCTCGGCAATCAGAGCTCGGTGGGTTCTGAACATTCATCAGCTTTGTTTTCCCATCAGTGCTTTCAGCCACACTCTGCTGAATCTTCCCATCCCCTTCACCACAGTTGGGCAAATTGCTTAACTTTCCGGTTGCTTTTGGTTTTAAAAGTGTGGTCTGGTTTAAGGCTTTAATCAAGTATCCTATTTTAAATTCTTTATCTCCTCCATGATTAGCTTGACGACCTCCTAGTTGTCGAGTAGGAGGGGAGCCTACTTTTTCTTTCACTCCTCCCTTGCAGTTGGGAGGCAGCTACGGTCACATGTTGGGTTCTCTTCTTCTCACCATGTTCCTAGGCTTCCTTCCTCTCTGAGGGCAGAGAGGAGGGAGAGGGACATGGGAGACGCCCTGACTTAACTGTCAGCTTCCTGAAGAATCCCACTCTTGTGGCATCCATTAATTCCATCTGCTTCTGTTGGTCTCCAGAAATGCAGTGGCTCCTGTGGAGACACGTGCAAGGTTTTCCCGGGATAACGTGCAACTTCACTGTAGCCTCTTTTATCACTAGCATCCTTCTTGTCTTTCTTTGGACCTGCTGGTGGTCCACTCCTCAGCCCTGCTGCTGAAAGATTATCTCCTTGCGAGCCTCACTAAGCCCCGGACACATCCTTAGATGTGTCTAACTCGTCTAACTTAGAGCACTGTGTGATGCTCTGGGGCTGACCAGGTTCCTCTTCTAGCTCTTGGAGGGCCTTGGGGACCTGGGACACAGGTCTTTCACCCTCTGTCAGGCATCTTCCATCTTCTCCCCACCTGCTGCGGGCTTCTCCTCAAGTTTTCTGCCTTCAGAAATCTCCAGAGGAGGAGGTGTCTGGCATCATGCTCATGTCACTCCCAAGGCTGTGGTCAGATCCTCCCAAGAAGCATCACAGAGTGCCCTGCTCTGAGAGCATCTCTGGGTGGCCTGCAGGCTCTCACACGTCCCGTCTCACCCTCTAGTAGCAATTTGGTATCTCGCCTAGTGGTGCTCTTGGGACCCTCTTCCCTGCCTCTCACTTGGGTTTTTTTGTTTTTTCGTGGGACAGGGGAATAAGCTCCCTGCCACCATGAGGAGGAGGAGTAAGGACGCCCCCCAGACACTGTACTTCAAACCTCTGAGGATTCTCCTGACCTGCCGCTCTCTGCTACAGAGCAGGCTCATGCCCTTCTGCAGAGCAGAGAGCTCCCAGCTGCCACCTTTGCCTGACAAATCTCCAAACCAAAGGACCTAACTCAGCTCCCAGGATGTGCCCCACTAGCCAGGCCCACTTTGCAGCCACCTCCTGCTTTGCCGGGGGTGGTGGTGGCAGGGGCTTCTAAGGCAGGCAGCAGTGCTGCCAAAGAGAAGAGCCACATCCGCATCTGAAATGTCAGAACACTTTCTTGACTATGGCCATTCATATATAAAAACTGGTTTCATTCAGATTTTTTTTTTGCCTGTCTTTACATTTGAAAAGACAAGAGCATTAATTAACATATGACTTGATGTAAAAACATAAATAGACATCATGACAAAAGTCTAACCTTTAAAGGGTTCAAATTTAAAATCTCTGAGAAAGCAAGTGATTATTTTATTGATGTGGTTTCTCTACCAACTCTCAAAACCTGCAGGTGTTAAATTAGCTGCACAAGAATTTCTCTCTGCTTCCGAATCTGCAGTAGAAACATGCTAATGAGAATTAGAGGAAATTAATGAGAGAGGGTCTAGGAAGCCAGGAGAGAAGTTCATTGCAGCTTCCTGTGCGGTAAATTTTCAGAAAAGCTGCTTTAATTTACCATGACCCAGAAGCTTATAAGTTAAAAAAATAAAAATAAATAATTTAAAAACTGCAAGTCTACATCCTTAACCATTTCCTTCTTCTAACATATAGGTCTAAAAAATGCTAAAGGTAACACCATTATCAACGAAGCCATTGACCAAAAAACCCCAAAAAACAAAAACTGAGAGAAACAGTGAAGGACCCCCACACTTGTGTCCCCAAGACTGAGCAACAAAAAGAGTGATATTGATGCTGATGGTGACTTCAGCCTGAAAGGTGGGTCCAATGCTAGGTCTATTTAAAAATTTTATTTATATAGGGTTAGGGGGTGCATGTGCAGATTTGTTACATGGGTATATTGCATAGTAACGAAGTCTGGGCTTTTTTGTGTGACCCTCACTCCATTAGTGAATGCAGTGAGGCTGAGACAGGAGAATCACATGAGGCCGCTAGTTCAAGACCAGCCTGGGCAACATAGCGTGACTCTATCTCTACAAAAAATAATGCTAGGTCTCCGGCAAGCAAAAGGATCATAGTTTATCTGGTTCAAATGTCTCATTCTACAGATACAGACACTGAGGCACAGAGAGATTAAGATGGTGCCAAGACAACGCCTAAGGTTTGTCACAGTGTTGGGACTTGAATTCATGCCTCGATGCCAAATCTGCTAAGCCATACTGATGGTGACACAGACATTGACAAGGATGTTAAAAGTCAACACTAATCCTGGGTCCAGGGATGTCAGTGACCAAGAGGGCCGTGACTGTGTTAAGGCTGACCTGAAGCCCAACTCGCACGCCATTACTGGCAGTCCACTAAATTTGGTTTAAAGCATATTTATTGAACACCCACTCTGCTGGGCACTGTTTCTGACCTCAGCATCCATGGTTTAGCGTGGAGGCAAATGACTGGCATGCAAGCCAATAAACACAAGCCAAGCTGATACATCCTGCACCAAGTGCTATGGGAATAAAGACAGGGGCAGGGAGGCACTTCGGAAAGAGTAGAGTGGCTATTTTTTAAATAGAGATGAGTGCCCATCTGAACTGGCTCTTGGAAGATAAGGTATTCGTGAAGAAAAAAATGGGAAGAGTGAGACAGCGTGAACTCCACTAGGCTCTGAAAGTGCACAGCACGTCTTTGGAACGGCCCAGTTTACCAAAAAGGCTGGAAACATCAGCTGGGTTTATATAACCTTCTGCACCATGGCAAAGATGTTATTCTTTCTCTCGCACGTGAGGGACAGACACTAGAGGATTGTTAGAATGGGTGAGAGTGGATCAGATTTCTGTTGTGGAAACTGATTCTGTTGGTATTCTGAGGATGGATGGGAGGATAAAGAGTCTAAAGGCAGGAAGATCAACCCAACAGCAACTGAAATAATATAAGAGAGAAATAAATGCTGCCGAAAGCCAGGCTGGTGGGGACAGAGAGGAGAGCCCGTTATGAGTGACACGTCCCAGGCAGCATTGACGGGGCCCGTGCTGGTTGCATATGACAGCTGGGCAGCTAGGGGTTTGGTCAGAGCGTCGATGATGATGAAGCTAACACCAAGTGCCCCTTCCGCTACGCATGGCCGTCACTGGTGCTGGTCTGCTCCTTGAACGTCAGACTTGCTTCTGCTTCTGCTTTCACATCACCCTGGATTAGCACGTGGTGGATCCTCATCCTTCAGGTCTTGTTAAGGGTTGAATTGTGTCTCCCCTTCCAAAATAGGTTGGAGTCCAAACCCCCGAACCTTAGAATGTGACCTTATTTGGAGATAGGGTCTTTACAGAGGTAATAAGTTGAAATGAGGTCATTAAAATAGCGGGCCCTATTCCTATATAAAAAGGGGAGATTGGGAGATAGACACCCGTACAGGGAGAACCCCATGGGAAGATGAAGGCAGAGATCAGGGTGATGCTCCTTAAAGGAAGCCAAAGATCACCAGCAAACACGGGAGCTGGGGAAGTGGCATAGGACAGCGTCTCCCTCACAGCCTCAGAAGGAACCACCCTGATGACATCCTGATCTTGGATTTCCAGAATTGTGAGAAGCACAATCCTGTGGTGTAAGTAGGCAGGGCATGGCACTTCACCACTGCAGCCCGAGCAAAGGGACACAGGTCTCATCTCCAACAACCGCTGCCAGAGGCCTCGGCTGATACACAGTCTAAAGTGGTGCCTCCCTGTCACACCACCTTGCCTCAGGGTCTTCATATCTTTAATCTTCCCTTGAGGTATCTGGCTGATGTGTTTATTTAGTTGTTTTGTCTGTGCCCCCACCTCCTGCCCCATTCACGTCCTGCCTTGCCACATTTAGAATGAACGCTCCAGGACACTGGGAGATCTTTCCTGGGTTTTGCTATATCCCCAGATTTTAGAACCATCTGGAAATTGTGGGCAATCTGTACATCTTTTAACGAATGAATGAAAAAATAAGTGATTATCAGTCTTGACACGAAGACTAACTCTGATGTCAATTCCAACTCAAGTGTTGTCATTTGTCCTTGTTGGCTAGGATTGAGTTGGAAGGCTGGTCCTCTAGGGAAGAATTGTCTGGAGGCTCCTTCACTCATATGTCTGGGCTGGGATGAATTGAAGAGGGTACCTGTCCACCAGAACACCTGGATGCGCCTCTCCATGTGGCTTTCCTTCCACACTGCATGGCAGCCTCTGCACAGTTGGACTTACGTGGTAGCCTGGGACTTCAAGTGGGAGAGTTCCAGAGGACAACATTGCCTTTCATGACCCAGCTTCAGGGTCATATAATGTCACTTCCACCACATTCTTTTACTTCTTGATGGCATGGTGGCAAGATACTATTGCAGAAGAGGATCTGGGATGGGAGGTATTTTGTTGCAGCTATCTTTAGAAAGTAGAGCTGCCACAGATTCTTATTCAAAACCTGATCCTCGAATCTTGCTCAAGAAATGCTGATTCCAGGGTCTCAGTGCAAGATTACAAAACCTTTTGGGGGTCCTGGAAATACGATATTTTAAACAAGCATTTCAGGTGTTTCTGATGCCAAGATGCACAACCCCGCTGTCCCAGAACTCTGCTCGAGGGCTTGTTTAATGTCTCTTGGCAGCTGCATTCTGCAATTTAAATGCATAAGCCAGTTTGCTGTAGCACTCACCCCAGGAAGAGAAAACATTGAGATATAATACGCCAAAATGCCAGGGCTCCTAAATCTATAAAAATGAGCTATTACTATATAACAATATACACAGATAAGAAATGACTATATTTACATATAAAATTTTAAAATAGTATTGGAGAAATATTACAGAATAAGAAATCCTAGAACAAATTTTATGCTCCTCCTAATGCAACAGTTCTCAATTTCTGCCTCATGAAATTGCTAATATTCTCCTGGGTCTAAATTATGAATTTATTGTAAATCCCTTCCCAATGTCAGATTTTCTTGGGTACACTTGAGCTATCTGCAATTACTGAGTAAGCTTTAAAAATCCCTCCAGTTGACATTTTTTAAGAGCTAGCAATCCCATCTCTCCTTTTAGCTTTCGGGCTAACATTGGCTTTTCTTGCTCATTGTTTTCGGGTCTATATTCACCCTCTTTCTTTCAGATAACGTCAAGACACCACACACTGATATGATCTTACCCATTACAGGCACTAGGATTATCTTATTTCAGATTTGGGTTTTCTTTCAACATTTTTACAAAGCCATCTCAAATCACTTGCGAGGCTTTGTGAGAAATTACAATGGTTTGCATCACTTTAAAAAAAAAAATTAAAAACCCTCTCACTTCCCTGAAAAGATTTCTTTCCAGAAATTGTCCTTGAATTGATTGCATGCCCCCTCTACCATCAACCGCCATTCTCAGTCTTGTAAACATAATCTAAATATAGCAGAGGAGTGCTTAAGTGAAGACCTAGAGTGGTTTTCTCTCAGTTTGCTTGGGGCAGGGTGTTCCAGGCTCTGCTCAGACAAGCAAAGAACCAGATTGTTAGGGGACTCAGAGCTAGGCCCAAAGAGCTCCGAGACAAGATCTAAGACCAGCACAGCCCGTAGGGCGCAGGTGAGAGGCAGGAGCTGAGCTAATGGTTGTTAGGAGAGCCCAGGCAGAGGCAGACGAGAATGACAAAAAAATAGGGTAGCCGGGAAAGGGACAAATGCGTCTTCCATGATCAGGTTTTAAACTCAAGGCCTGTCACTGTTAAGGAAATAGCTGGGAGTCCCCTGGGATGGTACAGAGTGACAAGCTTGCTGATGCTGGTGGTGCTTAGGGCGGTGTGGGTGGTGATGCTTGGGACCAGTTTCTGGAGGGCAAACTCGACCCAGGCCTCGCTGGGCCGCCCTGGGCTCCTCCACGCCTGCCGGCCAGACTCATGGCACAGGTGCTCCCTCTTCCTTCCCTTTGACTGCCCGGAGTGCAGGAAAGGGAAGAAGCCAGGCGCTCACAAGGGAGGGATCCTCCCGTGTTCCGGAAAGTGGAGCACGGAGCCGGAGAGCATTCCCGAATCATCTGCAGCATCTGCCCTTTATGAAGTTAATTAGGACGTCAGTTGTTTATGATAATGATGGTAATCATGACTACTTTAGAGATTACTTAGAGCTCTGCGAGGAATACTTTCTGCAAACCTATGTTGTTTTCCTTTTCTATTGTTACAGCCCCGTCTCCTCGTTCCTCCCTCCTTGTCTAACAAAGTCGCACCCACCTGCTAGCCACCTTCTCCTCTTCTTCCGTTTCCTCCTTTCTTTCCTCTTTCTTGTTTAGAATGGAATCCTAGAAAGTTGGAGTCGGAAGCTGACTCAAGACCACCTTGTCCAACCTCTCCATTTTACAACCGTATAAACTGCATCCAGAGAGAGGATGTGACCAGCTACGGTCACACAGCTGGCTTGTGACAGATCCGAGACAAATACCCAGGACTCCTGGGGCCGCCTGATGTTCTATTTGTTGCTTCAAACAGCTGCATCTTCTGTTTTTTGTTTTCGTTTTGTTTTGTTTTTCTTTTATCATTGCCTGCCTTCCTCCCTCCTCTTTCCAACTCCAGGAAAGATGAGTAGGCTCCTGAGAGCTCCCCAAACAAGAAAAGCTATGTGTTTGTGGTGTGAAGAGCTTGCAAGTGGTGAGAACTGCAGCCAGAAGCAGCCATCTGAAGCCTCCATAGACTCTCTGCCCAAACTTGTCCCAACAGGGACCCACACTCCCCTCTCCTCTCCAGCACGGAGCACTGGAGGGGTCATTCTGACTTGAAAAGTGAAAATTGGTTGCTTGGTGGTGGCTCAGGCCAGGAGCCACTGAATCCCAGCTGTCAGTTACTGACATTATTGCAAATAGCAACTTTGCTGCTGCAAATGAAGCTGCAAATGAAATGCTGGTTTCCAGTGGAGCGGCTCCAGCTGTGCGTGAATTGTCTGCAGGCATGCACACTGCAATGTTGGCCCTTTCCTAATCATTTATTTTTCTTGGCTTTGCATAGGTCATGGTTAATGCTGAGGACCTTCGGGGAACTCACCCCTACAGACCAAAATCACAGAAATCCCAGCTTGCGCTGTTTCTTCCCTGTGTGGGGCATCATGTTATGAAGATAGAATCCTGAAATGCTGGAACTGCAAAGAACCCCAGGGATCACCTCGTGCCCTGTTTCTTTATATCACAGATGATGAAACTGAGACCCAGATAAATTAGTCACCCATAGTTAGTAACAAAGTTGGGAAGCAACCTAACTGGGGAAGCAGGGAGAGGGTGGGAAAGAGAAGGTGGTATTTGTTGAACTCCTACTGTGTGCCAAGTTTAAAACTTGCCATCTCTTTTAATTTTCAAGTGACGGCTTTTAAAAGCAGGGACCCAAAGGCTGCACATGGTTGAAGCACTTGACCAGCGTCCCACGGTGCCAAGTGGAGGAGCCAGTGGGGAAGAGGCTCCAGCCAGCTCTTTTTGTTCCATAGCCTGGGGAAATCTTGAAAGTACACTCTGGGAGGGCTGAAAACACTCAGAAATGGAAGAGAAAGTAAAACCTTCCCCGTGTGACATGAGCTTCACTCCCCTTGCCCTGTCCAGCAACTACTTTTTTTATCTTGCTCTGAATTGTCCTACACAACCTGCTAAGGCGTGTTTCCTGCACGCATTGCATAGAATGCCGGACAGAGCTTCCTGCAACCCCTTGTGTCTGTGCCCACTATCTCAGTGGTGCGATTCAACTCAGGGTTAGCATTACAGATGCCTGTTTCTTTCTTCACCAGGAAGCTGTGCTGCTAAAGGAGATGAGAAATTCACGGGGGCTTACCAAATAGTAAATGAGCCGGGAACTGTCTTTGTGGGCTGGGTCCACTCCAGAGCCCTTTCCAAAGACATGAGAATTGTTACAACAGACGTATTTTCATCTCTGCCACCACTTCCTTGGCAAAGGGGATTCTCAGGTCATAGAAGCAATCCGATTTTGTGGCCCCCTCGACTCTTTGTGTTTATGGTTCAGCATTAATTTTTGTTTATTTATTCTAGTCATTATTACTCTTCAGCTTTCTGTGTCTCTACATGTGTATTGTATAGTTTATCAGAATCGACTAGTAATATTTGCTTATGTGATTATTTTGATAACTTCTATCTTCCCCATCAAAATAGAAGCTGGGATAATGCCAGATTTTTTTACATTATACTCCAAGCCCCTAATACAATGCCTGATTACATAATAGATGCTCAGTAACTACAGAATGAATGAATGAAATAATGATTTTTTTTACCAGTCAAAAATGAGAAGACCAGAAAACTTTAAATTTTCCAATTGCTTTAGAACAATGAATACAATGTTTAGAACAAAGTGCTCTTATTTGGTGTTTAATTCCACACTCTTCTCTTTAAAAGGTATGTACCAGGCCAGGGTTTAGTGGTGGGGGCCCTGGGTTCCAGATTCAGCGCCGCAACTCTGGGTGCCCTACAACAAGCTGCTTGACCTCTCAGGCTCTCAGTTTCCCCACTTGTCAATGGAGGGTGTTGGAGTCGCTGAGCTCCTGATTCCCTTCTAGTCGCATACTCTTTTACTTTTATGAAAAACTATAAGCTGTATCAGATCAAGAGAGAATATCTATATGATATAAGTTCCTCAGACGTAATGCACTTTTGTTTTTGTGAAGAAGGACTTGGGGCCTTGCTTATGGATGAACTTCTTGCTAGTGACTTCTTGTTATTGAGTGTATTCCTCCCTTTAATCCTCATCCTTTGCCGTGGTGGCAGGAAGCACGGATTCCCCCATCATGTGTGCCATTCACAGCTGGTCCTGGCTCACCCACCTCTGAGATGCTCCGGGTCTTTCTGGGGAGCCCCACGGAGTCAGGGGTGTTGTAACCAGTGTGCCCTCAGACTCCCTTTCTCTGCACAGAAAGCCTGAGGGAATGAGAACAGGGATTGTGCAAAAGTTAGGACATTGCTTCTCTGGGTGTCTTCCAGGCAGCGTTTGACCAGTAAGACGCTCCATCAAAACGCCTGTCTTCAGTGAAGTCTGGGAAACGCTGCCTAGTAAAGCCAGCCACTTCCTAGACACTCAGAATCCACTCAGCATATTTGAGTATCTGAGTATTGACACAATAAACAAACCTCTTCGACTTTGTTTCCTAAGTATATTTGACCACAGACGCCTATTTTCCCCTCATCATTCTCATTCACAGCTCACAAAATTTTTCCCTGTCACACATTTGTAGGAAACACTGAGATCCTGTAGGAAGGGAAATGGCCAATGCTAGCCCAGGGCAGATTTGCAAAGAAAATTAAGTGTGCTTAAAATGCACTCCTATTGTACTTTCTGTACTCCTCTCAGATCCCAGAGCCCAGAGCTTTCCTTTTGGCTCCCTTTGAGCATCAAACCCTTGGATTCTGCTTCTCACTGTCTCGTTTCATTGGAATGAGAGTTGGATTAGGAGCTGTACATGTTAATTTATGCAGATGAATTTACATAAATTAGCATAATGTTCTGAGTTAACATAATGCTGATAAGTGAACAACACAGATCTGTGTGAGGGATTTTTGTTATCACCCAGGTGAACAGAATACCACATCAAGGGAAATTTAAGTCCCTATTTGTGAAGAATATTGCTGAAGAAGAGAAAGAGAATACTAAACCAAAGACAAGTAAGAACTTATATCTGAAAATGGTTTATTTTAGAATCAAGGAATAATTATTAGGAAACAATTTGGCATTTTCAACAGAGTACAAGAAGTCTTTATTTCTCTGACACATGATAAAAATTATTCTTAAGAAAAGACTAGTAAATAGTGAAATGAAAAGACAACAGGGTAGAAAGAAAAAGGAGAGGGAAGAATATGGCAATGAAACTAATATCTTAATGGCAGATGAAGAAAAAAAATAGAAGTGAACCTGCAGAAAACAATCACATAAGTGTCACAGAGAACAAATTGGAGTTTTCCAAAAATATAGAGGCAAATGGACTAAAATTACAATTAGAGAAATAATAAATAGTGAGAACAGAGAATGTGAAATCAACAAGCAGGTAATTATTATTCTTGAAGTAGAAAATAGAGCAATTTAACTAGAAGCAATAATCAATGATATGTTAGAAGAAAATCTTCCTGAGATGAAGACGTGTGTACGTAGTGAAAGATTCATTGCACAGTAAAAAATGTATATGCCTTATTTTTAAGAACCTAGAAAAAATAGTAAAATAACAACATATAGTTCT
Organism: Varecia variegata; assembly: GCA_028533085.1. NCBI lineage: Eukaryota > Metazoa > Chordata > Mammalia > Primates > Lemuridae > Varecia > Varecia variegata. The sequence continues at coordinate 104,113,312 of CM052441.1, forward strand.
GCTTCTTAGATATAACCACTGTTAACATTCTGGTGTATTGTTTTAGCCTTTGCTCTTTTCATATTTTATAATATATGGCTATGCTATTATTTAGAAAAGAATTTTTGAAAATCCTATTATGTGAAAAAGGATAAAAATAAAGGATTTTATTTATGCCTGGGCCATTAAAAGGGGATTGGCGCTTTTCAGGGACCAGCATGGTGGTGATGGTGGTTGTGGGTATTAGGGTGGGAGATGCTTGAAAGACAAGGGTCTCAGGGCTGGGAACCTTAGTCAACTACCCCTCCTCACTTTAGATATTTCCCCCCTTCCTTCCAACTTCCTTTGAAGTTTGGGGCTTTGTTTTAGAAAGTACTGATCCACAACCATTGCTTGGTTTTGATTATAAAAACAAAAAATAAAACACAAGGTAATGGGTTATTTGCCCAGTTGTGGGATTAAATTATTTATAGGCGGCTGTTGAAATGTCAGTATCCAGATTGCGTGTTTCCTTGGTTATCTTCAGGACAATCACTGATAACTCCATGTATGGAGTGATTCAGAAACCTACTTGTCTTAGAGTAGGAGGCAGGACAGAATAGACCCCAGACTGCTTTCTATTCCGCTAGCTTGTGTCTCCATGGTGCCATTGGATGCACTTCTAGCCATTCCCTCCAGCATTTTATCACCATAATTAACATTGCTGTGTGGAAATAACAAGGCTGTAGGAAACCAAGGGAGAGAGGACTTAGGTACTAATGAGCATATCAATTACAATAATGATAAATTGACTGTCATTCCAACCATTGATCTTTACATCACTCAGCTGTTAATTGCAAAGGAGAAGAAGGAAGGAAAAATCTCCTATAATCCCACCACCTGTTTAATTACCATTAACTTTCAGGTGTATGCCTTTTGAGGCTTCACGCTGTGCATATTTTATACATGATTTTGATCATATGCTACAGTTTAAATTGTATATACTTATTATTTAACATTCCACCTATTTTTCTGATTTGAAAAGGAATAAGATACTCATTGTAGACAAATCTGAAAAGTAAAAAAGCACAAAAAGAAGAAAAAATTAAAACTATCCAAATTCTCCACATTTGGACACAGTTTTAAAAATCTTCATTGCCTTTCCTGATTGTAGCAGTTTTTGAAACATATTGTAAACATTCAAACAATACAAAAATACACAAAGTAGAATGTGAAAACCCTTGTTATCACATGATCCCCAAAATAAGGGTTTTCTGTATATTCTGTATATTCATCCAGAACTTTTTAAGCATAGATGTATGTATGTATATATGTGTTTTCCAGTTGATTCATGTGTAGGTTCCTTTCCATTTTTCTCTTACAAACAAACCTACAAGGAATATCTTTTTACCTGTGTCTCTTCACACTTGCATAAAAGTATCTCTGTGGGAACTACAGGGTCAATAAACTCACCATTTTTAAATGTTGGCAAAATTTACATTTTAAATCTTAAATTTTATTGCCTTCTGAAGGGGATGGTCCAGTCCTACTCTCACCAACAGTGTATGAAATTACCTGTTTGCAATATTGGATATTTTCAATGTGTTTTTTGAGATTTAAAAATCTTCATTTGAACTAATTGCCACATTCATCATTATTGGTCACTACTATACGATGAAACCCTTTCTTCTTGACTTCTGTGATATCATTCTCTTCTAATTTTTTCCTTCACCTTCGATCATTTCTTTTTCTTTTTTCATAGCTTTATTGAGGTATAATCTGATATACAAATAAATAACTGCATATATTGAATACAGTATAAAATTGAATGAGTTTGGGCATATGCATACACCCATGATGTTGTCACTACAATTGAGGAAATGAACACATTCATCACCTCCCAAAGTTTCCTTGTGCCCCTTTGCTTTTGTATGTGTATGTGTGGTAAGAACATTTCACATGAGATCTACCCTCTTAACAAATTTTTAAGTGCACATCATTAGTACCACATTATCTGCTGGCGCTATGTTGTACGGCAGATCTCTAGAACTTACTCACCTTGCATAACTGTAGCTTTGTACTGATTGAACTACAGCACCCCATTCCTCCCTCCTCCCATCTTCTGGCAACCACCATCCTCTTTTCTGCTTCTCTAAGTTTGACTGTTTTAGGTACCTCATAAAAAAAGGAATCTCATATTTGTGCTTGTGTAACTGACATTTTACTCAGTGTGATGTCTTCCAGGTCCTATGTTGTCACAAATAGTAGGATTTCCATCTTTTTTAAAGGCTAAATAATATTCTATTGCAGGAATTTACCACGTTTTCTTTATCTATTCGTCTGTCCATGGCCACTTTAGTTGTTTCCAAATCTTGGCTATTGTGAATGATGCTGCAATGAACATGAGGGTATAGACATTTCTTCAAGATCTGGATTTCAATTTTGGGGGGTAAATACCCAGAAGTTGGATTGTTGCATCAAAAATCTAAAAACTGAAGAATCTAGTTATTATTTTAATTTTCATTTATTTCATGGACAGGAAGTCTATGTATCTTTTATGTTTATTGTCATTTTCACTTATTCTGTAAATCACTGTTGATACCCTCTTCCCATTTTCTTTTGGACTGTTTCGTATTTATTTATTTATTTTTACTTACTCGTAGGAGCATTTTATGCATCGTAGATATCAACTTTAATATAAGTTTCAAATAAACAGAAAATTTCCACTCAAGTTCCTTGACAATGAAAACACCAGCATATTGCTTTAGGAAGCATTTTGTTTTGGTAGCAAAAAGACAGATATTTTTTATTTAGCAGGTCTCC
>CM052441.1:104116592-104127214 GCA_028533085.1 Varecia variegata
CTGTTTCGTATTTATTTATTTATTTTTACTTACTCGTAGGAGCATTTTATGCATCGTAGATATCAACTTTAATATAAGTTTCAAATAAACAGAAAATTTCCACTCAAGTTCCTTGACAATGAAAACACCAGCATATTGCTTTAGGAAGCATTTTGTTTTGGTAGCAAAAAGACAGATATTTTTTATTTAGCAGGTCTCCTGGTGCAGTGTGCCAAATGTGTAAATAATTTAACCGTTGCTAACAAACGGCATAACAAAACAATATCAGATACCTTTTTAAATGGTAAACAAACTTGACAAGAACTATGAGGTCGACAAATATGGCACAAGAAAACATATTTCCTGGAAAAATACCTTTTCAAGAATGAACGTACTTTCCTGGAGAAAGCTCTGCAGAGCCCATTTCCCTACAGCTGACCCACCTGAATGTAGATGAACAACTGAATCCGTAATTTAGGAATCATAGCACGTAAGAAGATACTTTCAAATTCCTTTTAAATTATAATGAGCAAAGACATAAAATGTAACCAAAATGTTTTTACCCTCATAATATCCTGAAATTAAAAAAAAAAAAAACTTGGGAAAAAAATTGTAACAAGATTAGTGATGGGAGGGGAAGAGATGGCCCCCACGCTGCCTTCCCCAAGTTTCGAAGCAAGAATGTGAGCTCAGTTTTTTGGTAGGTGCAGATTTTGAGTTTCTAATTTAGAGCAAAGGTATTGGTAAAAAACTGAATGTTTATCTACCTATTTTCAAATGGACAAACCTACATGAGGCATCGCACCGCACGGGTAGTTTGTTAGGATTGTTTTCAACTCTATGTCAGCAGCCTTGAGGCACAGGAAGCTTCCCTCCAGCGCTGGCAACAGGTTTGACTGCCAAACTTGGAGAGTGGCAAGGTCTTGTCTTTTATTTTGCAGTCTTCACAGGCATTTCAGTGAGAGAGTTAGATTCATCCAGGGCTGCTGTGCAGAATCCATTTAAAGGGACAAGGACAATGAAGCTTGCATGTGTGTCTGCGCATGTGTGTCTTTTCATTACACTCTAATACACATTCATAAAAGCACACAAATATACAAATCAATTGATTTTCACAAACTGCATATAGCCATTTAACCAGCACTCAGCTCAAGAAACAGAACATTACCTGCACCCCAGAAATCTACCTTGTACCCTACTATCCTGACTTCTAACACCATAGATGAGTTATAAATAAGATAATTTGTGCCCCAAGGAAATTTTGCTAATACCTACCGTTTAAATGTTGACTGGTGATTATAGCCTGTGATAAAATGGGTACAGTACCTCATGCACTGATTTGTCATACCCAGAGAGACCATCTGGAAAAAATTAGGAGATGGCTAAACACCAAAGTACTGGGGCTGTATCACCTCTGGCCCTGCTGCTTAGGTTCCAATTCCAGCTACCCCACAAAGTAGTATGTGACTTTGGGCTAGTTGCCTGAATGTTCTGAGCTTTCTTTCTTTCTCTCTCTCTCTCTTTCTTTCTTTTTTTTTTTTTTTTTTTTGTAAATGGGTAAAATTTTAGTTCTTAATTCATGGGGTATCAGAATGATTCAATGAATTAATACATGAAAATGCTCAATACAGTGTCTGGCATATGGTGAGCACTTTATGGTATATATGTCAATAAATGTTAACTATAAAAATTTTATTATTATGCCTTGGACTCTACCAGCAAAGTGACCATGTAATTCTGGGATGAAACTCTCAGAGTATTAGGATCATTCATTAATCTTTCCCCTATTTCTTTATCCTCTTCTTTCTACTATTTCTTCCCATCACTTCTGCATCTCTCCCCTTCATATCAACTTTTAATTTTGTTCCTCATCCCCTGACAGACGAGGGGGTAGGCACATTCCTGGGGATGTGACACTGTCCCTTAGCTTTTCCAAAGCCTGCATTACCATTGGCCTAATGGCCATGACTTAAAGTGGTCAAGGGACAAGGAATTGACGTATTGAACCACCTTGTGAAAAAACTTATAGCCCTCTTATTTTTGCTCCAACCCCCTGAGGATAGCAAGGAGAACGACTCAGTGGAGTGTTGGCCTTTTTTAATGCATCTCTCACATGTGCTGATTCCACTTATTTTTCTTAACAATGAGACAACATGTCCAGCCGCAGAGCCTGCACAAGGAAGCAAATCTCTCAATGATGTCTAATAACATTGTCTTGTAGATGTGTGATTATCATCTTTCATATGTAATACTGGTTTTTATTTAAAGTAGTAAAAGATTCATTTCTTTATTTAAGCCAAATATGTGAGCTGATTTAAGTAAAACATGAAACATATTACAATATGACCAAAAATTATATGGGTGTGAAAAACATTGCTTTAACCAGAAGAAGTGTGTCTTTGCTGGTGACACGTCAGCCTCCATGACCAACCAGTGGAGAATTTCTTCCCCTGCAGAAGTTTCATGCCTTAGGAGAAACAAGAACTTGGGTTTAAGAATTAAACAGACTTGGATTTGAATGGTTCTCTACTTGCTTGCTATTTAACCTTGAACAAATTTTTAACCTCTTCAACTTCTAGTTTATCATTTGCCAATTGAGGATAATTGTACCTCTCTGATTAAATTAGATAACGCATGTAAAGCATGTGATTTATGGTCTGACTCATAGTAGGTGTCAGTAAATGCAGTCATTTTATTACAATATCATTCCATGTGAGTGACCAGCTCTCCTGCCTACTGTTTCCTAATCTTCAAATCCTAATTTTGGTTTTCAAAGGTCTCATCTCTGGGTTCTAGCACAGCCAAAGGCCCCTAAACACAACACTCAACTGAGGTTGGAGGACGCTACTGTTGGGCTTGTTGATTAATTGTTCAGGAGATCGCAACAGGGTTGTGGTTGGAATTCCCAGTGGGAGCACTTTAGCACATGCTTATTATTTTATTCCAGAGAAGTCTTTAAAGTTGTGGGAAGAGACACATAACATGAAACTCTGTCCAGGTAAGCTTCTGTTTTGTTTTGTTTTTTATTTTATTTATTTATTTATGTATGTCTTTATTTATTTAAATTTCAGAGTATTATGGGGGTACAAACATTTTGGTTACATATAAAGCCTTTGCCTCTCCCAAGCCAGAGCTACAATCGTGCCCTTCCCCCATGCAGTGCGCTCCACACCCATTAGTTGTGAGTTTATCCACCCCCCACCCACCTCCCACCTAACTGACACCCAGTGAATATTACTTCCATGTGAGCACCTTAGTGTTGATCAGTTAGTGCCAATTTGGTGGTGAGTACATGTGGTGCTTGTTTTTCCATCCTTGTGATACCTCACTTCGAAGGAGGGGCTCCAGCTCTATCCAGGACAATATAAGAGGTGCTAGTTCACTGTTTTTGTAGTTAAGTAGGCTTCTGTTTTGTATTATTTTTCTTCTTGTTCTCTTGGAACAAGGAGGTTTTGAGGTGGTAGTGGAACTTAAGTCTATGGGATGAAAATAGGAGATCTGGTCTACTTTGAGATGGTCCCTTTATTCTGAACTTTCTGGTTGAACTCAATCTCTAGTCTGTGTGGGGCCATAGCCTCCCACTGTACCCCTATTATGGTAATCCTCACTGTGTTGCTGAGCATGGAGGAGGGCGGTCCCTATTCCCCACTGTTCATGTTTCCATAGAAGAGGGAATTCTCACTGCATTACACAGCAGAAAGCATAGGAGGAACACATATAGTTTTTCTCCACCTATAGTTTTTCTCCACTCAATCTTCAGCACAGGAGAAGGAGTAATGACAGACAGATTGATGTGTGTGGAAGAAGAAAACAGACATGCTTAGCTCAGCCCCTTCCTTTTTATTTTGGGAGCCTGCCTGCCAGAAGCACACATTCTCTGCCTCTCCATGCCTTAAACTTAGGAGACAGTCTTCTATCCGGGCGGCCTCTGGTTGAAAATCTGTGGCTGTGGCTGATTGTACTTATGTCTAATTAGGAGGAGAAATATTAGGAAGATCGTTGAAGACACAAATAGAAGCATTTCCCTCCAGCCTAAGCGACTAGACTTGGGGTTACCCTTTATACTAAGGGAGGGCTATCAAAGCAGAAACAGAACAACAGAGCCAAATTTTTTACCTTTGGATTTCTAAAGGCAACATCCAGGACAGAAGACCAATATATTTTAAAGAATATGCAAAACAGTTTCACACTCGCAGACTAGATAAAGGTGCCACGAGCTGGATGAGGGACCAAACAGATAACAGTTGAGCCACTAATAAGGGACCATCTACCCTATGCCCAAGTGAATTCACCTATCCCCGGTAACAGAGTGGCATGCCAGAGTTGCATAACCTGAAGATCTTCCCTTCCCATTCAGGTGAGAACTGCATATCCTGTATCCAAGGAACAGAAGGAATTTCCATCCCTTTGCCATCCAGTGTGTAACTTTCACAGATAGCTGCCAGAACATTATCTATTGATCAGGAGTGACGTCCACCTACACCGTGACGCTCTGTACAGCCCTCATCCACCTTGTCATGTCAACAATCCTCCTAGAATGATCCAGAACTCTTGGAAGCTCTTTGGGATGGGGATGATGGTGGTTTATACAAACAAAGGGATGACGGTCGTTTAGAGGCAAAACTCTATATTCACAGTTCAAGTGGGGCTGAATTGGGCCAACCTAAGGTTCCCCCCTACTCATCCAAGGAATAAAATGTTCACCACACCTTGTTATGCATCTCTTGATCATCTAAGACACGGGAATTGTGCACATAGAAAGCTCCCATTCAAATACCTCTTTTTTTGGACTTAATAGAGTTAGTTTGAAATTTAATGATGCTCTGCCTATCTGGTCAATGGGCCACAACTTAGTACTGATCATGTTTCTGACACTTAGTTCCTAAGTCAACTCTGGCCAAAGCTACAAGGAACAGATATTTCTGTATCTTTGATTTTGGATACTGAGTTTTCAACATTATGAAAAACGTAATTACTTTTTTAAAAGCAGAAACAAAACTAGGAAGTCCTCCCTAAACACAGCTGATATATTGATAGTTAGTGACATGTACTTGCAACTCCCAGGTTAGGGCATATTTGGAGAGGTTGAAATTTGGAGAGGTTGAAAGTCACGGACAGGTCAACATAGCCCAACAGGTAAGTTACTAAGAACTCTGACTTTGATTTGACAGATACAGGCTGTGCTACTTAACTGCCTATAAGACCTTGAATAAGATATTAACTTCTCTATCCCTCAGTGGGGATAATAAAGTTTCTATAACCTCGAGTTGTTCTGAGATTCAATGAGATAATGTCTGTTAAAGGGCTTAGAAAGGACTCTGGCACAGAAAAAGTAATCAATATATGTTAGTTACTATTTTGGATAGGTAAGCCCTGATATCACTAATTCAACTGAAGCTGTGATGGTTTTTTTGCTAGAGAGCTGGGAGAATTATTAATGATTAAATCACATGGCTTCTTTTCAGAGGCTAGGAAAAAAGAGGGTGTGGTAAGCCCTTGGAAGACTGCCCTGTGCATCAGAACCTCAGACTGCAAGTCCAGGCTCCTCCCTCAAGGAGCACAGCTGGTCTGTGCCATGCCCGAGAGGTTCTGGCCAGGAAAAGCAGCGGTTGCCCCAGAACCACCGCCATCTTGGGAAGCCCACCAGGAGAGGCGACATAGTCCATTGAGCACCCTGGCTGGTGACTGGAAAGAGATCAGTGACCTGTGGCCAAGAGGGAGCTTCTGGCAGGCAGCAGACTGCAGAAATAGCTTGAGTCATTTCAGGCTCATTAACACCATCTGCTGTGGCCATCTAGGTTTGATCAGCTGGAGAGGACTCCTAGGTTATTGACACCACGGGGACCTTTTAGGAAGTTATTTTCCTGCTGTTCAGTGATCACTGCTCTGTTGGAAGGACCTCCATGAAGTGATCCCATTAACTTCCTCAGTTAGGAGCAGGTAGTCATTTATGTGTTATAATTTGGGGCATTCCACAAGGATTCCCCACCCCTAAACCCCTCACTTTCCCCCCATTTCTTACTTCTGGCCACTGTATCTGCTCCTACTTGCCCTGTATTTCCAACAATTTTGTCATCACTTTAAGTGACAGGATAAAAACTGGGACACAGTTCTCAGAGGTCACAGTCAAATACATTTCCATACTATTTCCTTACCTAGGAGTAAGGAAATACCTCTCATCTTCTTTCTTTATGCATACTTTCTCTCTCCTAAGCTTTTTCTCATTTATGTATTCAAAAAATATCACCTAGGTGCCCGCTATGGTTGGAATGTTTGCCCCTCTGAAACTCATGTTAAAACCTAGTCCCCAGTGTAACAGTATTAAGTAGGACATTTAGGATGTCATTGAGTCATGACAACTCTGCATGAATGAATGAATGAACCTACTCATGGGTTAATGGGTTAGTGGGTTATCATGAATTAGGTTAGTTGTCATGAGAGTGGGTCCGTTATAAAAGCCAGTTTGGCTGTCGATGTGCCTCCTTTGCCCTATGACACCTCCCAGCATGTCATGACGCAGCAAGAAGGCCCTCACCAGAAGCCATGCAGATGTAGTCCATCGACTTTGGACTTCCCAACCTCCAGAACTGTAAGAAATAAATTTCTCTTTTTTAAAATAAGTTTCTCAGTATTCTGTCATAGCAGCAGAAAATAGATTAAGACAGTGACTGCTACATGCTAGGCTCTGAGCTAGGTGCTGAAGATGTAGTCGTGAACAAGGCAGACAAGGGCCCTGCCGTCAGACTTTGAGAGAGGCAGCATGAGACCGTGGACACAAGCTGGGTCTATAGGGCAAAACTACCTAGATTCAACTCTTGGCAGCTTCGTTTGCTCGTTAATTGCCCTTGGATAAGTTATGTAACCACTGCAGAATGGTCCTGATTTGTGAAATGGGGGTTATAATAGCACCCCTCTTATGAAGCATTTGAGCGAACACTTAAAAACTGGTATTGAGGCAGCCACATGAAGAACTTGAAGAAGATCATTTTAATCAGAGGGAATAGCGAGTACACATGTCATGTGATGAAGGCAAGCTTAAAGGCCTCTAGTTACTGAAAGAAGCCTTTGTGTCTGCATAGACTGAAAAAGGGCAGAAGTGGTAAGGGGTAGGATTGGACAAGTGGGCAGGTGCCAGATCATGGTGACCTACAGACCACATTGAGAACTTTTGAGTTTATTCTATTTGATTAGGTTTTAACCTCTGCCTGCAGTGATTTATCCTCACCTGGCCCCTCACCTTTCACTTACTGAAATCCTAGTTATATTTCAAACTCACTTCTAATATCTTTTACTTTATAAAGTTTTTATTTCCCTACCCATCAGCAAAGTTATTTCCTGCCTCCTTGATGCTCTGGTGATCACATTAGTTGTATCCTTGTTTGTTTCCTTTATTCCTTGTGAGTGTGAGCCAGGCCATTCATTTTGGAATCACCTAGCAAAGTGTGAGGCCCAAAGGCACAATAAATATTCTTCGAGTGATTGTCAGATAAATAAATGCAGGAAGGTATGAGTGAATGAATGAATGATGCAGCTCAGCTTGAGTCCTTTAGTTAGATTTGCTAATTGAAAATCTGGACCCAGAAGGAATACTATACAGCCCAGGTAGATTTCACTTGGAGGAAAAATAGACACTGAAAGCACCAGGGAAAATCAGAGAATGTAAGAGGGAGGAGGATTGGATGGAACTCCATGTTCTTTGACAGAGGCCACACTTCTTCTCCTCAGTTCAAACCCTAGCTCTTATGCCAACTTGGGAAAATTACTCAACAAGAATTACTCAATAAAAATCACAGTGTTCCACTTATTCGGAAGTTAGACTTCCAACAACCTCAATCTCTTTAACTTGGACAAAACACAAAACAAACAAAAACTCAAAAACCAAAAAAAAAAAATAAAGATGTCAGAGGAAAAGAGCCTAAAGCGAAAGGAGCAATTACAAAACCTATAGACCTCACAGCAAGATCGCCTTCAAGTAATAACCCATTTATTTCCTTTTCTTTCCCCCTTCCTTCACTTTCTCTTGTCCTTCTTCCCCAAATATTTATTGAGCACCTGCTGTGTGTCAAACGTAGAGCCATGCTGGGCAGAAAGCAGGAAAGAGGATGGACACATCCCATTTCTCAAGGAATGAACTTTCTCCTTGGCTCCTGCCTTCCTGCCTTCCTGACTTGCCTCCCTACCTTGCATTCTTCTCTTCCTTTTTGTAGTAGAAAAAGTTAATGGATTCTGAAACCAAAGTTTCAGCATTCAAATCCTGTCTCTCCCAATTATTAATTTCGCTCTTCCTCAAATTGTGAAAGCTCTAAGTCAAAATCTGCTGCAGGTATAAGAAGTAATTATGAAAGCATAAAAGAGGACAACACAGAATACTGAAGACTAGGATGGAGTTTTGGCTCCTGCATCTTGACTCACATACCCTTGGACAGGCCCGGCGACTTCCCTGGCCCCTGGACCCTCCATCTGTAAAGGACAAGTATGGCCCTTTTCAACATTCTACGGCTCTGGATGGCACCTTTTAAAGTAATAGTTCAGCTAATATCTCTGGCTCGAGTGCTGTGGCATTTGATACAACCAGCAGACGCCACATCTGCCAGCCTGTTACAGCACCTGCAGGGAAAGAGCTTTAAAGATTTTAAAGAAAAACAGGTCTTTTTCATTTCTCTGATGAAGAGATTGACTTTAAAGCCAGGAAGACAGAACTATGTGCAGTTTGATGGGATTCAGAACATCAAAGGCAGTTGAGTTGGTGTTTGGAACAATTTCTCAGGTCAAATCTAATTTTGTCTGAGCTGATGTTTCCAAGCTCTGGTAATTGCTCTCAGCATAACCACCAATTCCTTGTTATAAGGCAGTCAGAGCAACTGCTGCAGGGGCCTCCAGTAGAGGGTCCAGCAGGTGGCTTTGGTCTTTGTTGCTGTTGGGGCTGGAGCACTGAGCTAGATTTCAGTCTTGGGGGCTGTAGGCTGACAAAGCAGAGAGGACCATGAATCTGGAGTCAGGATCTCTGCCTTCAAGTCTCAGTTCAACTGCAGATGTTCAGAGATTCTCCTTCCCCAGGGTTTTCCCAGTTGGACTTGACAGTTTTGTATACTGGCTTCCAGAAGACTTTGTGACAGAAGAGGAATGGAAAGGAGATTGGGTTGGGAACAGCAGGGGGCTACATGGGTTCTACAGAAGGCAGAGTTGACAGATGGAAGCACAATATGGCACAGTGACTCTGTGCACAGCCATTTCTCTGACTTGGAGAAAAGTATCAGCTTAAACATTAGGAGTCACTGAGAACTGCAGGAGGCTCCCAGTGTCGGGGCAATACAGCTGGAGAGTAAAGGCCCTGTGTCTGCAGCAGACTGTCTTGTATTCAACAAGGGAAGTCGGGTAGAAAAGTACAAATAAGAACATAGCCAGACTCCAAGGCAACCCCTCCCTTGATATTCTGTTTTGAGTCGGACAGACTTTAACCCCCACCTCTTGCCAGACACACAAAGGAGCAGGTCAGCTGTTAACCAAGCACAGCAGAGTGGCCTCTAAATTATGGAAGATGTCCTAATCCTTTATCTGTATCTTCTTTCCCTTCCTAGGTAATGATGGTTTTTGACACCCATTGTAAGTCTTCCCAGCCCACCCTCCTACATCGGAAACCAACCTAGCAGACACCCTTCCCTACATCTCCTCCTCTGGTGCACATTCCAAATTCCACTTGAGAAACTCTGAGACTCTCATCTGGTCCCTCGCTTGTTGAAGTGGAACTTCTACAAATATACAGGAATGCCAAGGGGACATATATATTTTTTCCGGGATATACGCTGAACTAGCTCTGGGCTATAGGCAGAATGTGTGCAAAAGTAATTGTATTTGTACTAACAAATATTTTGATATTAATTCCTTTTATCATTGAAGAAAAGACTTTTCCTATATACTACCCTTAGGGTACAGATAGTATAGGGTGAACGGAAGAGTCTAATTCAGGGCTTTTGAACTTTTTTTATTTTTATTTCAGCATATTACGGGAGTACAAATGTTTAGGTTATGTATATTGCCCTTGCCCCACCCGGGTCAGAGCTTCAAGTGTGTCCATCCCCCAGACGGTGTGCACCACACCCATTAGGTGTGTATATACCCATCCCTTTCTCCCCCCTCCCATCTGCCCAACACCCTATAAATGTTATTACTATATGTGCTCTTAAGTGTTGATCAATTAAAACCAATTTGATGGTGAGTACATGTGGTGCTTGTTTTTCCATTCTTGGGATACTTTACTTAGTAGAATGGGTTCCAGCACTATCCAGGATAATACAAGAGGTGCTAGATCACCATTGTTTTTTATGGCTGAGTAGTACTCTATGGTATACATATATCACATTTTATTAATCCACTCATGTATTGATGGGCACTTGGGTTGTTTCCACATCTTTGCAATTGTGAATTGTGCTGCTATAAACATCCTGTGGAAAGCAATATGGAGATACCTAAAAGAGATACAAGTAGAACTACCATTTGATCCAGCAATCCCATTACTGGGCATCTACCCAAAAGAGCAAAAGACATTCTATAAAAAAGACATCTGCACTAGAATGCTTTTGAACTTTTAATTAATCATTTATTTTTCTGGTAAATCTATAGCAGATATTGCAATCTTGAATACC
>CM052441.1:104127314-104147985 GCA_028533085.1 Varecia variegata
TCCAATGTGTGGGAACACCAGCTACAGCTCAGCCACAGCCACCCCTAAGACGTGCCCTCCTCCTGCCAGGCAGATACGTGCCCCAACCTCCAACTCATCTCACAAACTAGAATCACTTTCATGTCTGGAGAGATGAAGAGGGATGAGGGGAAACCCTATTAATGGAGCATTTACCTAAATGAGACAAAGTTTTAAACAGTAGTGAATAAATTGTCTTGAATCGATAAAGTCACATTTTCTACCATCAACGAGGGTGGAGTTTTGGGACCTAACCCAAAGTCCTTGCATAGATACGGTTTTGCCTTTTCATCCCTGATTTTTTAAATTGTGATATTTATTCCTGCCTTGATGCCATTGGTGGGGACATTCAGATTCTGCTAGGCTCTATGGCTTTGCATATCACAGCTCTGGGATGCTACGACCATCTTCCTGAGGGAAGTTGGCTGAAGATTCCTGGCAGATTTGAGGCTGTCCTTCAGAAGCCAGAGTTGTACATTCACTATTTCCCCTTTTATTACTACCTTTGTTCCTATTGACATTATTATTAATACTATTAACAGTTACTATTTTTTATTAAAAATCTACTATTTTCTAGTCACTGTGCTAACTGCTGTACTTGGGTGATTTTATGTAGGCTGCATTACACCTGGTTGAAATTGATGTTATCATCTCAAGTTTATAAATGAATAAACTGAGGGTCATAGAGGGTAAGTAAATTGCTTTAGGATTATACAACTAGTGGGTGACAAATGTGAGATTGAAACTCAATCTTTCTGATTCTAAATCCTTTTCAAAAATGACCCAGTTATACTGAATGGAATAACATCCATGTACAATGGCCAGAATTGTCTGAAGGACTCGCCCCAAATCCTTCCAATTATTAGAAATGTAATGAATATTGCCATTGACTTTGGCTGCCAATCATCTGTATTTCTTTCTCTGTTTGAGAGATTTTTCACTTTTGGGTTTTGCCAGAAACTATTTGCCATGGCTTTAGGTGAACAGCAGCAAACATCACTTGGTATATACTGATATTCAAAGGTGAAAGGGTCGGCAGCTTCATGGGTTGCTCTACCCCCATCACCTCACAGAACGGTACTGAGACCCGTACAAGCCCTGCTGGATGCACTATGGGGCCATGCACCAGGAAAGGAACCTCACCTCCCTTTACACTCTCATTTTACAGGGCAAGGGTCAGAGTGATTTTGCAGGCAGCAAATAAGCATTATAGACTTGGGAGCCAAATCTAGTGTTAGCTGGGCCAGCTGTTCCTGGAAGTGGTGGGGAATGCCAGCTGGCTAGCACCTGGAGACCTAGGGGGAAGTTGGGATCACATGCAAAGTCTCCCCATAGAGAGAAGGAGGGACCCCAGTCTGGGCTAGTTTATTGCAAGACAACCTGAGTTTCATGGGTCCTTCATTAGATAATGCTGCTTATTCCTCCAAAGTCTATGGGCTCATCAGACTAAGTCTTTCTGCCAGGGGAAATGATGGGTCCATATATAAAATGTGAATAGAGAAAGGATTCTTCACCCATTCACTTCCTGGTACTAAAAGGTCTAGCCTTACATAAAATCTCTAACCGAGTTCTTATTCCTTCAGATGACTTCAATTCAAGCAATGAGACCCATTCATTTCTAGCTTGTGGGCAGCCCAGATTCAGACGAAGCCTGTTGTGCACGTGCTTCTAGCTGCCGGGCTCCACCCAGACGAGCAGAGGCATCCTTGGAGGCAGGTGCAGAGTGAGGATTAAGCTGGCCACGAGGGAAGCCATGGGCCCTCCTTCCTCCATC
The DNA here is from genome assembly GCA_028533085.1 of Varecia variegata. Classification (NCBI taxonomy): domain Eukaryota; kingdom Metazoa; phylum Chordata; class Mammalia; order Primates; family Lemuridae; genus Varecia; species Varecia variegata. Next base: position 104,129,107 of record CM052441.1, read on the forward strand.
CTCAAAACCTAGGGTTCCCCTTAGCCCTTCAGCCCAAACTCACTCTCTGCCATGTCCCAGCAAGAGTACAAAAGACAGAATTCAAGAGAAATTATAGGGACCCAAGGGCACCGCCAGCTGCCAGCTGTGATCTGCCATCTCAAGTTCCAGTTTGTGCTATTGCACTCCCCACCCAGCCTGAGTGCCAGGAGCTTTGCCAGGACAGAGAGACCAGAGTCATGGTTATTCTTTTAGCGGGATCTTCTCACAGGGTTGTCTCTGTGCAGTCAACTGAGGTTGTCCAACTGGTATGTTGGATGTTTCCGTAGGGTCAGAGGAACAGCAGCCATGATGCAGTTGCAGGCGTTTGTGCTCTGGTACCTGGCAACCCGGGTAGTGCCTGGGGTGTTCCCCTGCACAGCAGTGTACGTGCTGGCAACGTTTCTACCATCATAGTTTGGTTTTGCCCATTCTTTGATTCTTCTGTGTCTGTCTTTCTTCACTTAGCATTATGGTTTTGAAATGTGACCAAGCTGTTTTGTGTCCCAGAAGCACGCTCCTTTTTATTACTGAGTAGAATTCCACTGTTTGATCACATGATAAATCATTTACTCATTCTCCCATTAATGGATGTATGGTTTGTTTTCCAGTTTGGGGTAATTCTGAATAAGACTGATGTGCATATTCTAGTGCAAGTGTTTTTTTTGTGGGCCTATGCTTTTATTTCTCAAGGGTACATAACTAAAAATTGAATTGCTGAGTCATCAGTTAGATGTATGTTTAATTTTAATAAGCTTCTTTCCTGCTAAATTTACCCAGATCAGTACTGTTTCTGTGGTTTGTGATGGAGAGTTGTTCTGCTATCGGCATCGTTGTCACTATTGCTAATCATCCACTTTTACTGAGCATCAAAAAATGTCAGGGATTCTGCTAAGGGCAGAGGATTCGGAGGTGAAAAAGACCTAGCTTTGTTCAGGAGGCTGGTAGTATGGAGAGAGAGAGAGAGGAACAACACATCTACATGTAGAGATGTGAAAAAGATACAAGGGACCATATGCTGGGGGTCTGGCAAACAGAAAGGATGCTCTTAAGTTCAGAGGAAGGAACATTCTGTGAGGCCTGGTGCGTCTGTGAAAGGTTTGCCAAGACCTGGGACTGGAGACATGCCTTGAAGAATGACTCAGTTTTATTAAGGGGATGTTAAGTGGGATATTGAACACCAACTCCATGGAATAGTATATGTTAATTAAAATTATAATTAGAAAAACTGTGTAATAACTTGGAAGAAATAATAGTACACTGTTAAGTGAAAATGACGGAACAAAACTCTCTGCTATAATTATGACTACGCCAACTCTGCTTATGAATGTGGGATGGAAGGAAGGCTGGAAAGTAAAAACAAATGATGTATTTTTGTGGTGCAGTTCTGGGTGATTTTTCATTTTCTTTTCTTTTCTTTTTTTTTTCTGGTACAATAACATTTTTAAAGCAATAAGCATTGGGAAGGAGATGAGTATTCTTGGCCAGAAAAACAACGTTGTCACAGAATTAAGAATGTGAAAGTTGTTTGTTTGTACGCTAGAATTTGTACACTTGAGTCTGTCGAATTGCTGTGCTCAGACAGTACTAGCAAACCGGAAGCCAGGACTGTTTGGACTGAGTGTGCCAGACAGGCCCAACTTAGGCAAGCGGCCCACCCCTTGCTTAGAGAAGAACATACCGGCGGCTTCCTACGTCCTTCCTGCCTGAGGGGAGCAGGAGAGGGACTTTCGGACTCATGGGTGGGAGGTGTTGGTGGATGGGTCTTGGTGGGAGGGTGCTGGGGGGGTGGAGGAAATGCAGCCAGAAGTGACCACGCTTGCTCTGGTGGTTTTAGCAGCAGCAGTCACACATTCTGTCCAGCATCACTTACCCGGTACACTTTTTCCAGAAACACTGAGGTGTGGGAAGCTGCTGTCAGAGCCAAGGGAAAACTTCCCCTTCACCCTCTGAAGGTTCGCTGAAAATCATCTGACAAAAGGCTGGCTGGTAGGAGAAAAGGCATACGAATTTATCAACATGCACAGGGGAAAAGTCAGAGTGATTACCCTACCATGCAGTGCGGTGCAGATGGGTATATACCCTCCTTCCCAGGGGAGAGGGAGATGGGGAAGTGTGGGTGATTTTAGGGAAATTCAATGGGCTTGAAGAACATGCAATGACCTGGGACAAAGAGTAGATAATGGTTTGTGACAAAAGTCTGTCCAGGTGTGTTGACAGACTTTAGTCTTCCTTCCTGCCATATGAGTTCAGTCAGTGAAAACTAAGGGAAGGAACGAGAGGTCACTGTTTTCTTCTTTGGCAGTCAGGACTTTGAGCAGATGAGGGCACTTGAGAGAACAGCTTCCTCCTGTGCTTTGAGAGAGACGGTGCATGTGTGCTGGGGGGGATCAGAGAGACCTTCAGGAGGCTTCTCCTGTCCAGCATGTCAAAGTGCTATATTTTGGGGTATCCATTTCTGAGCCCCAACATTGCCTATGCAGCAGCAGACCAAGCTGTTTTCATTCTTACTTTAATTTACCCAAATCTGGCTAACACGGACATGGCGAGTGTTCCTCTCCTAGCATCCCTTGGCAAAGCCACGGCGGTGCAGTCAATGCGACCCAGTGAGAGCACCCAGCATGAGAGCAGCTGCCACGGGGGCGCCTGCTGCCACCCAGATCAAAGAGGTAAGCGACTTCTTTCCAAATGAATTATTGGCCCGAACAGGCTGGGAGGCGCTCTTATTTTTCTTACAGAGAGCAACCTTGGAAAGGTCTCTTGGGGGCTGGGAGGGAATGCAAACTCAAGGGGTGTCAAGCACTTGAGCTGCCTTAGTTTTCGTTGTCCTGGCTCACACATTTGATAATGCCTTGAAAGGAGTAATCATCAGGGCTTTCTCGGTTCTCTGCTTTTGACTCTAGGCATTGCAACCTGCGGTTCAAATGAGGTTGTTGTATTAGTGTGAATTGGATATCCCATGCTGCTGGCTCTTGCTCCTGTAACCTTCCTAAAAGACCCACTGCTAGTGCTCAGGCCCCCAGAGTGTTCAGGGACAGCCCTGCCAAGTCCTGCCCCAAGCTTCTCGTTGATGGCAGCTTGAATGAAGCCCTTTGCCACTACTGCTGAGGCTGCCTGGGATTTCCACACACATGCTCTGGCTCTACCTGGTACTCAGGCTGGCTGCTGGTTCAGCCAGGGCTGCAGGGCCCTCAGGGCAACACAGGCTTGTTGTGCTGTTCCCCACCGCAGCTCCCCATAACACTGATCTCAGCACGCGAGCTGGGCTGGCTTCTGCCCAGAAATGGGGAGCGTGCCTCCCCTCACCAGCTCTCTGCTTTCCTTTGTCATGTGAGCCTCAAATCAGCCTTGTGCCCTGAAGGACACAAAAGGAGTTACTCCCATTGTCACACTCAGCCTTTCTGTTTTCCGGCAGGGCTGGGGAGCAGACACCTGGGCTGGTCCACAGCATGCCTCTGTCACGCCCTCCCTTCCCAGAAGGTCCTCCTGCCTCCTAGGCCCTTCCCAAGCAATTTATGCTAAGAGACACGTAGCTGTGACACCCAGGATGCTTGGCTCTCCGAGAGGCTCAGCATAATTCCCTTCTATATGCCCTCAAGTTTGCTTAACTCAGGACTGCCCCCAAATGCAGATGCTGAGCAAGAGGATGTGGGACCCCGTGTGATCGTCACCATCAAACCCATCACTTAACCCTCTTCTCTCCGTGGTGCTCCGCTGGACACCACAGAGCACCCTTAATGTGTGTTCTGTTCTCATTTCGGCATCAGTCCTCAGCTCTTATTTGTTTGAGCCCAATGACACTCTGAGCTTCCTTCCCGAACCCCAGTGGAATACAACTGACACCAGTTTGTATTAGACAGTATCTTCGTGTAGTCGTGTTTTTAAAGGTGCCAGGATTTGCTTTAATCCAGTGTGGTAAGACACATAGACACCAAAATGACTGTCATGAAGGAAGAAATTTTTTCTTTTTTAAAAAAATTTTATAGGTTTAGGGGGTACAAGTGCAGTTTTGTTATGTGGATATATTGCATAGTGGTGAAGTCTGAGCTTTTTGCGTAACCATTGCCCAAGTAGCATACGTAGTACTCATTAGGTAATTTCTCATCCCACAGCCTCCGCCAGCCCTCTCTCCTTCCCACTCTCCCAAGTCTCCAATGTCTATCATTCCACTCCCTACGTCCATGTGTACACACTATTTAGCTCCCACTTATAAGAGACAACATGCAGTATTTGACTTTCTGTTTCTGAGTTATTTCGCTTAAAATAATGGCCTCCAGTTCCATTCATGGGGCTGCAAAAGACATGATTTTATTCTTTTTTATGGCTCAGTAGTATTCCATGGTGTGTGTGTATGTGTGTGTGTGTGCACCATATTTTTTTTTATACAATCCTCTATTGATGGACACTTAGGTTGATTCCATATCTTTGCTATTTTGAATAGTGCTGTGATGAACACACGAGTGCAGGTTATCTTTTTGATATAATGACTTATTTTCCTTTGGGGTAGATACCCAGTAGTGGGATTGCTGGATGGAATGGTTGTTCTATTTTTAGTTCTTTGGGAAATCTCCATACTGTTTTCCATAGAGTTTGTATTATTAATCATTTACATTCCCAACAACAGTGTATAAGCATTCCCTTTTCTCTGCATCCTCGCCAACATCTATTGTTTTTTAACTTTTTAATAATCGTCATTCTGACTGGTATAAGATGGTATTTCATGGTGATTTTAATTTCCTTCTCTGATAATTAGTGATGTTGGGCATTTTTTCATACATGTGTTGATTTTTTGTATGTCTTCTTTTGGAAAATGTCTGTTCAGGTCTTTTGTCCACTTTTTAATTAAATTATTTGATTTTTTCTTGTTGAGCTGTTTGAGTTCCTTGTACATTCTGGATGTTAGCCCTTTTGTGGATGCATAGTTTGTGAATATTTTCTCCCACTCTATAGGTTGTGTATTTACTCTGTTGAATATTTCTTTTGCTGTGCAGAAGCTTTTTATTTTAATTAAGTCCCATTTGTCTATTTTTTTGTTGTTGCAATTGCTTTTGAGGTTTTAGTCATAAATACTTTGCCTAGGTCAATGTCCAGAGCATTTTTCCTAGGTTTTTTTCTAAAATTATTATAGTTTCAGCTCTTACGTGTAAGTCTTTAATCCATCTTGAGTTAATTTTTGTATATAGTAAGTGATATGGATCCAGGTCCATTCTTCTGCATATGTATATCCAACTTTCCCAACATTGAATAAGGTGTCCTTTCTGCAGTGTATATTTTTTATACTTGATCAAAATTCAGTTGGTTGTAGGTTTGGGGCTTTATTTCTGGATTCTCTATTCTGTTCCATTGATTTATGTGTCCATTTTTATACCAGTACCATGCTGTTTTGGTTACTGCAGACTTGTAGTATGATTTGAAGTCAGGTATTGTGATGCCTCCAGTTTTTTTGTTTTGCTTAGGATTTCTTTTGCTATTCAGGCTCTTTTTTTTGTGGGGGGGGGGGGTTCCATATGAATTTTAGGATTGTTTTGTCTGAATTCTGTGGAAAATGGTAATGGCATTTTGTTAGGAATTGCATTGATACTGTAGATTGCTTTGGGCAATATGGTCATTTTAATATTAATTCTTCCAATCCATGAATGTGGGGTATTTTTCCACTTGTTTGTGTCATCTAGATTTCTTTCATTTGTGTTTTGCAGTTCTCCTTGTACAGAACTCTCACTTCCTGGTTAAATGTATTCCTTGTTTGTTTGTTTGTAGCTATTATAAATGGGACTGAGTTCTTGATTTGGTTCTAAGCTAGTTCATTATTGGTGTGTAGAAATGCTACTCATTTCTATTTGTTGATTTTGTATCCTGAAACTTTACTGAATTCATTTATCAAATATAAGAATTTTTCGGTGAAGTCTTTAGGGTTTTCTAGATATAAGATCATATCATCAGTGAACACAGGCAATTTGACTTCCTTTTTTCCAATTTGGATGTCTTTTTTTTTCCTCTTGCCTGATTGTTCTGGTGAGAACTTCCATTACTATGTTAGTAAGAGTGATGAAAGTGGACATCCTTGTCTTGTTCCAGTTCTTAGGGGGAATGCTTTCAACTTTTCCCTGTTCAGTATGATGTTGACTGTGGGTTTGTCATATATGTCTTTTACTGTCTTGAGGTATGTTTCCTTCTATGTCTAGTTTGTGGAGGGCTTTTATCTTGAAAGGATCTGAATTTTATCAAATGCTTTTTCTGCATCTATTGAGATGATCATACGGTTTTTGTTTTTAATTCTGTGTATGTGGCAGATTATGTTTATTGATTTACATATGTTGTACCTTTCGTGCATCCATGGAATAAAACCCACTTGACTGTGGTGTGTCATCTTTTTGATGTGTTGTTGGATTTGGTTTTCTAATATTTTATTGAGGATTTTTGTATCTATGCTCATCAGCAATGTTGGTCTGCAGTTTTCTTTTTTGTTGCATCCTTGACTGGCTTTGGTATCATGGTGATATTGGCTTTGTAGAATGAGTTAGGGAAGATTTCCTCCTCCTTGATTTTTTGGGGAACAGTTTCAGTAGGATTGGTACAAGTTCTTTGTATTTCTGGTAGAATTTGGCTATGAATCCATCTGGCCCTGGGGTCTTTTTGTTGGGAGATTTTTCATTACTGATAACCACTACTTGTTATTGCTTTCTTCAGGATTTCTATTTCTTCCTGGTTCATTCTTGGAAGGCCATATGATTTCAGGAATTTATCCATTTCTTCTGGGCTTTCTAGCTTGTGAGCTTAGAGATATTCAAAGGAGTCTAAGATAATCTTTTGTATTTCTGTGGTATCAGTTGTAATGTCTCCATTTTCTTTTCTGATTGTTTTTATTTGAATTATCTCTTTTCTTTCTGTAGTTTGTATAGCTAGCAGTCTATCAATTTGGTCTATCTTTTCAAACAATCAACTTTTCATTTCACTGATCCTTTGTATTTTTTGTCACAATTTCATCTAGTTCTACTCTGATCTTTGTTATTTCTTTTCTTTTGCTAGTTTTGGGTTTGTTTTTTTTCTTGTTTTTCTAGTTCCTTGAGGTTTCACATTAGGTTGTTAATTTGTTGTCTTTCTATCTTTTTGATGCAGGCATTTAGTACTACTTTTGGTGTATCCCAGAGACTTTGATATATTGTGGCACTATTTTCAAATCATTTCAAAAAAAATTAATTTTTGTCTTGATTTTTGTCATTGACCCAAAAATGATTCAGGAGCAGGTTGTTTCATTTCCATGTATTTATACAGTTTTGAGAGTTCCTCTTAAAATTGATTTCTACTTTTATTTCATTGTGGTTTGAGAAGATACTTGATATGATTTTGATTTCTAAAAATGTATTTAGTCTCATTTTGTGGCCTAGTATTTGGTCTATCTTGGAAAATTTTCCATGAGCTGATGAGAAGAATGTGTATTCTGTGGCTGTTGGGTAGAATGTTCTGTAAATGTCTGTTAGGTCCCCTTGGTCTAGATTCCAATTTAAGTCCAGTGGCTTTTTGTTGTTGTTGTTGTTGTTGATTTTCTCCCTTGATGATCTGTCTAGTTTTGTCAGTGGAGTGTTGAAGTCCTCTGCTTTTATTGTATTGTTGCCGATCACTTTCCCGTGGTCTAGCAGTATTTGTTTTATGAATCTGGTTGCTCCACTGCTGGGTACATATATACATAGAATTGTTATATCTTCTTGTTAAATTGATACCTTTATCGTTATACAATGACTTTATTTGCTGTTTTGTACTTCTGTTGATTTGCAGTCTATTTTATATGATATTAGTATAGCTACTTCTACTTGCTTTTGGTTTTCATTTGTGTGGAATATCTTTTACTCTGAGTCTATAAGTGTCTTTACTAGTTTGGTGAGTTTCTTGGAAGCCACATATGGTTGGATTCTGTTCATTTGTGCATTCTGCCAATCTACCTCTTTTAAGTGGGGCATTTAGTCCATTTATATATACATTTACTATTAATATGTGAGGTTCTGTTCCTGTCATAATGTTGATTGTTTCCTAGTTGCTTTGTAGTTTTGTTTTGTAAGACCTGTGAGTTTTGAGCTTTCATGTGTTTTTATGATGGCAAGTATCATCCCTTCTTTTCTATGTTTAGAACTTCCTTGAACAATTCTTTTAGGGTCAGTCCAGTGGTGATGAATTCTCTTAATTTTTTCTTATCTGGAAAGACTTTATTTCACCTTCATTTGTGAAGTTTAGTTTAGCAGGATACAAAATTTATGGTTGACAGTTTTCTCCTTTAAGAAGATTGAAATTAGGCCCCCAGTTGCTCCTGGCTTGTAAGGTTTCTGCTGAGAAGTCTGCTGTTAGTCTGATACAATTTTTTTTATGGGTGATTATATGTTTTTTCTCTTACTGATTTTCAGATTTTTCCTTTATATTGATTTTAGATAGTCTGATGACTATATGTCTTGATGAAGTCCATTTTATAATGTATCTTCCTGGTGTTCTCTGAGCCTCTCATATCTGGATTTATAAATCTTTAGCTAGAGTAGGAAAGTTTACCTCAATTTTACTTCCTCAAATAGATTTTCCAAACATTTTACTTTTTCTTCTCTCTCAGGAACACCTATGACTCATAAGTTTGGTCATTTTACACAATCCCATACTTCTCAAAGGCTTTGTTCATTTTTCAAAAATTCTTTTTTTAAAAATTTTTGTCTGACTGGGTTAATTTGAAAGAGCTGTCTTTAGGCTCTGAAATTCTTTCTTCTGCTTGGTGGGGTTTATTATTAACACTTTCAACCGTATTTTGTAATTCTTTCAATGAATCATTCATTCCCAGATATTCTGTTTGGTTTTTTGGGTAAATTTTTCATTCATATCCTGAATTGTTTTTCTGATTTCTTTGTGTACTGGCTCAGAGACTAAACTGGGTGTGTCATCATCTAAAGATAAAAAGCAACAGCTGCTCCAGATGGGAAGGAATCAGTGAAAGAACTCTGGAAGTATGAAGAATCAAACTGGAAGCACAACACCAAAAGGGAACACCAGCTCTCTAGCAATGGATATCACCCAAATTCAGAACACTAAAATTACAGAAGAATTTCAAATACAGATTGTAAGAAAACTCAATGATATGCAAGAGAAAATGGATACCCAACAAAGAAACACCCCCCCCCCACACACACACACACAAATCCAGGACTTGGAAGAAAAATTCACTAAAGAAATTGAAATATTAAAGAAAAATTGAACAGAACTTTCTGGAAATGAGAATTTATTCAAGGAATTACAAAACACAGTGGAAAGCCTAAAGAATAGGGTGGATCACACAGAAGAAAGAATCTTAGAGATTGAAGATAAAGCCTTTCAATTAAATAAGTGAGTCACAGAGACAGAGCAGAGAAATAAGAGAAAATAGCAAATTCTACAAGAAATGTGGGACTATGTGAGGAGGCCTAACATGAGAATGATAGGCATCCCTGAATGTGAAGAAGAAAATACACAAGGGTTGGATAAACTATTTGAGGATATAACGGAGAAAAATTTCCCTGGTCTTGCTAAAAATCTAGATATCCAGTACAAGAAGCTCAAAGGAGTCCTGGGAGATTCATTGCAAACAGGAATACACCATGACACATAGTCATCAGACTGGCCAAAATAAACACCAAAGAAGCCCTCCTACAATCTGTAAGGTGAAAGAAGCAGGTATCCTACAAAGGAAAAGCCATAAGACTAACTGCAGACTTCTCAACTGAGATCTTACAAGCCAGAGGACACTGGGACCCCATCCTCACTCTTCTCAAACAGAATAATGCCCAGCATAGAATCTTACACCCTGAAAAACTAAGTTTCTTATATGAAGTGGAAATAAAGACCTTCTCAAGCAAAGACTGAGGGAATTCATCAAGACAAGACCTGCCCTCCAGGAAGTACTCAGAACAGTGTTACACACAGATCATCACAATAAACACTCACCAATGTAAAGTGTTTTCAAATTTTTTCTGAATTTCATTGTGTTTCTTTAAAAGAAATATTTTGAATTATTTATCTGGTGTTTCAGAGTTTTTCTTTTGGTTGGGATCCACTGCTAGAAGGCTGTTTGTTCATACTGCTGGAGTTCTTACACTGTTTCCTTCTCATATGGAGAAGTTGTCACTTCTTATTTTTGAGTTTACTTTTGTTTGGATGGGGCTTTTTAAATTTTATTCCCCACCCGCACCCCAAAGGTGTGCCTGTATGGTATATTGTGTTTGTTCATTTAGCTTCGATTTTGGGTACTTTCAGGGGGCCAAGGTTCTATATGTGTTCCTTGGTTACAGACAGCCTTTGTGTGATGGCTTTCTCAAATGCTGGTTTTAGTAGTGATGTAGTGGATGCGAGTGCAGGTTCACTACCTTCTGTGGGGTGTGATGGCTGAGGTTACAGGAAGCGTATCTAATTCCCAGCACTGTGTACTCACATCTGCAAATTTTGTACTGGGTTGTGCAGTTTAACCTCCAGGCCAGTAGGTGGTGCTTATGGGTAAGAGCTGGCTACAGCAGAAGCAGATGGCTATACCTTGATCTTTGTTTACTGGGAGAAGCTTTCTGTTGCTTCAAGCAGTGGGCTGGTTTGTGGGGTGCACAATGCCCTGAACTGCCGGCTCAGCCTCCCTGAGGGCCAAAGTTGGGCAGAGCTGAACCACTAAGCCCACTGTTGGGTGCCCCAGTGATGGGCACAAGCACTGGCCCTGGCAGGGGTGTTTGGGAGAGCTCCTGGTGCTGAGGTGTCTGCAGGGGGTGGCAGGAACTCCAAGGCCCGGGCAGGCAGGAACGCGACCCACTCCTTGTCATGCCCTTGTCCTGACACTTGGGACCCTCACATCAAACAGACACCACCATCTATCTCCAGGCTGTAATTTAGCGGAATGCCTTGAAAGATGCCTGCCCCGTGGCTCACTGTAGAAATGTCCTCAGCCCCAAACACACAGATGTGCAGATCTCCTGCTCTCCACTGCAGGAAAGCTGCATTGGAAGGCGGAGGGGCTCTACCTTTCATGAGAGCCCAAGCCCTGTGGGCACACTGCCAAGGGGGACACAGCTGACATCACTAGCCCTAGAATGGCCATCCTCTGACTTGTGTCGACCTCTTGCAGAAGTAGCCATGGCTGTGTCCTCAGCAGTGGGTGCGGGGAGGAGAAGTACTCCTCTCCGCTCTCTCTGTCTGTGCCCCAGCACTGAGACCACCTGGTTGCTAGGATGGAACCGTACTCCTCCCTTGCAGAGCCAAGCACAGCACCCACATCTCTGCTGGAAGTGGCACTGTTACTCTCCACCCACAGCAAGGATCTCTCAGGTACAGGAAAGCATGCACTCTGATTTCATTCATCCCAAGACATGCCCCCTTGGTCCACGGCACTCCCCCTTCCCTGAGGGTTAGGCCACTGGGACCCCTGCAGCTCCCCTGGATTCAGCCGTCCCTGTGTGGCTGCTGCAGTCCAAGCAGGTACTGGAGAATGTCTGCAGGGGCTTCAGTGATGTGGGGACACAGGGGTTGAGGTTCCTTGAGCGGGACATAGTCTCCCAGTTGGTGCATCCCAAGTATGATGCTCACCAGGGCAGTTTGAGTCTGGAAGAGACTCTACACAAGCTGTTACTCTGGTGCAATGCCCCCAAGAAGTCCCCCAAATTGCTGCCCACACCAATGTTTGTGTCTACAAGGGCAGAAGAGCCCTCCCGCAGTTTGGATACCAGCAGCCTGACGTAGGGAGGAGGGGAGCCAAAAAACTCCCACCTACCCTCTGACAAAATACCAAGTCCCTCACATTCTCCATCCATCTCTGCCAGCCTCTTGCTTCCTCCTTTCTCTGTGCCCTTGCTTCTTTCCACATGTACACCCTAGACTCCTGCACCCTCCCCTTGATGCTTGATTCAAGTTATGAATATTCACTCTAACTTTGGTTCTTCTTTCTGAGGAGCACTGGCATTCAATGTCTCTAGTCAGCCAACTAGAAAAAAATACTGACAGAAGACGCTTGTATGCTCACGACCCCTAGACACAGGAGGCACAGCACACAGGGCCACAGGAGGAGCACCAGCAGCAGACAGGAGGCAGAGGGAGCGAAGGAAAAGTACAGGCAAGAACCTTCACTGTGATCTCCATGGGGAGATCAGGCGGGGCAGTGTAAGCAGGCGTAGGATTGGCTAGTGTCAATAGTTTTGGCAGACTCTGAGGCATAGGGGCTGTCCCTTTCTGGCATTCAGCCCCTCAGTGGGGTGATTAGGCCAGGGGGATGGTGGCCTGGAGTGTAAAAACTTGGTGAAGGAGGTAGTTGAGGGGTCCTGGGCTCTGGGTTTGTTACTTTGCATATGAAAGTCATACTTGCAGGTGAGTTGTTCACTGTTTTAGGAATTGCCTAGCCCAGGGAGGGGCAGTCCCTCTGGGATCAGCAAGTCCCCAGATGTCAAAGCAGCAGACTAAAAAGACAGGGTTACTACGAGCTGTCAGACACATTTTTTATTTTATTTACTAACTATTGAACAACCTCACATCCTAGTTTTGTAGCCTATGACTGTAAGTTACCAAGGGGATCAAAACTAACAAAATGGCAAAGGTCCAAAGAGTAAAGACAATTTCAAGCCATCACTGAACATCAGTGGTAACTTGGACAGAGGAAGGGGCCATCAGAGGGCAGCCTCGCAGTGTGCGGAGAGAGAGGAAGGCTGGCAGTGCTGGCTGCAGGCTGTGGACCAAAGGGCTATGAAACAGCAGCCTCTTCTCCGCTATCTGAACCATTGAATCACTAGCCAGAGTGAGTAGTCCCCCAGACGGTGGGGCCTGGGTCCCACCAACTATTCCCTCAATCACTGGTCTCAGCACCATTTGCTCTCCGGGTCAATCCCTTCAAGACAAGGGCTCCTTGGTGTAATATAATTGAGCAAGTCGGGCTTGGTGGGTTGCTTTCCAGCCCTACAACTCACTACCTGAGTGTCCTTGATGTTTAGTAACCTCTATGCACCTGTCCCTTAAGCTGGAAAATGGGAATAATAATATCTCTATTGCAAGGTTGTAATGAGAATTCAGTAAGATGAAGCATGTCAAATGCCTGGCAAGATCCTAACACACAAGGTTGGAGCTCAACAAAGTTCGTTTCTTTCCCCCAGCTTTGGCGTGGTAGTGAGAGTGTCTAAGCTGGCTTTTTTCCTCCAGGAAGTCCTCCAATGCACCAAGCTGCAGAAAGCAGAGGTTGGTTCTTAAAACAAGACTCATGGTCCCTGGGGCTACTGTTGACCCAAGTCAAGGTTTGGGGAAATCACTTTGTAAAATCATTTTATCCACTGAGGCTCCCACGGTGAGACTCATAATGACTTGGAAATAGAAATTCAAGGTATTTGTTGGTGCTCCAATTCCATAGAGCGAACAGTAAGCTTTTTGAAAACTGTCTCGTGCCATGGACACCCAGTGGAGAACAGACTGGTACATGGCCATCTTTTCCTTGCCTCGAGAAGGATTCTGCTCCTTGGCTACAGAAAAATGCCAATGGGAAAGAAATCAAAGAAGCATGAATGTTTTGAAGCTCTTTTGCCAGAGCCAACATTGGATAGCTAAGGGGAGTAAATATTTTTCTGTTGCTGTTGTTTAAATAGACTTTATCTTTTTAGAGCAGTTTTAGATTCAAGCAAAATTGACCAGAGAGAGTTTTCATAGACCCCTGACCCCACACTCTCACAGTCCCCCCATCATCAACATCCTACATCACGGTGGTACATTTGCTGCAGGGAACCTACATTGAGGTATCATCATCACCCAAAGTCCATAGTTGGCGTTAGGGCTCACTATTGGTGTTGTGTAGTCTATGAGCTTTGATAAATGTGTAATAACATATATATAGTACTAAAGGAAATCAAAATAATTTACCCCAAAATATATTTGACGTATCTTATGATGGCTGTCAGAACACCAGCAAACAGAAGTAGCCCTGCAAAACTGTTTTTTTTGTGGGGGAAATTTGCATCTGTAGAATATCTGCATTGATGCAGCCAGGCCTTCCTTGTCCAGACCTAAGAAAAATTACCTGAAAGTCTGACACTTTTGAAGTCTGTTCTCTCTGAGAGCTACTACCCGTGAGGTTTGATCTACACAAGACCACTTTTGCTGGCCAAGCCTCCTCTTCTCTCTCTTGCCATAACCTGTCTCGTCACTATAACCTGATTTTCCACCATAACCTGTTTTTGGCTGTGCTCTGGGCCCACATTCTTCATGTCACCTCAAGATGGTATATAAGCTTCTGCACCTTCTGGGGAATGTGATGCTTCCTGTGTACACGTTAGTAAACTTTGTATGCCTTTTCTCCAGTTAATCTGCTTTTTGTGAGTTGATTTTTCAGTGAAACTTCAGAGGGCGAAGGGGAAGTTTCCCCTTGGCCTGACAGTTTCATACAGAACTCATTGCCTTAAAAATCCTCTGTGCTCGTCTATTCCTCCCTCCCTCCCCTCAACCCGTAGCAATCACTGATATTTTTACTGTATTCATCATTTTTGCCTTTTCCTGAATGTCACGTAGTTGGAATCATACAGTATGTAGCCTTTCAGATTAGCTTCTTTCACTTAGTAATACGAATTTGAGTAATATGTATCTTACCAAGTAATAAGCATGTCTTTTTAATGGCTCGATAGCTCATTTCTTTTTGGTGTGGAATAATATTCCATTGTGTGGATGTACTACAGTTTATTTATCCATTCCCCTACTGAAAGGCATTTTGGTTGCTTCCAAGTTTTGGCAATAGTGAATGTACTATAAACATCTGTGAGTTGTTGGTTTTCGATAGGACACACTGGCACAGATAGAGTTTGGACTAGGAATCAGATCCCGGGGCTGGCATCAGGAACTTGGGCAAGTTCTCAACCCTATTGCCCCTGGTTTCCTCAACCTGTGTTTCCAAATGCCTTTGTTCCCCACTGCCTGCTGTGGCTGTGTTCTAGAATGCTGAGGCTTCCCAGAGGAGCCCAGTGGGACCTGGGGTTGTGTGCAAACTGGCAGGCAGACCTGGAAGCAGAGAGTTGCAGGAAGCAGGAAGGAGTCGGGGGTAGGCCAGGAGAGGATGCTGTCACGAGCAGCACCGAGCCCACCACCATGCCAGCTGGAGAGGGGCAAGGAAAAATTAGAGCAAGTGAAGGATCGGGATTGGGAAGAACCTCAGAGCAGCAGAGGTGCTGATCATCTCTCCCTGGCAGGGACAAGCAGACACCAAACAAAGACAGGACTGGGAACTAGTCTGGGCAGGTCCCAGTACGTGTGGCTTGCAGAGATGGTGTGCACCTGTGTTTGGTCGCGTGAAAAGATATTAATGATGTAACTTGAGAAGAAAAGGGAAGTTTTAAAACAGAAACCATATTATGATTGTATAAATATATGTAAGATTAAAATCACACAGATATTTTTCCTACGTCATGGGTTTCATTATGGGAATTGTGCGTAAAATGACACCCACCCAGGACTTTATTCTCTTCCTTGTTCTTCCTCCCTCCCTCCTTCTTTCCTTCCTATATTCCTTTCTTTCTTCCTTCTTTCTTCCTTTCTTGACTTCCTCCCTCCCTCCTTTTCTTCTCTAAGGATGTACTGAATTCCTACTCTCTCCCCGTGCTGGTCTGGGCTGTGGAGTGAGCAGAATAGATAAATTCCGTGGCCTGTTGGGCAGCCTGTTAGGACTTGCTTTCCTTATAGCATTTTTTTTCCAGGAGCTGAAAAAATTTTATTTCACAGTTCCACAAAGTCACTATTTTCTTCATATAAAAACGTTAGTACAGATACTTATACTTTCTATGCAATGATTGTCCCTCTCAAAGAAAAATGCACCCCATTTAATGTTTTCAGTTAAGTTGCTTTGGAAAAAACTCACATGTGGACTGATCCCTAAAACCTACCATTCAACCACTCTGCATCTTTTTATTCAGAGTATAGATTATTGCCATCCATATTTGTTTCTGCATTCTCACATCTTTGATAGCACACCTACAGACTGGTTTATCACTTAATATTCTATTGGTTCATCAGCCTTTTCTGCAGCCTGAGTGTGCTATGCCTTTCTCTGTGGTCTTTCTTCAAGACCTTCCAGGAATGAAGACACATCGACATCATCATAGACTGTAAACTCCAAGTCTTTACCAACAGCTCCAGTGGAAACATTCTTTGTATTTATAGTTAGGTCCTGCTCTACAGGAAGTGTCTCTCTTAAAGCCCACAGACCATGTTTAACCAGTTCATTTAAGTTGCACTTTATCAACGGAAGCACATGTCCCTCCAAGTCAGTACAAACTGATTGAAAATGGGCTCCAAGGGACGTAGCTCTGCAGTGAAAGGAGCAGATGGACAGGTCTGCAACATGTGAGGGGCCATCTCATCGCAACCAGCAATAAGCAGCCCGATACAGTATGCTCCATGGCCATATCACTGTGTTGGTATCTTGATCTTGCTTCCAATTAGAGATACAAGAGAGGACACAGGAAGGGGTCTGTCAAATACAAATCTGGAATCCAAACACTCCGGCTGCATAAAATTACGTAACAGTCTAGCATCAGCAGTCAGCTTTGCAGTTGAGGTACCAATACAGTTGTCAACATGGAGAATTGTTTTCTGACGAGCTGTAAGCTCTGACTGTGCCCTCTTCAATGCAACCAACACTGAATGGGTTTTCAATTTCAGAACAACTGTGGCTGAACCTTGTTTAACAGCTTCCATTGCATATTTAATATAATGAATCTTTAGGGCGCCAAATAATGTCATCATTGCCGTATTGGTTGAGAAACATGGATCCTGCAAAGCTAAAAATCAAGGAGCCATCTCCTTGACACCATTTAATACTATCTGACATTCTACACACTATGCTGTTTGACTATTTGTTTGCCGTGTTTCCCTTCTAGAATGTAAGCTCCATGAGAGCAACTCCTAGGAGCTAGAATGAGCACAAGTGTGTCCTCACTCAACAAGCTGCTCCTTTCATCCCCTTACAGGGGTAGGAGGAATGGACTCAGACTAAAATTGTAGAGCACCCACTTTTTCTCATCCCCTTGGAAGGGTAGGATGAACTATATTGTGAGTGAGATTGCAAAGCCAAAGTGTCTGGGGACTGCAGAGCAAGCACAGGCACACTTCGTATGCTTTGGTCCATTTTTATTCACAAATTTATCTTTTCAGCTTGCTATAAAAGTAGATTTATAACCATGGAAATACATTTATTATTAAAACTGTCACAAGAAAAATTAATATTTTATTGTCAGTTTAAACCTCTCCAGTCCTTAGCCACTTTATTTTTTTTATTGAAACTATTGTTTTTATAAACCTTTTTTACTGTGAAATATTGCACATAGGAAGAAATGTGCGAAAAGAAAAGATGGGTAGCTCAAGAATTTATCGCAAAGCAAATACTCAAGCACCCATGTACCCATCATTTAGGTCAGGAAATAGAACATCCTTAGCATTCCAGAAACTCTAATGTCACTACCCACCACCCCTCTCTCTAAAGGTAACCATTCTCCTGATTTCCAGGATCATTGCTTTTGTGTCTGTATGACATACATATAATCAAAGCATGCATACCTACATGCTATATTTTAGTTCTAGTCATTTCTTAAGCTTTATATAAATGAACTATACCATGTGTATTTTGTTGTTGTTTCTGACTTCTTTCATTCAACAATGTGTTTGCACATAGCTTTACATGTTTTCATTGTGAGATGCATGTAGGTATGCTTTGTTTATTTTCAGTGCTGTGTCATATTTAAATGTGTGGATATACTGCAATATATTTATCCATTTGTGCTCTTGATGCACATTTGGGTTGTTTCCAGTTTGGGGTTATTATAAACAGTATTGCTATGAGAATTCTTGTACATGATTCCTGATGTACAGGTATACACATTTCTGATAGGCATATAATTAGAAATGGAATTGCTATATTATAGGAAATGCAAATCTTCAACTTTAGTAGGCAATGTCAGTTTTCCAAAGTGGCTGCACCAGTTTATATACCCCCTGGGAGTATATGGGAATTCCAGTTGCTGCAGATTCTTAGCTACCTGGTAAAGTCAGCCTTTTACACTTTAGCCATAGTTCTCATGGGTATGCAATTGCTTTGTACTGTGTTTTTAATTCACATTTTTATGATTTCTAATGAGGCCGAATAGTTTTTCATGTTTATTGGCCATTTGGATACCTTCTTTTGTACATGTTTAAGTGCCTGTTCAAAACTCTTGCCCATGTTTTCTATAGACTGCCTGTTTTTTCTTACCGACTTATAACAGTTCTTTATATTTTAGATGCAAGTCCTTTAATAGCTCCATATGTAGCAAGTATATTCTTCTAGTCTTTGAGTTACGTTTTTATTTGCTTAATGGTATCTTTTAGTGATCAGAAGTTTTTAATTTTTAAAGATCGTCCATGTTAACATTTTCTTTTACAGTTAGAATTTGTGTGTGTCACCGTGTATGTGAGATATTTAAAAGTCACTTACCCCAAGACTATGAGGATATTACCCTTTAGACATTTGATTGTGTTACTTTTGACATTTAACATACTCTGAATCCAACTGAAATTGATTTGGGGTATTGGGGTATGGTGTGTGAAGTAAATGCCAAAAGTTGTTTTTTTCCTTTTCAATATTTCTGCATATAAGTGTTTAATTGTTCCAACACAATTTGCTGAAAAGACCACCCTTACTTTCTCCTTTTGGAGCCACATCTCTCATATTTCATCTGTGCATACATGTATGATACTGTTTCAGGTCTCTATTTCATTGCTCTATTTGTCTATCTTTATTTTAATCAATACAGTCTAGTAATAATTCTTGATCCCAAGTAAAATCAGCCTGAAATTGTTCACCTTTGAGAGTGCCTTAACTCTCTTTGTCATTTG
>CM052441.1:104148485-104173521 GCA_028533085.1 Varecia variegata
ATTGACTAGTTTTTATAGGTCATATCCTTATTATCATTTGGTACATCTTATTTTTTCAATTTTTAGTGTAATTTCTTCTTTTCTCTGTAGGTTACATAGAAGTTCAGCTCTTAATTTCCTGCCATTTGGGAAATTTTTAAATATCACCATTGATTTCTAGCATTTTTGAATTTGATTAGAGAACATATTTTGGGTCATTTCAATCCTGCAAATTTTATGAAATTTGATTTTGGGCCAACGTATGATAATTTTTTCATAAATGTTTTTTGTGTAGTTGAATAAAATAACCTTCAGGTATTGAGGGGAATATTATTTATATCTCTGTTATGTCAGGTTTTCTAATTGTGTTACTGTAATCTTTTCTATAACTTCATTGATTTTTGGTCTGCTTTTTTAATAGTTATTGAGAAGAGTATATTAAAATCTTCCACCATGTTCACAAATTTATCTATTTATCTTTTGGTTCTATCAATTTATCGATATGTATTTTGAGACTATGTAATTAAGTACATGCAAATTTTTAATTTGTTATATTTATTTTTTTGATTTGAACCTTTTTGTCATTATACAGTATTTCTTTTTATCTTCAGTAATACATTTGCCTTAAAGTCTATCTGGACTCTTATAAATACAATTACACTACCCTTTTTAAAAATTAGGTTTTGTATAGTATCTTTTCCTACCCTTTTATATTCAATCTTTTTGCATCCTGATATTTTAAATACATCTCTTATAAGGAGAATATCTTTTGAATTTTTTAACCCAGTCTGACAACTGTTGTATTTTAACTGGTTTAATTAGTCTATGAGGTTTATTATAATTGCTAATATATTTTTGTTTAAATATTTAAACTGGCTGGAGCATGGTAGCTCATGCCTGTAATCCCAGCACTTTGGGAGGCTGAGACAAGAGGATTGCTTGAGTCCAGGAGTTCAAGAACAGCCTGAGAAACATAGCAAGACCCTGGTTTTTTTAAAAAAAAATTAAAAATTATCCAGTGGTGGTGGTGCACACCTGTAGTCCCAGCTAATTGAGAGACTGAGGCAGGAGGATCACTTGAGCTCAGGAGATTGAGGTTACAATGAGCTATGATAACACCACTGTGCTCTAGCCTGAGCAAAGAGTGAGACCCTGTCTCAAAAAAATATTTAAACCATGTTTCTATTTGTTTTCAGTTTTTCCCATCTATACTGTATTCCCTTTCTCTTCTTTCCTTGCTTTTTAGGGACTTTATTATTCTATTTTTAGACATATAAGCTTTGATTATTCTTTTATCATTTACCCAATTTTCACTTTTGAATTTTAAAGTCTAATTAGCACTTTATGTCTGTTCCAAGAAAATGTAAGCAACTTAGAACAATTTAACTCAATTTTCCCCCTTTCCACCTTATAAACAATTTTTGTTGTACTTTTAAATTTTACATGTATTTTCAATATAGATTATTTATTGTTATTATGATATACAGTTGATCCTTAAATAACATGAGTTTGAATGGCACAGGTCCACTTATACATGGATATTTTCTACGTTTTCCATGCCTGAGACAGCAAGACCACCCCCTCCTCTTCTTCCTCTTCCTTAGCCTACTCAATGTAAAGATGGTGAGTATAAAGACTTTTATGGTTATCCACTTCCACTTAATGAATGGTAAATATATTTTCTTTTTCATGATTTTCTTAATAATATTTTCTTTTCTCTAGCTTACTTTATTGTAAGAATACAGTATATAATACATATACCATAAAAAATTTGTGTTGATCAACTATTTATGTTATTGGTAAGGCTTCCAGTCAATAGACGGCTATTAGTATTATGTTTTGAAGGAGTCAAGAGTTATACACAGATTTTTGACTGTGTGTGGGGTTAGTGCCCTAAGCCCCTCATTGTTCAAAGACAATTATACATCTAATATTCATGGCCCATGGAATTTTTTGTATTTTTTGTTTCTTCATGGATTTCTGAAATGTTACCTGAACTCATTATTCTAAAAGAGTATCACTTAGTATTTCCTTCAGTGTAGTTCCTCTATTAGTAAAATTATTTGTCATTGTCTGAAAATATTTTTACTTCCTTTGCATTCTTAAAAACTATTTTTCTTGAAATATAGGCTTTTCTTGAAATCTAGCTTTTCTTTGAAAGCCAAAATATCGGCTATTATTTTTCTTGCACTTTAAATTCATCATCCAGTGTTTTCTAGTTTTCATTATTCCCCTTGAGAAGTCCACTGTCAGTCAATTATTGCTCCATTAGATGAAATTGTGGTACTACTTCTTAACACTGTTTACCAAGTACTTCTGGTTCCATGGTTTAATTGCACTTTTTAGACACCTGAGGTTGGGAGGGGGCATGTGATTAATTCTAGCCAATGAGTTGTGAGTGGGAGTGAGGTGTGTCACTTTCAAGCTGCAGCATTTAGTTGCTGATGTGAGAACCCTTCAAAACTCTCCTGTGCTTCTGGCATGGGGACTGGCAACATTACAGCTGGTGGCTGTTCCATTGTGTCAGTTCATGTCATCCAGGAAGTAGAGGCCTTGACAGAGAGGTGCAAGAGTTGTGCAGGTGGGTTGGTAACAACTGTGCAAGATACAGGAGGAAGAAGCAGAACTGGATGAAGGGGAGGAAAAGCAGAATCAGGCAAGGAGTTCTCTCGGATACCATGCACATGTGACAAAATCTCAGCCAACCCAATGGGGAGCTCTAAGACAACACTGTTCTTTAGAGGAGCATCATGTTGGGTAGAAATGGCCAGGCCTTTTACTCCCATTTTGCTCAGTCATTAGCTGAAAGATGCTTGGAAAAAGTGTAACTTCGGCTCAAATGCTGTTGTAGATCTTGAAGGTGCTTCAGCTGGAGGCTTAATTGGTTGCATTTCCCACAGCTGAATGGCAAGTTCCTTCTTGAAGAGAAATCCAAGTGGTGCACTTTTATTGTAGCCATACTCATCAACCTGGATTCCTGAGTGACTATGATGAGCATTGTCTCTTTGTACTCCTGAGGATATGCAATAGGTATGTAATGTGAACAAGAAACTTACCTTTATTATTTAAAGTTACTGTGACTTTGAGTTGTTAATCTAGCTTATTTTGCTTGATAAGCAATATATTTCTCTCTCTCTCTCTCTAACTTGTTTAAAAATTTTCTGCCTTTGGTTTTCAGCAGTTTTTATTATTATATATTTAGATCTAAACTCCTTTTCATTTATCCTTCATGAACTTCGCAGTGCTATTTGTATCTTTCTCACTTTCTCTTATTAAGCATTGCTTCCTCATGTACCGTACCCCTTTCTCCCCTTTGGTGCCTCTCCTTATCACTATCCTTATATATATGTTATCTTCTATTTTATATTTTCTATCCTTTTGTCCTCCAAGGTTTATTTTGGATATTGTCTTCTGACCTATATTTCAACTCACGCATTCTCTTTAGCTGTGCCTAATCTACTGTTAAATCTATCCACTGAATTCTTAATACCACTTCTTACTTTCATTCTAGAATTTTTACTTAATTCTTTTATTTCATGCTTTTTAATTCTTTTCCAAAATTCTCAGTCTTGTCTTTTATTGTTATAATAAGCATGTTCATTTTAATGTCCGTGCCTAATAATGTTTGCTATTATTTTTTATGCTATTTTTTTCTCATGTGCTGTTTTATTGTGTGGTAGATACTGCATTTGAAAAATTCTTTGTAAAAATAATTTAAATTTGCATTTGCCAAGTACTTGGTAACGTCAATTATATGGGATTGGATTACCGGATATATAGATGACTTGAAGATGCACTTCATTCCCTGAAAAGATCTGTCTACTTCTAGTTCACTCTGATACCTAGGATGCTGTGCTTTGAAGTCTCAACCAAAAGTGAGAAAGGTCAAAAGAGCCCAGCTTAGTGGACGCTGAACTCCAATTTTTGCCCCATAACCCCTCTCAGCCATCCCCTAAGGAATCAGAAATTACACACAACTAAAAAGAAACTACAAATTCTAGGCTCAGTTTCCTGTGATCTGTCTTCACCTGCATCACAGCCAGAAAATTTCTACTTTCTTGGTGGCCTTCCTTTGTAAGTCAGTTTCCTGGGAGATTGAATTTCAAGATGGAATCTTTGTAATGAGTTTCTCTTGTCATGAAATGTCACAAGAACACAAGTATACTATAATGTGTATATGTGTGTGTATACATATGTCATATGCATATATATATAATATGTCATATATATAACTTCTTACCATAAAGCCATAAGTGGAAACCAAAAATTCAATTGCATCAAATGTAAGTTAATGGAAAACAATATTTTAAAATCAATCTACATGTTCACAATACTGTATTGTTATATACTGTACAGTACTGATTGTGCACTAAAATGAGAAAGTCCCAAATGATTTCAGGGCTTTCACTTCCTACTGTACCCTTTCTCCAATAAAAAATAATAACTTTTTTGGAGGCCAAGGCAGGAGGATTGCTTTAGCCCAGCAGTTTGAGACTAGCTTGTGCAGCATAGCGAGACTCCAACTCTATAAAAATATTAAAAATTAGCTGGGTCTGGTGGCATGTGCCTATAGTCTCAGCTACTCTGGAGGCTGAGGTGGGAGGATTGCTTGAGCCTAGGAGTTTGAGGCTTTAGTGAGCTATGATCATGCCACTGTACCTGCACTCTAGCCTGGGCAATGGAGCGAGACCTTGTTTCAAAAAAGAAAGGATAACTTTAGCCTATTTCCAAATGAGGGCTGGCCAGAGCATGAGAGCCTAAACACAATGATGTGTTCCAAATTCATGTTAGTGCAGAGTGTTTCATTTCAATGTGTTTATGTGTATGTCTTGAATTAAAATCCAAGGATTACTGTATTTGTAGTTGTAGAACATATAATTTTCTCTAGCTACTTTAAGCAGAAAGGAATTTATTAAAAATATTTAGTAACTTAGAAAATCTTTGGAAAGACTGATGGAATAGGCATTAGATTAAATTTCTAGAAGCAATTATGAGTGAGAACCAGGGAATCGTAGCAAATCACCTCTGTTATGTTGGAAAAGCTGTTGCTGTGGATGGTGTGGATGGTGTACACCCACCTCTTGACTCAGTATCAAGTCAAAGTCTCACTTTGGTACATCTGATTGGAGCAAATTCAATTTAAGTTTCTTGTTATTTTTGTGGTTGATGTTATCTTATTGTCCCTTTGAATTCAACACATTTTTGTCAACTGCTTTGGAAACAATGTAAAAAGCCACCACATACTCTTATACTTGGCCTTAGAATTACCCTGGGCTCACAAAGTATTCTTTGTGATGTCATACCTTCCTTTTGTTAGCTGCCATCACTGCCACTGTCAGTCATGTCACACATTGACTCTTCCTGCTGAGCCCAGCCCTGTTTGAATTGACGATCTCATTTTAAACTGCCCATTGGAATCTTCAGATAGAGTTTCCAGCGATGGTGCCTAAGTTCCATGCACCAAAACCCTGGAAAAGTCTCCTCTGTCACATATGACCCGCCCAGGACTTCGAAGTACTCTGCAAAATAGTCCCACAAGCTCCTCTAATAGAGGGAGGGGGAGGCACTGTACTAATTTGTTTATAAAACAGAGCACTCTGGCAAAGGAATGCTCCCAAATTAAGTGAATAGCTTCCCGCGGATCTGTGCAATTTGTGCAACGCGGTGGTACTGACATCGTATCCACTGGCGGAAGAGAGAACAAGAGCTGGAGAGAGGCATATGGATACAAAAGAGGAAAGAAGACGACAAAACCTCGGGTAATGCACCAAGACAAACATAGTGGCTTTTAGACTTCCGAGGCCCCTAACACACTGTTCTCACAGGCAGCAAAATGAAGGGCATCGTGATGTTTCTCAGTGCCTCGCGAGCCATTGGTCATTTCCATGAATGTGGGCGCATGTGGGCGGAGGCATTGTTAGACACCCCGTGTTTTCACCATTGTACCTTGAAACACCTTGTTTCTTTTGATCATTTGCTGTTTCATGTGCTATGTTTAGTACTTTTACATTGCCACTTGTGCCTATGATCTTTTGAAGATCTAAGCACATGAAACTCTGTAAAGGTCAAAGAAATTTCATTAAATATTATCTTCAATTTGTAGATGATTTTTTTCATTTGATAATGAAGATTTTGTTTTTAAAAAGGAAGAAAAGCTGTCTTTGATTTCCTAACTTTGAAAGCCCCTTTCAAATACATTTTTCACATGTGCACATATATTTATATAAATGTCAGACTATGCGACTTTGAGAGTTTCATGTTTATGGATTCCAGTGTGTACATTCATGCATGTGTGCCTGTGTATATACATATATGTAGGTTATGAAGGGTTATTGCAAAGTAGAGGTATTGTTTTCAGTAACATGGATGCTAAAATGACAAGAGTAGTAAATAACTAGGACAGCGAGTCTCAACTCGGTGTGATTTTGCTCCCTAGGGGACATTTGGTGATGTCTGCAGACATTTTTGATTGTCACAACTGGGGTTGAGTGCTATTGGCACATAGGAAACAGAAATCAGGGATGGGGATGCTGCCAAACATGCTACAACGCACAGGACAGCTCCCCACGACAAAGTCACCCAGCCCAAAGAGTCGGTAGTCCTGAGGTTGAGAAACTGTGTTCTGGAGGTAGAGACTTAGGCATATTATTAATGAAACAAATGTTTGTTGGACACCTATAATATGCAAGACTCTATTTTAGCCATGGTTCAGATATAAGCATAATTCAAACATTTATTAATATGCTCTCAATTTATTTACAGTATACTAAGGGAGTGCATCAGGCAAGGTCTCAATAAAAATCAGTTGGTAGACACAGAATAAGATAAGCTGAAGAACTATTTTCAAAGGAGTGAATATAGGAGGCATAAACACTAGCGTGGTCACCTGGGCAGGTAGCAGCTGTGGTGTTACCATCCCCCGGCCCTACAGAACCAAGGTGTGTGGTGGATACTGGAAGTGGGAAGGGGAGAGGGTCTCATAGTGCCAGCCACCTTGGAAGGAGTGGCCTTCAGTTGAGAGATACAGCCACCTTGAGGTGACCTCTCAGGGACTGCATATTCCAACCTCCCTCCCTCCGACCGTGAGACTCCTCAGGGGCCAAGTCCAAGGGCAGCTGGAGAGCATGGGGTCTGCCGGGGTCTGCACGCGGCTCAGCGCCCTACTGCACCATGGGGGACGGAGAAGAATGAAAAGTGGAAGGGGCTGGAGGGAGGGGAGGCAAACCAAAGGTATCTGGACACGGGGTTACTACGCTTCACAAAACAGCTCTCCTTCAAGGCGGAAATCGGTGGGCGCCGTGAGGGAGGCCCAGATCAAGAGCGCTCAGCTTTCAGAGGCGGGAGGGATTCTTTCCAGCGTGAAGGAGCTCAGGGAGCGCTCAGTAAAGGATGTGGCATTTGAGAAGACAGCCCTGAGGAGTGAGTAGAGTAACCCACTGGCCAGCCTCTTCCCGTTTGGAAAGGTCGCCTTCTTCTCTTGCATGCGGGAAGCGAGGGGGGTGTCGTGCGCTAACCGCCCACGGCTCCAGCTCCGCGGCTGGCGTCTGAGCATTTTGTCGGGCAGCAGTTCCTGCTGAGGACGCTTCTCCGTCTGTCTGCACGGCCACCCACAGAAGGGCACACTGGGCAGGTCCCACTTCCCTTGCTCAGTCTATTCCTTTGTTCTGCATCACAATGCTGTGTGTGTGTGTGTGTGTGTGTGTGCATGAACTGTTCTGTGGGAGCAAAAGGAAATCACAGGACGGGAGCACAGACATTTAAGACTCTACGCCTGATGTGACTTTCACCTAGTCACAATGTGAAACCCACACATGGAACGCCCTTAGGGGCTCCCCAGTTCCTAGCCATGCGCTCCTGTTTTGGGGTCTGCTCCTCATCGGGAAGCCTCTCTCTCTGCCCTCCTTCCTGTGACCCATTGCTCGTTTCACCAAGCCTCTCTGTCTTCTTACGGAGATGCTCTCAACCCCGCAGCCACCTCCCTCCCCGCCAGCAGGC
Organism: Varecia variegata; assembly: GCA_028533085.1. Taxonomy (NCBI): domain Eukaryota; kingdom Metazoa; phylum Chordata; class Mammalia; order Primates; family Lemuridae; genus Varecia; species Varecia variegata. The sequence continues at coordinate 104,156,460 of CM052441.1, forward strand.
AGGACATTCACGCAGCTCTGAGTTATTCCTTCTAGGACAATGCATTTCCCTGGGACAGCCAACGGGGGGGTTGGCACCCCCAATCCCTCAGAGCTCTCCAGGGCTGGCCTGGACGCTCCTCACCCCGTCCCCTTGAGGTCTCCATCCCATAGTGAGCTGCCGCCAACCCCGTACCCTATTCGCTGCTTACCCGAGAGCGGGGGAATCCGCTCCCAACCCCTCGCCCAACACGCATGCACTCCCCTCCACCACACAGACATGCACATCTCCCCAAGACAAATATTAATTACCAGAGATAGTACAGTCTCAACCCATCAAATGGAAGAGAAATGTTTTTCTCACTTCCCCATAGTTTTCAAAGCCTCCTCCTACGTGTAATTAACACCTCGTGCAATTTACCCCTGAACAATGGAAGCGCGCCCTCCCTTTCCAACTGGGACCCTCGGGCCTGCTGAAAATAAGAAATGGGCCCATTTTCCGGCTTTATGCCTCTTAAGAACTGTTCTCATAACCACCCAAAGACCTAACAGAGGCTTTGTAATTACTTCTTGAAAGAGTTAGATTAAATTCTTACCCAAGGGCCATTCTCTTCCCCAGAGTTGCTGAAGAAAGAGAAAAAGGATGGTTTTGTTTTTCTAGTAATACACGATCCTAAATTGAGAGATGCGAATTGAACTGGAAGGACAGATAGTCAAGGTGGAGAGAGCAGTGTGAACACAGCACAGAGGTTGGAAATAGTGGACGTGACCTATAATTTAAATGGACTTGTCTAAAAAAGGGAAAGCTGTTGCTTGTCTGTATGGGGATATAAAATTAAAGGTAATATTTAATCATGTTTTTGTATTTTTAAAAATTTTATGTAGCTGATTTAAAGAAGGATTCCAACTCACTGGAAGAAAAACACAAAATCGTTTTTTCCCCGTTTCTACCATTATTTGCATTACATTGCCCCTCCCCCACTTGACAGTGGGTTCCCTGGGTGACGCCACAGTGGAATCCCACCACTCTTTGGTCATGTCAGTTATCAGATGAGCCTTACATCCTTGCTCTCAGAGTCGTTGTTGCTCATTTTGAATTATTACCTCCATAACCACTTTAAAGCCCTCCTCACCAATCCCTGCCACCAGGGGCTGCACTTGTGGCTCATAGCTTGAAATACAGAGGTGGCACATTCCATACTGCTCGTGGGTCCCAAAGGAGAGAGATGGTGACGTGTGTCCCTGGCTGACTCAGCACAGTCACTTTCTGTTGGCTTTCGTTTCTTTTCTGACACTGAGTAGCCAGTAGCCATCCGTTCTCCCTGTGTGTCACCTTTCTGAGAAACAGAGCTGTCAGCATTCCAAGAATGCTAGTTATTTCAGGAAGGGTACTTGTCGGGGTTTCAGGGTGGCCAGGGGGCATCTCCCTGCACTTACTCTGGGTTTGTTTGTCAGTTTCAGTGTCCTCCTCCTCCTCCTCCCAGTACTCACTGCAGGCTGTCAACCCCAGCCCATCTTGCTCTGGGCCGCCCACACCAGGCAGGCAGCCTTGTAGGCGGAAGTGGCTTCCAGATATCTGGAGCTGGGCACCCTCGTGACTCCTCAGGAAACACACAGCTTTGCCATATGAAATAGGGAGGAGTTCCGGCTCCCCCTCTGAGATACACCCCATCTCAGCCGTACCCTCTCTCTTCTACCCCACTGACGTGGCCTAGCAGGAATTAAACCTGCCAGTCCATGAGCTTGTCCCTTTCAGACAAGAGATCTTCTAGTTTCCAGCTTAGTGGAGGGAGAAGAGGGTCAGGAACTTCCCACTTTATGGTCGATTCCCTCGGGGGCTCCTCTCTTCAGCTTTGGGGAGAAAAGAGATCCACTTTTCATAAACATGACATTCTTTTAAATGCCACCTCCTCTCTCTCTCAGCCTTCCTTTTACACTGCAGTGGTGTGTGGGGAGTGGGTGGGCAGTGCTGGGTGGTCTGAGTGGCACCGTTTTGCACACCGTGAAGGAGGAAGACTGACCGCACAGCTAGAGACCCTCTCAGGCGAGAATGGAGGGTATGTAGCGACTGAGTGGCTGTCACGGACGGAGTGCTGTGTCCTCCCAAATTCATCTATTACAACCTCAACCCCCATGTGGTGCTACCGGGAGGGAGGGCCTTTGGGAGGTACGTAGTGTTAGAAGAGGTCATGAGAGTGGGGCTCCCATAATGGGATTAGTGCCCTGTTAAGACAAGGAAGAGACACTGGAGCTTTCTCTCTCCGTGTGTGTGCATAAAGAAGAGGTTGTGTGAGCACAGTGAGAGGGAAGCCCTCTGCAAGCCAGGAGGAGGAATTTCACCGAGGTGCGAATCCGCCATTAGCACCATGATCTGGGACTTCCAGCCTCCAGAACTGTGAGAAGTAAATGTCTGTTGTTTAAACCTCCCAGTCTGTGGTATTTTGGTATAGCAGCCTGAGCCAATGTAGACAGTAACCAATTCCAATATTTGGCAACTAATGACATTTTATTACTGTGGTGGCCACCTTCCAAAGATGGATGGACCCCCTACCCCAAACTTTGATTTAGATATTGAAACTGATGTCACCACTATACTCACCAAGAGAATATGAAAATGTTTATTATTTATATAACTAAGGTCTCTGGAGAGCAGGGCAAGAGTCTCAAGCAGGTCAAAATGACGTGCGAGATTGAGGAAAGGAGATTGGCCTGGGTTTTCATGGTGGTGGGGTGTGGGCCAACGTGAGCGTTCCCACGCAGGGCAGGAGCCTGCAGGGTGGGAATCTCCTGCTGGTGCCAAGGAAGAAGCACCCACACTTTCTTACCTGTTTTCCCGGACATGGAGTACAAGGAGGAGAGGGAGGGCTGCGACTTCAGAGCTGTCAGCAGTCAAACATTAAAAAAGGAGACCGGCTCTTTATTCTAGTTACATAGATATCAGAGAAGACAAACATGATGCCATTCTTCAAAGTGGGCACTGTGGAAAGCTGGACAAGTTTCCGCAAGAAGCAAAAACCAAGATGGGATTAAATGTGCAAGGTCTTTCAGGAAAATGCCTATAGGAGAAAAAAATAGGGAGGGGGCCAGGCAAGCTGGGAGAGCCATCAGAACACAATGCAAGTTTGACCTTGAGTAAGGACAGAGGAAGAGAAGGATGTTTCTGATGGAAACATCCTAGATTGCTGTGTAGCCTAAACATGGTTCAGCAAAGTCTTGGGATACCATTGAGCCAAAGCCAGTCATCAGAGGTGTCCCCCCCTAGGCTGCATCTCCTTAAAGTCCCTGCTGCACCCACTTCTGAGCTGGGAGCAACCTGCGGGAGGCCTGGCTTCTATGTGAGCAGGTGAGTGGATTTCACAGCTCAGCAGCTGGGCCCCTGCTCAATGATCCTCGGTAGCTGGAAAACTGTGAAGCACACACGTTCTTGTGGCCACCACACACACCTGATCCAAAGGATTGCTTTCATTGGTAAAAATATTTTGGAGTTCCTTTCCAGAGAAACTTCTTCAGAGGATAATATAGAAGAAATGAAAGGGTAAAAGAGTTTGATGGCTTTTAAAATGATTTTTTACCCTTGACCAAAAACAGCATATCCAGCCTGACTACGTACCTCAGTACTTACTGGGATTGGCTCCGTGTGGCTTTGGTTATTTCAAAGGAAAAAAAAAATGAATCTGAGCTCAAATGATAAAAGTTGCCATGATTAATGGTATTTCAAGGAATATGCTGCAAGATCTGGAGGCAATTCTAGATATATTCTAAACAATGGTAACATTATAGGAATAAATGTACGACTTTCCAAAGGGACTTCATTCTCATTAGCTATAGGATTTCTGGAATAATATTAAAAAATAAAAGTAGCCCTACTTTATAAATCCATTCCTCTCTGCACATGCATAAACATGTGGGTATGTGTGGAGATTATTCCCTAGGAAGCTGATAAACAGGCCCCTTTCAAGGCTCTGTGCCTAATTTTGTACTTTTATATTGTTTTTATCAAAGGGAGAGTCCCAAATTCTATAACGTTAGGGCTCACAAAACCTTCCTCCACCCCAAGTATTTGTAGCTGTGTGTGTGCATTCCAGCGTGTTCCTTTGTGCGTGTGTCTGTGGCTTCCCCTCTCCCATCCTTAAACTTGGGTACATATGGTTCTCCATATGGGGCCTCGCTTTCCTTCACTCATGTTTTTAAATGTCTTTGGATTGTTGAATGCAAATATGTTAAAGGGAATATCTTGAGAAAATGCCCGGTTAGACAAGCCTCTGAAGCAGAGAGAAGGATGAAGGAAGGATAGTTTCTTTCCCTCCCAGGGATTCAAGCTTGAAGTTTCAACTGTAGCCAAGTTTCGGGAAAAGGACCTCTTCCTTCCAACCACTAGAGGGCATCAGCGCGCAGACAATTGCTGGATTTGGGCAGGTGCTGAACTCCGAGGAGGATGGCGACTCTCACATTCCTGTAGCCTGCAAGTCCCTTTTCCTTTTCAAAATACACCTTTCTCTAATCAGCATGTTTCTCCCTGGCTCCAAATCCTTCTATTAACTCCTCCCTACGTCTCACTCCCTGATAAGGCCACCCACACTTCTCCTCCAGATGTTTTGCCGATGTGACTATCATCTCTGCAGAAAGTTGAAGGACTACCACTGTCTTCAGAGCATAGACCAGGGAGACATGTGAGCCGTGAAATGAATGCTGGACTCTCTCAGCAGACCTGTATTTGGGCCCAGGATCTTTCACTGGCTGTGTGTTCTTGAGAAAATCACTTTACCTCTCTGAACCTAGGTGTGCTTATCTGTCAAATGGAAGGCAGAGTCCTCTAAAGTTTTATGTGTCTATAAGAAAAGAACTGGATACCACTAACCATCTTCATTTGAAGAAGAAAGCCTAGTTATTTCCTATCATTCACTAAGTAAGCAATGAAAATGAGTAGTTGAAAGCTTTCATTCTCAATTTTCAAACCAGCTTCTTTCATATTGTTTATAAACTTCTGGTGAATAAAATTCCAATTTCCAAACTAAAGACCTCTTTGGGTTTCCAGTCTAGCACATAGGAGCTTGGAAGTTGTCCCTTCCATTCACACAACAAGAAAAAAGCTGAACAGACAGAAACAACTCTTCTGAGATCAATCAGACAACTGAGGTCACAGGGCAAGCTGCTGACCCCAAAATGGACGAGACCGGCGAGTGCAGAGAATCACAACTGACCAGCACAGAGCCCACCAGCAGGAAACCCTGTGGAACCAGTACCAGGTTCCTTTTACTCAGGACATCATGTCTGGCTTGCAACAAAAAATGACAAGGCATACTAAAAGACAAAAAACTCTGTTTGGAGAGAAAGAGCAAACCTCAGAACCAGACTCAAGTAGGGCAGAGATGTTGGAATTAGACTGAGAATTTAAAATAACTAGGATTAACATGCTAAGGGTGCTAATGGAAAAGGTAGATGGCATGCAAGAACAGATGGGTACTATAAACAGAGAGATGGAAACACTCAGAAAGAATCAAAAGGAAATGCTAGAAATCAAAAACACCATAATAGAAATGAAAACTGCCTTTGACAGGTTCATTGGTAGACCGGACTCAAGTGAGGAAGGAAATGGTGAGCTTGAAGAAATGTCAATAGAAATGTCCAAACCTGAAATGCAAAGAGAAAAATGAATGAGAAAGGACAGAATATCCAAAGACTGTGGGACAATTATAAGTGGTGTAACGGATGTGTAATTGGAGCACCACGTAAGAACTTCCGCCCTCATCCACTTGTGCGCCACTCCACCACCATCTCCCATGTTAGCCACACCACCCCACCCCGCAGAACCCTGAGAATGAACTGAGAAACCATGCTTTTGCTTGTAACTACTAATGTTGCCAAACTTTGTTAAATTGTCCTGTTTAAAAAAATGAAAGACTTGGCCAGGCACAGTGGCTCACGCCTGTAATCCTAGCACTTTGGGAGGCCGAGGCGGGCGGATCGTTTGAGCTCAGGAGTTCGAGACCAGCCTGAGCAAGAGCGAGACCCCATCTCTACTAAAAATAGAAAGAAATTATCTGGCCAGCTAAAAATATACAGAAAAAATTAGCCAGGCATGGTGGCACATCCTGTAATCCCAGCTACTCGGGAGGCTGAGGCAGTAGGATTGCTTAAGCCCAGGAGTTTGAGGTTGCTGTGAGCTAGGCTGATGCCACGGCACTCTAGTCCGGGCAGAGCGAAGACTGTCTCAAAAAAAAAAAAAAAAAAAAAAAAAAAGAAAGAAAGACTTCACAAGGGACAGGTGAGCATCTGAGGCAGGGGAAAGGGGTTTCCCCAGTCTCTCCGCAACCTCACGGGTCTCATTAAATTGTGCTGGAAGCCACTTCCACCCTCTCAAGTTTTCTGCCTGAATTCCCTACTCCTCAAAAGGCAGCTCACTCAAGCCACTGAGCTGTGGCTGGTGAGACCTCAGAGCTGGTGTTTCTTCATGGTGTTAATCTGGAAGTCTAATTCCATTTCTAATGGATCTTTCTTTGTATTGAGCTAGAGAGAGACTGGACTAGGTTGGAGGAGCACATGCAGACATAGCCTCATTCTGTCCCTCTGAGAAAACAGTCTTGAGGTTTCCTGACTGTACTCATTTCTCCCGTTTCATCCCTTTCTCTTCATCCTCATTACCTTTATTACAAACATCCAAAATGTCATAGAAAACTTGCCACATCCCATTCACATTGCTATGCCCCTCCTTGTTTTCCCTGCACCCTGCTAAAGACTCTTCAGTACCATCCAGTGTTGCATGGGTGAGGAAGTGCTTGGTTGTGAACAACAGAAAACACTATGAACAGCGGCTTTCAGGCAGTCGGGCTGATGTGTTTGCTTTATGTCATCATCATAGACACCAGCAATTTTTATTTTTCTGTTTCCCAGTTTTTGGCTGGCATTTTTTTTCTTATGATCTCAAGACAGCTGCGACACCTCTGGTGTCGTATCCACATTTCAAACAGGAAAAAAGGAAGGAAAAAGGGACACAAGAAAGAGAAAGGAAAATAAAACTTTTCCAGAAATCCGTAGGGTGCCTCATTAGTAGTCACCGTGTCACCACCTCTAACTGCAAGGCAATCTGGCATTGCACAGGCTTTTAGACAGATGGACGCATTGTTACCTGGGCAAAATTGGGGTGTTGATAGTAAGGAAGAAAGGGGTGTAGAAATTGGCAAAGTAACCAACAGTGTATGTCACAGGTGTTTGTATTATCGTTGCTATGTGAATAGTAATAATTGCTTTACCAGTAACAGATTGTGAATATTTGCTTTCTTGCACACCTTGGCCTGGAGGCAATGCTTGCCTCACTATTTTTCATTTGCTTAATGTGTTGTTGTTGTTGTTTTTGTTGTTGTTTGCTTGTTTCTTGAACTTGTGGCTAACTTTTTTCGTAAATACTAAAGCTCTGTATCTGTGAATATAAGTTCCACGTGTTTAAATCTGTCATATATTCTATCATCTCAAACCTATGGGAGCCTCTACCCTTCTGCCCCGGCATAAACTAGTTGTTCCCTAGGCTGCTGCTGGGCTGCCAGCTGGGCCTGACCCTTGCACCATCCTGGGAGTTCCCTTTAGCCTCTCCTCTACTTTCCTGAGTCTCCTGCCTTTCTTTTTCTTGAATTCCTACCAAAATCAAGTTGGAGCACATCCTTCCATTGTTTTCTGGAAGGAAAAAAAAAAAAGCTATTTTTTTTTTAGACTTTTGCATTTCTACCCTAACACTTAATTGAAAACTTGGCTTTCTGGGTTAAAAAATATTTCTTTCAGATCTCTGCACCATTTCTTTCTAGCTCCTGCTCTTCTGAAGTCTAATGCTATTCTGATTACTGACCCTTTGTTTGTGACCCATTTCTCACTTCGTCTTGTATGTTTCTAGGATCTGTACTAGGCAGGGTTCTCCAGAAAAACAGGACTACGAGGATATTTCAAAAGGTATGTATAAAAGGAGATTTATTATGGGAAGTGACTCACTCTATTATGAAGGCTGAGCGGTCCTCACAAAGGCAGGCTGCAGAGCCAGCGGCATAATTTAGAAACAGCTTGGAGGCCAGGACACCAGGAGCTCCAGTGTCCTAGGACAGGAGAAGGTGGACAGCCCAGCTCCAGGGGAGAGAAAGGGTTTGCTCTTCCTGTGCCTTTTGGCTCTATCAGGCCCTCCAGGGATTGGACAATGCCCACCTACATCAGTGACGGTGGATCTTCCTTGCTCAGTCTACTGACTCAAATGCTTCTCTCTTCCAGAAACACCCTCACAGATACACCCAGAAATAACATGTTACCAGCTATCTGGGCATCCCTTAGCCCAGTCAAGTTGGCACATAAAACTAACCAGCACAGGATCCTCTCCTTCTCCCAGTGTTCGGAAATTTTACGATTGTGTGTATTGACATGAGCATTTTATCACGCATTGTGCTGGGCAACTGGTAAATACTTTCAACAGGAACCTCTTATCTTATCACATTTGTAATTTCCAAAAGCTATTTCTTGTTCTCTGGTAGATCCCTTGTTTTGTAAACAGCAGCCTATACTTATTCAACAGATGCACTGTATTTTATTACTAAAATCATTAAGGCACTAAGTAATTCATTGACAGCTACGTAGATGGAAGCGATTGACTCCATTGTATGGCAAACCAGTAGCCATCTAGTTGGCTACCTTTGGGGACCCCAATGTCAGTGTAGGGAGGTCTTTTCTTTGGATGTGTGTAGAAGAGTTTAGCTCCTCCAGCTGAGTACCCAGACTTCTGAAGCTGGTACAAGAAATTCTCATCATTCAATATACAGACTTTTACTTAATTCATCTGTTTTCAGTCCTGTGTCTCACCCTCGTCCTATTCTATGCTTAATGCATCTTAGTTTAAAGGCTCTCTGGCTCAATGTTTTAAAGCATTTGTCTCTTGCTCTATATTGGCAGTAGTTAACTGACTATGAGATATTGGTGGGCAGAGCAGAGAGTATTGGATCTGACTGCTTTCTGTGTAGGCTTTCGGGTAACCCTCTGGTTATCTGCTCTACCTGACCTCTGGCTTTGGTATTGGCTATATCCAACTCCTAAAGCTTTCCAGGGCTAAGCCAGACACAGTGGTTTGTTTCCTATCAGTTTCCCCCTCTCCTGTAAGTGAGCTTGACCTTTCTCCCTTTGCTCAGTCATTTGACATTCATCCATTCACCTTCCTTCTCTCTACCTACTATGGTTTGGGTTGTAGAAGCCACTAGTTTCACCAAGGATGGAATTTAGGTTTCAGTTTCTCTTGGTTGCTTTGGAATGATTTTCAGAAGAGACAGAAACCAAAACATCTTTTCTCCATGATTTTTAAAATTGGAAACCTCATTTTGTTTTGATAAAAGTTGCAATTCACAGCTAATATCTAACTGGCACAAACTTTTATCTGTAGAATAATGTTGCATCAAAATATATAAAAGCAAAATAGTTTATATTCATGGAGAAATTGACAGAATTAGAATGGTGGTAGAAAAATTATTATACGTAGGTATTTTACAGATTGATAGCAAAAAATAAAAAGGTCTGAATTTTGTAATTAATTAGTTTTATTTAAAAGATATGTTTCAAACTCTGTACTTCACAAAGAATAAAAAAGAACAAAGTACAAAGCCCAGTAATATATCCAAAAACATATGAGAATGTGTTTCATGATACAGTTGGCATTTCAGATAAGTAGGTAAAGCATAGATTATTTAACAAATGGTGTTGGGAAAACTGGCAAATGATTTGGAAATAAAGAGAAAGAAACTAATAATTTCCACCTTTTACTTACTGCTGCCAATTCTTGGCAGAGAGCTTGACAACTGGGGCTTTTCCCAAAGAGTCCTTGTTCCCAGCCCTTTTACTCTCTAAGAATTTCAGAGAATCATCAGCATTAAGCTGTTTGGCTTCTTTTGTGATTTAAATGGCTGCACTGTTTTGAAAGCCAGGAAGTCTTCATACTTCACTCCTCTTAGTTCACGGCATTGCATGTATTGATAGCATGAAACTGAATGTTGGCTTCTTTCACTGTGGGGTTAGGAGAGGGTGAGCACGTGGGCTGACAGGGTCAGGAATAGCACCATCACTGACACAGGTGACTGTCTAGAGTCACACCTTCATGAAGCCCTCTAATGCTGTCTGAGCACTCTCATGGGGCTCCCCTTTCAGCTTTTCCATTGCCTTTGAAAGTACCCAGCTCTGAAAAGATTTTCTTGGTACTCTGAATTCTTTCTGCACACACTCTCCACCCATCCAGGTGGAATATTCAAAATATTTAACAACTATTATGTCATTTTCTCATTGGCACCAACCAATCAGAATGCTAAAGTATTAATCTGTCAAGGAACTAGGTGTAATTAACCAGTATACACCTGTGCCTAGCAGGTGAACATCAGCCCTCCCCCTGCTAAAGATAGTCTCCCTACAATTATCTTAAGAGTCTTCCCCAGAAATTTCACTTTGCTTGAGGTGTTATATTCTCTCTTAACATTTTACCTCCTTTCTCTCTTTTAACATATTCCATTTTTCAGGAGGTCCTGGAGTTCTTTGGCCAAACTGTGTAAGGATTTCAAAGGTCACTGTCAGTTTTTCCTCTGAACATGAAGACTACTCTTCCCTTCCTTTCCCTGGCCTGCTGCCTGCCTGATAAATAATTTTCCTGGTTTGATTTGCCATGGAAGTCTCTTGAGCAAGTACATTTCCTGAATGGAACATAAGTGGGGACAGATGCATCCATTGGCAGACTAGAGAGTGATATGATTAAGTGTCAGGGTCTGAACGTTTGTGTCCCTCCAAAATTACTCATTGAAATCTAATCCCCATGTGTTGATATTAAGGGGTGGAACCTTTGAGAAGCGACTATGTCATGAAGGTGGAGCCCTCACGAATGGGAGCAGGGCCCTTATAAAAGAGGCCTGTTTGCCCCTTCCGCCCCGTAGGGACACACAGGAATTACCAACTATGAGGAACAGGTCCTTGTCAGACACAAAATCTGCTGGCACCTTGATCTTGGACTCCCCAGCCTCCCAAACTGTAAGAAATAAATGTCTGTGTTTATAAATTACCCAGTCTAAGGTATTTTGTTATAGCAACCCAAATGGACTAAGACACTAAACATGCCCTAAACAGCTTACTCATTTTGGGAGTATCTTTCCTTTGCTTTTCCTATGGTGGAGCTCTCTCCTGGTGAACAAGACTTTCTCTCTTCTCAGCTACTCAAAATTTTCTTTCCTTTTGATCTTCCTTTGTACTCTAAACTAAGAAGCAGCTAGATCTTCTATTTTCCAAAGGTTAAAGAGCAAAGAGGATAAAAGTGTGGAGGATCCCAAAGGAGATTTAGGATCCAACACTGGAAGTGGCCAACATCCTTTCTACCTGCATTTCCCTGGTGATAACTCAATAGCATATCCTCCCACCACTGCCAGAAAGGCTGGCAATGGAATTTGACTTGTGGTCAGAACGAAGAAATGGGTTTTGTGGGCATCTAGCTACTCTCTGCCTCACTTTACCCTCATCCTGTAGGGTGAGATACATGCTCTAAAATGGTGTCCAATATGTAATATTTTTTCTTTTTATGTAAAAGGGCATTTTTATTGCCATGTTTTACTCTTTGGATAGTTCTTAAACCTTGGTATGCATTAAAATTACCTGGAGGGGCTTATTAAATTGCAGATTTCTGGTACCACCTCTAGGAATTCTAATTCAGTTGGTCCAAGTGGGGTCAGGGCATCTGTGTTTTTAACAAGCAATCAAATTGATTCTGACACAGGGGATTCTGCAACTCACAGAAACACTGCTTTAGAAATTCAAAGTTATTAAAATAAGCCAGATGAAATTGAGCTCTTCAGAGAGAAATTTTTTTGAGGATAAGAAAAGTGGAAACAGGAGGCTAGATTTTGCTTGAAGGGCTAGAAGTCAAATGAAGAAAAGACCTTGTCTACATACTTGAGGAAACAACATGTAAACATGTTTGGGTACAGCCTGACACAGGGACCACCGTGGCTTACTGTTATGATGTTTATAATTTAGTTTTAAGTATATCCTCCATTCTAAGATGCACAGTGTCTTAGAATTTGTTTCAGATTTTAGCATATCTGATACTTCAACGTATGGTTCAGTAAAATTATATTTAAAAATATTTTCCCCCCAGAGATACACAAAATAATAGTGTATTTTAAAACCTTTGCATCCTAGATTCATGAAGTACTACTTCAGCATAAGTAGTATTAGTTATATGTGTGCTTGATTTTGCCATAGTTGTGCTCAATTGCTTTAATCAAGAATTCACACCGCGGGAGTAGTGAGCTAGCATTCTAATTAGAAAGCCCACCTGCCAGAGAGGGATATTAGAAGGCTTCAGTTATCTTTATCTCCGATCAACATCTTTGATCCATACTAATTAGCATCACAAATGCTAGAAATAGATTTTCACTGGTGAAATAATAGTGTTCAAGAACTGCAAATTGGCTAAAAATGTTTTAGAGAGCCTTCCCGACTTTGCATAAATGATATATAAATGCCTAGGAAACATTTTAGTTTGTGCCCTTTCAATGCACCATGCATCTGGAATGGTCCATAAATGGCCGTAATTTCGGAGGATTCTGGTTGCCTGCTGCCAACTATAAAGTTAACTAAATTCTGCTTCTGGATTGTTATGTCTGCCTCAAGTGAGCCTGTGGTGCAAGGCTGCTGGAGAGAAGGCCTTGCTGAGCTTGCCAGAGAGGCTATATGAACTGCCTTTGCACCTTCCTGTTAATTAATGCTTTTGTCTAATAAACACCTCCTATCCAATTCTTGAAGAGTTTCTTTCATTAGACCCTGTAGGGCAAGTCTGTGGAAGATTAGCCACCTCTCACCTACCTCCCACTGTTGGAGGCCACCAAGAGCTCCTAGGATAACTCCACGTTTGTACATGACCACCTCGTTTTAGAACAGTTCACAGCACCTGGGGAGGGGTCTGCTTCAGCAGGAGTGGCGGCTACGGGAGGCTCTGCCCTTGTCCATTCCTTTAGACTTCAAAGGTCAGTGGACAGAAATCGTGAACTCTAGCTTTATCCATGACAGCAATGGGGAGCAGAGCCCTTGAAGACAACTCTGTGTGTGTGTGTGTGTGTGTGTGTGTGTGTGTGTGTGTGTGTGGAGAGAGAGAATGAGAGACCTTGTCTGCAGTTCTAGCAGGTGGTGATACCATGCTTTTGTAGTGACACAAAGCTCTGGTGTTGGCGGCACCAGCAGCAGCAGGACCTTAGTCAATTGGCACCCAGGTCATGGTTGTGGAGTTGCCCAAGATCAGGAAGGCACCATCTAATGTACTGCTCCAGCACAGAGGCAAGAATCATCAGAATTGGCTCTTTAGACATGAATTAGCTCATCTTGGGGATTCTTCATCCCAATAGGATGGGCAAACATTAGATGGAGCGTTGGTTGGATGGGTGAGGAAAGGTGAGACCAGACTTCCTGATACTTTGGGTTAGGGTTTTACTGAGTTGCAGTTTTGGACACTAAGGTAGAATGATGTTATCTGAGACACACGCTGGTGGAGCAGGGCTGTGTATGGACCGTAGTAAACCAACTCAAGCTGATTTCGTTGTTTGATGAGAGAGAGAGAATTTAGTAGCCTCTAATCGTGAAAGGCAGGGTGGGAGGGGGATTATGCTGTCTGATCCGGTCTTTGCAAAGTGGTGGTGTAGTAATAAAACCAAGTCTCTGATCAAATTCCACCAAATGTACAGGGATTGTTACTAAGAAGATGCAAACAGTCACAAGCTTTCTGTGGTTGTTTGGCTTTCTTCACACCCTTAAGTACCCCTACTGGCACTTTGTCTGAAAGGCTTACAGTGGAATTATGTTCTTAAGGCTATCCTTGGAGTAGGATTCAAGGCAGTAGGAGCTTCCATAATGGAAGTGTAAACTGCTAGACTTGAGTGTTTTGTATCACACCCATACAGGGCAAAGGGTCCTGTTAACCACTCCTAATCAGTCATAAACCTTCTATACTACTAATCAAATCTACTTCAGTCACAACTTACTCTAACATTCCTTACGCCGATTAACCAACTTGAAGGTGCTTTTTTCTATCAGGATATTTCATATGCTAATCGACCAAGTCCAAGATGTGGGTGTATATTACTTTGTTCTCACACATAGCACACTGGTCATATTGAAGGATTTGAAAGTAAATTACCACAAACATAATGCTTCAATGATATATTTATTATACATACAAATGATGAGCTATTGAGAATAACGTTATAGAAAAATATATTTGTTGATTCTGAATGATGTTCACAATATGTGGATAAAAATCAAGGAAGGTTATAAATATATATTAGCCTCCATTCCCTTTTTATAATTTTTATATAAAAAGTTGGAAATGTATTTTCCAAAATGTTGAAAAGTTTGAAAGTGCATTGGCCATAATGTTAACAATGGTCATCTTTGGATTATGTGTGATTTTATTTTTATATCTTTCTTTTTGAATTATCTGTACTTTCTAAGTTATCTGATGTGAACATGTGTTAGGAAGAAAAGTTAATTCATTAAAGTTAAAAGAAACACTAATGACCTTCATGTCCTCATCTCAGTCCCCTTCCTATTTTGTCTCTCAGTAGCATTTATCACACAGTGCTTTCTCATTTAAAAAAAAATATTTTAAAAAAAGTTTTAACAGCCTTATTGAGGTGTAATTTACCTACCATAAAATATACCCATTTTAAGTGTGCAAGTCAATGCATTTTAGTAAAGTCATAGAGTGTGTAACCATCGCCATAACTCAGATGTAGAACATTTCCATTACCTAAAAATGTTTCCCCATGACCACCTGCAGTGAATTCCCACTCCCACCTCAACCCAGGTAACCACTGATTTTAAGTCTACATAGATTTGCCTTTTCTGTATACTTCTTATAAATGGAGTCATACAAGATATGGCCATTTGTATTTGACTTCTTTCACTTAGCATAATGCTTTTGAGGCCCTACCACGTTGTAACCTGTATCAGTAGTTAGTACCTTTTTATTACCAAATAGTATTTCAGTATGTGAATATATCACATTTTATTTCTCTATTCACCAGTTGATGAATATCTGTGTTATTTCCACTTTTTGGCTATTATAAATATAATGCTCCTGTGAACACATTCCTACAAGCTTTTGTGGGGCCATATCTTTTTCTCTTGAGTTGACACTCAGGAGTGGAATTGATGGATCTCATTGGTAAGTTTATATTTAACTTTTAAAAAACTGCCAGACTATTTTCCAAGTGATCCTGTCGTTATACATTCCCACCAGCACTGCATTAGGGTTTCAGCTTCTCCACAGCTTCCCAACGCTTCGTATGATCAATGCATTGGGTTTTAGCTCTTCTGGTCAGTGTATAATACTTGTATCTCATTGTGGTTTTAATTGTGTTGCCCTAATGCTCACTACTATTGAGCACTTTTCCATGTCTTCATTAACTATTCATTTACCTTCTTTAATGAAATGTCTGTTTAATTCTCTTGGCCATTTTTAATTGGGTTGTCTGCTTTATTATTGAGTTATAGGGGTTCTTTATATTTTGAATACAAATCCTTTTCAGATATGTAATTTGTAAATATTTTCCCTATTCGGTGATTTTTTTTAAAAAAAAAATTCTTAAAAGTATGTTTTCAAACAGAAGTTTTCCATTTCGATGACATTAAATGTATTAATTTTTTTCTGTTATGGATTGTTCTATTGATGCTGTATTTAGGAAAACTTTGCTTCACTCAAAGTCATAAGATTTTGTCTTATATTTTGTTTCTAGGGCTTTTATAGTTTTAGCTCTTACATTTAGGACTACAATCTATTTTGAGTTGATTTTTGCATATGATATAAGGATCTAAGTTTATCTTTTTAAAAAATTATTGCTATCCAATTGTCCCAGCACATTTTTTGAAAGAAGCATCCTGTTTTTAAAAAAATGTGATAAAACACACATAACATAAAATCTACAATTTTAGCCATTTTAAGTGAACAGCCCAGTGGTATTAAGTGCATTCACATTAAGTGCAACCATAAGCACCGTCTACCTCTAGAACTTTTTTCATCCTCCAAAACTGAACTTCTGTAGCCGTTAACCAATAACTCCCCATTGCGCCTTCTCCCAGCCCCTGGAAACCACCATTTGACTTTCTGTCTTGGGCTGAATTGCTTCCATCCCCAAGGTCACATGTTGACGTCTCAACTTCCAATGTTTCAGAATGAAACCATATTTGAAAATAAAGTCTTTAAAGAGATGAGTAAGTTAAAATGAACCTTTTAGGGTGGGTTCCTAATCCAATATGATGGGGTGTCCTTACAAGAAGAGGAAGAGACGGCAAGGATGCTCATGTGTAGAGAGGAAAATTCCAGGTGAGGACACAGCAACAAGGTGGCCATCTCAAGCCAAGAAGAAAAACCTCAGCAGAAACCAAACCTGCCAACACCTTGATCTTGGACTTCCAGCATCCATACCTGTGAAAAAAATCACCCAGTCTGTGCTATTTTGTTATGGCAGCCCTAGCAAACTAATACAGTCTCTAATAATTTGACTACTCTAGGTATCTATCTCTTGTAACTGGAATCATACAGTATTTGTCCTTTTGTCACTGGCTTGTTTCATTTAGCACAATATCTTCAAGGTTCATTCATGTAGTAGCACGTGTCAGAATTTCCTTCCTTTTTAAAATCAGCAAAAAAAAAATCAAACAACCCTATCAAAAAGTGGGCAAAGGACATGAACAGAAACTTTTCAAAAGAAAACAGAAGAATGGCCAACAAACATATGAAAAAATGCTCAACAACTCTAATCATCAGGGAAATGCAAATCAAAATCACAATGAGATATCACTTATCTCCAGTGAGAATGGCCTTTATCAAAAGCCCCAAAACAATAAATGTTGGTGTGGATGCGGAGAGATAGGAACACTCATACACTGCTGGTGGGACTGCAAACTAGTGCAACCTCTGTGGAAAGCAATATGGAGATACCTTAAACAGATACAAGTAGACCCACCATTTGATCCAGCGATCCCATTATTGGGCATCTACCCAAAAGAACAAAAGACATTCTATTACAAAGACATCTGCACTTGAA
>CM052441.1:104173621-104228743 GCA_028533085.1 Varecia variegata
ACCCATTCTACTAAATGAAGTATCCCAAGAATGAAAAAATAAGCACCACATGTACTCACCATCAAATTGTTTTCACTGATCATCACCTAAGAGCACATTTGGGAATAACATTAATCGGGTGTCGGGCAGATGTGGCGGGGAGGGGATGGGTGTATACATACATAATGAGTGCGATGAGAACTGTCTAGGGGATGGACACGTTTGAAGCTCTGATTCGGGGGGGGGGAGGGGGGCAAGGGCAATATATGTAACCTAAACTTGTGTACCCCCATAATATGCTTAAATAAAAATAAAAAAGAATTTACTTCCTTTTTAACATGGAATAATATTCCATTTTATTTGTGCTATTGTGAAATATACATTTGGTTTCCTTCTGTTTCCTGGCATACAGCTCCTAAAACCCTTGGAATCTCTGGAGAGAGTGATGAGTGTCTTTTGTGTGCTAAAGAGATGACTAGTGGCCCCAGTCATCTGGGGCCAGGACGGAGGCTTGTCACTGGAAAAATCAAGGCACATAGGGAGGGGAGGGAGGAGCGGATGAAGGTTAAGTTGATTACCAATGGCCAAAGGTTTAGTCAATCATGACTATGTAATGAAACTTCCATAAAAATCCAAAGGGACAGAGTTCAGAGAGCTTCCAGATAGCTGAACACGTGGAGGTTCCTGGAGGGTGGCGCATCCAGAGAGGGCATGGCCATTCTGCACCCCTCCCCATGTGCCTTGCCCTGTATATCTTTCCCATCTGGTTGTTCATCTATATCCTTTGCAATATCCTTTATAATAAATGGGTAAACCTCAGTAAATTGTTTCTCTGAGTTCTGTGAGCTTCTCTAACAAATTAAACAAACCCAGTGAGGGAGTTGTGTGAACCCCTGATTTATAGCCAGTTGATCAGAAGTAGAGGTGACCACTTATGACTTGAGACTGGCATCTGAAATGGGGCAGTCTTGTGGGACTGAGCCTGCAACCTGTGAAATCTGACACTATCTCCAGGTAGATAATGTCTGAACTGAATTGAGTTAGAGGAACCCAGCTGGTGTCCGCTGCAGAATTGCTTGGTGGGTGGGGAAGCAAACCCCCACACATCTGGTGTCCAGAGTGTTGTGTTGAGAGACTGGGTAAGAGAGTAGGAAAAGCACTTTTTTTTCTCTATCTGATATGATATGTATGCGTCACATTATGTTCATTCATTTGTCAATGGACACTTGCATTGCTTCCAACTTTTGGCTATTGTGAATAATGCTACTATGAATATGATTGCAAAAATATCTTCTCAAGTCCCTGCTTTTAATTTTTTGGGGCATATATCCAGAAACGAAATTGCTGGATCATATGGTAATTCTATTTTTAATTTTTTGAGGAGCCTCTATGCGTCTTCTATAGTGACCATACCATTGTACATTCCCACCAGCAGTGCATAGGGGTTCCAATTTCTACACATCTTTGCCAATACTTGCTATTTTTAAAAATAATAGCCATCTTGATAGCCAGTGTGATGATAAAACTATCCTTTTTGACTCCCTCTGCTTAAAAACTTTTTTTTTTTTTTCACATGACTTCCAGGAATCCACATGGCCTCGTGCTTCCTGCCACCAGGCTACCATTCATGGTCAGTCTCTTTGGCCCTATTTTCCTCTTCTGCCTGAGCTAGCACTTCAGACCTCTTCTGCTCTCTTAGAGAGAATATATAGCCTAAATTTACTTGAAGTAAAATCTCTTAGTCCTAATCTCTTCCTTAAACCCAAGATTTGAATACACAATGGCCCAGTCCACATTTCTATTTTCACATCTAATAGACTGCTCAGACTCAAAATGTCCAAAGCCCGTTCTTTATTCCCACCTCCGCTCTGTGGATCCTGTTGTGTTCCATATCCTGGATTGTCTTTCACTCACTTCTTCCTCTCATACCCTCACCCAAGTCAACAGAACGTGCTACCCCATACTTATTCAAAATACATTCTGAATCCGACCACTTCCCGTGTTCCACATCATTGCTATCCTGGTCCAGGCTGCATTAATGTCTCGCGTGGACAATTGTAATGTCTGCCTTATTGGGGTCCCTGCTGCTAGTCTCCTCCCTCCTCCCAACAGCCAGCTCTCCCCGCGCAGAGGCCCAAACCGTCTTTAGAACATTCTCCCTGCTCTCAATCCGCCAGTGGCTTCCCTTGACCAACAGCATCCGAAGTCCTTACCAGGGTCCCCCAGGGATCTTGCTCTGGCTCCTTCTCTGGTCTTGTTTCCTACTGTCCAGCATGCGTCACTGTGGCCACGCTGGCCTCCTTGTTCCCTGGACATATCCGGACCTGGGCACTTGTGCTTCCTCTTCCTAGTGTGCTCTTTGCTAAATGTTCCATGGCCTTACCCCTGCCTGCAATCCAGTCTCTGCACAAAGTGCATTTCCTCAAAGCAGTTTTTCCTGGTCATCCCTTCTGAATAGGCCCCCTGCCCTCCACACAATGCCACGCTGCTCCTGCTTCACTTGCATCCCAGCTCTTGTCATTAACTGAGTGGACACTGTGTAATCTCTTGTCTATTTATTTTCTCCCAATCCCATCCCACGACAGCACAGGCACTATCTCTGTTTGTTTATGTCTCTATCCCCAGCACCTAGAACAGGGTTTGGCCCCAGAAGGTTTTATATTTATCTTTTAAAATACAATTAAAAAGTTGTTTAGACTCCCAAATAATTTCTTCTGTGAACCAGTGGCTGCCTTTCATTGTTTACTAGGGAAAATCTACACTCCCTATTTGATGGAAAACTTTTACTTTCTGGTTACACATTCAATAGTAATCAAACATAACTTCATATAAATCCAGTGTCCTGACATCCTGACCTCCTTTTTCTGTCAAACTTAAGAAATCTCCGTGAACATATCATGTTACCCTGGCCTTCCCCATCCCACTTGAACTCAACACAAGACAGCCCTGGTTTCCAGGCCTCTGCTCTGGTATCTGATCTTGGGCCCAGCATCTGTGCCCTGCAGTGAGAGACGGAGAAATCCCAGGAGTGCTGCTAAATTGGGAGACTGGCTTCATTATTATGCATCCCCAGTAACTCTTAAGCATGACTTGTGAGACTCCTTTCAGGATGATTAAAAGAAAGAACGAAACTAATGAGAAGATCACACACTTCATTTGTAGCAAACATTTCAGGCAGTTTTCTTCCAAGATGTTTTAAAGAAAACCCCAGGGGGGATGAAATGGGTCTCTACATTGTGGTACCCCCAAGTCAGAAAATTCAAGAGGCCATATGTCTGAAAAAAGAGTGTAGGATGTCCAGCAGAGCTGACACCTAGAGATAGTGTGAGGCAGCTGATTGTGTG
Source organism: Varecia variegata (assembly GCA_028533085.1). Taxonomy (NCBI): domain Eukaryota; kingdom Metazoa; phylum Chordata; class Mammalia; order Primates; family Lemuridae; genus Varecia; species Varecia variegata. The sequence continues at coordinate 104,176,945 of CM052441.1, forward strand.
TGTGTGTGTTGTGTGGAGAGCTGATGTTGTAGAATCATGAGAATAAGCGTAGGTGATGGTCAGATGACAAAGCATATATAAGAATTTTGGACATTTCCTGAGGGCAGTGGAGAACCACTGAGGGGTTTTAAATAAGGACCTGATTTAATGAAACTCGCATTTTGGAATGATCTGCCCAGGTGCAGTATGGAAAAGGAGGTGGGGGCCCCCCCAGAGAGGTCAAGACCAGTGATGCAGCTAGTGCAGCAGTTCCAGGGGGACATGCAGTGGCAATGTGGACAGCAAGAGAGATATTACAGTGGGAGAAATGGCTTCTTTCTCTGTAATTTGAAGGCAGAGAAAACCGTCTTTAAAGAATTCTAACCTTCTGAGACTAGCACATTGTTCTCGCTTGGGGAGATGGGCAAAGGATGGAGAATTACAGCCTGAGTGACCTCTACAAGTGCTGAGAACGTTCCCAGGGAGATGAAGATCCACTCTCTGCAGACCAAAGGAGCTTTGCCTTCTTCTCCTTAGGTTCTGAAGATACGGGCAGGCTGATGTGGCCCCATTAGGGACATGACCTACTAAAAGACCTTTCCAACATGAGAAGCAAAGTCAAGTTTTACCAACCAGCTAAAAGTAACCCCAGCTCTCATCAGCCTCCCTCAACAGTAGTAACATGGGCAGTGAACCAGGGAGAGGTGCAGGCCAGGAGAGTCCTTTATGGCTCTGCCAACCATGGCACTGGACCCACCTGGAAGTCACGAAGTGTTAGCTGCAGACAGGTCGCATGTGATGTGAGGAGCTTGGCCATGAACCCTCAGTAGCGCCTCTTGCAGAAGCCCCACGCCAGCCCATGCTTCTCCGGGGTCAGACCAGGGACCTCGCCTGGACCTGCTCTGAGCTGTGATTTCCTGCTGACCAATCTTTCCTAGCATATACCCGCTGGAATAATCTGTTCTGAACCCACACATTGCAGACTGCAAAGTTTTGTTTTTTTTTAAGCAGAACTTCATACCAGATAACCAGCCCTACATGATGCTTCTCCATCTGCCAACTCCTCTCCCCAAACCTCCAACAGATTCATTCTCCACCCTTCTCTGCTCTACCCTGTGTCCTCTATCACCCCAGCCTCTCTTTCCAGATGGTTTCTGCTTAGGACCAGCCAATGGGAATATTGGCAGGAGACTGGAAAGTGAAGCAGGGAGGTCACGCTCTGTCTTCCTTCCTCCCAGCTCTGGCACATCCTCTTTGCCCTCCCTGCATGACTGTTAACCCACTGGTGGCCCCTCATCCACTGTTCCAACTCCCAAGCGTCCACGAACACTTTCCTCCCTATGCTTCAGCCCTAGTGAAGGTAACAGCTTCCCACTGTTCATGGTCTCTGGGTAACTCCTCATCCCTTATTTTTCCCTGAACTTAGCCTCCCTCTCCCTGCGAGTGGTCCTTTCATGTATTTCTCTCCATTTAAACCATCTGCTGTGAATTCTGTTTCCTACTGGGACTCTGATGGGCAGAAATACAATATGAGTAAATCTTATGTGTCATCTGTATAGGTTGTGGTACTAGCCGTCATGTTGAACATCAGTGACATGAAAATTATAGGACAGTACTCTAACTCATGTTAAGATTTACATGCTTTCTTATAGGCACTCACCTATAAAGGTTTGTTCTAATCCCTTAAAAATACTCACATGCATGCTTTGCAATTCCACAGCAATTTTGCACCTTTTCCAAAGCTAAAAGGGCTGGCCTCAGAGTAATGTTCATAGCTTATCTTTTGAATCTGAAGTATTGTCCTCAGCACCATCTCAAGTTTAACAACCATGGTCGGGATATAGTTTTGGTCTGTTCTAGGGTGGGGATTTAATTTGAGATGACATAGAGGCTGTACCTCTAACTGAACTGTTCAGAACAGTTCCCTTAAATGTAACTCAAATCCTACCTGGGGATCTCCCCCATCCGAGCAAGTGAGCAAGCTGTCTGTTTCACTCCTGCTTCAACAGGATACAGAACACAGACCCTTGACCAGTTTCCACATGAAGTCTAGTCAACCCTAGTATTTCATGAGTTCTACAGGCTTAACTAAAGGAGTACTATCCCACCAGGTGCAGCCTTATACTTCTTGGAAAATAAGCAAACATGCTTTATATGCTAACCACCTGTGTCCTCATGTATCATTCATCCCCAGTTACAGGACAGAGAAGCTGTAAATATACAGCTGGAACACAGATCTACTCTCCACAAACCATTCTTCCAGGAGACTATACTCTCTCGGGTGGAAACCTGTAATGCTTTGCCTGGGAAGCCCACAGACAAGCATGGCAGTGCTTGGAGTAAGAACAGGAGCCGCTGTTCTCCTCTGTAGACATTGTCCTTACCTGGTATCCAGACTAGATCAATAACAACCACACCTTCCTCATGATTCTTTCTTCACAGAAAGTCCAGATCCTCATCTGGAAGACCTTTCCCAAAACTATCTCAAAGAGCTTGTTCAACATTTGGTTTTTACACAGGGATATTCACTAGCTAGTTCTACTTTGCAGTGATGTTGCTTTGTTGTGAATCCCTTCGCATTACGTAGTTCCACCATCAAACTTAAACCTTGTGTCTCTGTCTCTTTACCCACAATTGAATTAAGCTGCTCAACATCAATGTATTGCCCCTTTCCTTTGCCCACTTTTATTCCCAATCATAAAGTAGATATGGTGTAAATTATGAATCTGTGCAGTTATGTGATAACACCTATGTCCTTAAAAGATGTGTGTACACACCTTATATATACACATATATACATTATACACACACACATATATACATTTTATATATTTTTTAAATTGTCTATTTGATTTGTTATTAATAGCTAGTCTGGGGGTAAAATAAATTCTTAGAAAGAAATAAAATATAAATGCTTTCAATTATCTGAAGCAATATTGGCTCAGATACAAAGTTGTACTTAACATTCCGGAGTTAGTTGACATCACTTTGAAATGCTACTTTGATGTATGAAATGACATATATTTTTTTTTAATTAAAAATTTATTTTAATTTATGGTTGAGATTTATGTCTTCTCTATTGGATTTTAATTTAGTCTGTGATATAACTTGATGCCTTACTTTTGTATTTATTACAGAATATAGCATAATTCTTTGCACATAATAGATGCTCATGAAATTTGTTTTGAGTGAATGGATAACACATGAATAAATTTGAGACCCAATGTCCTGCCGTATCCCTGCTATTCTCCTACCAAGTTTGTTAATGTACAGTTTCTCTCCCTCCATCCACCTTCCCTCATACTGTAGGGAATTCTTATAATTTTCTATCACTTTGCCATCTGTTTGGAATACAGGTGTAACTTTCTCATACCAGAAGCAGGGCTCAGTCGCTCCTGGCACAGTTTCCAGTTCCATGCCACACCCAAGTAGCCCAAGCTGGTGGCCAGAGAACTTAGCAGCATCTCTCCCACCTAGCAGACTGGGCTCCCTGCTTTCCTGCCACTTCAGGAGTTTGCTCAAGAACTTAAAGTGACTCACACTTTATTCCCACATATAACTAGTTGCCTGACTCTTCATTTCTTTTCCATATGACCTGGGGTCAGAGGGCTGTCCTCCTGATTCATGGAGCCCTCCTTGCCCAGCAAATATAAGTAAAAATCTTTGAACTTGTTCTCTACCATGGTGGTATACTGAATTTTTACCTTCCATCTGAAGAACTTGGGGTTCTCCTAGGCTGGGATTTCCCCAGGGTGCCAGGGAAAACACAAGGTTGTGCTCCCAGTGTCAGAGCTATGGTCATATAAGCATAAGCTGGACACAGGGCAGACAAGGGCCACAGTGTGTCCTCCAGTGTCCTCCAGTCCCTTGTGTGAGGGACTGGTCACTGGTTGGACAACTAAGCATTAGGCCATCCGCCAGGTAAAAGAAGTATCTGTGAAAGGCACAGCATAAACACCCACGCCAAGCTCCCCAGTAGGGCAGGCTTGCCAGCCGCTCTGGTACCAGAATCCAAATTTATCAGGGGGCTCTCAGAACACATACCCATGGAAATTTATCTGAACTAGGTCTTGTTCTCATGGTTCTAGAAACAGTTAGCTGTGATGACAAATGTACTCAGCTCATATAGTCAATAAGTGAGGTGATGTTAGGTCCTATATCAGATAAACCATAAAACCTCTGTGGACTAACACAAAAGAAGTTTATTCCACACTCACATGAAGTCCAGTATTAGTGATCCTAATTAACAGGTGATCCTTTTCGATATAATGGCACCCAGGTTCCTTCCATGTTGTGACTCACCCATCTTCAAGATGTGACTTCTGAGGTAACATGCTTGTCTGCCTCAGGCTGATCAAGGGCAAAGAACACTGAGAGTTGAGCTTAAGATATTTTTAGAAATGAGGCATGGAAATGGTGCTCATCTCATTAGCTCAAACACCATTGGCAGACTCGGCCTAGTAGCCACGTATGACTGCAAGGCCGGCTGCAAATTATAATTTACTTCTGTGTCCAGGAAAAAGATGAGACAAATGGTGAAAAAATATCGCATCTCTACCATACAGGATTTTAAACATGGCGGAGGAGTGGAGGATATTACGTAAGAATGGGGTATCAAGGTTCCAATTACCATCTTTGTATTAAAGATATACATGATTAATCTAAGTCACTTTGCCAGTCCAGATCTCTTTCCTGGGTTTCAGGTCTCATACCCCACTGCACATTGCTGTCTCCACTTGGGTTTCCCACAGGCCCTTCACACTCACCATTGTCCTCACCACATCTACTGCTCCTCTTGGCATTCTTGTGTAATGACAGGGGAAAAAACAGCTATTTATCACTGCAGGTGTCTTTTAAGGAGGATGGCTCTTTTTTACTGTAATTCCCTCCCTGTTTTCTTGAGCACCGTGATGGAGTTAGTTATGCAAGTGTTGGGAGAGAAGCTGACACTAGGTAAAATTTCTCTTAATAAAGGGAAGAGTGAAGGCCTTGTTCTTCTTGGGGAAGGTATGTGGGATCCAGAGGATGAGCACTGGGGAAGGAGGGGAGAAAGGGGAGGTAAGGACAGGAAATAAAGACCCTTTTACTGTTGCTGTCGTCTAACTGAGGTTTTATAGAACTGAAACATCTAACAGGGATTTTAACAGTGTTGGTAGTGGTACGAATGATGTAAAACCCTCATCTACATAATATTCAGTGATGTCTTCCTTGTTCAGTAAAGCCTTTGTAAGAATGAATTTTTTTTTATAAATATCACAAGGAGTGTTCTAGTTCCCATCTTGTTCAATATGCTGAAGAGAAAAGATGACATTCAAAGTTAAAAATATCTTGGGAATCGTAAAGGGTATGCCTCTAAGAATTAGCTTAAATTGTGGGGAGCATTCCAGAGCTCCCCAGGGCTATACCATTGATAGAGATAGGAATAAATTATAAAAAGAGGACCCTGTCCAATGTCGGAGATGTTCTTGACTCAGTGAACAGCACTATATCATCCACAAAGTTCTCCAAACTAAAAATCTGAGCATGATCTGTTCATTGATGTGTATGTGCCACTTCCTAATGTGTGTGTGTGTGTGTGTGCGCGCGTGTGTGCGTGTGTGTGTGTGTGTGTGTGTGTGTATAGTTACTGAATGAACGAATCCCTGATTCCTCTCTCTGCCTGACCTACCTCATCCAGACAACACCTAAATCCTGTTGTTTCTAACCTCTGGTGTCTCCCAAACCTATCTTCTTTCCTCTATCCCCTCAATTCAGGCTACCAACGTCTCTTGCTTGGATAAACGGAGCAACTTCCTACCTGATCTCCCAGACCCCAGTCATTCCTCCTTCTAATCATTGAATCCATCTTCCTAAAATGCAAATCTGATCAGGTCAGTCAGTGCCTTGCTCACAACTCTCCTCCGTCCAGGCTCCCTCTAGCGCCGCCTGTTGGCAGAGCCCCGCGGGGAGCCTGCCGCGGCAGGTGGCTTGCGGGCTCCGAGACCCAGGGTCGCGAAGGGCGGGCGTGGGGCTGGGAGGTCAGCGTAAGGCAGCACCGTCCAGTTCACTGTGACTGGCACCTAGTACGCACTCAGAAAATAATTGCAAAATGAGTGAATGAATAAAAAACGAGCCTCTAAACCTCTGTCCCAGAAACCGACCAAAATGACCAGGGAGAGAGAGGTAGCAATGAAGGCAAAGCTCTGAAATTGCCTTAGGGCAGAAACCAGGGAACAGCACTAACCACACTCGTGCCAGCCAATTACTGTGCATGGTTACTTCCGGATAAAGGGCAGCCCCCGCCCTAGTCAGGAAAGACGAGCTCGGCCGAGATGCCTTCAGAGCAGATCGGGGAGAGGTGGTGGTGGAAGTCTGGGTGCCCCGCTGTGCGAACAGCACCCCGACCGTGCTGGAGGGTTAGCGAGGAAGCTCGTGGTATAGGTTTCCTCTGACACGGCCCAGGCCTCCGCTGGTGTCTACGATGCTGAGTGAGCCAGGAGGACGCAGAGCAACCTCCTACACAGTGTTGGGCAAGGTCCAAAGAGAGAGCAAAGCAGATCTTTGGGCATCTCTCTATTGACAGCCATGTCTTCACCTGGAACTAGTGAGAACAACTACAGAAAGCAGAGCTTTTAGCTAACCTAACGGGCTCACTTCAAACTGAGACAGTGCTTTCAGATCAGAGGGACAGTGCCAGCCCCCAGGGAGCAGAAAGGAGACAAAGCCACAGGTGTCCACATAACAGAGCTCATTGGAATAGAAAAGCTTACGGAGAAGGCTTGTTCATGGGGCTGGAGTTTCAATGAGCACAAAGAACATAAAGCATATAAGTCAATTCTCCCGATGGAAATGCCATGTCCTCAGCTCCTTTTCCTCTCTCTCTCAGGACAGGACCCAGATAAATAGGAGGGGGTGCACGGAGGCTCCCACCATGATTTGTCTGCCTTGATCTGAGTAAAGTGAAGGAACAGGACACAGTCGGGTAAACAAAAACAACATGTAACCTACTTTAGTACAGGTGGTCCCCAGGTTATGGATGAGGTAACATTACTGAGAACATCTTTAGGTTTAATTTTTATGTAACTCAGATCCCCGATGAACAGCACATATGTAGTAATAATAATAATAATAGCAATAATACTATAATGGCTCCTATGTGGTGTAAGGTTTTTTGGATTGGCCAGCACCAGAGAAAGAAAGATGAGCAGAGTTGAAAGGGGTAAGCAATGAGGCTTTATTGGGGTGCTCCCGGGCGAGGTTCACAGGCCCGAGAGAGAGAGGCCCGGGAAGTCGCATCACCCAGAAGTTTTGAGTGGGCTTATATATGTTTTTAGGGCTGGGGGTGGGGGTTTCTTTGGCGGGAAGATTTATGGTGGGTAGAGCAAGGAATTTTCCGTTGCAGTTTTAGGGTGGGTATTGAGAAATAGGAGGGGCCGGTGGTATGTGTGGACTGTAGGAACCGTGACTCTTATCAGGGTAACCATCCAGGTGTGGTCGTCCTTTAACGTAGCTGAGTCTTGCAGACATTGTTCTCAGCAGGTCTCGTGGGCTTCTTCTTTTTCCATTAGGGAGGGGAGGGGTGCCCGCCACCAGCCTTACATGTGGTAGCAATAATACAATGTAATACTGTAATAATAATAATAATACCCCTGTACTGTAATAATAAGTTACAGAAACTATTGTGCTCTTTCTTTTAATTCAAACAAACAGAACATAAAAACAAACTTATACAAGAAGTTTAGATACAAGAAATTTCAAAGAAGAATATTAAAGGTTAACACCTAATGTTGCATCAATGTCTTGCTTACTGGAAGGGGCATCTTTGAGGCAAGAAGGGAGCCGACTTTGATGGGAAGATAATATGGAGACGCTGCTGGAAAGGATGGAGTGGGTGCGGGGAATTAGGATTTGAATCTGTCATAGAGGAGCAGAGCTGACCACTGAAGCCAGTTTCTGGAAAAAGGTATCGAGGGTTGTCTGCACAACCTTTTTTCTTTTTTTTTTTTTTTCATCATAAATGGCCTTGTAGCAGCTGATGTTCTCACCAACTGGGTGGTTAACTTTTTTAAACTTCTCAATGTTAGGATCTTGCTCCTGAAGCTTAACAAATCCTGCTTCAATGAGATGAAAGGCTTCAGCTCCTTCTTTTGTCATAAGCTTTCTTGGCTCTGGATCTTCCGATTCTTCGTGTCCTTGTGTTTCTGTTAGCAGCTTCTCTGTCTAGCTATGAGACTAGCAGCTAGTGTGAAGATGCTGTGCTAAGGAGCCCACTTATGCCATGTGGGTTTGTCTACATGCAAGGAATAAACTAGTTCCCAAATTAATACTGTAATTATTTAATTATAAATTATCCTTATTGGGAGCCTAGGGAGCCCGTTCGTAGGTACAGAACCCATAAGTCAGGTCATCTGTAACCCGAGGACTGCTTGTCTGCAAAACATTAAAGAAGGAAATAAACAAGCCATGCAAACAACAACAGAGGAATCACTGAAACATTTACCATAAGGAACCATAAAATGTTTACACTTTGCCTACTTAGGATTTTTTTAAAAGTGGAAATAAAATGACAAGATAGTAGGTTAAGAATAAAAAAACTGTTATGGAAGATTTAAAGAAAAGGTAATATAGATATAGTTTCACTTCAGCATTTATAGCAGGAATTAGAAGCAAAAACAAAAATAATCGGAGCTGCCAAAATTGAAGTATATGATGTAGATAATTTTGATAAAATCATCCGTAATCCAGAGAAAGAGAACAAAGAGAAGGCCACAATGGAAATTATATGACAGATGAAGACAGGCAGTGGAGATTCAGTAATACAGATAATCAACATTCCTGAAAAAGAGGACAAAATAAAAGAAACAAAAAAATTTTCAAAGATACATGACAATAAAAATTTCTAGAGTTTAGAGAAGATCTGAATCAAAAGAATTCACCAATTCTTGGGCAAAATTAACCAAAAAAAGAAACAGACTAGCTATATTCCAGTCATGTACTATATTTGTATGCTAGCATATTCAAGATACTAGTCATATTCTAGTGACAATATTATTTCAAGAATAAAGAACCCTACTGTTATCTAGACAGAATGAACAAGTCACCTCCAAAGAAAAAGCAATGAGCCCAACCTCAGATTTTTCTTTAATGTTAAATACCAGAAAATAATAAGAAACGTTTACAAAATTTTGAGAGGAAAAGATTGAGACACAAGAATGCTCTTGTGTGCAAAGCTGCTATTTCCACATACCAACATGGGGACTATATGACCAATGCACCTGTCCTGAGAAATCTCCTCAGGGGGGTAATGAGCCAGGGAGAGAGGGATGAAGCCCGCACAGCTGATGAACAGGCTCGTGAGGGTGCACAGAACGTGCCCATGGGAGCTTGCCTTAGCCCACTCTGGCTACTGTAACAAAATGCCCCAGGATGGTTGGCTTATACACCACATAAAGTTATTTCTCACAGTTCTGGAAGTTGGGAAGTTCAACATCAAGGTAACAGCAGCCCCTGTGTGGTGAGGACCCCTTCCCGGATGGCACCTTCTTGCTGTGTCCTAACACGGTGGACGGGGAGACCTCTGGACTCATAAGCCCCTCATAAGAGCACTAGTCCCACAAGGGCTCCACCCTCATGACCTAGTCACTCCCAAAGGCCCCACCTCCTACAACCATCATCACATCACATCGGGGATTAGGGTTTCAGCATATGGATTTTGGAGGGGACACAAACATTCAGGCCATAACAGGACTAAATTCATATGCATATACATCATGTGTAAATAATTGGAGTAAATGTGGTTACAAAAACCATGCAAGTAATAAAATTATTGAAAGAAACAATAGAGACTATAAAAGTAATGATAATAATAAAACAAGACCAAGATTCCTAAAACCCTGGTAGGTACAGCAGAGGCAGGAGGCCAGGGGAGGTTGAAAGAAAGGAAAGAGGCTCAATTCTTCCGACAAGGAGAAGTAGGTAGTGATTGTTGCATTATTGAAGTTGAAACTTCAGGAAATTCAAGTTTTAAGTATGTTCTTTAAAGACTTAGAAGTGACTGCCAGTAGAACTAAAATAGTGTGCTTTCAACATGACCCGAGGGATAGTAAATGAAAGACCATGCAGATGACATCCACGGAAGTGCTTTTCAAGCTGCACTGTGCATGCAAATCACCTGGGATCTTGTTAAAATGCAGATTTGGATTCACTAGATGGGAGTGGAGCCTGAGACTCTGCGTTTCTAACTAGCTCCCAGGTGATGCTGCTGCCGCTGGCCTACAGCCACCCTTGTAGAAGAGCTAGATGACAGCAGTGGGACCGCACACCCCTAAGTTCTGCAAACCCTGTTCATAGAAGCTTCCAACACACTAGACTTCTCAGCATACTCACACACACTCTACAGCTTCCTACTTCTATGCCTTTAGCCACCCTGGGCCTCCTATCAGGAATGCCCTCCCCCCAGCCTGACTGTCAACACTCTACCAGACAACCTAAGGCAAGGTCTACTCAAGTCACGCTTGTTCTGTAAGGCTAAATAATCATTCCTTTCACTTGACCCTTGTCTTATGGAACTACCCATATTCTACCACACTGTAAGTTGTCTGTGTACATGTTGCGGTTCCCTTACAGAAAGGTAAGAATCTCAAGGTAGGAAGCCTGCTCTACTTAATGCTATTTACACATGTTACTGAAAACATGGCCTCATTTATATTCATTGCTCCAGTGAATCAAGTTGAGTTCACTTAATTGAGAAATAAATGCACAATGCTATTGGCTAGAAAACTATCTGGAAGTGGAGAAAATTTGAAAGTTGCTTCTAGAGTAGCACCTTTTTCAGCAGTTTGATCTGTTGTCTGCAAGGTCGCTGAGCAGCTGTCAGAGACTCAGTATAGGCAGCCTGCCGTGGGTAGCCAAAACCATTCAACTCATCAACATGCAAAATGTAGGAGAAAAAAGCATTCTGTTGATTAACTGAATTCTTCATCTTTAAACCATTTGTTTTGGTTTGATATATATACACAATAAATAGCAATCCACAAAGAATTAATTTCCATAAAATTTATGAGTAATTTCTTTTATTTCCTTAATAACACATTTTCATCTTTCTTTGTTCAATTTCTGGGGCAAATCTAAGCCTATATTTAAAAAAGAGCTGAAAAATGAAAACATAGACCCAAAAATATAAAAGTCACTCAAATGAATTCAAATTTTGTTTTAATTACATTTCATCAGACTACTTGGGAAGGAATGCTATTATATTAACAGATGACAGGAAAATGCTATTCAACTTCTTTTTGTTCCTTTCTTCTCCATTAGGAAAATTATCTTCAAATAAGGAGGGCTAGACTAACCATGCCCATGAAATATGTAAAACCCCAGGTAGGAAGAAATCTAGTTAGAGAGCTCCTTGCTTGTGTTAATGAATTTAAGGGGCCTGGGCCTGATAAAGTGAAGCCTCCAAAGCTAAAGGGGGGTGCAGATGTAACTGAAGACTCAGTTGCTTCCCTGAGAAGGTATGAAGATGGGAAGAATGGGCAGACACTGGCCTGATCTTTTAAGTGGGAGAAATGTGAATTCTTCAAAATAGGAATTTGCTCCATGACAAAATTCCAGAATGAGTGAATTAAAAGTAATTCATTCATTGCATTAAAATTTTTTGTAAGCTTTTGTAAAGAAATTGGCACTCACTGGGAATCAGAATAGGATCACTTAGAATCATGCAAAACAAATGTCAGTTTCCTCTGCATAGGATCGCTGGTCTGGAAAATCAAGGAACTATAAGGTCAAATATCTGTTTCTCAACAGGAGATGTAGCATAGATTTTTATTATGTTATTTTGGTGCTGATAAGCTTAACCAAATGCACTGTTAGTTAATGGAGCAATGTCAGAATAGAAATCTCTAGTAACCTGCCACAAGGCTATATATTTTTTTTTAAGTTATATTTAGTTACTCTGGCTACAAAATAATTGTATATATTTATAGGGAGGACTCTGTTTTTTACCCTCTCCCCATAAATTTGGGTGTCCTGCCACTCCCCACTCCTGGCTCTTGCCTTCATAACTATGAGTCATCCTTTAGTTCTCAATGTAAACATTCGTTCTCTGACTACGCCCCTCCCACAATTGCTTAGGCCCCCTGTCTATATTGCTTTCATTACGTTATAAAATGTCTGGAGAACATGGGTTTTTCAAAACTTTTCCAATTTTGAAGATTCCTTTTCTTTGTCAGATACCTTCAGTTATATCTTTAAAATTCCTCTTTTATGTGAGGTGAATTATCAACTGCTCTGATCTGTTCAGAATTGATGGATTTCCCAGGATAAGAGACGTGTACAGTACTAAAACCAGGAAAGTCCTGGGTGAATTGGGACAAATTTATTACCCTAATATGAAGAATCCTTGTCTCCTTTCTCACTGCCCCCAAAACTTCGCCTCTCTCCTTCCTGAGTGGACCGAGCAAGCTCAACACCAAGACAGCTGCATAGAAGCAGCACCACTCGCCAGCAGGGGCAGCTTTGATACATCGTAGCCTGTAGTCTATAATTTGCCTCAGGTGTAAAGTGTCCTGAAACAAGATGTCCCTTCCTTTGTTAAATCTAAGTATATGCCATTGGTTTGAGTTACAGTGAAAGACACTTGTCAATGATACCAAAAAATGGAGGTGTGGGATTGAGGGTAGATCTTGCTCTTTTGCCAGGCTGGTCTAAAAGAATGTCAATTTAAAGATGTCCAGTTGGATTAGTAGATTCAGAAGGTGGAAAGCACTGATTTCGAGTTTCTAAGCAAAAGTCAGTTCTTACATATCAGGACTCATTAGAATAGAATCTCATAAAGGCAGTAGAAGAATACCCCTCACTGGCTGCTTATATCATGGGAAAACTTAAGTCCTTACCCCATGGTAAGCTTGTAAAGTTCAAGTTCTCCTTCTGGTAAAGTTATATTATATATTAGGACTGTGCCAAGGACAGGAGTTTTGAGAGCTGGGATTGGGAGTAGAAGAGAGAGCTGAGAAAGTAAAATTCAAGTTGAGAATCAAAGAGATATAGTGAAATGTGAGTCCACTGTAGGCACAAGGCAGGAAGGAGGCAGAGGACAGCCCCAGAGACATCAACCAAGAGAACTCAGGAAGGAGACAGGGTGTTGAAGGAGCTCCTGGCAGGTGGGTGTATGAGATGTTGACAAGGTGACTGTTAAGGTCATGAACAGGTCTGGACATCATCACTTACCCAGCTCCCCTTTCTTGAGTGAAGTAGGATGAAGAGGGCTGAGGAGAAGGCTTGATGGTGCAGGGCAGCAGCCTGGGTCTGGGAAGCAGGTTGCCATATTGTTATTTCAAACCATGTCCTTCCCAAAAGACTAGCCATGAGGGTTGCCTTAAGCACTGCTTCCAGGCATTTGATATATCACTAAGACTTGCAAGATCCACAGTTAATCAAAAGGTTGCTGGGACATAGGGATAAAGGTGTGGTCTCAATGATTTGAGTGGTCATGCATAATGTGGATTATCAAGCTTAGAAGGGAGCAATGAGAATTACATAGACCAAGCAGCATCATTGCTTAACTCTACTAACCAAAATACGTTTTGAAGACAGACTTCTACACAGCAGCCCCAAATATGGATAAAGTCTTAGAGGCACAGGTGGTCTAAGTTTGCAGAGACATGCCCCACAAAAAACAAATGAAAACAATAAGCAGACAGGATGGTGTCAGGCTTTCAAGTATCTATAAATTTTTATTTTTAAAACATCTAAAGCCAATGGCAAAATGTTAACATTTGTCAAATATCAGCAATGAGTACATGGATGTATGTTATATTGTTTTGTGCACTCTTCTGTGTGTTTGAATGTCCTATAATAAACCATTTTTAAAAATTAAAAACAAAAAATATATGTCCCATGCCTTCATCCCTGGCAGTTGAAATCAAAGGAATCAGATAATGGCCACAGGTGGCAACAACCTTATCCTTCCTATTCAGAATTTTAAATTTTTATTGTGCCAGCTGTCAGAAAATGAACTGTGGAACTCTTGCAAAGATTTGGATAAATTGGCAAGTCTTATCTTTGTCAACCTTGGGAATTTGCCTCGTTCATATGATATTTTCTCTTGTTTTGTTGGTTTTGATTTATTATAATTCCTGAAAAGCTTGATGTAACTTATCTTTCCATGGACATTCCCTTGCCAATGCAAATTTGGCATGGCTGTATATAAAATCTTGTCTAGACCATTTAAACTTTATTTGTTCTAGTTATTCTGTGGAAGAAGTTATTTGTTGGGAACTGATAGTTAGGTTAAGTGGCAAGTCTGATGATACATATCTTGGCATCACTAAAGAATGGAGTGATTGCTTCTCTATATGACAAAATAAGATTTCCATATGTGACAAGTATGTTATATGTCAAATATAGAACTTGATTTAACTTTATTATGAAAAGGAAAAACAAATAAACAAACAACCTCTAGAAAGATCTGAGCCCAGCTTTTAGACCTGGTGAGGTCAAATCCTGCAACACAGTTGTCCAAGGCATACACCCAGAAAGTAAGGTGAAAGGAATTCCATCAGTTAGGAATGGCTTTGGTTGGCAAGTAATGGAAAGCCCAGTTTGCAGAGGCTTAAACATATAGACATTTAGCCATCTCACAGAGCACAGAGTCTTTGGTGAGCATCCCAGGACTGGTTCAGCTGTTCAATCACCTCAACAAGGCTCAAACGCTTTCCACTCTTCTGCTCTGCAAACCCCAATACAGCAGCTGTCACTTTTTAATGGTTATAAGACAATCTATGCAGCTAGGAACATCATGACGCAAGGGCTAGGAGAGATTGAAAGAGGTGCGGTAGGAGAAATAAATTAAAAAAGATCCTTTCCTCCAGTGGCTTTCTTCTTTGAACAACCAGAGGAATAACTTTTCCAGAACCTTCCAAACAGACTTGATTCAAGATTCAAGCCTGGGCTTGGTACCTTACAACTCCAAGAACATTTCGGTTCTTTTAGCACAAAATAAGTGTGGAAGAAGAGCTATGAAATTGGCAATGGAGAGGGTTTTTCACAGGAGTGCCTAAGATCCTCACTTCTGAGCTATAAACTAAATAAATTGCCTTAAACATCATATAGCTCAGGTTACTTTCTGACTGGGGAATGGTAATAACCTTCTTGAGTTGATTTTGAAATCTATGGTGAATAAAACACCAATGATATTTTTGCCAACAAAGCTATTTAAGAGCCTCACAGAATAATGAATTTCAGTGTTTGCAGACTTGTTAACCTTTATTGGTTTTTCATATATGGCCCCTTCTGACTGGAATCAGAGTACAGTTTATTCTATTTTCAAAATAAGCAAAACTCCATGCTGCTTAAATCGTAAACCTATTAGTTTGCTGTGCAATCCATCCACATTGTGCTCTCGTGACTTGCTTAGCAAATTGCAAATGTGGGTTTCTCAGTTCAAAGTTTTACAAGAGCTGTGGTTGAGCTTAAGACATGGCTGGTCTCTCACGGCCAATTGTTATGATCAACCACCTCCTAGAATGAACGACCAGGAGACTAGTAGATGATTAAGAACTTCAACTGTTCTTCACCTTTGACTCTACAGAGAGGAACAAGTTGTGTCTTCTCAACTAGGCAGAACCACATTCCCCAGCACTAGTTTTCCTGCATGTTTCTGGTTAGGATAAGCCACAGGAAGAGCCCTTAGATAGATCCTGGGGAAGTTGACAGAGAATCTCGGTTGTAACCTGCCACGGGAATCAGGGCTGTCATTGCTTGTCTAATTGACAAAGGAAAATTGTATACATGTTTATAGGGGACAATGTGATGTTTTGATAGAGTATACATTGTGGAATGTTTAAATCAAGCTAATTAGCATCTCTATCACCCAGATATTTATCATTTTTGTGATGAGAACATTTAAAATCTACTCATTTAGCAACTTTCAAGTATCCATTTATAATTAACTGCAGTTACTATGTTGTACACTAGATCTCCAGAGCATGTTCCTCTTGTCTAGCTCAAACTTCCTACCCTTGGACCAGCATCTCCCCTTCCCCCCAGCCTTTCCCTCAGCCCTTGGTAACCACGATTCTACTCTCTATTTCCATGATTTGCAGATCCGTGTATCAGTGAGAACATGCAGCATGTCTTTCTGTGCTTGGCTTGTTTCACTTAGCATGATGGCCACCAGCTTCATTCATGTTATTGCAAATGATGAGATTTCAGCCTTCTTAAGGCTGAATAGTGTTCTATAGCACATATATACCACGTTTTCTTTATCTAAGACTAAATCATACACTCTTTCATGAATACTGATTGAATGCCTGATGTGAGCACAGAACCGTGACGGTGGTGAACAGTCTTTTGAAATACACTCGGAGACTTTCAGGTGTAAATCAGGGATATATTTGGTCTTATTTCTTTTGAATTTATTTCTGTTTGATCTGATACCACTCTTGGTATATCAATCAGGGATCAATTAGAGAAACAGAACCACTCAGATAGATAGATAAGTATAATTACATATATATGTGTGTATATTATAGAGATACATATACAAAAGGTAGATAAGTATAATTATGTATGTATATCTAGAGATACATATACATAAGATAGATATTTGTGTGTGTATGTGTGTGTGTGTGTGTGTGTGTGTGTGTATATCTTACAGCAGGGATTTGACCTTATCCAATGGTGGATGCTGGTTGAGCTGTCACCGCAAGACTGCATCTTCCCATTTAGTGCAGGAGCTTGAAGTCCAAAAGGCAGGTGCTTGAGAAGAAAAGATGGTTGTAAAACAGAGGGAAGTAAGAGTGTGCACAACCCACAAACATGAGCCGCGCCACAAGGAGGGGCTGAAATCCACGTCAGTTCTTGCTGCCTCTGACCTTGGTGTGCGTGGCCTGCAGAAGCCAGACTCTTCATATTGCCAAGCACACTCACACCTGGCCAGGGGAGGGCAGGGCAGGTTCAGACCGTTCAGCCAACTCACACCCACCAGTGAGGTGAGTCAGCAAAGCAGCGACAACATGTGTGAGCTGTGAAAGGGCTGCCCCTTCCCTTCCCCCGTCAAATCCCCCCCAATCCCTCTGAGACACCCCCTAAGAGAAGACACCCAGGAAAAGAAATTCTGGAAAATGTGATTCAGCCTAGTCAAGGTGGTGCATCGCAAAGGCTTGACACTTAGTGAGCCAGAAGAATGCATCTCCGTTACAGAGAACAGAAAGAACCAATTTTCTCAAATAAAGAATGCCCTAAATGAATCATTGCCCCTGCTGGCTATTTTTTTTTCTAAAAACAAGGGTTACAGACTAGCAGTTCAAAATAGCTAATATTTAGTGAGTACTTTTTAGGTGCCAGGCATCGGACTAAACACCTAATATGTACTAACCTCCTAGCTGGCTTCCCTATACACCCTCTTGTCCCTCTACAATCCATCTGACACAGAGTGCCTTAAAACACCATCAGATCATGGGACCCCGCTGAGTAATCCTCTCATGGCCTCCCTGGATGCAAAGAACAAAATCTTGGCCCCTGACCCTGGTGCCATGAGCACTGGGCCCTGTGTACTTCCCACATCTCCTGCCTTTCCATTATCGCGCACCCTCCCTGTGCTCCCGCCACGCTGGCCTTTGGCTGCTACTTAACACACGAAACTCATTGTTGATGTTCCCTTTGCTTAGATGGTTCTTCTCTAATATCTTTCTTTTCATCTTTCAAATCTCTTTCAAAATAGGACTTTTTCAGAGAGGGATTTCCCGATGAAATATATCCTAAAAGCGCACACACACATCATTGACTTTAGCTCCATAGCATGCATTATTCCCTTGATAGAAAGTGTCACTATCTGAAATATGACCTTGTTTCCTTGTCTTATGTCTCCACCCCCACTAGCAGATGAGCATCCTAAGGATAGAGACTTAGTAGCCACCCATTGCTGTGTAACTGGAACAGGTCCTGCACCTAATGTGTCTCAATAAATATTTGTCGAAGGAATGAATCTGTGATACTCTAAGGTGGACGTTGATGGCCCTGACATTTTACAAAGGAAGAAATGGAGAATCAAAAAGATGAGGTCAATTTCTCCAAAAGTTAATCTGGGGGGCAGTAGAGCTGGGAGGTGAACCCTTTTCTCTGTCCTGCCTCTCAGCTAAGATGAAAAGCTGTTCTAAACTACATCTGAAGTTATTCAACTATTCTAAAACTAAAGTTATCAACATGATAAATCCTCCCTAACTTTTTACTGGTTCAAAAATAACTATTTCTTATAAGAGGCTATTCTGTTTTGTCACCCTGTTGTGTACCCTCTGGTTAATCTTTGAGGTTACCTAGCCCTCCCACTCCCGCCAATGCAAATGCTAAATACGATTGCTCAAAGGTAGATGTGTCCAGGGTGTGTGTTTTGCTAAGCTTTACCTTGGCAAAGAAGGCTGTCTGATTTTTCCTGCCTTGAACATCCTGATACAACACTGTCTTTAACCTTATTTTTCTTTCTCTTTTACATTTTGGTTTAAATTTATTCTATCTTGTTGCATTTTCTGTCTTTTCAGCCCACCTTAAATCCTCCCTAGTATAAAGTGAGCACAAACAACATAAATAATTAAATGAGAATACCTGAGGGATGCACTTGAGATGCATTATTCTGAGTAGCATTAACATTCCATGTGGGTAAAATAATGAGATAAAATTTGAGTTTCAGCATTAAGAAGCCAGAGGGTAGCCATTAAAAGTGATGATCACAAAGACTGTAAAACCTCAACAATGCTACAGTATAATGTGCGTAGGAAAGCTGGGACAAAATTGCATATTCAGTACCTGTTAGAGCCATTTACAAATCCACATGTAAGGAAATACAAATGTACTCCATTTTGTGCAAATCTGAACTGTGCAAATTGAAAATATTGTGATATATAAATGCAGTTCCTCACTTTATAAATCAAACTTCATGATTTTTCCACTTTTTTTTTTTTTTTTTTTTTTTTTGAGACAGAGTCTTTCTCTGTCGCCCTGGGTAGAGAACAGTGGCGTTATCATAGCTCACAGCAACCTCAAACTCCTGGACTCGAGAGATCCTCCTGCCTCAATCTCCCAAGTAGCTGGGACTAGAGGCGCACACCACAACACCCAGCTAGTTTTTTTTTTATTTTTAGTGGAGAGGGGGTCTCATTCTTACTCAGGCTGGTCTTGAACTTCTGAGCTCAAGCGATCCTCCTGCCTCCCAGAGTGCTAGGATTACAGGCATGAGCTACCATGCCCAGCCTCATTCCACTTTGTAATTCTTTATTATGGAGAATTTAAAGCACATACAACACGAAGTATGACAACAAACTCCCACAGGCTCATCACCCAACTCCAGCAAAAATAAACATCCTGTCACTCATGTTCCATCTCTACCTCTACCTACTCTCCACCCTTCTGGAATGTTTATCTGTTAAACTTATACATTTTGATATTCAAAAATCTTATATGGTCAATTTTGACATCCATGTAACCTTCTCCTTTTATTCCAGAGAGTTCTCTAGTATCTTTTTCCAGTCAATCCCCAACCACAACAGAGGCAACCACTGTTTTGAAGCTTTCCACAATAAATTAGTTTTAATTATTCTAGAACTTTATTTAAATATAATTGTAAAATACATACTTTTTTGTGTCTGGCTTATTTTACTCAACATAAAGTCAACGAGATTCATCCAGGTTGTTGCCTGTATCAGTAGTTCAT
This sequence comes from Varecia variegata, assembly GCA_028533085.1. NCBI lineage: Eukaryota > Metazoa > Chordata > Mammalia > Primates > Lemuridae > Varecia > Varecia variegata. Next base: position 104,196,605 of record CM052441.1, read on the forward strand.
TCTTCTACTTTCTGAAATTGATTAAGGTAATTGAATATTTTTTCTTCCTTGAATATTTAATGAAATTCACTGATGAAACCACTTAAGCCCCAAAATCTTCTTTGTGGTGAGGTTTTTGATAGTAGGTTTAGTTCTTTGGTCAATGTAAAGCCAGTCTTATCCCAGTTTTGATAATTTGAGGGTTTTAAGGAATTTTCCCACTTCATCTACATTGTTAAATTTGTTAAAAGAGAGTTAACCATAGTATTCTCTCTCAACTGTTTTGACAATCATCTGACAATCTGTAATGATAATCCCTCTTTCATTTCTGATACTGGTAATTTTTCTCCCTTTTATTCCTTAATCAGCGTTGCTTGACATTTATCAGTTTTGTTGATCTTTTCAAAGAACTAACTTTTGGCTACATTGATTATTTTTTATTTCACTGATTTCTACTCCTATCTCAATTATTTATTCCTTTATACTTGCTTTCTCCTAGTCTTTATCTATATTCTGAAAGTGGGCATTTAAATAATTGATTTGGGACCTGCCTTCATTTTCTAATACACACAAGTGTTTGAATCTATAGATTTCCAGCCAGAGAGACCTATGACAAGGGACAGAGAGAGGAAAAGCAAAGCAGCACAGCTCTCAGGTGAGCAAAAGGAAATGGCACCGGGACAGCAGTGAAAAGATCAGGTTTTGGAGAGTGAAACACCCTCTTCACTACAAAAGGAGGGAAAAAGGAGAAGATGGATAAAAATGAACAACAGGTTTGCTGATGGGAAGTTGGGCGCATGCCCGTCTGAGAGTTTGCACGTTCTCGGGAAGCATGAGGCGGGATCACCAACTGAGTGTGTGGGTGAGCAGACGCGGGGAGGCTATGGGCAGGAAGGAAACTCCATGAAACAGCTGTGTTGGGGTGTGGAGCAGGGGATTTAGTGATGGAGGATTAGGCAGCGTGGGGCGCTCGCATGAAGAGAGTGGCTGTGACTTTTAAAGCAAAGCAGTTAACCTGGATCTGCACGTTCTCCACAGAGCCACGGAGCTCGGCTGCTCATGTGCAGGCCGTGGAGAAGGCAGAGATGTGGGTTCAGCCCAGGCTGAAGCTTACCTGGTGAGCAAGATGGTGGGATGGGAGGAGGGTCAAGGGACTGAAAGTCATATTTACAAGAAAGTGACTGAACTAATGAGCCATGGATTTGTAGCTGGGCAATTAGAGGAGTGAGGATGAAGGTTTGGGAATCTCAGTGAAATCAAAAGATTGTAGCATTGGTAAAATCCTGGAGTAGGAGACCTAGAGGTGGTGGTGATGGGGTTGGATCTTTAAAGTTGGGGTTTTGAGGGAGACATGGTTACTGGAGATGGTAAGGAACAGGTCTGACCATGGAAGAAGGTAGATGGTGTGGCAAATCTCTTTGGAAAGGATGAATCAGGGAACTGAGAGGCCAGGATGATGTCTGGGTCGTCCGCACAGGGGGAGAGTAGACAGGAAACGGGTAAAACGTAACACTTTCAGTGAGGGATGGGCAAGGAAATGGAGTGACTGGGAAGCTAATAGAAGGCAGCAAGGAGAAGAAAGAGAGCTTTTCTTTTTTTCTTTTTTTTCCCCCATCTCCGGACATGAGCTTTAAATAAAGAGTTTTGCTGAAGGGAGAGGAATGCATGGTCTGGAGGTGACAATGGTGAATTAGGAGGACTTGGAAAATACATTCTGACCCTGAGATCTCTAGGCTGCAGGAGAAAACTTGGCCTTGGCGTGAGTGGCTATCTGAGACACCAGGGCCTTCAGAGGGTGTCCGGTGCCAGATAAGAACTGTTCTGACAGACGACTGAAGTGGTGGCAGGGGGAAGGGGGGCAGAGGCAGGGGGAGGGGCATATAGCTGATCATGGAGTTGCAGTTCCAGAGGACACAGGGACAGGATTTAGGCAAAGAGGAGAGATGCAAAACTGACTCAGATTTGGAAGTACAAAAAAAGTAGGATAAGATTGGGAGAGGAAGGGATGGGAGAAATGAGCTGAAAAGAGTGGTGAGGACCACAGCTCTGAAGGTCAAATATGCCGTGAAGTGTCTTTTATGGAGCGTGTATTAGTTTCCTATTGCTGCTGTAACAAGTTACCACAAACTCAGTGTCTGAAGACAATACCAAGTTATTCTCTTACAGTTCTGGACATCAGAAGTCCAAGGTGGGTCTCACTGGACTAACACCAAAGGGTCAGCAGGGGTGTGTTCCTTTGGGAGGCTCTAAGGGAAAATCTGTTTCTTTGACTTTTCAGATTTCTAGAGGCCGCCTGCATTCCTTGGCTTGTGCCCCTTTCCTCCACCTTCAAAACCATCCACCACTCTGGTTCTGAAGGAGCCACGCCAGGCAGAACAGGAGGGGATGGAGGCAGGGCAGGTGAGCGGAATGGCAAGTAAGATACTGCCCGGTTTCCAAGGAGAGAACCACAGTGGCCCCAAAACTGTTCCAGGACCTCAACATCCAAGAATGGAACCATGCTCTACGACTGTGGTTCTCAGACTTTACTGAGCATCTGAATCAGCTGGAGGGTGTGTTAAAACAGAGTATTTACCCCCATCCATTTGCATTCAGTAGGTCAGGGGTGAAGGCTAAGCTTTGTATTTCTGGCAAGTTCCCAGGGGCTGCTAATGCTGCCAGTCCAGGAGCCACATTCTGAAAACAAGTATCCTAAGTGCTCCCGCTTCAAAACTTCTGTGAATCAAGACAGGTTTGTGTGTTTGCATGTTTTGTTTGCTGCATTTTTATTCTTGGTTCAAAGTGTGGACTTCAGAGCTCTGCTTGAATCCTAGCTCCACCACGAATTGACCATGAGACCTCGCTGTTGCTTAGTCTCTGCATCTGTAAAATGGACACAGTGACGATACTTCATGGGGAAAGTGAGGAGGATTCCATGAGTCAGTAATGGAAAGCATTTCCTAATGCTATAAAAAGTGTTAGCTATTATTTAGGAACTTAATCAGCCAAGAAAGAGGAAGAACCAGAGAAACAGGAGGAGTTTTAAAACAGGAGGGAGCTTTATGCAGGGAATTGGTTACATGGGGGACAGAAGAGCTGAGAAGCCACGATGAGCAGCAGCAGGAAGTCACTGCCAGCTTAGGAGCAGAGACCACAGGAAGAGATAGTTCCAAAGCTCAGAAGCCCAGGCCATGGTGGGGACTGCCCAGCGAGACCACGGTAGGGGAAGGACAGAGAGGGAACCATCAGCAAACAGCAATTGACTGGCCCGATGACCAACCATGGATCTTAGGGATAAAAGAGCAGAAGAAAAACTCTCCCTGCGGAGTCCCATGATCCTGCTAACCGGTTTGTCTCAGCTCAAGGGTGGTCCCGGCAATCCCCTTGCATCTCCCTGTCTTGGAACGATAACTCTGAGACAGCATTTAGAGCACACACCGAGAGAACATCTACTCCCACATGCAATCTGTACTTGTGCGCAGTTCTGCACAAGGAGACTTCATTAGTGCCTGAACACTCACCGGAACCCTCCCGTGGCTCTGAGAGCGAGCGGTGGGGCTTCCTGGGGTGGGGGTGGGGGTGTTTCAGCACACGGAGGAGGCCAGAAGGTTCTTGCTGAGATGTATCACATGGAACAAAACCGAAGCGACCGGAAAGAGGCAGATGCTAAATGTGCTGGGGCTCAGGGAACTGCAATGTCTGTCTTGTTGGCACTCTTGAATATGCTTCAGGAAGATCCTTTCTCCCCAAATGGCTTTGCCATATCGCGTGAGAAAAGTGCCTGCTTGTGTCATTATGCTGAGTGACAACCATAGGCCGTGTGTGGTGTCTTCCACACAGGGTGCCAATTCCCTGATGCCAAGGCTCACGTTAGGAAACAGAACCATTTGAAGAGGGCTCAGGTAAATAAAGACGCTGGCATGTAGAATGCTCTCCTCAGCTGGTGCCTGAGCTGGCATTAAGCTAGAACCGTGGGTGTGACCCAGAGCGGACAGGGTGCAGGAGATCAGATAAGGGCAGGTGTGGGGCACATGGGCACTCACGTGTAAACATGCAGGAGCACACGCGGGCGGCTTGCAGGCCACGAACACATGGCCTTCCCCACATGTGGCCTCCCAAGGTCAAACAGGAAGGAAGATTTGGTGAGTCACCTTTGGCAGGGAAGCCAGGGACTACATCTTGAGATTAACAGACAGACCATAAAATATCCCATTTGGTATGCTTCTTTGGGGATCTCCAAACTTCCAGATGGAATCTCCTTTATCCTGTGACCTGTTGTGCAAGTCCTTTCTTTCACTTCATCAATTCTGGATTCAACCTTGTTCCTAAAGACAGGGAATTGAGGAATTCCTTGATTAGCATGTCATTTCTTTCAATCCCATCCACTTTATTTCACTGTGGCTCTGGGCCCTGCCTCTTTCCCTGCACTGGAGTTTCTGATTGTTACCCTACCCCTCTGAGGGGCTGCATTTCCTACAGCTGAGCCCCCCTTGTTGATGGCTGGGGCTTGCTCCCTGTAGCCGGAGCACCCCCACTGCATCCTGGCCCCCAGCCGGCCCTCTGCCCTGTCTACACGCATAGAGCCTGGCTCTGAGGCTGAGCTCAGACTTTTGGTTAAGGGCACTTGCAACCTGCCTATGTTCCCACTCCACCCACTTTGAAATTGACCTTCCAGGTTATGACCTGCATTCTCCTCGTGTCCCTGCAGTTTGACACCCAGCCTCTGGACTCACTTCCTTCCGTGTTCTAGCACTAAACCGTCTCCTGCCTTCCCAGGGAGGGCCCACTTTTGATCCTGGTCCAATAGATTTCTGATTATTGATCCTTATTCGGAAGGCAGCTAGCTGTTTTGAATTCAGTTGTCCTTTCCGGGGACAGAACAAAAGTGTGACAGGCATATGCTGAAACAAGGCCCCTATCCAGAGGATAGCCGTTGACTGACACAGAGGTTCAGCCCGTTGTTAGCAACCCTGGCTGCTCACTGTTGCCACCCAAAAGCTTAACACCTTACTTGTGCCTTGGTCCCCTTCCAGGGCAGTTGAGTCAGCAGCTGGCGGTGCAGCCGTGGCTAAGGGCTACTGAGTTAGCCTTTCCCTTTCTTAAAGATTCCGATTCATTAGACCTAGAGTAAAACCTGGAATCAGTGTTTTTAACTAGCACCCCAAATGATTTTAACCAATAAGAAAAGGAATCTTTAGCAAACATTAGCTGTGAGGACTGAGCCCAAAGCTTCTTATAAGCCAGGAAATGCCACCTCCAAACTAGAGAGCTTTGAATGTGCAGTGTCTCATCTTCTAACAGGGCTCAAACTAGTTAGCTACAAATCATGGTGGGAAAACCCCAGAGTGGATTAGCAAAGAAAAGTTACACTTAAAAATTAGCAAGGAAGGTCTTAGATCAATACGTTCGTTTTTGTATATAAATCTTCTCCTGAAGCTGGGTGCAGTGGCGTGTGCCTGTAGTCCTAGCTACTCAGGAGGCCGGGGTGGGAGGATGGCTTGAGCCTGAGAGAGTTCTAGGCCAGCCTAGGGAACAAGAGCAAGACCCCACCTCTTAAAAAGATAATATTTTCCCAGGTTTTATTTTTTCTAATTTTTAAAAAAGTTGTGGTTGGTTAACACTTTGCATATTATGTTCATTTCATCAGAGATTTTTGTTTTGAGAATAATGGCAATAGATCAGATTACATTCTGTATATCTTATATATATAAAATATATATATATTTTTTTTTAATTAGGCATTCGTATATATGAAAGGCCATAGCAGTATCCCATGAGGTCAAAACTTGCGGTTGCATGAGAAAAAGACCAGGAACTCTGACGCCATCAGCCTGTTTCCCACTTACCTGCTTCAAGACCTGTAGGCAGATTGCTTAATCTCTGTGCCTCAATTTCCCTACATCTAAAATATAAAATGTGGATAATAACAAGCCTTACTGCCTAGGATTGTTGTGATGATTAAAAGATTTAATAATACATGTAAGGCACTTCAAAAAAAAAAAGTCTGGCATTTCGTGAGCACCTGGCTATAATGATTCCCATTTGCACATTATCTTTTGGTAGGTTGTGTGCTTACAGTTCCTCAGCAGAAGTCAAGAGCACAACTTCGAAGGGCTGATCTTGTAAAGCTCAAGCCATCAATGTGCCAAATAGCCATCACAGGACTCACTTCATTTCTCTAGCATTTCTCAAAAAGTTTCATACTGGGCATGGTCGCTAAGTTTCAATAGCTTCCAGTTGGCTGGGCAGAATAATGGTGGCCGGGGAAGGAAGCAATGAAACAGGGACCCACCCTCAGACACACCCTAGACTTCAGTTCCTACTCAGCCCCCAGAACTGTCCCCCAGCCCTGCCTGAAATTGGCTTCAATATGGTTCACCCACCATTGGAAAGGGGGACATTTCATTGAGTCCCTTCCAGTGGGCTCTGCCTCGGGAGGTAGGTGTGATTTGACCACCCCAAGAGTGGTGCGCCATGACACCTGCAATATTTATGACTACTGTTTTCCGCATGGAGTTTCCTGAAGCCAGCAATTTGTCAGGAAGACATAACAAATATGTGTATTAGAGCTGAAATTTGGAAAACAACAGCTCTTCAGGTGCCCAGGAACCGCAGGGTCCACTGGGGGTTTTATTGCCTGTGTTTCTGCCTGTGTTTCTTCCCACTAAAAAGTATTGTTTCCTTTCCCCACGGGGATTCCTCTCAGCTAAGCAAGTTGCCAGGTTGGCCCCATGAAGGACAGAGCAGCTCGTGAACCAGGAGGGAAACTTGAGTCAGGAGTAGCATCGTGCTTTTCCGTGGTGAGTTGCTTGCATTACGTTTCTCAGGAAATTCAAGGGATGCATGTGGGCACCAGGGAGGAGAGGGAGTCTCTGCCTGCCGCACGAGTAACGCCACGGCCTGGGAACTGGAGGACGAGCCGTTGCTGCTGAATGATTCTGTAGATCTTGGTGGCAGAACAGAGTAAGTGCCTGGCACAGAGTGGATGCTCAGTGAATGGAAGCTCTTAGTCATGTGGCATTACCAAGTCCCCAGGGGGCTATCCCCTGTCCCTATCCGGTCCAGAGGATGAATGTGGAAATTGTAGCAATAATAGTAAGAGTAATAATGTGTCTCTTCAAGCACTTTCTGCTCTCCCCAAATGATGCCGGTTTTTCCCAGGTTTGGGAAACTGAGCCAAATATACTGATTTTCAGATCAATTCCTAGCCCTTCCCGAGGGAGCCTTGCTTAGCAGCTGTATCTCTTTGTTTAATCCTATTTGGTGAAAAAGCCCAGAACTAAGGTGGAAGCTGTGGGGTAGTGTGGGAAAGATCACTGGGCTGAAGATCTGACTTGGGATGTGCAGGGGGTCGAGGGGTTTGGGGCAGATAAGGAAGAAGCAGTGACCATGAGAGAAAACAGCACACAAGCTGCGGTGGGTGGTGCTCGGACAGGGCAGCCGGAGCGCAGATGTCCCTCGTCCCTCGTCCCTCGGGGTGAGCTGTCCAGAGGCCCAAGGGTGGGTGCAGCAGGGGTCCCCATTGAGAAGGGGAGGGAGGAGGGCCAAGGGGTCGGAGAGGGGGCTCAGCCTAGGTTAAATGGTGATAACTACTTTGAATATTTGTGGAAACTTAAAATCAAAGAGCCAAGCCCAAGAATTTTAAGTATTTTCATGCTATTTTCCTTTTTTTTTTTTTTTTTTTGGCCATTTCCTTTTCACTTGGGAAAGTGAAACAGTAGCTGCTCCTTTGCTGGAAAGTCTTAAAATGGGAAGAATGAGGCCCTGAAATTGAACTCCTTCCCCTCTCCTACCTCTTTAGCCCTGACCTTGAACACACCATTCTTACCCACCTGGTGCTTAAACTTTAGGAAAGCAGAGGAGAGGAAAAAACAAGCCAAGGAAGGAAGAGGAGGAGGAGAGGAAAGGGGTGGATGTGGGGAGGGTCTGGGACTCCGGGCGCATGAGCACAGCAAGGACGTCTCCCCAGCCTCCCTCTCAGCCCCACGTGGCCAGGCCCCCTCCTGCTCCAGGCTCATGGGTGACATGCCTTGGCCTAAGAGTCCACCAGCCTCACCTGACACAGCCAGGACCATCCCTCACCTGCCCTGCAGGGGCAGAATTTAGCTTAAGAATCTGCTATGACCTGCCTCTCTCCTGGCCCCTGGGGGCAGTGGTATGTTAATGCAACTGCGTTTCCCCTGTAGCAGGATTTCTCAAGCTCATCACTATTGACATGTGGGGCCAGATGACTTTTTGTCATGGGGGACTATCTTGCGCACTGTAGGATGTTTAGCAGCATCCCAGCCTCTACCCACTAGATGCCAGTAGCATCCCCCCAAGTTGTGACAACCAAAAATGTCCCCAGACATTGTCAAACATCCTCTGGGCGTTGGGGCCAAAATCATCCCCAGTTGAGAACCACTGCCTTATTACACACTCCTTGTTTTTGTTCTGGCCATTTTCTTCTGAGATGGAGTTCTATTAAAATACAAGAGGATGAAGTTTCCTTCCAGTAAAAGCATTTGCAGTGTCTCTGACATATGTAAGTGTGAGCTAAGAGCAATGCCTCTAGGATACCTTTTTGAAGCCTCTGCTAGAAGTAGGTACTGCTTCCTGAAAGCTTTTCTACCACTTTGTCCCTCTCATCACCTTATCTCTCTGTTGACATGAAAGCTCCTAGAGTATAAGCATCAATGTCATTGATCTTTCAATCTGAATCACAGTCGCACCACGGGTTACCGCTGGGCCAGCACAGATTCCATACCTAGGCCCCATTCCTGTCGGCGTTGTTGGAAGCAGGCCGCTAGGGAGGAGCGATCCAGGTGAGCATCTCGTTTAGACTGTGAGCCCCTTGCACTCAGGTGCTCCACGCCATTCATGTCTGTGTCCCCAGCTCTCACACAGACCTGGCCCAGATGTGTCTCCCCCTCTGCTCCTCCCGTTTTGATTCAGTAGGTCAGGAGTAGAGGCTGAGAAGTAAAATCCCTCTGTAGCTATTTCTTGAATCCAGGTATCTCTCTGATGCACTGGCCCCGTTGGCATCTCTTCCTCCCCGTTTCCTCCTCTGGACCTCCATAAAATCTCCACCTGCCAGAGAGAAGCAGCTGTATCTCCGCACAGCCAGAATCCAACCGTTTCTCACAAGTTTGCTTTGCTTGTGGGCCACCCAGCACCAATTATTAAAAAACATTTTTCAGCAAAATCTAGAGCAATGATGTTCTCAGCCCACTGGCACGGTTGCCTCATAGCAGAGCCTTCCTATTGGCAGGGGAGAGAAAATGAGAAACGTGGAAATTTAATATCTTCGCATTATGCAGATCTGATTTAATCAGAGATGAGGGTGAAGTGCAATAAAAACTATGGTTTCATTAAGTTTATGACTTTCAGACTGTATGTCAATTATTGTGTTACCATGGCCACCAGTGGTGACAGCCTCCACACGACTGTCCCCCCACAGAGACGGAACAGGAGGAGAGGGACAAGAGACAGAACCCAATTTCCCATTTTATATCCTTTTCCTGTGTTGGAGTGTTGTGGAAAGGAGTAAATCAAGTTGCAAGAGTCTTTGCTGATCCCTTCTTGAAAGAAAGGCAGCCAGAGAGTGGGAGAAAATGTCTGTCCTCCAGTTGCACTTGTTCCAAGACCACATCCAGCAGACTCTTCTTACCTTTCAGGGGTGATTAGCCCAGGAGTGTTGCCACGTGTTACACAGTCAAGTCACAGATGTGAGCAACAAGGGCTCGCTCCTGTCCAATCTGCTCTCCCTGGGTTGCCGGCATGATGACAGTCAAGCGTTTACCTTGTGCCCTTCCCAAGGACACCCACATAAAGCTGTGTTTGTGGAAGAGGATGGATGGCAGCTGCTTCAATGGTAAACTGTACGGCTGCCCCCTCTTCTGCACACTCCGTGGGGCGTGAGGGTGTAGGAGTCACCAAAGTGAAACATCGACAAGTTCATGGTGGGAAGGAAGGGCTGGTGGCTTCTAATATAACTCTGTCCACACACTGCATGATTTATGGAGATTTGTGGGAGAGGGGATCAGCGGGGGTGGGGAGAGAGGGCTACTCTTAGACGTGACGTTGAGCAGACCATGCTAGCTCCCTGCCTGATATCCATTCTCATTCTTCCTTACAGACTGTGCTCTGACTTTGTCCAGTGTGGCCCTGACAAACTATTCTTTCACTTACAAACAGGCCCCCAAAACTGCTCCACTCCCCAGGTTCCTTTCCAGCTAGGGGTGGCCATGTGACATATTTCTAGCCAAGGACAATTACATTGAGGGTACAGGAGGAGGTGGTTTTCCCTTTCATGATTGTAGCAGACAATTTCTGTGACTTTTACCATGTCTTATCCACCCTTCTCTGATTTCAGCCTGTGGTAGGCAATTCCAGACTGCCAGCCAGTGCCCCCATCTCAAGCTCATGCTATGGCATTTCTTTATTTTTCTTCCTTAGTGCTGCCTTCAAAGCCACAGAAATCCATTCAGGTCACATCCTGGCACATCAGGAAGGACAGGGGTGTTAATGCCCCTGGGGATAACCCTCAGCCAGTGGGGTGTGGAAGTGAGTGAATTCATGCTCCACCTTTCTGTTCTTCCAAAAGAAGATTCTAGAAAGCATTCCGTGTGCTTCTCCGAGATCCCCGAGGAGCTGAGCTCCCTGACAGCAGGGCTGTAGGAATGCATGCTTTCTTTACTGGCTCCTCCTTCCCTGTCTCACTCTTACTATTCTCTTCCTTACTTGTGTCCTGGGATCATCTCCCAAATAAACTGCTTGCACCCAAGTTTTCATCTCAGGATTTGCTTTTGCAGAAACCCAAATAAGGACACAAAGAGACCAATCCAGACTTGACCATCATCAAAGCAGAAGAAGAGACTCAAATCTCATCTCCTGTACCCATCCATTCTTCCCCTGCTGTCTTTGCCTTCTCAGAGAGCATCCTTCTGTCTTCCCTCTGCGCTTACTGTTGGTGAACAATTGGCCTCCCAAACAATCACTGTGCAGAGTCACTTGCAGAGAGGTCCCTGTGCATGTCTTTTCTCTCCAAATAAACCTAAGTCTCTCTAGGACATGGATGATGCCTCACACTGCACTTCTACCTATCTTCTACCACCTACCGTAGTGTGGAGCAGATGCTGTTCATACTCTGTGATTAGTTTATGGCTTGAATTTTAAAGTTATGTATCCATTAGTGCATGGATAATCATGGGGAAAAAAAGAGGAAATGGATCTCATTTGAGATGAAAAATGCATTGGTTTTAAAGAATTTCCTACTTATTCAAGTGGATATATCTAGTCTAGAGAAATGCTCAGAAACCAAGTTTTCTCTATGTCTTTCTCTTTTATCTCCTTGTCTTTAAGAAAACAAAATGATTTCTCTGTTTCTCTGAATAAGATAAATCCACTCAGCTTAGAAGAACTACATTCTAAGGTCAATGTGATACTTGACTAACTGCCCTATATAATTCATGCCCTGAGAATTCTTACACCTTACCTGTTTCTTATGTTTAACCCCCAAGGTTAGCTGAATGTCAATTGAGCAGTGATATTCTCTTGACTGCATCACCCTGATTTTCAATTCCAGCTCTCGTCTGTGTCTTTTCTCAACCACAGACTTGTGCTCCTTGCCTTTGTTTTCCCCTTCACATAAGCAGCCTCCACTCATACTTGTCTATCCATCTCACAAAGTCTTCCCATTTGGAAAGATCATGTTATTTCACTTCTGTGGTCTGGGCAAGTCATTTAGCTTTTTGGAGCCTCATCAGCAGGTATGATGGGAGAATGATGCTGATAACTTAGTATATTGCCTGGGACATAGTAAGTACTCAGTACATGTGGTTTTTCTTATTTTATCTTTGCTGACTCTTTCATGAGATATCCAAATATCTGGAACAGTTCAGGGAGAATTTTTATCCGGGAGGCAATACCATAAAGTGGTCACGAGTATGGCTTTATGGAGAGTAGACTCAAGCTCAATTCCGAATTCTGCGGGCCCCTGAGACATCTCCAATGATTATCTCTGCATAGTCACACCCTTGTGTAGGAGCTTCTTCTACTGGATCATGACAGTCCTTTGTGCCCAACAGAACGTGGCAGAAGTGCCAGTGTGTGACTTCTGGGGCTGGGTTATAAAGACATTGACGTTTCCACGCTGCTCTCTCTCTTAGATTACTCACTCTGAAGAAAGTCAGCTGCGATGTTGCAAAAATATTACAGCATCCCTGGAGGAGCCCATGTGATGAGCAACTGAGGCCTCCTTCCCAAAGCTAGCCCTAGCTTGCCAGCCTTATGAGTGGGTCATCCTGGCAGCGGATCTTCCAGCTCTGGTCAAGCCTTCAGATGATGCAGCCCCAAATGATGTCTTGACAGGAGGGGTCCTGACCCAGAAGAACCCCATGAAGCTGAATTTCTGACTTAAAAATTACATGAGGTGGTAAATGTCTATTATAATTTTAAGCCTCTAAGTTGTGGGGTAATTTGTGATGGAATAATAGAAGCTAATATACTACATCTTGTCAATGGAAAAGAAGCCAAACTGTGTAAAATAGTTTACAGAGGTTTATTCTGAGCCAGATTTGAGGACCATGGCCCAGAGCCACACCCAAGAAGCCTTGAGCAAGTGGACTTGCTGTGGCTGGGTTACAGTTTGGTGTTATACATTTTACAGAGACAGAGATTACAGGTAAAGTCATAAATCAATACACGGAAGTCATACATTTGTTTGGCCTGAAAAGGTGGAAAATCTCAAAGCGGGGGCTTACAAGTCATAGGTGGATTTAGAGATTCTTTTTTTTATTTCAAGATATTATGGGGGTACAAACATTTTGATTACAAGTGATGACTTTGCCTCACCCAAGCCAGGGCTAGAGATGTGCCCTTCCCCCATACAGTGCTCTTCGCATCCATTAGTTGTGAGTTTACCCACCCCACCCCCAACCTGACTGACACCCAATGGTGAACACATTAGTGTTGATCAGTTAGTACCAATTTGATGGCGAGTACATGTGGTGCTTATTTTTCTATTCTTGTGATATCTCATTTCTCAAGCTCTACCCAGTATAATACAAGAGGTGAAAGAGCACCATTTTTTTTTGTAATTAAGTAGTATTCCATAGTACACATATACCACATTTTATTAATCCACTCATGGATTGAAAGGCACTTGGGTTGTTTCCACATCCTTGAAATAGTGAATTGTGCTGCTATAAACATTCAAGTGCAGATGTCTTTTTTTTATAGAACGTCTTTTGTTCCTTTGGGTAGATGCCTAGTAGTGGGATTGATGGATGAAATGGTATTTCTATTTTTAGCTCTTTGAGGTATCTCCAAATTATTTTCCACAGGGGTTGTACTAATCTGCAGTCCCACCAGCAGTGTAAGAGTGTTCCTATCTCTCCACATCCACGCCAGCATTTGTTGTTTTGGGACTTTTTGATAAAGGCCATTCTCACTGGAGTTAGGTGATATCTCATTGTGGTTTTGATTTGCATTTCCCTAATGATTAGAGATGTTGAGCATTTTTTTATGCTTTATGTTTGCTGGTCATTACTCTGTCTTCTTTTGAAAAGTTTCTATTCATGTCCTTTGCCTATTTATTGATGGAGTTGTTTCATTTTTTCTTGTTGATTTTTTTAAGTTCTATATAGATTCTTGTTATCAGTCCTTTATCGGATGTGTAGAAAGCAAATATTTTCTCCCATTCCGTATGTTGTTTGTTTGCTCTCGTGATAGTTTCCTTGGCTGTGCAGACGCTTTTTAATTTGATCAGGTCCCACTTATTTATTTTTGTTGCTGCTGTGATTACTTTGGGGTCTTCCTCATAAATTATTTTCCTAGGCTGATGTCTAAAAGAGTCTTCCCAACATTTTCTTCTAGAATTCTCAAGGTTTCATGCCTTAGGTTTAAGTCTGTTATCCATCGTGAGTTAATTTTTGTGAGAGGTGAGAGGCGGGGATCCAGTTTCAATCTTCTGCATGTGGTTATCCAGTTTTCCCAGCACCATTTATTGAATAGAGATTCTTTTCCCCAATGTATATTTTTGTCTGCTTTATCAAAGATTAGATGACAATATGCGGATGGTTCATATCTGGGTTCTCAGTCCTGTTCCAAAGGTCTATATCTCCGTTCCTGTGCCAGTACCAAGCTCTTTTGGTTACTACAGCCTTGTAGTAAAGCTTGAAGTCTGGTAGACTGATGCATCCCAGTTTGTTCTTTTTGCTTAAGATTGCTTTGGCTATATGAGGTCTTCTATGGTTCCACAGAAAGTGTAGAATTATTTTTTCTAGATCTGTAAAGAATGATGATGGTACTTTGATAGGGATTGCATTAACTCTGTAGATGACTCTAGGTAGTATGGAAATTTTAACAGTATTGACTCTGCCAATCCATGAGCATGGTAGATTTTTCCATCTGTTTACGTCTTCTACAATTTCTTTTCTCAGTGTTTCATAGTTCTCCCTGTATATGTCTCTCACCTCTTTTGTTAAATACATTCATAGATATTGAATTTTCTTTGAAGCTATTGTGAAAGGACTGTGTTTTCGATTTGGTTTTCAGCTTGTTATTGGCATATGTGAATGCCACTGATTTGTGTGCATTGATTTTGTATCCCAAGATTTTGCTGAATTAATCTATCAATTCCAGGAGTCTCTTGGTTGAATTCTTGGGTTTTTCTAGGTATAATATCATATCATTGGCAAAGAGTGAAATGATATGATCTCACTCTTTGAGTGAGATCTCTTCTGCCCCCATTTGGACACCCTTAATTCCCCTCTCTTGTCTAATTGCTCTAGCAAGGACTTCCAGAACTATGTTGAATAGAAGTGGATATAGTGGGCAACCTTGTCTGGTTCCAGTTCTAAGTGGGAATGTTTTCAATTTTTTTCCCATTCAGTATGATATTGGCTGTGGGTTAATCATATATGGTCTTAATAATTTTAAGTTATGTCCCATCTATGCCTATTTTGTTAAGAGTTTTTATCATAAAGGTGTACTGGATTTTGCCAAATGCTTTTTCTGCATCTATTGAGAGAATCATATAGTCTTTGCTCTTGCTTTTATTTATGTGGTGAATTGCATTTATAGATTTGCGCATGTTAAACCAGCCTTGCATCTCTGGGATAAAGCCCACCTGGTCATGATGAATTATTTTTTTGATGTGTTGTTGGATTTGGTTTGCTAAGATTTTGTTGAGGATTTTTTGCATCTATATTCATGAGGGATATTGGCCTGTAGTTTTGTTTTTTGTTGTGTCCTTTCCTGGCTGTGGTATCAAGGTGATATTGGTTTCGTAGCATGAGTTGGGGAGGATACTATCTTCTCAATGTTGTGGAATAATTTCTGTAGTGTAGGTATGAGTTCTTCTTTGTAGGTTTGGTAAAATTAGGATGTGAACCCATCTGGTCCAGGACTTTTCCTTGCTGGAAAGTTTTTGATTGCTGCTCCAATTTCTGTGCTTGGTATTGGTCTGCTCAGGAATTCTGTTTCCTCCTGGTTGAACTTAGGGAGGTTGTATGTTTCCAATAATTTGTCCATTTCCTCCACATTATGTAGTTTTGGGGCATATAGGTTTTTATAATATTCAAAGATAATGTTTTGTATTCTGTGATGTCTGTGGTGAACTCTCCTTTTTCATTTCTAATTGAGTTTATTAGAGTCCTTTCCTTTCTAGTTCTTGTCAATCTAGCAAGGGGGCTGTCAATTTTGTTTATCTTTTTGAAAAACCAGCTTTTGGTTTTATTGATATTCTGTGTAGTTCTTTTATTCTCAATTTCATTTAGTTCTGCTCTGATCTCAGTTATTTTTTTCTTCTGCTAGGTTTAGAATTAATTTGCTCTTTCTTTCCTAGTTCTTTGAGACAGTGTATTAGTTTGTTGATTTGTGAGCTTTCTGTTTTTTGGATGTGAGCATTTAATGCCATTTGTTTTCCTCTCAGGAATGCTTTTGCTGTATCCCAGAGATTTTGACAACTTTTGTCCTTGTTATCATGTAGTTCAAAGAATCTTTTGATTTCCCTCTATATCTCCTCCTTAATCCAATAGTCATTCAGCAATTGATTGCTTAATTTCCATGACTTGTGAAATGGTGAGTGTTTCTGTTGGAATTGAACTCTAATTTTGTACCCCTGTGGTCTGAAAAGATATGTAGTATAATTTCTATTATTTTAAATTTGTTGAGGACTGATGTGGCCTGGGATGTGATTTATTTTGAAGAAAGTTCCATGGGCTGATGAGAAGAATGTATATTCGGCTTTATTTGGGTGGAATGTTCTGTAGATGTCTGTTCAACCCTTTTGTTCTAGAACTTTGTTTAAGTCCATTATTTCTTTGCTTTTCTGCTTGGAAGATCTGTCCTTTTCAGTCAGTGGGGTGTTGAAATCCTGGCTATTATGGCATTACTGTTTATAATGCTATTTAGATCAAACAGGGTTTGCTTTATGTATCTGGGTGCTCTTGAGTTGGATGCATAAATATTAAGAATTGTTAAGTCTTCTTGTTGAATTTTTCCTTTCACTATTATATAGTGACCATCTTTGTCCCTCCTTACTTTTGCTATTTTAAAAGCTTATGTTATCTGAAATAAGTATAGCTACTCCCACTTTCTTTTGGCTTCCATTTGCCTGGAAATTTGTTTTCCATCCCTTGACCTTGAGTCTGTAAGCATATTTGTGGGTTAGATGCATTTCCTGTAGACAGCAGATATTTGGCTTATGAATTTTTATCCACTCTGCCAGTCGATGTCTCTTCGAAGGACAATTCAAGCCATTCACATTTATTGAGAGAATTGATATTTGGGGTAGATTTCTCTTTACATTGTTGAATAAATTCTTATGTTTTGTTTTACCTCTCAAGCCATCATGGAATCCAGGTTCTGGACTTTAACTCTTGAGTGATTTTTCTTTGGTGAGTGTCTATTGCACTGTTCAGTGTATAATGCATGTCTGAGTACTTTCTGTAGGGCAGGTCTGGTCTTCACAATTTCCATCAGTGATTGCTTGTCTGGTAAGTTCTTTTTTTCTCCCTCATAGATGAAACTTAGTTTTTCTGGGTAGAGAATTCTAAATTGGCCATTATTCTGTTTTAGGAGATTGAGGATAGGTGCCCAGTCCCTTCTGGCTTGTAAAGTTTCAGTTGAGAAGTCTGCAGTTAGTCTGATAGGTTTTCCTTTGTAGGTTATCTGCTGTTTTCATCTCACTGCTCAAAGGATTGCTTCTTTCATGTTTACTTTGGTCAGCCTAATAACTACATGACGTGGTGAGTGACTTTTCACATTGAGTCTCCCAGGAGTTCTGTGTACTTCTTGTATCTGGATATCTAGATTTCTGGCCAGGCCAGGCATATTTTCCTCCAGTATTCCATGAAATAAATTTTCCAGCCCTTGTGTATTTTCTTCTTCTCTCTCTGGGATGCCTGGGATTCTTATATTTGGTTTCTTTACATAATCCCATATTTCTTGTGTATTTTGTTCTTGTCTCTTGCTTCTGTGTTCTTTTTCTTCATCTGATTTATTTAGCACATAGTCATTATCTTCAATCTCTGAGATTCTTTCCTCTGTGTGATCCATTCTATTCTTAAGGCTTTCCACTGTGTTTTCTAGTTCCTTAAGTGCCTCTTTCATTTCCAGAATTTCTGTTTGGTTTTTTTTTTTGTAATATTTCGATTTCTTTAGAGAAATTTTCATTCATTTTCTGTATTGTTCCTGTGGCTTCTTTGCATTGGGTTTCTATTTTCTCTTCAATTCCATTGAGTTTTCTTACAATCCATATTCGGAATTCTTCCTCTGTCATTGTAATCATATTATAAGTTGGTACCTGTTGTTGAAGATTGAATGATTTCTTTTGTGGGTGACTTTTCTCTCTGATCTTTCATGTTTCCTGCATTCTTTTGCTGATTCTTTCTCATCAGGATACTTTGTCGAGAACTGGGGGTGCTAGGACCGGTTTATGGCCCTATCTCCAAGTCCCCAAAGGGACGTTCTTTGACAGTGGTGGGAAGAGGTGCACTGGTCTTGCATTGCCTTAGAGGTGATTTAGCAAGTTTGGTTACCTTTGACCAGTTGTCTTCACCTCTTGCCAATGGAGATTAGTGAGTTTGGTCCCCCAGCTTAAGCTCCTAGGTGGTGAATCACACTTGTGTGTATGACTCTGCTGACCTCTAATAGTTTGAGATGGAAGGCACTGTATTGAGCTTTGGGGATACCCTCTATAATGTTGATTGTAGTTTATGTGGAGGAGCCAATTATCAAGATAATCTGATGTCTTTGTGTTGGGCTCTGATCCCCCGAATGGGGAATATGAATGCCCTGATCTTTGGGAAATGTCTTGTCACTCCCGAGGGTTACTTGAACCCTGTTCCCTCTTTAGGTTGGGTAGAGGCAACTGGTGCCTGCAAGCCTGAGTGCATATACTTCCATGGTTGCTTGATCTGCTGCTAGGGGAGAGCCTCTAATATGTTATTCAAGGCTTTCTTTCGCCACACGTGCGAGGCTGCTCCTAATGGGGGGCAACAATTGGTGCAATTACTGAGGACTGTGGGCAGGATTTTCCTTCCCAGTCCACAAACCCTGAAGCTGGCAGCCGCCTGGATGCAGAGAGCAAGCCCTAGAGTTATGTTCTTATCAGATGATCAAAGCCAGTCCACTGGACTGAATTAACAGGCTGCCCCCTATTGCTTAGTACCAAGGCCCTGCAGATTCACTCCTGTCACACAGAGAAAGCAGCTTTTCTGGCTTTTCTCGCTTCTCCCCACCTCCAAGGACAGAGCTTACCATGCGGCGTGAAAGTCTCCCGGGCTGGAGGAGGGGTGTTGCTGGAGACTGCTGCGTGTCCCAGCATCTGGGGGTCCCACAGCTGGTGTCCTCCCCCACCAAAGCACCAGTGTTAGGGGGACACGCTTAAGCTTTATGGATTTAGGGATTCTTTAGTTGACAATTGACTGAAAGAGGCTTTGTCCAGGAATCAGCAGAAAGGAATGTTTAAGATAAGGGTCTTCTATCTTTCATGTGATGCTATACCAGAATCAGGTTGGGAAGTAAACCACATTGTAAAAACCTGTTTACTGAGATGTTATCATTTGTAGCTGTGACTCACCAGGCCCCCTTAGAAAGGAATTTGGGCAAAAGAGAAAGATCAGAGTTTAGTCCTCACTGTGTTGGTAGTATAGGGGAGCTGCTTATAATCCTTAATTTCCCTATATGCAAAATGAGAGTAATAATGGCGCTTACTCCAAGGTGTTGTAAAGAGGAGGCAATGAGCTAACGCATGTGTAGCAATTGTAAAGCTTCCTTGCACATGGGAAATGCTCAGCATGTAGTAATACTGTTATTGGGGATAGAGATTTCCTGATTCTACTGTGCATATAGCATAGTCTCCTGAAGGACATAAAGAAGCTGACCTCCTGTTTACAGCAAATTATGTCTATAAAAGAAGGAGCATGAATCACAAAGGACGTGCCACTACCTGATTCAGGAATAATCTGGTCTCTAAAGAGCAGAGGCCTCTCGGACCAAGGAACTCTAGGAAGATATAATTTAAGAGGCAAAATGCTCAACCTTTTTTGACTTGTTAAAGTACCAGTATTGTTGGTACTCTGTTTATTGCTCGGTATAAAAAGCTAGGGTTAAATTTTAGCTGTGCCCATTATCAAACATAAAGACTGTCCTCTTTATTAAAAAAATATGAGTGAAGACTGTGGGGTATTTCTGCTCTGTACAATTCCTTAAATCAAAGCCCTGTGGAGGTGGATTAGTCCCCAGCAGTTGCCAGCTGAAAACCTGGGACAGCATCGCCCAGGTGCTAAATCATCTTCAGGCTTAAAGAACTGTAGAGAGCAGAAATAGACCACAATTTTCACTTATTTTTTAATAAAAAGGACAGTCTTTTTGTTTAATAATGAGCACAAGTTAAAATTCAACCCTAGCGTTTTATACAGAGCAATAGCAAAGCACAAAAACATTTAGTTGTATTGATTTGGAACCTCTCAACAGGATAATCTGTAATTGAGCTGATTAGCAAGAAGTGTTTGAAGAGCCCTTTTTGTCAACTTAGCTTGTGCAGACACCCAGCTGGCTCCTAGGTGCAGTTTGTCTGCGGCTGCCCTTCAGAAGTGCAGTGCTAATTATTTCATTGGCTCCTATCCTTAGAATTCCTTGAGGATTTAAGAGCTCTTAGGATATCTCTAGCTGTTGAAACTGCCACCTCTTCCACTTGGTGTGGACAAGTGCCACAAAATGGAGAGACAGACTTGTCACACTCATCTTTATTACAAACTGAGGATCCCTCCTTATTTCTCAAATGCATCCCCCGCCCCCAATAAAACTGTAACACAATTTGAACACACTTGGTGTTATGAACATGTTGCTACTATATAATTGATAGGGGGCAAGGACCCCTCTTTGGGGCCTGCTGCCCCCCATCCCCCAGCATGGAAATAAAGGAAAATCTTAGCTCCTCCAGGGAGGTTCCAGGCACCTGGCTGGCCTTGAAAAGTGGGTGAGCAACTGGTGAGAACAGTGGCCTCCAGGTGAGCCAGGGTCTAGAGGTAACGTGGCTCCCCATGGAAACTAAAAGATGGTGTCTGAACGTATGTTTGTGAGCTGTTTTCCAGAAACCCCCAGGGGATGGAAAATGAAGATATGGGGGAACTGAGGAATTGGACTCTGACTACCACTCTTTGTTCTACATTTCCCCCTGAGGGGCCTGTCACACCCATCTTAACATTCCTTTCCGGGAATCCATGAATCTCTGCACCCACCTGTGCCCCCACACCCCCACTGCTGGGTATCCCACCTTTTGGGGCCTGGCCAATGTACAACCTCCCTGTGTTGATTTACAGCTTCACCTGCCCACAATGTACCCCTGCCTTTAGAAACCCCGGCTTGTAAACCAGCAGGGAGTCCAGGGCCTCAGTGTGAGCTGCTTGTGCTCCATGTGTGGCGCCCTGTGATAAGGACACCTCTCCCTCCCGAAGTCATTCTCAGCTTCAGTGTCTGGCTTTGCTGCACCAGGTGAGCAGACCCCGGTTTGGTTTGGTAACATGGTGATAATACACATTCACTGATAGCTCCTCCAGAACAAAAGATCGGAGGCCTCTGCTCACAATTGACCGGCTGATACTGGGGGAGGCGGGTGGGAGGGTGGAAGAGATAGATGAAGCCCTGGGGCTCCTGGGTCCCGGTGGTGGGCTGCTCCTTGAGACCTGGAGCCTGGCATTTCTTTAAGAAGCATCACACAGCCCATGTTCTGGGGCTTCGTGCCCCACCTGCCTCCATACCACCTCCTGCTGCCTCTTGTCACATGTAGAAAACAGACATGATTAAATGTCACTGTCCATGTAGGTACCATGCAAGGAGCATCAACCGAGGTGTCAGAACCCCTGTGCTTTCTCTCAAATCTGCCTCTACTTAGCCAGTCATGTTGGGCAAATCATTTACCTCTGTTTTTTGTTTGTTTGTTTGTTTGTTTTGTTTTATTTTGTGGTGGTTGTTTTTTAACCTAGACAAAAATAGAAACATCTACCTGGATCAATTTCCAGGCTTCAGGTATGCGTCAGAAGAAGGTGAAAAGCACTCAAATTGAAATGCCACTGTGTGCCAGGCTTTTCATAGACACAATTTTATTTAATCTGTGTGCAACCTGTGAGATAAGTTTAAAAGTTTAGTCACTTTTCTATAAAAGAGAAAGCAAAGTTCAGAGTCTTGTCACCTGACCTGTCCCTCCCTCGCCAGGCCATACGCTACCACCTCTTATCTGACCACCTTCCCAACTTTGAGGGGCACACCTGGGGCTTGGCACAGTCTGGTACGGTGGTGCCCCCACACCTCCCTGTGCTCATTTCTGTTATTGCACCACAACATTTTCTCACATTCTGTGTGAACACACGTGTCTCCCACCTGAGTTGGAACTCCTTCAGGACAGAAGCTGTCTTAAGTACCTTTGCATGACCAAGTCTGGCATACTGCCTAGTGGATAGTGGATGTCGGTAAACATTTTCAAGTGACATTTGTTAGGTTATGTGTTTGGTTTGGTTTTAACCTGGAAAATATGAAAAAAAATTATATGGCTCTTCGTCCCACCACCCAGATAACACTGTTAACCTTAAGTAATAGTAAATGTATTATATATACATTGTTAAAAAAATTCAAATGGTACCAAAAATAAAAAATAAAAGTTTCTCTTCCTCCCTCTACTCTGAATTCCTTTCTATAAAAGTGTTCAACTAAAAAAAGTGTTCCTTACTTGGTATCTTTCTTAAAAACTTATATATACATATACATTTTTATACATTCATACATACCTGCATATATATGTATATGTGTATTCTTATTATATGTATATTCCAGAAATAATTTTTTATATACACATAGATTTCCACACTAAACATACTGATCTGCATTTTACTTATTCACTTAATAATAACATTTGAAATTCTCATATCAGAATAGAGAGTTACATCATATTTTTAAACTATGCATAGCATAGTATTCCATTATATAAATATTCCATAATTTATTTAACCAGTCTCCAACCATTGATTATTGAGGTTGTTTGCAGTTTTCACCCCTTAGCTATTTCTACAATAACTATCCTTCTCTAAGTAGCTTAATGTTCTTTTGTGTCTACATCCACATCTTTTTAAAATATATATATTAATTTAAGGAGTATGAGTATCATTTTGTTACATGCATAGATTGTGTTGCTGTCAAATCAGGACTTTTAGAGTGTCCATGGTGGGGGTAGGGGTGGGTAGGAGCCTATAATAATATATTATGTATTCCTTTAGCTTTCTCCATTTCTTGTTGCTTACCTCTTCCTCTTTCTTGCCTTCCACCCGTGTTTTTCTGGAGTAAGTCCAGCAGGCCCTCCATATTCATGGGTTCCCATCCATGATTCAACCAACCATCAATCAAAAATATTTGGGAAGAAAACACTGCATCTGTACTGAATATGTCTTTTCCTGTCAATATTCCCTAAACAATATAGTATAGGAGCTATTTATGTGGCATTTACACCATATTAGGTATTGTAAGGAACCTAGAGATGATTTGAAGCATACAGGAGGATGTGCATGGGTTATATGCAAATACTACAACAACTTATCTCAGGGACTTGAGCATCCATGGATTTTGGTATCCAAGGGGGATCCTGAAACCAATCCCCCAAGGATACTAAGGGACAGCTGCTTTCGGCCTTCTCCAAAAGAGACTGTAGGAGGTAAATTTTAAGTTCTTATGAATCAGAAAGCCTTATTCTTCTCCATCTCTACTTAATTGATAATATAACTGATCATACAATTTAGGTTCAAAATAATTTTTTTCCTAGAACTTTTCCTTCTAGAAGTTAGTGTTGCTAATGAGAAGTTTGTTGCCTGGCTAATTTTGGCTTCTTTGTGTATTATTCTATTTTTTTTCTTTGAAGTCTTTGAGGATTATCTCTTTACCCTTGGTTTACTGGAATTTCACATGATGCATGTTGGTGTGTATGTTTCTGGGACTTTGCATGAGATGTGTTGGTATGGATCTTTCTTCTTTAAAACCAGTCTGTGCTAGGAATGCTCTTTAAATCCCCAAACACATCTCTTTTCAGGCTTGGAAATTCTTCTTCTATTTGTTATTGTCTTATTGTTCCCCTCCATTTTCTTTATAATCTCTCTTTGGGATTCTACTTGAGAAGTGAAACTTTTTTTCTCTTTTTTTTTTAGAGATAGGGTCTTGCTCTGCCACCAAGGCTGAAATGCAGTGGCACAATCATAGCTCACTGCAACCTCAAACTCCTGGGCTCAAGAGATCCTCCTGCCTCAGCCTCCTGAGTAGCTGGGACTACAGGCTCGTGCCACCACGCCCAACTATTTTTTTGTAGAGATGGGGGTCTCCTATGTTACCCAGACTGGTCTCCAACTCCTGGCCTCAAGCAATCCTCCCACCTCAGCCTTCCAAAATGCTGGAATTACAGGCATGAGCAACCGCACCCAGCCAGATGTGACTTTTAAATTTATCTCCCATGCTCCTTATCCTTTCACTCAGATTTTCTACATATTTGATTTATTGTTCTGTGAGCTAAGAGATAACCTTAATAGTTTCCTCCAGCCCTTTATTGAGTTTTTAATTTTAGCCATCATATGCTTACTTTCCTAGAGCATTCTTATTTTTTTAATTATTACCTTTTTATATAACATCCTTTTGCTATTTTATGGATACAATATCTTCCCAAATCAGTATGTGGTTACTAATTAGAGCTTCATATTTTAAAAAAGTATTTTTGTTTTTAAATTCTCAGGTTTCTGGCACCAATTATTCTACTTGTTCATCTTGGTCTTTCTTTTTAATACCACTGTTTTTATCATATGTTTGTTTAAGGAGCAATTGAGTTGATTTTTTATAGACCTTGTCTAGTGCTGTTGATTGTTGGTAGATTTTCCGCTGAGTCTGTGCCATGAAAGGGAAGCTGGCTAGGAATATGTGGTGGAGAGGCTGGCAGGTGGGCAGGTGTGCTGGTGTGCTATAGGGTGAGCAGTGAGAAGAAGGTTTTGGTGGGGGCCCACCTGCCCAAATTTGAAATGACTCAACTCTGGTGTACTGCCCTCCATGTCACCTGTCCTCGTTCTCAGACATCTTACTCCATTTCTTTAAAGACGAGTCCTCTACTCTTTGTAAATTAACCAGCTAGCATACTGAACTTTCCAATTTTATAATTTGTCTTTTAAATCTTTTGATTTACAAGGCATACAATCATATCTGCAAAGAGTGATAATTTTGCCTCCTCTAATTTAATTCTCTAGTCTAATTACATTGTTTAGTAATTCCTGAAGAGTGTTAGTAATATTGGTGCTAGAAGTATTGCCTTTTGTTCCTGACTTTAATGAGAATTTTAGTATTTGCCCAGCAAGCAAGGTGCTAGATTTTGGTTTGAGCTATGTATTTTTCTTATATAATTTTCTTAAGGGTTTGTTTTTCATTTTATTAAGAAGTAAGACTTAGTGTTTTCAAATGACTTTCAGCATCCACTAGGAGTATCATATTGTTTTTCTCTTTTAACCATCTGTACTAGTTTCCCAGGACTGCCATAACAAAGCACCACAAGATGAATGGCTTAAACAACAGAAATTTACTATCTCACAGTTCTAGAGCCTAGAAATTTTGGACCAAGGTGTGAGCACTGTCAGTTCCTTCTGAGAGCTGTGAGGGAGAATCCTTTCTATGCCTCTAGCCTAACATCTGGTGGTTTGTTGCAGTCTTTGGCCATCTCTGCCTTCATCTTCACGTGTTGTTTTTCCTGTGTGCACATCTATCTCTGTCCAAATTCTTCATAAGGGCACCAGTCACATTGGATTAGGGCCCACCCTAATTTTGGTGAATATTTTCTCCATTGATAATCATAAGTAAGGCCTTTCCTTGTGCTGTTTTTATTAGATCTTAGAACATTTTTTATTGATACAAAATATTTTACATATTTATGAGGTGCATGTGAGTATTTGTTACACACGTAGAATGTGTAGTGATCAAGTCAGGGTATTTGGAGTATCCATCACCTTGAGTATTTATCAATTCTGTGTGTTGGTAACATTTCAAGCCCTCTCTTCTGGCTACTTTGAAATATACAATACATTGGTGCTAATTATAGTCACACTACTCTGCTATCAAATATTGGGGCTTATTTCTTTTGTCTAACTATGTTTGTACCCACTAACCAACCTCTCTTTATTGACCCTCCCACTCACATACCCTTCCTAGCCTCTGGTGTCTAGCATTCTGTTCTCTATCTCCATGAAATCAACTTTTTTAGCTCCCACCTATGAGTGAGAACATGCAATCTTTGTCTTCCTGTGCCTGGCTTATTTCACTTAACATAATGACCTCCACCTCCATCCATGTTGCTGTATATGACGTGATTTCATTCTTTTTTAATGGCCAAATAGAATTCCGCTGTGTGTATACACCACGTTTTCTTTATCTTTGTCTGTTCATGGGCACTTAGGTTGATTCCGTATCTTTGCTATTGTGAATAGTGCCACAATGAACATGGGGGTGCAGATATTCCTTTGATATACTGATTTCATTTCCTTTAGATAAATACCTTGTAGTGGGATTGCTGGATCACACTGCAGTTCCCTTTTTAGTTTTTTGAGGAATCTCCATACTGTTTTCCATAGTGGTTGTAACAATTTATATTCTCTCTAACAGTGTATGTGAGTTTTCTCTTCATCTTCACCAGCATCTGCTATTTTTTGTCTTTTTAGTAATAGCCATTCTAACTAGAGTAAGATGATATCTCATTGTGGTTTTGATTTGCATTTCCCTGCTGATTAGTGATGTTGAACATTTTTTCATACAGCTGTTAGCCATTTGTATGTCTTCCTTTGGGAAATGTCTGTTCAAGTCCTTAGCCCACTTCTTAATGAAATTATTTGGGTTTTTTTTAATTGTTGAGTTGAGTTTCTTATATATCCTGGATTTTAGTCCCTTTTTGGATGAATAGTTTGTAAGTATTTTCTCCCATTCACCAGGTTGTTGTTTTCACTCTGTTGATTGTTTCCTTTGACACAGAAGCTTTTTGGTTTAATATAGTTCCATTTGTTAACTTTTGTCACAGTTGTCTGTGCTTTTGAGGTCTTGGCCATGAAATCTTTGCCTAGATAGATATCTTTAAGTATTTTCCTTATTTTTTCCTAGCAGTTTTACAGGTTTGCCTCGTACATTTAACTCTTTCATTAATCTTGAGTTGATTTTTGTATATGGAAGACATAGAGGTCTAGTTTCATTCATATGCATATAGAAATCCAATTTTCCCAGCATCATTTATTGAAGAGGATGCTCTTTCCCCAGTGTTCTAGGCATCTTTATCAAAAATCAGTTGGCTGTAAATACTAAGATTTATTTCTGGACTCTCTATTTTGTTCCATTGGTCTATTTGTCTGTTTTCATACCAATACCATTTGGTTTGTTTGGTTTACTATAGCCTTGTAATATATTTTGGAAGTCAGATAGTATGTCTCCAGCTTTGCTTTTTATTTAATTAATTAATTTATTTTTGCTCAGGATTACTTTGGTTATTCAGGCTCTTTTAGGATTGTTTTTTCTAATCTGTGAAGAATAAGGATTAGAACTTGATAAGGATTGCTTTGATGGATAGATTGCTTTGAGCGTTATGGTCATTTTAATGATATTAGTTCTTCTGATCCATGAACATGGACATATTTCTGTTTGTTTGCATCCTATTCAATTTCTTTCATCATTGTTTTGTAGTTCATTATTGATGTATAGAAATGCTACTGATATTTGTATGTTGCTTTTGTATCCTGCGATTGTACTGAGTTTATTTTTCAAATCTAGGAGTGTTTTGGTGGAGTCTTAAGGTTTTTCTACATAAAGATCCTATCATCAGCAAAGAGGGATGATTTGACTTCCTCTTTTTCAACTTGGATGCTTTTTGTTTCTTTCTCTTGCCTGATGACTCTGGCTGGGATTTCTAGTACTATGTTGAATAGGAGTGGTGAAAATGGGCATCTTTGCCTTGTTCCAGATCTTAGAGGAAAGGCTCTCAGCTTTTCTCCATTCAGTATGATGTGAGCCATGGGTTTGACATATATGGGCTTTATTATGTTTGGTATGCTCCTTCTATTTCAATCTCAGAATAAAACTTTGATTATGACATTGGTATTAGTGTTATTATTATTCTATTTAACTAATTTGCAAATTTCTCTTTAATCCTAATACCTAGCTAGGAATAAATAGTATTGAAATTAGATACTTCTTAAAGGTTGGAATGATGCCTGTGAAAATGTCAGCATTGCATGTTGTTACTACTGTTTCCTTCAGTTTTTTCTATTATTGGTATTTAGAATTTCTATGTCTTCCAGAAACAGTTTTGGCCACTTTTATTTTTCTAAATAATTATTCATTTAATCCAGTTTTTCCAGTTTTTTCTAATTTATTGGGGTAAGTGTAAAGTTCTTTACAGTGAGTTTTGAAAAGTACTCTCTCTCTATGAGTCTATTTCACCTTATTTGTTGCTAACTAGATACATAGGTATTTTGTTACTTTTTTTCTTAACCAGTGAGATATGTATTTCTTAAATTATGTTAAAAAGATCCCAAAGCTCTTGATTTTTTAACAAGCTTGCCCTTTTTCTAATTTAAAAAATATATTTGTTTTTGCTTTTATCTTTACTAATTCCTTTCTTCTGTACATTAATTTGATTTTTAAACTTGTCGGACATTTTAATTTAGTTATTTTTATTTAGTAATGGGAGAATTTGTATCTTTAGATTATCCCCTGAGCATGGATTTGCTTTTTAAGCTTTTTAATCTCTTTTATGGACCAAGTTTCATAGAGCAGAATTCATCATACTCCTAAAAAAAAAAAAAAACTCATGCCCGTGATCAATCTGGGCTGACTTCTCTCTCATGCTTTTCTTCCCTTAATACCCACCAGTCCACTCTCAGACAACCACTCTTGTGTTTCTAACTGTGTCCTTACATATACATGTAGCTTTAAAAATATTATTTTTCTTCTTTTCTTGCTTTTATTTTCATTAAGCCCTGTATTTTTTAAGAGCTATCATTGTTGCTGTTTGTAAATCTTGCTTATTATTTTTTATAGCTGCAATATAACACTCATTATACATGTTACACATTTCATTTTGTTCACTCGGTGGGCATCTAACTTTCCTCCAACCCAGTTCTCCTGCACTGAGACTGCCAATCTATCCATCTACTCCTTTTATTTCCATTATCTCTCACCTTCTTGGGTTCCCACTATAATCCTTACCCAGCTGCAATTCACACTGGTCGTGATAATCACTCCAGCTCCCTTACTCCTCTGTACTTCGTGCTCTCTCAGCTAATCCATGGCCTTAGTTACCTTCAGCTCCCCACCCTGCCCATCCCTGAATCTATTGAGCTGAATGTGGTTAGAATAAGGCACATGACCATATTGATGGGTCTCATTTTAAATTAGTTATCACTAGCCCCACGTGGGCCTCTATTTCTGACCAGCCACCATATGATCTTTTGGTGGCCTGTCCATTCTCCTTATTGTCTTAATGGCTATTTCAAACATTTTCCCCTCTTCTCCAGCATCTAACACTTCCTTCCCCATTCTGCTATGCATTGGTGATCTTGTTTCCTATTTCACTGAGGACTCCCCAGCACTCAGAGTGGAACTTCCACATAGTCTTACCAACATTACCTTTACGTACCTATGGGCCTCTGTGCCCACAACCTACCCCTTGTCTCTGCTTATTATAAAGGAGCCCTATTCATCAGCTAAGGCCAACTCTGCCGCTTGTGAACATGCTGTTGGTCCTAACTTCACTACGTACCTAGAATGACTACTTGGCATCACCTGCATTGCCACCATCCTTCCCCAAGACATCACAATGGTTTATTTCGTGGTTTCTCCCTTACTGCCTAGAGCCTACATTCAATGCAGCAACAAAAGCTGTGCTGTTAAAATTGAGTTATAGCAATGACACATCACTGCTAAAAACCCTCTGGATGCTCACTATGTCATACAAAAGCCAACCTTTCACTGTGATCTATGATGATTTGACTTTCCCTCACCTCTGTGAGCTCATTTCCCACCTGTTCCCCTTTATTTACTTCACTCCAGTGACACTGGCCTCTGGGCTGGAACACACCCGGCAGCCTCCAGCCACAAGGTCCCCACACTTGCTCTTTCCCCCATGCACACACGGCTCACTCCCTCACTGCTATTGGGTCTTCATTCAATACTCACTTCCTTTTAGTTGAGTTTCTTGCATGATGTTGGTAGCCTTGGATTCCCCCAGCCTAAACATTCTTTTAATAGCTAAATGTATACCCTTAGCTTTTATTTACATAAAAGATTTATTTCATCTTAATTCTATCTTGTTACGTTTTCTTTCTTTAGTGTCTTTCTTTCCCTTTTTCTGTTTTCCTATATAATCTCTGTGTTCTTGGTTTTGAGGTGTCTCTGTGTTACTGTGTGTGTGTGTGTCCTGGTTTTAGGGGGCTTATGGCCTGCTGTCGGGTCTTCTATAGTCTCTGCATGTGCCTTTCTTCCCTTTCATCCTCCAGTTTTATCAGAGGACCTTGTCTTATGTATTTTCTCTTTGTCTTCTGTTTTTCTAAATCCTTGTTTATTCCTGGGGATAATTAGCTCCCGCTGGTTACAATCATCCCACGTTTCCTGTCTGTTCTTTCCTGTCTCTGGTGGAACTAAGATGATGGCAGGAGTTCTTCCCTCCAGATTTATGCACCTGTGTCCAGGGCTGACTGCACAGTTCTCAATTTCCCTCTTCCCAAGTTGGGAGCTACCTTAGTCCATTTTGTGCCGCTATAAAAAAACCCCATAGATTGGGTAACTTATTAAGAGCAGAAACTTACTTCTCACAGGTCTAGAGGCTGGGAAGTCCAAGATCAAGGCCCTGGCTGAGGAGGGCTGCTGTCTGTTTCCAAGATGACACCTGGTTGCAGCATCCTCTGGAGAACAGGAATGCTGTGTCCTGACGAGGTGGAAAGGCAAGAGGAGCCAACTCCCTTCATTAATCCCTTTCACACCTAATCCCATTGATGGGGGTGAACCCTCATGACTCAATCACACCCCCAAAGGCCACACCTCCCAATACTGTTGCACTGGGGGTTAACTTTCATCATGAATTATGGAGGAGACACAAACATTTAAAAACATTACAGGGTAATTAATGGTATTTCTTTCAGTTAGGTTACCTTTCACCAACTCCCCAACTCAGGTAGTATTTCTAGTGAAAGGGATGTGAATGGAGGGGACTGCAGTCCAATCATAATGCAATAAGCTGTGCAGATTCTAGGGATCTTTTGTCTCTCTCTTTCTCTGACTGATACTTTTCAAAGGTTATGGCTCGAGTTGTCATGTTTCCTTTTATTATTAGTGGAAGGGTTTTTTAATTTTAATTTTTCACCCATTATAATAAGCTTGGTGGGGGTAAATTTATGATTCCCTATAAATTTCCTGTTTTACCCTAGAAGAAAATAAATGGGCCGGGCGCGGTGGCTCACGCCTGTAATCCTAGCCCTCTGGGAGGCCGAGGCGGGTGGATCGCTCAAGGTCAGGAGTTCGAGACCAGCCTGAGCAATGAGCGAGACCCCGTCTCTACTAAAAAATAGAAAGAAATTAGCTGGTCAACTAAAAAAAAATATATATAGAAAAAATTAGCCGGGCATGGTGGCGCATGCCTGTAGTCCCAGCTACTCGGGAGGCTGAGGCAGGAGGATCGCTTGAGCCCAGGAGTTTGAGGTTGCTGTGAGCTAGGCTGACGTCACGGCACTCACTCTAGCCCGGGCAACAGAGTGAGACTCTGTCTCAAAAAAAAAAAAAAAAAAAAAAAAGAAAATAAATGTCCTCTGAAAGAAATAGTGGTGTGAATTTGATGGAAAGTGCCCTAGGTCTACTGTGTTCTCTTTGCACTGGACCTATGGTGATGATAGCTGACACCCGAGGTTTACGTTTCCTATTTAGCTTGTGTCTCAGTCCATTGTATTCTCTTGTGCAAGAAAAACATTTTTTTTTGCCTATAAAGTTACTCTTTATCAAATTAATTTGTTGAAACATCAAAATGCTTCCCATTCCTCCTTATAACTTATAAAAGTAAGAAAACTTAAGACTAAGGCAAAGTTGACAGAAACAGAACTCACACTGGTTCAAGATGGCAGTGGTCTCAGGATGTTCAGTATTTTAAAGCCATTGCTTGGTTGAAACATGGCTGTCAGTTCCAGGGAGACGATCTAAGTTTTCCCTGAGCTGTCTCCAGGTTCAGAGCTCAGTCTGCCGATGACATCTGAATCCCAAGGTCAGCCATGTAGCCTTACGTGGAAAGGCCCCAGCAAGATTTCCTGTGGCACCTGTGCTAACTGACCTTAGTGTGGTACAGCTTCCAGAGGTAAACTACTCCTTCTCTGTAGTAGTTTAGTTAGCAGTCGCTAAATTGCTAGTTTGGGAAATTTCAAATCTCCTTTAGTATTGACTTTCTTTTTTTTTTTTTTTTTTTTTTTGAGACAGCTCGCTTTGTTGCCTGGGCTAGAGTGAGTGCTGTGGCGTCAGCCTAGCTCACAGCAACCTCAAACTCCTGGGCTTAAGCAATCCTACTGCCTCAGCCTCCCGAGTAGCTGGGACTACAGGCATGTGCCACCATACCCAGCTAATTTTTTCTATATATATTTTAGTTGTCCAGATAATTTCTTTCTATTT
>CM052441.1:104228843-104240889 GCA_028533085.1 Varecia variegata
TTTTTTTTTCCTAAAACTCTTAATAGCCTACATAAGTTTGCCTAGGTAACTAAGATTTTTGGGCCTGATCCTCCCCACAAATATTATTTTAGCAAAGGCTGGTAAAGTGAGGGAGCCATTTACTCCAGGTTTAAACTGACCCATAAAGTTTAAAGTGGCCTAATGCCTCCTTTCTTTCCTATACCATATTTTAAAAATTTAATGAAAGTTTATACTTGGCCTTTTGAAATGTTACTTTATTTGGCAATGCTGACTGTTATGGACTGAATGCTGTATCTCCCTAAAATTCAGATATTGAAGCCCTATCTGTCCATATGATAGTCTTTGGAGAAGAGTCTTTGGGGAGATAATTAGGTTTAGATGAGGCCATGAGGTCATGATCTCATGATGGGATCAGTACCCTTATAAGCAGAGGAAGACAGAGAAATCTCTATATGCATGCACCAAGGAAAGACCATGTGAGCACACAGTGAGAAGGTGGCAGTCTGCAAACTGGGAAGAGAGCCCTCACCAGGACCCCAACATATTGGCACCCTAATCTATAACATCCAGCCTTCAGAACTGTGAGAAATAAACACCTGTTGTTTAAGCCACCCAGTCTACGGTACCTTGTTATAGCAGCCCAAGCAGACTGAGACACTGACTCACATAGCACTTATTGCCCAAACTCCCAAATATTCAGCACATAGCTTCCCTTCTTATGTTTGCACTGATTTTTTTTTAGATCAAAATGTGAAAATTTATATTTACCCTTATTACATTTCATCTGCTTACTAAATCTTTTTATATAATCTTAAATACTTTATTGTAAATTGTAATATTTTTTCATTGCTCTCAAGATGAGTCTTGTAAGTTGCAGAGCTGAGGGAGGGACCCAGGTTCCCCAGTAATCCTAAAAGAAGCACAAGTCTTAGATTGGGCATGAAAATTAAAGTTCACCCAGCAGCTCACATATGGGGGATGAAATGCAGATTGGAGAAGACAGAAATAGTTGGATCTGAGCCAAGTCCATTGACTAGCGTGCATACTGCTAAGTTCTGCGTATGCTTCACCCACTGAAATTCCATCACAAAGCATTCGAGTGGTTTGTCCTTTTCAGCCTGAAGAGCTGACTTGTGGACCTGACTACGCATTCTCTACTTTAGTAAAGGAGATTATAAAAATGTGATCCAGGCTGCATGAAAACTATAAAAAAAGGATGTACCTAATTCTACCCAGATTCTCATTTCAGTCCTGCTGTGTGATCTTATGTAAATTAAATGACATCTCTGAGCATAGATTATTTTGGTCTGTAAACAGGTAGGCTTTTTCTCTGAAGTCTCTTTCAGCCCTTGCATTCTAGATTTCAGGAGTATAGCTGTAAAGACAGATAGGGCAGAGGATGTCAGCGTGTCCCCTGGTGTCCTACAGCTCACCCCAAAGGGGAGCTGAGCAAAGGTGTATATTGGAGCCTGCTCCGTACACCCTCTTCTTCCGCATAAATAAACGCTAAAAGGAAGGAGTGAGTGATTTGGCAGGAGCAGCCCTGCCTGCTCTCTACCCTCAGCCACCTGAGTCAGTTCCTGTTGCTGCCAACACATCTCAGCGGGTCCCCCGAATTCCTGGGGTTTGTAAAAGAGACATGCACACATTCCAGCCCCTTTCTGCTGACTCTGGGATTGCACAGCAAGCTGCAGCCATTATTTTTATTGCTGATGCCACTTCCTATCGAAACAATTTGGTGCTAATAAGCCCCTATAATAGTAAGCAATGGTTTGGCTGAATAATTGTCACTAAATACCATTCAAGGCTTTGTTGCTTCTTGGGCATATTGCTAATTATTCTGCATCTGAAATAACAGCCAGAGGCCCACTGAATGCTAGTAAATAGGGTTTCTTCATGCTCCTGGAGCCCGAGGCTGGGTGTGATTAGGAATGCCAAGGCTCTAATCCACTAAACGATGGCTGCCTTGCAGCCTCGACTCCTGCAAAATCACTGCCTTTTGCAACTCGTACTGGAGCTCAGACAAATCAAGGCTTCCGTCTGGTGCCAGAATTGGGAAGGAGATTGGTATGGGTGAGGGTCTCCTTGGGGCTGCCCAGGAGGGTTTCTGGGGTGAACAGAGGGGTGATGTTGTAAGGGAGGAGCCACAGAGTCTGGCTGCTTCATCACAGAACTGGGTCTATACTGTAGTCACCGCTAGGAAAAGCAAAGGTTGGTGGTAGAAGGGGAGTGAATAGAAGATGGGTGAGCAGAAAGGTAGGGTGCAGGTGGGGAGTTTAGAATATCCGTTTCAAGCTCCATCTTACAGAGCAGTTTACGCAGACTTCATTTCCATCTGATCAAGGCAGCAGATGATTTTTTCTTCCATCTCCTGGTCACTGCCTCTCCAGACCCCCGGTTTCCAGACATGCACTGAGAGCATGCCACCCCAATTCTCCTTGCTCTCAGGAGACTTCAGCTAGCCAAAGGCATGCTGGGAGTCACAGGGACCTGAGGCCAAGTCCTGCAGAGGAGCAAAGGGTTATGGAATTAACACCTGCTGCTACATGCATCGAGCAGCTCAGAAAAGATCTGTAAGAAAGGAGTTAGTGGTGGCTTCACCTCAGGAGGAGAATTAGGGAACTTGGAGACCAGGCCAGAAGGTGGCGGGGGGAATACTATTTATTGTGCACCCTTTGGTATAATTTAAAACCATAAAGCAATGGATGCATGGTAATAATAATGTTTACACATATTATGGCATGTGTATTACCCTGGCTTAGCTCCATGGCTGAGAGAGTGTAGACATGACAGGTGGAAATACTCACAGGGCACTAAGGCTTTTTTTTTTTTCTCTGCAAAATTTCCATTCTATCCATTCACCTCTCCCATCCGTTTATCTATGCAGACAAATTCTAGGCCCCAAGGTTGTGAATCATTCTTATAAAAAAGGCTTCTATTTTCCAGGAATTAAAAACTTAATAAAGACAGAAAAGTCCATGAATAATTATAATATAATTTGATAACACTACCCATTCAGGTAAACACAAGGATCCCAAAAGCCCAGAGGAGGGAGGGTGCTGAGGAAAATTCCTGAAGGAGGGGGAGGTCAGGGTGGGCTAGTCAAATGACGGTGCAACTTAGAACTTTGCTCCTACGGGCACTTCAAAGACTCCTATGATTAAAAAAGGCACAACTCAATTTCCAAGTACAACTGCTTTGGGGGACACTGGTAAAGATTTAGGAAAATCAAGTACCACACACTCCTTACTTGCTATTAGGATGATTCTTCTTGTTTCCTTGAAGTCTAAAATCAGACTCTGGTGATGAGGAAGGCAACGATTGCTTGGATAGGGTAGGAAATGCTAGAAAATCAGGCAGGGGGGAAGTTGGCTGCAAGAAGAGTCACCTGGAGACATTAGGCCAGATGCTTCCTTGCCTTGTAGACCAAACGTCCAGGAGGAAGGTGGCGGGGTCTCCAGGAGAACCGTCAGAGGAGGGAGGTAGACACGTGAGTGCTGCTCAGGCCAGGCCCTGCATGCCCAGCCGTTTAAAGGGGGTCAGCACTCGCCTTCTCTGATGAACATGCCAGATCCATGGTAACAACAGGGATGAAGTAGGAATAGGTCTTCCAGTAGGCACAGGAAAAACACCTTCTTACTAAGGTGACTTCCTTGCTTTTCTAAAACTATCAGAATGAGGTTTAGTTGCACAAAATCCAAACCTATATCCACCTATCCTGCAGGGGTCAGGTGGAGGGGGCCAGTGTACACGTGTACTTTGACTGAATTAGGATCTGGGATCGGGCTTTAGGTTGGGTCCAATTTAGCTCTTGAAGTGAAAGGTCTTTTCTGGGAGAAAAGTGATAGATCCTCAACCCCCAAACCCTTCTCATGGAAGTTCAAAGTTGCTGAAACAAGTCAATGGTCTAGGATGGAAATGACTACTCTGCCCTCTCATTGACTTGACATCCTCCTCAACCACCACCTTAACTTTCTCCTCCACTTGGTCTTGGAAAAGCAGTGGTCCTCACCAGGTCCTCACCATCTTTCCTTCCTCCATGTACATTCACTCCACAACAGTCCCACTTCCTTTTCCACCACTCCACGAACGCTGTCTTCACCAAGGTTGCCATTGCACTCACTGTGCTACATCCACTGCGCACTCTGTTGTCCTTACCTCTTGCCAGAAGTTCACAGCATTTTCTTTCAAAACACTTTCTTCCCTTGGCCTCTTAGAACTGGTGCTTTCCTTGACCACCTCTCTGGCATTCCTCATTTTCTTTTCTCTTTGGCATCCATGCCTTAAAAGACAGTGTCCCTAGGGGTTCTGTTCTTATGTTCTCTGCATGGGTCACTCCTCAATTTACATATTTGTTTTCTGAGCAGTCCTAGATACTCCTGTGACATTAATTGTCATCTGTAAGCTGACATCTTTCAAATCTTTGTCTCTACTTCAGCCTTCTCTCCTGAACCAAAGACTCATATGTCCAAATTTCCTCTCTGTGAGCCAAATTTATGCCCAGCATTGGTGATGACACAGGAATTCTTATACACAGAGAGTGTGAAAATGTATAATTTGGAGGATAATTTTACTATACTACCAAATCTAAAATTATGTGTAGTCCTTGGAGCTAACCTTCTACTTTTAAGACTCTATCTGGTAAAATATTCCATTTATAGTACGTATCTAAAATAATCAAACTTATAGAATCAGAAAAAAGAATAGTGGTTGCCAAGGGCTGGAGGGAGGAGGAAATAGAGAGTTTTTCAGTGGCTGTAAATTTCAGTTATATAAGGTGAATAAGTCCTAGAGATCCGCTCTACACCATAGTGTCTATAGTTAACAATATGGCATTGTACACTTCAAAATTTGTTAAGAAGGTAGATCCCACGTTGAGTGTTCTTATCACAGAAACAAAACAAAACAAAAGGGCACAGAAAACTTTTGGAAGTGATGGATATTTTTATTACCATGATTTTTCTAATGGTATCATAGATGTATGCATATGTCCAAATTCATCACATTGGGCTCATTAATTTTTTTTCTTTAGCAATTATACCTTTATAAACTAACAAAAAGCACTGAAGAAATATGCACAAAAATGTGCAAAGATATGCATATATGATTATTTTTTGCAGGATTTTCTACAAAAGTGAAAAACAGGAAATAATCAGTTTAACCACCAACAAGGGATAGTTAAGGAAACGGCAGTGTATGCATACTGTTGCCCACTCAGTCTGCCTCAGCTGCTCTCTTTGGGTATGCACTAGTGCCATCCTACTTGCAAATACCTGTGACTCTCTAAAGTAGGGGTCAGCAAAATTTTTTCTTTAAAGGGACAAATAATAGATATTTTAGGCTTTTTTGCACACTCTCTCTCACAGTTACTCTACTCTGCCCTTGTAGTGTGAAAGAAACCCTAGACAAAATGTAAATGAATGGGCACAGCTGCGTCTCAATAAAACTTTATTTACAAAAACAAGGGGTGGGCTTGACTTAATCTGTAGGCTAAAGTTTGTGGAACTCTGCTTCAGGGCCTTTATTTCAGGCCACACATATGGCAGGCCAAAAGTGCCAGGCAGTTATTGCTACCAGGACAACCATCATCCAATGATTCAGGGGAACAAAACTTTGAAATTCCTATCAGGCCTGAGTCTGACTTATCAGCAACAGTACCTTGCTCATTGACAGAAACTCTATTGGCTTTTTTCTCTTCCTTGCCTCCTTCCTCACTCCCCTAGCAGGTTGGCTTCCTTGGTTCTCCTCTCTAATAAACCATTTGAATTCAAATTTTTGTCTCATGATCTGGGGGCAACCCAGCCCATGACAGCTAGTAAAAGAGGTGATACTACCACATAGAACCTTAGGTTGGGTTTCTGAAATTGGATTCCTCCCCACCCAGATAACAAGGGCCCTGTTTTCATCTCTGATGTTAAGTCGGGGTGTTATCATGCTATAGAATTACATTTACTAAGATTCTCCCTTCCGGTTTATTTGGATTGAATAACAGGTGGAAAGGGGTGCACATGGTTATGCAATAGATCCAATACCTGAAAAGGAATGGGTACAATACTAATTTTAAGGATTATGGAGCTGTATGTTGTTTACTGCCATAGAAGCTCTGCAGCAAGAAAATAACAGACACAGGTCAACCAAGTATCAACTCAGGGCCTGGTGAGAATGCCAGCAAGTATCCATGGTAGCATTTAAAGAGATCCTCATCTCATACCAGCAGCCTGTGCTAAAGATCAGGCCCAAGACGTCATTGTAAGAATGGCAGAGTTATAAAGGAGACTGAATGCACAACCCAGTAGGTCTCCTATGCTGGTTATTGAGAACTTTGAATCAGCAGATTCCTCTGAACTCTGTGGTCCAACTCTGTGGCCATCCTTCCCTTGCTAGAGGAGATCAGCCTTATTGCCTGGGTATCATGCAAAGGGGACTCCTAAGGGTCATGACTTAAAAGAGTAAGCTTGTCCTTCTCAAGGTCTGCCTCTGCTTCCTCTCACTGTTACAAGACAAATAAAAGTGTTATCCCTGCCATGAGAAGAAAGTGATTATTTTACAAAAGAACTGCAAGTCTTGGATAATAGGTACTGGAAAGATTTGGGAGAATATAGTGGGGCTCTAGTGGGTATTGGACCAAGGACGCTGAAACATAAGGCTGAGTAGTGGAAAGTGTATTGATACAGGCATGCTCTTCAACGACTATAGATTTAACATCCTGGCAAGTATACTAAGAGCTGGACAAAATCTACCGCTGGAAAGA
The DNA here is from genome assembly GCA_028533085.1 of Varecia variegata. NCBI lineage: Eukaryota > Metazoa > Chordata > Mammalia > Primates > Lemuridae > Varecia > Varecia variegata. The sequence continues at coordinate 104,235,577 of CM052441.1, forward strand.
ATGGCTTCTTCTTGAAGATTGGAAACAGAGTTTTACAAAACGTAGAATAGACATGTTGGAATTGCCTTGGTGAAGTTTTGAGGAATGTGTCAATGAGCTCAGAATACACATTAAAATGGATTTTTAGGTAAGACCAGACAACTCACCAGCTGATTGTGTTCCTTGGGAGGGTCCAAAGGAGAGTGCCTTCACTAAAGAAATAATGAAGGTACTGTTGATAGGGACTCTGGCCTTGAGAAGCTCAGTGGCAGCTTCCTCTATAGTCCAGGGATGATCATTAGAGATGCTGCCATGAAAGCAGGATCCCTGGTCTCAAAGAGAATGACAGAGTTCCAGAACAAGCAGATACAAGATGATGGCTCTTAATCATTAGAGGCAAGGTGGATTTAATTATCCATTATCCATTAATTATTTAATGGGTAGCAATGACAGAATAGCAAATGGGAGGTCTAGAACAACAAGGCTTTGTGGCAAAGACTTAGTAGATCATGGCGTTGGTAGGGGCAGCTAGTTGTGGAACCAACAAGGGTACTACTTGGGTTATGTAACCAAAGTAGACCAAGAACAGATGACGAGAATGCTGGTGTTGGCTGCCCAGTGGAATATAGTAATTCCTCATCTGGTTTCCAGATCTGAGCCAGTTCTCAGATCCAAAATCCTGTGATTGAGAGAGATAGTAGATCTTCTTACAGAAAATCCTACAAAGCCTCGGCACAAATACATAGTACTAATTTCCTCAATCCTTCTCCAAAGGGCTCTACACTGTGGAAAAGAAAATATCTGTATGGGGTACACTGTGCTGTGCACAGCAGACGTGGAAGTACCCAAATATTTCAAGGGCTGGTGGATTCAGAGTTTGAGATGACATGCATATCAGAGAAACCAGAACACCACAATGTCCTGGTTACAGTGGGTGTGTGAAAGCGAGGTGATTAATGGAGTCTTGGCCCGAGTTCATATCGTAAATGTCCAGTGCGTCTGCCAGCCCACACGATGATACTTTTCATGGTTTCTGAGTGCTTAATTGGGTTGGATACGCTTAGTAGCTGGAAGACCCCTCATACTGGTTCCCGACAGGCAGAGTGAGAGCCATTGTAGCACAGAAGGCCAAGAGGAAGCCCCTGAAACTGATCATCATCCCAGCCAAGATAGTAAATTAGAAGCAATAACTCATCCCAGTTAAATGGCAGAAACTAGAGCCATTCTCAAAGACTTAAAAGTGGCAGAGGTGGTGGTTCCCATAACTCATTTCATTAACTGATATGTCACTTGCAAAAACCCAGTGGATCATAGAGGATGATGGTTGTCTTAGTCTGTTTTATGTTGCTTATAATGAAATATCTGAAATTTACATTATAAATTATAAGCTTATAATTTATAACTTTTATAAATCAATATAATTTATATTATATTAATAATATATTCTCTTTATAAATTAATACAATATTTCATTATATATCTATTTCAATATATAAATTTATTTCTTACAGTTCTGGAGGCTGAGAAGTCCAAGGTCGAGGGGCATCTGGTAGAGCCCTCTTGCTGGTGGGGACTCTATGGAGAGGTGGCACAGGGTATCACACGGCAAGGGAACTAAGCATGCAAATTTGCTAGATCACTATCTCTTTCTCTTCTCATAAAGCCATCAGTTTTCCTCCCATGATAACTCATTAATCCATCAGCCCATTAATCCATTAATTCATGAATGGATTAATCTATTCATAAAGGCAGAGCCCTCATGAACCAGTCACCTCTTAAAGACCTCACCTCTCAATACTACTACACTGGGAATTAAAATTCAACATGAGTTGTGGAAGGGATGTTTAAGTCATAGCATTTTGACCCTGGCCCCCCAAAACTCATGTCCTTCTCACACACAAACACATCCATTCCATCCCCAGAGCTCCAAAGTATTGACTCTTCCAACACCAACTCAAAGGTTCAAACTCCAAAGTCTCATCTGTGAGCCTATGAATTCAAAACAAGTTATCTGCTTACAAGCATAGGCTACACAGCCCCATTACAAAAGGAAGAAATAGGCAAGAAGAAAGAGATAATAGGCTCCAAACAAGTCTAAAACTCAAGAGAGCCGACATTAGGTCTTAAAACTCTGACACAATCTCCTTTGACTCCACGTACAGCATCCTCTGCATACTGGTGTTGGGGGTGAGGTCCCCAAGGCCCTGAGAAGCTCTGCCCCTGTGGCTTGGCTGGGCTCAGTCTACCCAGCTCTACAAGGCTGGCATTGCACACTGGTAGCTCTACAGTTCTGAGATCTCAGTGGCAGTTCTGCTCCCATGGCTACACAAGGCATTGCCTTGGTGGGGACTCTCTGCAGCAGCTCCTACCCCCCATTTCTGCATGGCTTGTTCTAGTGGGGACTCTCTCTGATGGCTCTTCCCTGGCAACAAGTCTCTCTCTGGGCTCCCAGGCTTTCAGTAACATCCTTTGAAACTTGTGTGCAGGCTGTCAAGCCTCCACAGCTTTTGCTTTTGCAGAATTAGCATCATGTGGATGCCACCAAGGTTTATGACTTGTACATTTTAGAACAATGGATCAAGCCTCACCTGGGCCTACTTGAGCTGCAGCTGGAGTGGCTGAGGAACCCTGGGCTGGAATGCAGGGAACAGAGAACTGAGAGGCTGGGCAGCAAGCCCATGGAGGGCACCCTGGGTCTGTCCCCTAAAACCATCTGTCCTCCCAGGCCTCTGGGCTTGTGATGGGAGGGCAGCCCCGAAGTTCTCTGAAATGCCTTGTGGTCTTTCTTCTACTCTCTTGATGATCCCTTCTCTTTGTACTAATCTCTTCAGCAGAGGTTGCTGGGCCACACCTTAGTTTCCTCTCCCAAGCATGCCTTTTTACTTTTTACATGGCCAGGCTGAAAGTTTTCCAAATCTTTTCACTCTGCTTCCCTTTTAATTATAAATTCTGTCTTTAAAGTATTCCTTTGTTCCTGAATCTCAGTGTAAGCAACCAAAAGTAGCCATGCAGCTCCTTCTATATTTGCTTAGAAATTTCTTCTGCCAGATACCCTAGTGCATCACTCTCAAGGATGGTCTTTACTTCAATTTCCAATACCCTGTTCCTCATTTCCATCTGCAACCTTGTCAGAATAGCCATTACTGCCCATGTTTCTATCACCATTCTGGTTACAAACATGTAACCAATGTCTAAGGACTTCCAAACTTTCCCTAATCTTGTCTTCTAAGCCTTCACCAGAACCTAGGCTTTTTCTAGCCTGCTTCTCCAAATTCTTCCAGCCTCTGCCCACTACCCAGCTTCAAAGCTGCTTCCACATTTTCGAGCATTCATTATCAGCAATGCCCAACTCACAGTACCAATTTTCTGTCATAGTCCATTTTCTGTTGCTTATAACAGAATACCTGCAACTGGGCTCCTCATAAAGAAAAAAGAATTTATTTCTTATGATTCTGGAGTCTGAGAAGTCCAAGGTTGAGGGGTTACATCTGGTGAGAGCCTTCTTGATCGTGGGGACTCTCTGCAGAGTCCCAAGGTGGCACAGCATGGCATGTGATGAGAGTGCTGAGCATGCTAATATGTTAGCTCAGATCTCTCTTCCTTTTATTATAAAGCCACCAGTTCCCCTTCCATGATAACCTGTTAATACATTAATTCATGAATGAGCGTTATGCCCTCATAGTCTAATCACCACATAAAGGCCCTATCTCAATACTGCCATGTTGGGGATTAAATTTCAACATGATTTTGGAGGGGACAGTATGCATAGCATGCCATGTTTGTGGTAAATCAAGCCAAAGTGTAAATCTAACCAAACAGTAGGCCCAACCGCAGCACTTTGTTAGTTTTCCAGTATACAGGGTGTCCCAAAAGTTGTCATATATAGGGAAAATGGAAATTGTAGCTAAATTTATCTTTATTTATAAAATAGTCATTACAAAATTTTTTAAATTTTTTTCTTTGTATGGAGACTTTTGGGACACACTGTATTTGCTGGAACAGATTCATATAGACTCAAACCCTCGGTATATAACTATTGATCTGGCAAATGCGTTACTTTCAATACTCTTCAAAAAGGAGAATAAACAGCAGTTTGCCTTCACCTGGCATGGATGGCAGTATACATTCATAGTCTCATTCCAAGGCTCTGTTAACTTTTATTTCCTCTGACACAATATTTACAAGGGGCTTTGATTGTCTTGAGATTATTAATACATAAAACATTACAATGGTCCACTGTGTTAGTGATATCCAGTACTCTGGATACACTAGTAACATACATACATACCAATGGGTGGAAGACAAACCCTACAAAGACCAAAGGACCTGCCACACTGGTAATCGCTGCAGGGATCCAGTGGTCTCAGCTGTGCTACTCAGTATGTGATCTGGGAACTGGAAGCATCAGCATCACTTTGCAGCCCATTAGGTATACAGATTCGTAGGCTTCACTCTAGACCTACTGAGCCAAAATCTCTGGGGAGAGACCCAGAAATCTGAGTTTAACAACCCCTTAGATAATTCCTTTGCCCACTAAAGTTTGTGAAGCATTACTCTAGGACCACAGTGGGACAGTCCCCTCCAAGGAGAAAGGGTCACTGCATCTATCACTTCCTACCACTAAGCAGCACAGCACTTGCTGGGACTTTGTTGCTGCTGGAGACAACATGAGCCACACTTGGGACCACTGCACAGATCCACTTATCAGGTTACTTAGAGGGTCATCAGTTTTGATTGGGCCAAGAGGAAGAAAGAACTCTGCAGTAGGTTCAGACGTCACGATCAGCCCTGCCACTGGACCATAACATGGAGCAGATCTCATGATGCTAGAGGTATCCATGGTAGATAAGGGGCTGTGTGGAGTCCCTGGCAAGCTGATGGGAGAGTTGCAGTGCAGCTCCCTATGGCTCTGGAGTAAAGCTATGGCATCTACAGTAGAGAATTATTTGCAGTTCAAAAAAGCATTCCTGACTTGCTTTCAGGACCGAGGAGAAACTGAGCACCTGATCATGTGAAATTAAGTGACTATAAAACTGCAGCTGCCCATCTTAACCTGGGTCTTGTCAGGCCTATCAGTCATAAATTCAAGTGTTGTATTAGTTTTCTACTCTGGTGGAACAAATTGCCACAAACTTCATGGGTTAAAACAACACAAATTTATTATCCAGCAGTTCAGTGGGTTAGAAGTCTAATAGGGCTTTTGCTGGCCTACAATTCAGAGTTAGCAAGACTGCATTCCTTTCAGGGGCTCTAGGGAAGAATTTGTTTCCTTACTATTCCCAGTGTCTAGAAGTGCCCATATTCCTCAGCTCGTGGGCCCTTTCCTCCAACTCC
>CM052441.1:104241389-104285882 GCA_028533085.1 Varecia variegata
AGCACCAGCTGAGAAAGACCCAGACCTATCTGAATCTGACCAGCTCAAGCCAGAACAAATGCACTGTGACCTTACTCTGGCTTTTCCCTCATGTTAATCTCATTTTAATGCTAAAATTCACACCTGGGGTGGAGATTTAACAAGCTAATGAGACATACGGGGCATGGAGAAGCATGTAATACAACTATGCAGGTGCAAGAAAATCTCCATCTCTACATGCCTACAGGTCACCCTTTTCCTACCTAAGCCTCTTTAAAATTCTCCATGGGATGGCAAATTAGTACAACCTCTATGGAAAACATTATGGAGAGTCCCCAAAGAACTAAAAGTAGACCTCCCATTTGATCCAGCCATCCCACTACTGGGTATTTACCCAAAGGAAAAGAAGTCATTTTATCAAAAAGACAGCTGCACTCAAATGTTTATTGCAGCACAATTTACAATTGCAAAGAAGTGGAATCAACCCAAGTGCCCATCAATTCATGAGTGGATTAACAAAATGTCGTATATGTATACTATGGAATACTATGCCGCCATGAAGAAGGGTGGATTAAGGCCTTTTGCAACAACTTGGATGGAATTGGAGACCATTCTCCTAAGTGAAGTATCACAAGAATAGAGAAATAAACACCATATGTACTCTCTGTTAAATTGGAACTAACCGATGAGCACACGCGCATAGATGGAAGTAAAACTCAGTGGATATCAACCAGGGGGGAGCGGGAGGAAGGGGCAGTGGGCAAAAACCTACCTAATGGGTACATTATCTGGGTGATGGGCACACGTATAACCCTGACTCAAGCATAACAAAATTGTTACATGTAACCAAAAACATTTGTACCCCTGCAATGTTTTAAAATTAAAAAAAAAAAAAAAACCTCTCCATGAACTGCCCTGAGAGAAACAGCCTAAAGGACTATGTCCTTTGTGCTTCCTACCTTGTGCTCCAGCCCGAGCCCCAACCAAGCCTTGCTGTGACTCTCATTCGTCCTTTTGTCAATTTCTGTTGTCTACAGAGCCCAAGGGCCTGAGTAGATAACATTGGGACTCAACATTCAGGTACAAGTAGCCCTGCCTCGGAGGCCACGCTCTTCCCCAGGGTCAAGATACACCACTGCAGCCCCCAAAGCTTCCCACCAGGTGCACTGAGGCATGGGGGGGGCATCAGATGGTTGTAGGTGTGTCATCTGGGAAGCTGGGACTTCTGGCTTGAACAGCCTCCCTCTTTACCCCAGTGTGGTGTGTGCTGTCACATTGCTTCTTCCCAGGGCTCCATGGTGTGAAGAAAAGTACAGCAAACATTGCTGCAGGGGTGAAGCAGGGAGTGAACTAACCACTATTAAGCATCTGCTCCAGAAGAGGTTTTCCACATTCCAGGCACGGTGTTGGGGAGTCACATGAGTTATCGTCCTTGGTCCTCCTAATAACCCTGGGAGGGAGAGATGAGTGTCTGTCTTGCAATAAAGATGTTAGGTTCAGAGAAGTGAAAGAACTTGCCCCTGGCCATGAAGTGAGAGGGATTTGGAGCTGAAATTCAAGCCCAGGTCTTCTCATTCAGCATTCCTGAAGCCACGAGACCTCCCATGCCAGCATCACAGCCAGGCCCCGGGACTGCCTTGTGCTGAGGTTCAGTAATAGCTTGGAAGGTGAGAACAGGAGGGTCAGAGTCAGCAGGCACTCAGCACCGCTGTAGGCACGTAAACAACAACTGCAGCAAGAAGTGACATGAATGCTTGTAAACCCAAGCAAATCTCCAAAGGGGCTGGCAGTGTGAAAGAGGTGAAAGAACTTGAAGGTAAAAAATATCCAGGACCCAAAGCCACTGGGGAGCTCCCTGGATTTTATATCTGGGATTTTCTCTGGTTTAAATGAGACAGAAGCCAATCTTAGCGGACGTGATGAGAGTCCCCAAGGAGGGAACCAGTCGATAGCGGTTCCTATAAGAAATTCACAGCAGTTTCTGGTGAGCAAGACCTGCCATCCTACATGAGAGGAACACGAGGGCGAATTAAGCCATCTTCTGAATATCCCTGGAGGTTAAGCTCCTGGAATCTTCCTCTTCTTTTATGTTCTGACTCTACTGAGAATAAGAAGCGGATAGTCAAATAGAAGAGGAAAATCAGAACCTGCCGCCTCCCCCTTCCCAGTTAGAGATCACAGGAACAGAGAATTGTCCCAATTAGAGAAAGAGTGAACTGAATTTCAAGGGGGCAATTGCAGATTCTGTCTGATATGAATGACAGATAATGAAAGACCTTTAATGTTGCTTTGGTGATTTTTGGATTCAAGTAGAAGAGGTTGGGAGGGCCAGATTAAATTACTTTAAAAGTACACACATTCACATGTGTACACACACACTCTCCTTACACATATCTGCACAATCATTTTTACCACCTAAAATCTTACAGTTACCACAGGGGGCCAATCAAGGTGAGACCCACATTGTTGGCCCAATTTGCAGCTTGAGAATAATATGGATTTCTAGCAATCTGCTCTCTTTTTGTTATTTTCTTTTAGATAATATTCTTTTTTTTTTTTTTTTTTTTTTTTGAGATAGAGTCTCACTCTTTTGCCTGGGCTAGAGTGCTGTGGCATCAGCCTAGCTCACAGCTACCTCAAACTCCTGGGCTCAAGCAATTCTCCTGCCTCAGTCTCCCAAGTAGCTGGGACTACAGGCATGCACCACCATGCCCAGCTAATGTTTTCTATATATTTTTAGTTGTCCAGTCAATTTCTTTCTATTTTTAGTAGAGATGGGGTCTCGCTCTTGCTCAGGCTGGTCTCGAACTCCTGAGCTCAAATGATCCACCCGCCTGGGCCTCCCAGAGTGCTAGGATTACAGGCGTGAGCCACCACGCCTGGCCTTGATAATATTCTTTTTGATACTTACACTCACCTTCTGCAGACAGTTCCTATTTTTTCTTTCCTCTGTTTGCTCATTCATTAATGCATTCATTTGCTCATTCTTTAGACACAAGTTGAGTACCTTTTATGTTCCAGTACTCATGCTAGAACCAAAAAGACAAATAAAATGCAATATTCCTCTGTCGTCGGGACACTGCTGTTTGGTTTCATGAATGCTCTACTTTCTGCCAAATAAACATGACTCTAATTGGTAGATGCTGTGTCATTTGTCATGCAAATGTAATTTCACTTTGAACAAGATTTTGAATTGATGATTGAACTCATTTTTCATCATAAAAGCATTACATGCACATGTGCACACACACGCACTATATTTTCTTCATCTGCAAAGACAGGCATTCTGCCAAACACTGATGGGGGTGGCCGTCTTTTTTGAAATTAATTAAAAACACTTATAATTAAATAAATTGGATTCATAGCAATACTTTTTATAATGCCAGTATTAACTTTCACGGTTTGGCTCTTACTTTCGTTTCATTTCATTTCAGCATCATTTTATGCTTGGAGGCTCTGGAGTGACAGAAAAGCCAGAATGGCCAACATTTAAGAAGCACTCCATTTTTTTTTTTTTTTTTGCCAGGTACTGTTCTTAACACTTGGTATGTACTGCTTCTCAAAATCTCTAGTGGGTATATATTGTGTTACCTCTGAAGAATGGATGAGGAAACTGAGGTGCAGAGAGTTTGACTTGCTCAAGGCTGTGTGGCAAGTAATTTGGCAGAGGTGGGATTCAAACCCACACTGCCTGGCCCCAGAGCCCATTTCTTGGCCGTTGTGCTACATTGCATTGCAAAGTGAAACTAAACGCTGCCAATGGAAAGATGGAAGGGTAAAGTAGCCCTCAGAGAGGCAGAATTGAAAGATTTCTCCTTAACGTGAGTGGAAAAGTGAAATTAGAATAATTTGACAGACAAGGCTGAAGCTTAGTGGGAAGTTATTTTTTCTTGTCAAAAGAAAATGCTTCCCCACGCACAAGCACACTCACTGCAATTACACACACTATGTAAACCTATGTATAGACATTGCGTGTTATAGGTCTTTTGAAATTATAAAATTTAGAAATAAAAATAGCAATAAAATATAAAATTAATAAACTCAAATTACTAACCTAAGTTTCATTGGGTAGGTGATGCTTTGCTGAAAGTAAATTGCTATACCGAGTGTGACAATGGTCTCAACTGCCACAGGAAGACCAGGTTGCCTCGTGTTGTATGATCACTCCATCCTCCCACTGGCTCTCTCGACTGGGACCACCGGGAAACCTTTGTTCACACAGAGAGCCAGGGCACCACATGGCCTCCCTGGCTGGGAATGCCTCCATGTTGTATAGAAGATTACTGTTGTTTGTAATCTACACAATGAAAGAAACACTACTTGTGGGGACACTGAAATTGCATTGCTCCTGAGAAAGGGGAAAAAAATGCAACAAAATGAGTTTTTCTCAGGTTCTCATCAGTGCTTATTTTACCCAGTGTGGTGCGCAGTTTTAACAAGCTTAGTTATCTGGGTTCTCAATCTATAGCAGATTGGAAGCAGCAGATTAAAAGAAGGGAGCGACACCGCCATAGGCAAGAGTGAAAACAGTGAGAGATGCCAGCAGTCAGCAAGAGAGAACAACATCAATCATGGGGCCATTTAGCGTCAGCCCAAATTGCCCCAAATACAACTGGCCCCATTATAGAACAATACAATAACTGACACTCCCAGGGGTGACTCTGAGTCACACAGGAAAGCTTAAATGGTTCCCTTCATGCTATATAAGATGTCAGAGATTGTCAAATGCGTGTATGAAAGATGTTCTTTGAAAATAATTAAAATAAGAAAGAATTTTGATGCTTAAAGGGCAAAGCCCCCAAAACTGGCCTATGAGGAACAGACCAATTCTTGAGACATTGTAATTGTGGAGAATTGTTAAAATTATGATGTCTCATTTGCATGTGTTCCCTCTCGTGTTAGAATGTAAAGAACTTGAGAGCAGGAGCTACATGGGAACCGCATGCTCTCCTCGTCTTAAGCACTGTGTTGCCCCAGGCTTTGCGCAAGTCTACAGAGGGGGCCTGTTGCTAGTCCCACACTGAGGCTTTGCAGCGTGTCCGCCTGGCTAGGCTGAACTACATTTCCCAGAACCCCCTTCAGGTGCGTTTCCGGTTAGGATGGGGCCGAGAGAGATTTTTCTCGGACAGGGAGGGCGGAAGTGAATGCCGCCATTTTGTTTTTGCGCTCCCACACCGGTTGCTGATTTCCTGGCTAATCTTATAGGCTTGGGAGTGTGGTCGACCAGGCGTCTGCTCTACCTTCCCCTGGCTCCTCCTTTAGTTTCGTCGTTTCCTAAGCCAGGTGTGTGTAGTTCTGTGATGCAGGGTGTCAGCTTCTCCTGAAGAACACCCACCTCATCATAGTTGGAGGTAATGGACTCGACACAGGTTCTGGTTGGTCCTTGCAGGCTCTCATGCATGCCCATGGGTCCCAGTCCCCCTTGCTCTTCTCCACCTTGTATCCGTCTTTCCTTCCCAATGCCTGCCTTGCAGACACTGTTTACTCAGCGCCCACAATTGTATAAAGCCAAATCTAGTGATTCTGCTTCTCTGACTGAATCCTGACTTATGCACCCCATTTTACAGATTAGAGAAGTGAGGTTTAAGGAGGATAAGTAACTTGTCTGAGGCCTCAAAGCCAGTGAAGGGGTAGAACCAACCTTAGAACTCAATCTGACTCCAACATCTGTGTTCCTACTTATCAGGTCATATGGCTTCTGTAATAAAAATTTATTAAATGAGTGAATTCAAATAAATATAATATCTAAAATAGTAGGAGCTCCAAAGTCAGGAAATCATTTCAATTTCTTGAGTACCGACTTGGTGCCCAGAGAGTGTAGTCCTGGCATTGAGCAAACCAGCTTCTCTATTATAAAATCCAGTTTATAAAGTATCACCACAGGCTCTTTCAATCCCATGTATGACTAAACGGCCACCAGTCAAATCTAACTAGAGCTATAAGCATAGCTTTCTCCTCCTTTGAAAACACTTCTAGAAGCATCCTCACAGACACAACTGTCTAGTGGAATGTGAAGGAAAAGATAAACATGCATACATTAGTGTCAGAAAGGGCTCTAGGGCAGTGATTTTATTTTCCATTCAATGTGTTTCAGTTACTGAAATACATGACTAGTCGTTTCTACTTAAAGTAACAATAGAGAAGATTAATCCAGACATGCCATATCTTCTGAACAGAGGCATGCAATTTTTTATACACCAATGTTGCTAAATTCTAAAAACCATCTTGATATGTAATTTTATTTAGGATTTTTAAATGGAGACATACCTCATTCATCTTGCTTTGGGAGTTCCTAATGTCAGGGTAAATGCTCTGATCTGGAGGTCAGAAGATTTGGGGTCTAATCCTGGACCTACCATTAGTAGTTTTGTAACCCTGGGCAAAACACTTCACTTCTCTGGGCTTCAGTTGGTGAAAGGGGCGGCCTTGCAAAATTAACAGGAAAATATCTAATCCCGCAATTTCCTAGTAACAAATAAAGATTAATCCTATGAGTTCTCTCCCTAATAGACACCCTGCAGGAGTCCTGTTTTGCACAACTTCTGGAAAGAGCTGAACAGATGAAAAAGAGATATAAGTCTCTCTCTTTCAAAATTGCTTTGAGAATCTGCTTTTTTATCATCTGGAAAGTTCCTGAGTGAACAGCAGGGTGTGAGCTTCAGGCCTCAGCCATATCTCAGGGGCAGAGTCACATCTGTGATAATCCCATCTCCAAGGAAAGATGAGGAAATCAATTCTTGGACTTTGATATCCTGCCGCCTCTGTGATCATCCTGCCGCGGAGAAGAAAGAAAGGAGCGGATGTAGCAGTTTGTCGACTGTACGCTGACAATTTACAACCCCCTTAGAAAGCCTCGGTAGCTGGTTTTCAAGGCCAGCACAGTCTTCCTTTTCCACGTTTGTGCTGGTCCTTTTCCGCTGGCTCTCCACCCTTACAGCTGGCATATCTATAAAGCAAGGGTCTCTACGTTACCTTTCCAAGTTTCTGACTGTAACATCTTCCAATTTGGCTGATGATTAGCATTTTCCATTTAAATACAGGACAATCAAACATTAACTTAAAGTTTCATAACATGCATTCCTTGCAGAAAGTATGTAAAAATTAAATAAAACACAATTTAGTCATATGTAAATCCAACCCCAAATTGGTAAGAATACTGACTCTTCCTTTGGGTCTAAATCCCCAAAAACTGTTCCTCTACCAACTTACAGAATCTCCTTCTGGAAAACTGAGTAAGATCCTCTCTGATTCTTGGACCTTAAGGAAGGCCCAGGAAGAGTAGGAAATAAAAAGGATGTGTCTGTAATTTGAATGTGGCATTTCAAGTCTTTTGAGATGGTTGAAATAACATCTGGAATTATACTAATGGTTTCTTCCTGTGAATCTAATATGTGCCAGAACTATGGTTCCCTGTAAGTAATCATGAAAAATATGAGGTGTGGTCTCTACTTTTAAGGTGCTTATGATCTTGTGGAATTTATATTAATGAAGTAGGGTCTTAGAGTTAGAAGGGGGCTTAGAAATGATCTAATTCAGTGGTTTTCAAACTTTAGCCTGTATCAGAATCACCTGGATTTCCTGCTAAAACACAGATTTCTGGGCCCTACTTTTGAGTTTCTAGTTCAGTATTTCTGGGGAGGAGCTCAAGACTTTTCATTTCTAACCAATTCTCATGTGATGTTGATGCTGCTGATCCAGAGGCCATGCTATAAGAACCATCAGATTTGGAACCTTCTCCCCAACCATGCCCCCAGTCCTCTAATGGAGATTGTGACCATTCCAATATTGCCACTCATGCTGTTCCGATCTGGTCCTAAATTCTTAAGAAGTTTTACAAGCAACCCCCTGTTGGAATACCAAAATTAAAGAGCAATTTTTGTTAACACATCTCCCCCAGAGGCTTTATTTTCTATGGTTTAGAAGCTTAAATCTCCCGTTAAGTTGAGCCAAAATTGATAAGATTTCTAGATTGCTTCAAACATTGATTTGTTGTTTATATTAAGGGTCTGCTTCAGTAAGGATTGAACCCCTATCTTTTCTACTTTGTGAGTCTTTGAACCTGATGCAGACCAAGTATTTTATACGATGCTTAAACAGTGTGGGAGCATTTATAGTCCATTCTGTGATAGGGTAGCTTTTTCCAAAGTGAACATCAAACGCATGTCAACGGGAAAGAAGCCAAACTCTGTAAAATAGTTTAAAGAGGTTTATTCTGAGCCAAATTTGAGGACATGGCCTGGAGCCACACCCAAGAAGCCTTGAGCAAGTGGACTGGCTGTGGTTGGGTTACAGTTTGGTTTTATACATTTCAGGGAGACAGGAGTTACGTGTAAAGTAATAAATCAGTACATGGAAGGCATACGTTGGTTTGGCCCAAAAAGGTGGGACATCTCAATGTAGGGGGACTTACAGGTTATAGCTGGGTTTAAAGCCTCTTTGCTTTGTAATTGGTTAAAGAAATTAACCAATTACAGGTTTGTGCAGGTTTGCGTTGAATAACCTTAGGCCTGTTAATGAGTTACAATGGCTAGGTACAAGAAGCAGGGGGCATGATGAGGCGTGTCTGACCTCCCTTCTCATGGCAAGCAACTCAGTTTTAGTGTATCCCCTTGGCCAAGAAGGGGTCCATTCAGTCAACTGGTGGGGGGAGCCTTAAGATTTTATATTAGTTCACAGCCACTTCACTGTTGGTCCTAGTTCCCCCCATTTGGAGCATCACAAATCAAGTCTTTAACACCTGTGCCTAGAAGTTGTTTCCCTACCCACAGGCAGCTATCCTGTCCTCTCATAAACACGTCAGTCTCTCTCTTCTCTGGGTTTATCACCTCTAGTTATGTCTTCGCTCCTGTTCCTAAGCTCATAGGAGTTTGGGGGTAGACTCAGACTAAGGTTAATTTTTTTCATCAGTTCAGAAGTATTTAGTCAGTACTTCCTACATGTCAAGCACTATCCAAGGTTTGGATAGAGATGAGTAAAAGATAGACTCTGTCTCAAACTCCATGGGGTTCACATTCTCATGGGAAAAACTGATTATGTTTTATACTGTCCTCCTTGACCTTTTATTATTTTCTTGCTGAGCATATTGCATTTTTCTGAATACTTTGCCATGAAAAATTCAATTCCTCCCAACATTTTAGCATTATTTCACCTAAAAGGTTCAGATCACCTTATGTGAATGCACTCATTTATTTATTCAACATCTATTAATACTTATTGTGATATATTGAGGTTCATTCAGGAGTGAAATAAAAATATATGGGAAGATCCCTGGAGGAATCATTTAAGAATTTAGAGTGTAACTGAAACAAACAGGGTTCATTTGGAGAACTAAACACCAAAGCATGGAGTTTGGGTGTGAGAAGGGTTTACTGTTAGGTGGCCAAAACAAGGAGACAGGAGTGGGACTCAAATCTGTCTTCCTGAGCTTGGGGTGGAGCAGGTTTTATACTCAGAGGTTAATGAGGCATGATCTGATTGGCTCTTGCAATGGAGTGATGCCAGGAGACATACTCTGACTTGATCTTGCCACGGGGGTGACACCAGGGCTTGATCTGATTGGATCCTGGATCCTGCATCCTGCCATGTGATGTCTACTTCTTGATTCAGTCCCCACTCCTAGGTCCAAGCACATAGGGTCCACCTGTGATTGCACACGTGATTCTTCTGGGCATGCTCAGGTTATGTAACCTTCAACCTGGAGGTCCACGGCCACCAAAAAACGACTGACAACTCTGTTACATAAAAGTTAAACCAGATTGGTCAATGCAGTTACAAGGGTAGGGTAGACGAGGTGAACTGTAAAACTGTGATGGTTTAAAAACATGTCCCCCCAGTTTTTTGACACTCCTCTCATTAAGAGGTGGGGCCTGTGTCCCCTCCCCTTCAATCCTGACAGGCGTGTCACAGCTGTGACCAAGAGAGTACAGCAGAAGAGTTGTTTTGTGTCTTCCAAAGCGATGTCACAAAAATCAATGCAACTGCCACCTTGTTCACTGGGGCATTCCTGTTTGAAACCGTGAGTCCCATATAAGAAGCTTGACTACCCTGAGGCTTCCGTGTTGTGAGGAAGTTCAGGCTGTGCAGGTATTCCAGTTGAGATAGTCCCAGCTAAAGTCCTAGTTTACAGCCAATATCAAGCGCCACACATGTAAATGAAGACAGCACCAGATGATTCTAGCCCCCAGCTATGGAATCTTCCCAGCTGAGTCCCAGACTTCCTGGAACAAAGACAAGCCATTCCTGCTAGGGACGGGCCACAGAATCTGTGAGCATTGTGTAACAGTTGTTTTATGTCACTAAGTTTTGAGTAGTTTATTACGCAGCAATAATAACCAAAACAAAAACATACCTCTCTCTCTCTCTTTCTCTCTATCTCTCTCTCTCAGTAACTACCCTCATCTACAAATACATCTAGTTCTCCCAAACTTCACTCAGTCCTATTGCCTCTTCCAGCCTTTGCCAAACCAGGCAGTGAACACACCACAGAAACAAAACAGAGTGAATCACGTTATAATTATCACACCTGGGGGAGTCTGCCCATGGCAAAAAGATTTCCAAGCCCCAGGGGATGACCTGCTTGTTTCAAACAGTATTATAAACAAGTTTTACAGTCCTATGGAGAAATGACTCTGTCCTATTTATCAAACAAGTGATCCTAAGGTAACTTAGAGACTCTGCGATTCTTGCTTAACTTCCAACATTCTGTCAGGGAAAATCGAAATGAATCATCCCTTTTCAGGGGCGGGGGGTGAGTGACAACTTTCTAGTCTGAGTTAAGGTGCTGTCAGTTATGCTCTCAGATTAAACCTAGATCATGGCCCAACATCATCCAAACTGCCATTTTTTTCCCTTTGCTTTCCAGGCATACAATGCTTCCCATCCCAGTGGATGTCAGAAGATGAGAAATCTTACATCAGGGCAAGAGCACCTCTAGAATCCTGCTAGCATGCTAGCTGAAAACTGAAGACCCTACCGTCACCACTGGCTGGTCAGCGGAGGAACTATAACTGAGAAGAAGGCAGGATTCGGCACTGGCATGTGCCAAGGGTCACAAAGCCATGGGAGTGACTCGGTGGCAGAGAAGAGGTGGTAGAAACACTCGCTTCCATCCACATGGTTGGAGCCGTGGTCAGAATGGGATGGCAGGAAGCTGCAAGGGGGTTGAAAGGAGGCTCAGCTGCTCAGAGAACGGTGGTTCTGAGAGAAAGGACGGAACCACCAGGGATGAAATCCCCTTGGCTCAACACACACGGTGTGAGTGGCTGCATCCTAACCAGTGTCAGGGTCCAGAGAAAACAAAAATCACCCCAATATGGACAGTTATGGTAACAGAGAAAATGAAACCTAGGAAGAGCTTACGATTTGTCCACAAGATTTGTACATGTCCATGTATATTATTTTGATCATGGGTCATGTTTTCATAGATGTATACATGTCTAAATTTATCAAATTGTGGACTATAAATGTGTGCAGGCTTTTATATAACAATTATATCTCAATAAATCTGCAAAAAAGAAAGAAAAAAATCCACAGATTTGGACAAAAAAAAGGTAACCTCTTGTTTATTGAAGGTACTTTCTGCATCTGAAGATGTAACTGCATCACCATCCCCATCATCTGATAGCCCCTGAGCACACCACTCCATTCCAGGGAAAACTAGAATAGGATTAGCACCTGGCCTCATCTCAAACAGTCCTTCAAACCGTTAGACAGAATTTCCTTAAGGGCAAGACATTCTCCTGTCTCTTTGACATTTGGGTGAAATATTGAAAATAAAGTATACCTAGCAGAAAGGTCTTGGCATATTTAATTCTGCATTTTTGTCAGGAAAGAAAGACAAGCATCTCTCTATAGAGGTAATGTGATTTATAGCAACAAGAGCATGAGAAATTGGGTCATCTTCTTTTCAGAGTTAAAGGCCTCTTCCAATTAACAGTTAGCATGGCTTGTTTTTGAAGAGTCGAGGACAGGAAGGAGACGGTTGCAAACACTGTGTACCTGTGAGGGGTGGAAGACAATGTGTTTGGAGTTGTGGGCTGTTCCATGGTTTTGCAAGCCAGGAGGATTGTCACAGACAAGATACACAGTCATCACAGACAGAAGTGCATAAGAGAATTGCAAATCTAACATTCAGTCAAAACTGAGCTTCCACACAGACCCCCAAACTCAAGATAAAGGAAGTGCCTTAAGGCTGAAGGTATTGTTTTCTGGTGTTCAAGTCTCTCACTCAATTAGCTCATTTATAAACATTTACTGAGCAGTCTGTTAGATGCCAAGAACAAATCAGGGATAATGGAGAGGAATAAAACACATCCTTGACAACTTAGAACTCATGTGCTACCTGAGGAGATGGAAGAAAAAGCAATTAAGACACAGCTTATGAAATGCTAAAGTAGAGATAGGTTTAAGGGACAATAGGAGAAATAGTTGTGGCTGGAGAAATCCAAAAGTGCTTGCCACAGAAGAGGACCACTGGGCCAGGTGTTCAAGAAGAGTAGAAGTTGGAAGAGTAAGGAGTATGTATTGGTACATTCCAGGCATAGGAAAGGGCACTGGGTTAACACAAAGGGTCATTTATGAGCCATGTCATATGTGTGGGTTAACATGTAACAAATAATTTGGTGAACACTAGGCAATTCTGTGTGTCCAGTGTAAGACTGTTGATGGCAATTGCAGGGGTGGAGGGCAGCAGGACCAGAAGGGGCAGTGGGGAAGGCCAAGGACAGTGACTCTGGTAGACCAGGACATGGGCAGCTGCACCAAACAGTGGACTGGGGGCCACAGTACACACCTCATCATCCCACAACCAGGAACAGGGACACTTGACAACCAGGATGGGTGCCGAGCACAGTGGCTTTGTCACAGAAAAGACACTACCCATTCCTGAAATTGCTTTTTTGCTCCATGACTCTAAATCTCTCTCTAGTCCTCATGGCGTAGGAAAGTGACTCCCATTGCTTGGAGCCACTTTAAGTCCAAGCAGGTCCTTGGCTTTGAACAAAAAAGAATTCAGGGGCGAGCCAACAGTATAAAGTGAAAGCGAGATTTATTCCAAAACTATAGAAAGTCTACTCCACAGACAGAGCAGAGGCAAGCTCTCCTTGCACAAGAGAACTGGCCCCCTGGTTCCTGTCACCTTTCTATTTAAGCAATGGCTTAATTATAGGCTAAACAAGGGAGGACTATTCATGGAAGGGGTGGTGTTTTCCTGGAATCAGGGTGACACCGCCTATTTCTCCACCATCTTGGTTCTAAACGGTTGGAACTTTCAAGCCTCCATCCTGCTTTGATCAGGGTAATCTGAAACTTTGTTTTGAGAATTCCTGACTCAGGTAATGCCGTGGCAATGCCCAAAGCACTGCCCAAGGCGATGCCCAGAGCAGTACCTGCCAGTTCCCTGCCTCACTCAGACCACCCTCAAGCTTAAGGCCCCAGTGAAATGATCTCAGAAGAATCCACTCTTCCATTTTGGGAAAAAATTCTAGACACAGATAGATGCTTTACTGTTCAAATATGAAAAAAACAGAAACAAAATAATATGAGATTTATGAAGACATTCTAAATACAGATGGATAGTACAATCCTTACATAGCAATAGAAAAGCATTCTTTGTTAAAAAAAAAAAAAAAAGATTTACTGCAGGAAGCAGACATAAATTTTAGACATTTGTCATGTATTGTCAACAATATTAAAACAAAAGACAACAGAGTGAGATCAAAAGGCAGCTGCTAAGAGGGAGTTATAAAAAGGGAACTAGATGAGATAAGCAGAGAATGTGAGTATTAAGCATGTGAAAAGAGGTTTTTTTTAAAAAAGGTATAAAAAGAGTAAAGAAAAGAATCAACAATGCAAAAAATCACATCAGCAATGTGGAGGACAGTTTTGAGGAACTCACTGAAAACCAAGAGGAAAAGGAAAAATAAATTCATGAAAGGGGCAAAGCTACAAATACACAACAGAGAAGAGAGACCCAAAATACACAGTGACGGTGTATTTGATGGAGAGCTTAGGGGAAATCAAGCAGAAGCAGATAAAGCTATCCTTAAACTGAAGACCTTAACCTGTGGATCAAAGGGCTTCCACGAATATTATAGTTCCTACTAGATAGAGATATATCTTGAACTTGAGGTTAAACTAAGATTTAACAAGTTGCCTCCTTTCCTATTTTATACAAACAGATTAACTTCAAGATTATCCTCTGTAACTGCAGTCCTCAACTCCCCAGGCCGTGGACCTGTACCGATCCATGGCCTGTTAGGGACCAGGCTGCAGAGTTCCCCCGAAACCCCCCAGCTCCCCACCTGCACTCCTCCCCTGCCCCACCCCCGGGTCCACGGAACAGTTGTCTTCCGTGAAACTTAGTAGGGGGTCCAGGCACGCACAGCAGGAGGTGAGCAGCAGGCAAGCCTGCGAAACTTCATCTGTATTTACAGCTGCTCCCCATCCATCGCTCGAATTACTGCCTGAGCTCCACCTTTCCCCCCAACCCCTGTTCGTGGAAAATTTGCCTTCCATGAAACTGGTCCCTGGTGCCAAAAAGGTTGGCGACGACTGCTCTGTAACATTAAATGGCAAAAGTAATAAAAAAAATTTTATGGAGGAAAAGGGATGAGACCAAAATATTCCATATGTACCCATGTTAGTTAAGATCCCTCCCATCGCAAGGAACAGAAGTCCCGAGGAGGAGTAAAGGAGCCAGACCAGCAGTCGCACAGCTACCCCATAGGATGGGAGAAAACTCCCCAAAAGGACTGCGGAACAGGAGATGGGAAATCAAGCCAGAAAAGCCACATCCAAAACTGTCAAGCTCCTATATTCTGTCCTATGACCTCAAATTCCAGTGCCCTTCTTCCTTTATATTCATTTCCACAAAATATTCTCAACTGACATGATGCTACAATCCAAGATATAATCAAAACCCCACAAACCTTGTCCGTGAAGGATGACAACCCAGCATTTCATCCGGTTACTGTGAATACATCCACCTGCAAATCCATTATCTCTGGAAGATGTGCATCCCTCTCATTCAGGGTCGTATGTGGGTCCCAACCTAAGACTCCATGATAGATTTGTCTACTTTTGACAAGTGTAATGTTACAATGAGAGCGAGAAAATAGGATTAACACAATAGTGACTCTGATTTAGAAAAGAGGAAGAGAATTGACTTCAGTGGTCACAGGACCATAACTGCTACTGCAGGAGAGAAACAGAAAGGATTCCTGCCTAATGGTGGAAGAAGTCTGCCAGCCACATGAGACAGCTTGGAAGCACATGCCCCCTGCACCCCAAGGGCAGTCTTCAGCTCTAGACCACACCTTGAGTGTAGCCTTGTGAGCAGAGACTCTGAGTCTGAGGCACTCATCGGTGCTCTATTGGAATTCCTACCCTCCAGACACTGGGAGGTAATCAATGTTTGTTGTTTTAAGCTGCTGAGTTTTACAGTAATTTGTTATGCAATAACAGAAAATTAATATAATTTCTCATCTCCCTGTCCTACCTTGCATTAACCTGAGTTTGATGCAAAGAATTTTTCATGATGACCTGACGGGCTATCATCTCATATAGCTGACTGCAGCGGACCACAGTCTTATGATACTCTCCTTTCTTGCTTTCAGACAGATAGCAGCAACTAAGATTTGATTTTTTAATGGAGAATATTTACTTATTTACCAAAGAAAGAAAAAAGCTGGCCTACTTCAACATTCTGTCGTCTTTCCAAGCACCAGTTTCAATGGACTAAGTCCTAAGACAGAAATAGCTTCAGCTCTATAGGTGTCAGCTTAACTAGTTGCTTCACTGTTGCATGATAAATACTGACAAATTTCCAACCAGGACTTGGAGCATCCTCACCACTTTGGAAACCACCTCAACTTAGCCAGTTCCCCATTAGGGTTTTGTAACACAGACCAACCTAAGTGAAAAAAAGAGGAATTTATTAACAGAGATGACTGGTAAGTTCCGTGTTAGATCTTTAGGTAGAGTTAAATTCAGAGGCTCGAATGATGACATCAGCCATCAGAACTTTGTATCCACCTCTCTCCTTGGCTCTGCTTGGCTTCAGCAGGCATGATGTTCCCTGGCTGCTCCTACTTTCATGCTTCTTAGTGTAACCTCAGGGGAAAATAGGACTCCAATAACCTCACAGCAATCTCTGCAGTTAAGGATGGGGTTCTCATGGGAGGATAACAAGGTAAATTCTGTAAAGGCATTTGACAAAGTGAGGTAGAAAGTCTGGTGGGAAAAAAGAAAACTTAACCTTCTGCTTCACTCTTGCTACTCAAACTGTGGTCCGTGGACTGGCAGCATCAGCATCTCCTGGGAGCGTGTTAGAAATGGAAATGTAGATCTCAACCTCCACCCAGACCTTCTCAGTCAGACTGTGTTTAACAAGTCTCCAAGTGATTCACATGCACACTGCAGTCCAGAAGTGCTGCATTAATGCCACCTAAGGAGCCATCCCCGTGAGAATGCAAAGCAAAACATTTATGTGCCAGGACTTAAAAAGTATGATACCATCTCTCCTCCCTGAAAGAAGAAAATTCAAAGATGTCCTGTCATTTGGGAGATAAATAGAGAATCCAAGAATGGGCATGCTGAGATTTAAAAGGACAAACTGTAAGATGTTAAACCATTTAAAGATAGGATTATAAGCAACAGGATGTCTGCTGAGCTGCAGATTTGCTCTCTGAGCCTCAATTTTCTCATGTCTAAAAGGAAAGAGATGTTCCATCAGAGGTCCTCGGACCTGGCTGCACGTTAGACACCTGGTGGCCTTGCAAACACTCTGCCAGGCCCCACTCAAGCCAATTGAACCAGAATCCCCAATGATGAGCATGGCCTGGGCTACCTTAGTTGTTTAAACCCCCCAGGTGATTCTAATAAGGGTCCATGTTTTCATTAAAGCCACACCAGTCTGATATCCCAGAAAAGGCTAAGAACTAGCTCCAGCATTGTTTTTATTAAAGCGTCCTATATCCTGCCATCCCTGTGTAGTAGGCTCGTCTTCGTGACTGCATAGTGGATGGCATCTTTTCCCCCTTACAATTATGAATGTTCTTTAAGCAGTTCGTAGCCTACTGAAGGAAAGGGCTTTTTTCTCAGGTCAGGTTCTTTATGGGTTTGTGCATGTAAGTTTGGGGGTAGAAGCTGAGACCATCATTCATTCTGAGTGCTGAGTGACATCAAGGCCGCAAAGGAACAGGGGAGGTGCTCCGCATATGAAAGGGAGAATCTGGAGTTCTTTGGAGGTGGGCAGAGAGGAGAGGCAGGCAGGAAGGGATGGGGAAGAATAGAAGTGGGAAATTGTGAAGACAACAAGGCTGTCTTGAGCTGACTCCTCCCCCTGAGCCCCACTTTTTATTGAAATATACAGTGTGGTTGGTGGCCGTGGATTTCTTGTGCAGACCTCAAAGGGAGCTGAGATTCATGATGATGGGCAAACAGAGACAGAACCTGCAGTTCTGAAGTTATTGGACCCTGGGAGGAGCCTAGGCGAGGACTAGCAGAAGAGCTTTGGGAGGAGAACAAAACTCACCGGTGCGCACGGCAATTGCACCCAGATCACCGAGGACAGTGGGTCCCCATATGACAACTACATATTCTTCGTTTCCTCTCTGAATGAGCTCATCCTGGCTCCACCAGCCGCCTTCACTCTGTCCTTCTTGCACATGGCAGCGCTGAGGTGGGGCTGGGATACAGTGGGAAGCAAAACCAGACAGGTCATGAGGCTTGATGTCCAGTGGTGAGAGCAGATAGCAACCCAGCCACCACAGGGGGAAGTTTATAATCACAGCCGAGGTAAGTGCTGTGGAGGGAAGGAATGTGGCTCTAAGAGAGCAGGTAGCAAAGGAACCCATGGTGGACAAGGTGATCAGAGAAAGTCCTGTGAGAGAATGATGTTCCGGTTTACGTCATAAGGAAGGGGGTGTGCAGCAGGCTGTGGAGTCTGGTCTTCATCCAGCCAAGGCCGATGGTGGCTTGGATCCCGGCAGCAGCAATGCAGGCAGAAAGGCATGATTAAGCTTGAGAGAGACTTAGGAGGTAAAACTGGCAAGACTTCGTGCAGGGTCCAAGGTGGGTGGTGGGGGGAGAACAAGGTTTTCCGTGTCTCTGGCTAGCTCAGTGGGATGGATGGGGGTGCAGAGGGACCTTCATCCTGCTCGGCCACAATTTAGTCCAGCCATGATGGCTTCGAAGGCCAGCCCTGCACCCTCTGGAAAGGTGCAAATTAATTCTTGCCTACGTAGTAAAGCGTTCTCACCCATGATGGCATTGTCCTCTGCCTTCTGAAAGACAGTCTAGAAAGGGAGAGGACACCAGCACCCAACTCTCTGTCCCTCTTTGAAGGGTGCTGAAGTCCTTGCTTAGGCCACCGGCTAAGAGGAGCAGAAGAGCAGAATTGTGCCGGCTCTGCTCCTCAGCGCTGGCTCTCTCTGGACTTCCCCATCCTGGGGATGCAGACACGGAGATTTCAGGGACAGGGCACTGCATGTGCCTCCAAGCTTGGCTCTGTCTCCAACAGTTTGTGTCCCTCAAGGCAGGCCACCTCACCTCCCTAAGTACCAGTTTCCCTATCTACAAAACGGAGAGCCGGTTTTGTGCCTTGTGGTTTTTCTCCAACCTGCAAAAGAGTTGACATCATTTGTCATGCCCTCCTTGAAATACTGTCCTCGCTTGGCTTCTGGGAGCCTTTACCCTCCTATATCACTGGCCACTGCTTCTAAATCTTCTCTGCTGAGTCCTACCTTTCTCCTCGACCTTTACAATTTGAAGATCCCTAAGGCTAAGTCCCTGGACGGCTCCCTCCTCACACACTCCCTGGTGGTGCCATGCAGTCCCTTGGCTTTAAACAGTCCGGCTCCCTGGTCCGTATCTCCAGCTGGGATATGTCCGTTTATTCTCCTGTCAATTTCTTCCGCATCTCCATTTATCTATCAAGGATAAGTTGTGTAAACCTGAACCCTTGGTTTCCTGCCATCCGTTGCTCCACTGGTTTCCCCACCTTGTTCATGCTGACACCGCCCACCGGTTCAGGGAGACCACAGGCACAGGGGGGGGCCCCGGTACCCTCCCCTCGTGCCCAAGTGCAGTCTGCGAGCAGGTACTGCCGGCTCTCTCTTCAAGGGGATCTTAAATCCAATCACTTCTCCTGTTCGCCGCTGGCTCCGTCCTGTCCAGTGGACCTTATCTTTCTTGGATTCTGCAGTGGCCTCCTGAATGGACACCTTGTGTCCACCCCGTGTGCTCTCCATTCCTCACTCAGAGGTCGGAGTGACCGCTCTGAACCACGAACAGGATTACGTCACCACTGCTCGTCACTCTGCAGTGCGTTTCGTCCGACTTAGATCAACTGCAAAGTCTGACTGTGACCCAGAAGGCCCCCAGCCCTGCTCTCCAGCCCCACCTGCTGCCCCCGTCCCCTAGTCACAGCCACACTGGCCTGGTTGCTGCTCCTTGAACCTACCACGCACCCCCCACCCCGCCCTTGGGCTCTCCTCGTGTCGTGTGGGTCTCTGCTTTGGCATCACGTCCTCAGAGGCCGCCCCAACCACTTTTAGAAAACACTGTCACTCCTTGTTGCCTTATTCCGCTTTATTTTTCTTCAGAGCGTGCATCGCTATCTGAGATAATGATTCTTATTTAAATCTTTGTTGGTCTCCCCTGTGTAAGATGACAGGACAGGGACTACATCTCTCTCGTCGCTGCTGCGTCTCCAGTGCCTAGAGCCGTGTCCAGCCCAGCAGGTGATCGGTGTGCACGTGTTGAATGGGTAGGTGAATGAGCGAATGAATGAATGCCTAATTCTATTTAAGGAAGGAAACACCTGTGGGACCCAAAGAGCATCCACAGGGAAACGCTGGCTACCTGAAAGTGTTAGGTGAATTTTGGAACAAGTTGAAAAAGATTCAGGGGGAGGGAAGACCAGGAAGGAAAAAAGCAATTGCAATTTCAAAAAAAAAAAAAAAGGATTTACAGTGCCTTATAGAAAGAAAAGAGAGTAAAACAAGAACAAAGAATAAGGATACTGGGCTTAAACACTTCCTGAGACAGCAGAGCCCCTGAAGTGGGAATGCCTGTCAGGAGAAAGCCATCCTGCAAGGGTAAAGCACATTACGGAAAAGCAGGGGGAGAAAGAAGAGACAGAGAAGAATGAAAATATGACCCTATTGTGTGTGCTATAAACCCAGGCTGTCCTTAACTGAATGTTGCGTAAATAGTTTTGGTTTTCCTGGCGGTGGGAAAAGAACTGCAAATTCTGTCTGTACACTATGGAAACTCATTTTGCAGTTTGTGAACAGCCTGTGAGAAGTGAATGCAATAACGGACATCAGAGCATAAAGAGTTCTGCAAGTGAAAAGTGTGGCCACAAAAAGAACGCAGACCGACACTGCTAGGATGAGAGCACTAACTCGGAAGCCTGCTCAGAATTCCAAGGGGCTCAGGGTCCAGGGCAGGGAGCAAATCCAGGACTCTAGGTAAGTGAGCCAGTGATGACTCCCCAGTATAGTCTCTGCTGGTGGGACATGTGACAAGGAAGAAGGAGAGATGTACCCTCTAGAGAACCCTTAGCCCTTCAGGATGTTCAGAGCCAACCTAACTGGAAATAGGAATATTGTCCATGCCATCTCACCTGTCCAGAAGCCTCCCCTTTGGAAATGTCGATTGTGAACCATGCAGGTGAGCAGATGCAGACAGGTGCAGGTAGGGATGTGACTCAGAAAGCACCTGAACAAGGATACCCTGATCCTGAACTACCAGCAGATGACACTATGACTCCCCTAATATTAAAAATGATGACAGCTCCTGCCAGATAAATGGCTTCTGCCCTTGCCCTGAGCCCCCTCCCCAACCCCCAGATGAAAGGAGAAAGCTATACTTCCTGCCTTCTCCCCAGACTTTGGCATTGAGCCCTAAAAGGCTCAGCCTGCAGCCCTGCTGGAAATGAAGCTTGAGAGCCCAACAGTAGCTGTGAAGGCTCCGTGAAGAGGGTTCTTGGAGGCCAGGTTGGGAGTCCTGCGATGCAGAAGTCAGTGATCCACTCCCCTTGTCAGTCCTGTGCATCTGCAGAGCAGTCTGGACACAGAGCTGGACCAGGAACACCAGTCTTAATACCTTCCATGCTGGAGGCAAGGAGCTACGCTTTCACCCCCACAAGTGGCCCTTAGGACACTCCCTGCCAGGGACCAGGTTGTGACAACCAGAGAAGGACCAGCCTCTACCATTTGTTGGCACTTTCCTTCCTCTTGTGTCTCAGAAGCAGCGCCCTGGGCAGCCTCTCCCACCAAACCTGGGGTGATACCCTGCCTTCCCAGTGAACCCTTCCCCATCCCCAGAACACATGCCTTCTTCCCTCCTGCAGCTGCCCCAGGCTCAGCCTCCTGATTATGGCAGAAACTGGGACTCGGAGACTGAAGCTGCTCCCTAGAGGAACACGGGGCAACCTCGTGTCTTCATTCAAACTCTCTGAGCCAACACCGCAGACACTGCCCCACCATATGTCACTTTCCCAAGCCTGACACCTTTTCTACATGCATTTCCAGGATGAGTAAATTAAATAGCACTCACATCTCCGCTTGGGTCCTGAGACAACATTCACAACTTCCTCTGTGCTTTCTGACCTGGGAGCAGAAGCACCCCAAAGTCTGCTGTGCTTGGGAAGAGATACCAATGGGCCCAGGAAGACACCCCCTTCCTCTGTGTGCTAAGACTCTCCTGGAGATATCACCAGAAATCTCTCCAGGGCTGCAGAAACAGCCATACTGAGCCAAAAGGGCAGATTTTATTCCTGCTGCAAAGTTTGTATGGTTTTCTTTAGGTGCCTAGGGCAGGTGAGAGGATCACTGGGCATCTGCCCCCTTCTCTCAAATATCTCAGCTTTTTGCAGCCAGTGTCAGTCAGAATAGGTTAGGTTTACGCTGCATTTACAAATGACTCCCAAATTGTAGCAGGTTCAAACAATAACAGTGGATTTCTTGCTCATGGTACATGTCTACTGAAGATGGCGGAGGACTCAGGTCATTGGAGTCACTCAGGGACTCAGGCTGATGGAGAAGCCACCATATGGAACCTTTGGGGTCACCATACCAGAAGGAGAAGGCAGATCCAGAGGGTCTCAGATCTACAGTTAGGTGCGCCACTCTAAAGAGAAACACACATCGCTTGTGTTCACAGCGCACTGGTCAGACTGGTCATTTGGATGTTTTCTATCTCCACAGGGCCAGGAAGTGCAATCCTGCCCTGCTCCAGATGTGGGGAGAACCAGAAACGTTTGGGAGACAGTACCAATGACAACCACATGGTACCTGGGGTTAAGAAGCTAGCTCCTGCGTGCTCAGCCCTCCAGAAATTAAACAAATAAACACCCTTTGCTTCAAGCTCGGAAGCAGTTCCTTGTCCCCTCCTATGTGAAAATGGGAGAGGTGAGAGGTCCTGGGCCGATTCCAGTGGGAGGGTCAAGAGAGGAAGTGGTGACCAAAGAGTCCTGCAGGAGAGATCTCGTTGCCCTCTGTGGACAGTTATTGAGCGACAACATTCATCATGACGGATGACTCCGGAAGCATGACATTTCAATGCTTATCGATTCCCTCATGTGCTGGGCAGGACCCAGGAGGTGCTCTGAGCTGGGCACAGAGCCAGAACGGCCAGCAGGGGGCATAAAGTGGGGCTGACAGATGCCCCAGAACCCAGCCCACCATGCTCCTCAGCCCGGCAGGACACACAGGAACCTGACAGTTGGGCTCCGCCCCCATTAAAGTCAGGCTGCATCAGCCCAGAGGGACGCACCCTGTGACTGGCTCTTCTCTTGTTCTCCTTTCTTCAAACTCACACCGAGGGTTTCTTTTCTTGCTTTTTTTCACCTTTGTGGTGAATGTCAACAGTAACAGGTACAAAACCTCCCACCCAAGCCCTCCTCCATCCATGTTGCCCGAGCCCAGGAGCACACGCCAGCTCTGATCTCCGTCCACGCGAGGGGCCAGGCTGTGGCGGGGAGGGCTGTTTGGGATCTTGCTGGAGTCAGGGGTGTGAGACCCCCAAGATGGGGTGCTGCCATGGGCAAGCACAACACAAGGACTCAAAGGAGCCCTTGAGGGGGATTCACACAGGGCATCACAGACTGGATCCCTGCAAACCATGCCAGAGCTGGCCTGGCCACCTTGCTGTGGGGCAACCGAGAGGGGCAGCAGTGAGCTGGCCTGAGACACACAGCTGGTGTCGGCAGAACAGGGAAAGGTTTCGGGAGTCCCGGCACAGTGACCTCTGTGCTGCGTGCAGAAAGCCAAGATGCCACCGGGTCGTCTCTGGACGTGTAACCCGAGAAGAACTTGAGGGGGAAGCTGCTGGGAGGCCATTGCTCAAACTCCTGAGGATTCTAAGGAAAAGGACTACAGGTGCCCCAGGGCCATGCCATGGAGGGACAGAGGTGAAATGAGGTTATTCCTTCTGTAAGATTAATCCTACCTTGATTTACCACTCAGGCTCTCAGGGGAGCTTCCGCTGAAATTTAGGTTTTACTGCTTGCATATGGCAGACAATAAATAGTTATATCATCATCTTTGACCTTGAAACCTTTTTGTCTCTGGTACTCTATTTGTAATGACTCTTTGAGTTGTGACACAGGTTAAATTGGATTGGGAGGAAAAAGGTGAATTATTAGCCAAATAAATGCAAAGTCAAGGATGTCGCTTGATCCAGGTATCAACTCAACTGCTGGCATCAGGATTCAATCTCTTTATCCTCCCCCATCCCCCCACCCTGCTTTCCTTTGTTTTTCCTTCATTCTATGAAACTGACTCTTCTCATGAAGTGGCAACATAGCTGTTGACAGGACCAGATACTCATTTTTACAACATAGCACCTGCAGCAGAAAGACAGCAGCTCAGAAAGTGTCCCACGCTTGCTTCCCCTTGGCTGGCCTAGGTCATTTTTCTATCCCAAGCCAACAACTGTGGCCAGATGATGCAGGGCAGTTGGTCAGCTCCCCAAGCCCAGAACTGGCTGGTGGGCCTCATCCTCCCCTCGAATGGCAAGGACCGAGAATGGCAGGGGACTGACTCCTCGAGAAAATAAGGATGCTGTTCCCACAGGGAGCATGGGTGGCCAAGCAGGCAGAGACTGCAGCCGCTCACGCCAAACACCTGCTCATCTTCCACGTAACTCATTTCTGAAATGCAGGGCTGCATCTTCCTTCCTCCCTAAGCAGCCATTGGTTACTGCTATTAAAGCGCTGTTTGGTTGAATTCCATGACTTTATTGTTGGGTCTGAACCCACACAAAACACCCTCCCTCCCTACTTCCTCTTACGTGCTCTGTTGGACGAAAAACAAACAAAAAAGTGAGTTTCCCTCCAGGGCTGTTCAAGTGTCTGTTCCCTGGAAGGATGATTCTAGTGATTTCTGGAGGAAATGCAGGTCCTATGCTAACTACGGTCTCAACTGAGGTTTTTCAAGCCTTCCTTCCAGTTGTTTGTAAAATACAGTTGCTTTGTCTGAATTTGCCTCATTCAAATTAAAAGTCTCTGCTTACCTAATCGTTTACAGAAACCCTCACAAATGAGATTAACATTTTTTTTTAAAAAAAACAAAAGACAGCAAGATAATTAAGTCTGATTGCTCCTGAGCAGGTTGGCGACAGCCCTGGAAATGTGCCAACACTAATTGACTGGAGATATTTCCCGTACAGTTAATTGCAAATGGTCATTGAAAGCCCTTGAAATTAACTCAGGTCCCCTCAGCTGAAGTGTGGAGAAGGGATTTAGAAGTGTGAAGGAGACCCACCGGGGACATCGGATCCTTCTTGTCCCAGACTGACGTTCAACTGAAGTTGTCAAATCTCATCACTTCTCCAGGCCTCGGTCTTCCGAGCTGTCCAAGGGCTGTGGCGGGTAGGAGAGGGGAAGTCACGTCAGAGCAGGTTGGCCCCACCTGCTGTGATCTCAAACTCTGACTACTCTTTGGCCATGGGCAAGGCCTGTGCTGGGATTGACGGGGCCAAAAAAAGATGCCCAAGTCAAGTCCCTCGTCGGACCTGTAATGGATAACAAGGCAGCATGGAAGGCCAGGGCCCGCCAGTCGTAGGCAGCTGGGTCTGAGGGAAAGGTGGATTAACCATTCAGGAAGAACAGGAGAACCAAGCAAGACTTAGCTGTGAAGGTTCCCTTTACGTGAGGTCTTGAAGAGGAAGATTTAGGCACTGTGGGGAAGGAAGGAACAGGAGAGAGCAGCCCAGGTAGAGACACGCGTGTGCCGTGTGCAGGGGAAGAAGCCTCCACACCCCAGTGAGGCCGGAGCGTCTTTCCACGGAGAGACGTTCCACTCTCGGTGCCGAGGGACAGACCCTCCGCCCCTGTCTGCTGGCAGGACTCACCCGGGGCCAGGAACCTCACAGGACTCTGAGACCCCGGCCCAGGAGGCAGACACGCATTTCAAGGCACTAAGTAGCTTGGCAACCGGGTTTTCTGATCTCTACCCACGTGCTTGGCTGTTAACCCAGCTCCCCGCTGCCTCAGGGCAGTCGGTTTGGGTTTTCGGTTTACTTTGGCTCCCAACAGCACTGCATAATTTCCTGCCAACATATCTAGTAAAAATCCCCACGGAGGTGAACCCAGCTCGCCTGGCTGAGAGACCCCATCATTGACCGGGTCTTCGATCTGTGTCTAGCGGCAGTCAAGTCAGACGCACGAGGCCCGGAACGTGGACACCTGTCAGGAACTTTCTGGAGCCGTTGGCCTCCACAAGCAGGAAAGGCCTTCTCGGAAGGGGTTTATGGTGCCAGGTTGATTGGCACGTCTAATGCAAAAAGGAAAGAAAGAGACAAAAGTAAATATTCTCGGGCGTCGCGGCGTCCTCCCTCACAGCTATTCAGCTCCGCTGTTGTAGCACAAAAGCAGCTGTAGACAATGCATAAATGAGTGCGCGTGGCTGTGTGCCAATTAAGCTTTACTTACAGACACTGACATTTGAATTTCATATAATTTTAATGTGTCACAAAATATTCTTCTTTTTAACCATATAAAAATGTGAAAACTATTCTTAGCTGGCGGGCCATGCACAGACTGGGAGGGGGCCAGATTGGCCCCCGGGGTGTAGTTTGCCAACCCCTGGCTTAAGTCAGTGGTTTTCAAAGAACAGTCCCTAGACAAGTGGACTCAGCGTCACCTGGGAACTTGTCAGACTCGAGATCTCTCAGGCCCAGGCCCAGACCTACTGAATCAGAAACCGGGTGGGTAGACCTCCAGGGCATCCTGATACACGTTCAAGTGTGAGGATCACTGGTCTGTATCAGACTTACCTGGACGGCTTCCCCCAGGTGGGGATCTGACTTGGGAAGCAGGACAGGTAACGGAATGGCTGGACTGTCAGCAGAGCCGAGTCTACCCCAAAGCGCAGCTGCTCTTCATATTAACCAGCTTAATTCCATTCACTGTGTAAAATAATGAGAGGGACTGTGGCCTGCTCTCCCCAGCCACAGGGAAGGGGGTCACTGTGACCAGGGTGTTTGCTGATCGTCACTCTGTATTCCCAGAGTAAACATCTAGGAACTTTCGGGCTTTTACCCTCTGACAGTCTATGACCATAAACCTATGTATGTACGAGATGGGTAGGGACATGTGGCTTCCGATCCTTTCCCTCGATCCTCTCCAATATTGGCCACACGCTGATCTCTCACTCCTTTCTCTCTTCTTCCCTCTTTTTCTCCCTCATAGCCTGTTAATATCAGCCCAATAATAATAATGGAGCCTTGTAACTAATTCTTAGTGAAAGTTCATTTTGTACCAGGTACTGTTCTCAGCCTTGTATATAATTGTATACAATTAGTCCTTGCAGCAAAACGATGAGGAAGGCAAACACTATCACCCTGACGAAACTGCGGCACTCAGAGGTTAAGCGATGGCCTAATGTCAAACAGCTGGTAGTTGGAAGTCCCTGGCAGTCTGATTTTGGGTACTTGCCCCTCAGCCATGCTGTAGATTCGCTGAGCCTAGGGGAAAATGTCGCTAAAGGATGACAGGAAGCCACCTCAAATTTCTCTTTGGAATGTGAAATGTTAAACTTAAAACTTTTCGGAGAAAATATCTTTGTTACCTTGGAGTAGATAACGATTTTTAAACAGGACACAAAAGGGCTAAGCATAAAGACAAAAAAGGTTGACAAACTGGCCAACATTGAAGTCAAGAACTTCCATTTATCAAGAGACACTATTTTAACACATACACTGCCCTGTGAGTTGTATTTAACTCACACTAGTTTTGAGCCCAGGGCCTGGTGAAGCATATGTAATTCATATGTCTCTTCACCTTGGAAGCTGAAAAAACAATTTTTCAAGTTGCATATAACTCACACACAGAAAACAATGAAAAATAACAAATTTTTTATTAGGATTGTTTTGTTTTCGAAGTGTTTATTCTATTTTTGTAATAAAACACTGTGGCCCCAAGGAAAAAAAATTTTTTTCTAGTGTGGCAGTCAATGTGTTAAAAAAAAAAAAAAGACACCATTTAGAGAATGAAAAGACAACCCACTTTTTTTTAATGAGCAAAATATTTGAACAGTCTGGTCACAGAAGCGATTATCCAGACAGTCATTAAACTTTAAAAAAAAGGTGTTCAACTTTATTAGTCATCAGGAAAATGCAAATTAAAACAGTGATGTGATATACTACACCACCACCAAATGAAAAACTAAATAAAACTTTTGTTTTTTAGTAAGTGCGTGTGAGGATGTGGAGCAGCCAGAGGTCTCGTAAACTGCTGGTGGGAGTGGAAATTGATACAATCCCTTTGGATAACTGCTGGGCAGTACTCGCTAGAGTTTAAGATGTGCACACGCTATGACCCAGCAATTGTGTTCCTAGGCGTATATCCCAAATAAATGTGTACACACATCTACCGAAAGAAATGCACTGGAAATCTCAGAGCAGCATCATTTGTAATAGTCCCCAAATGGAAACTACCCAATACCCATCAAGAGTAGAGTGAATACACAGTGGTATATACACACAATGGAACATTATGTAGCAATGACACACTGTAGCAACACAGAGACACGATACTGATGAATTAATCTTACAAAGAATGTTGAGCAAAGAAGGCAAACACTACACACACGCACACACACACACACACACACACAGAGAAAGGTAATCTGTGCCATTAGAGGTCAGGATAGTGGTCTCCCTGGTGGGAGAGGGGGTTAGCGACAAAAGGCATCATGAGAGTGCTAGTCATATTGTTTTTTGATTTGAGTGTTTGTTATCCAAATATGTTCCATTTGTGAAAATTCATGATATGGTATTCTTATGTGTTTTCGTGTTATGGTATATTCCTAGATACTTATTCTTTTCTCTATGTGCGTTATACTTCAATAAAACATTTATAAAGTATCTGGTAGCCAGACAGATGGACTATAGTTTGTACCTGATCCTCCTGTCCTGAGGTTGCAACAGGCTTGGATGTGCTAACCCAGTGTGTGGATAAATATTGGAAGCCTTTTGTGAAGTTCAAGTTAAGTGAGCAGTTGGGCCGAGAAAGATCTCCAGTCTCTGAGCTGGAGTGACACAGATGCCGTTACTGAAGGCGATTCTCAAGCACCTTCCAAGCTGAGTGAAACCTTTCAAATATTTCGTCTTATTCTGGTTCCGCGGAAAGAGAACTCTGCAGTCTAGTCGTCTCCTACATCCTGACTGTCAGTGAGTTTCCCTTCTTTATTCAGAAAGGCAGCTCCCCTTGGACTAAGCTGGCAGGGAGTATTTCCTGAGCCCTGGCTCTGCAGCCTGACATCCAAACGGACACATGAGCTCACGTCCGTTTTCAGTTGCTGACATTTGTAAAGATCAGAGGCTGAAGGCAAGTAGATACATCTGCCTGGACAGCTTGTCTTGCAAGTTTAATTGCAAGCTGAATTCATTGCCAATATTTGAAAATTTCACCTAAAACTCTAGATTTCTGGCTTCTCTGGGAAAATCAAGTGCCATCCACCTTCCCCAAGGCCCACACCGAGCCCACTCTCTTTGGCGGCCGGTCGTCAAATAGGTGTAGGAACCCCTGGCCGTCTGATTTCGGGTGCTTGCTCCTCCTCTTACGGGATATCACCTCTCAGCCATGGAGGCCTACTCAAATTGCTATTTGAAATGTGAGAGGGAAAACATCTTTGTTATCTTGGAGTAGATAAAGAATTTTTAAACGGGACACAAAAGGGCTGAGCATAAAGACAAAAAAAGTTGATAAACTAGCCAACCTTAAAGTTTAAGAACTACTTACCAAAAGATACCACTTAGTGAAAAGATAACCCACTTTTTTTTTTTTAACGGGCAAAAGATTTAAACCTGAGCCCTAGAGATGTGGGGTTGCAGCTCCCAGTGTAAAAAGCTTGAAAAAAACAGCAACACCAAGGTCCCTGTCCTGATGGACTTTATAAGACATGACACTGGGCATTTTATTAATTAGGTCAACCAATATTGACGGGTCAGGCCCGGTGTTGGGTGCTAAGTCAGTAATTTAAGCATTTGGGCCTTAGTTTCAGCATCTGTAAAATAACAGAATTGTAACCATTTTCTAAAGTCTGCTTCAGCTATAAATTTTGATCCCTCTGTGATTTCAGTGAACGCTGCAGAAGTGTGATGTAACCGTGTCCAGGGTAGGTTGGTCATTCCAAAATAGTGTGTAATCAACCCCCATCATGGACGTTGGGGTCCTCTCTGGCCTTGTTTCTTGAGGATCTGAGTTTAGGAGCATCATGTTATTAGCCCCAGGAAAAGAAAGGCCTCTAAGAAAGCATCCAACCATCAGAATTTTATTTCAAGAAGTCAGGAATGGTTTCATTCTAGAAGCCTCAAGAAATTTCCCCTCACTCCAGACCTGCTGAATCAGTCGGCATCTTAACAAGCTCCTGGGGTGATTTATATGCTGTGCATGTTTAAGGCATCCTGTTTTGGAGGATCCCCTGGGCCGGCTGTTGTACTCTGGACCTCTAAGAAAAGTCATGACATTCCACCTACGTCTCTGCCTATCCCAGCCAGCAGACGGGGGCAGGAGGACTGTCACGGGATTGTTCTCAATCTTCCTTCAACGGCAACCACTGTCACGATGACATTCACCTTCTTGTGCCTGGGGACAAACCCCAGCATGCTAGCCAAGCTCCTGGTGGCTCCACCTTTCCTCTCCTATGTGAGAAAGCATCTAGGAATTCTAGTGAGCCGAGGTGACTGCCCCAATTCATTACACATTTTCAAAAGCAAATAATGTGCATACTTTCCTCCTGTCACTACTACTGAGCAACAAATTACCGGGACCCTCTTCACAGCCACTCACAATACACGGCTGAGATCCGCCACAGCAGAGCCCGGGAGGAAGAGCTCCACCCTGGGAGGGGGAAGAGCGGCACTGCGGGTCCCCTTCCAGGCAGATGCTAATGAGCCTCCCCCGCCTTTAACCTCCCTGCCAGAGAGGCGAGCTGGTAATGCGATGAGCTGTCACTGTTCATTACGGGGACAGCCGAGGGGCCCGGAGGTGTTCAGGGGCACAAACAGGCTGTGGGGGCAGCAGGGGAGGAGCTGTGCAGGGGCAGAGGGCCTGAGGAAGGCAGGCAAGGGACCAAGAGCAGCTTGTCCCCAGGTCGGCCTCTGCCCTGCGTGTCTGCCAGGCAGCTGCTCCTCGCCCAGGCTGCAGAGGGCTTGCTTCCTGCACACGAATGTGGGGGCCAGCCTGAGGGATCCCAGGCCAGGCAGGGGTCTGCACACTAGCCGACCAGAAGAATGAACCTGGGGGTCTCTCCAAGTGTCCCAGGAGCTCCCAGACAGGTCAAAATAGATAGGAGTTGGGGGTTGGGAGGAAGGACCAAGCATTTCTGCTGGTCCTGGTGAGAATTCCACTCTCCTCCAGGGAAATCAAAGCCCCCTACCCCATGCCTCTGGTGAGCTGTGGGTCCTGGATCTGAGAGCAGGATGGAACCACAGGGTTTGATCTATTCCAGAGCCCTGTAACCAGTAATAGAGTCAGTATCCCTTTGTCAGCAACTGAGGGCCCAAATGGTGAAATGACTCACCCAAGGTCACTGGACCAAGGTTACGTGGAAAGGGGAGGAACTAGAACTCTGTTTGCACTCCTGTCCTCTAATGTTGGGTAGTTCTACAGCCCAGACGCTGGTGATGGTGGCAGCCTTGGGGCAGGGAGCAGGAGGGCGAGATGTGTGCGCACCTGGCTTGGTTTGCTGTGCTCTCCTCTCCTAGGATGCATTGCTCCTGCAGGCAGCCTCTAAGAAGCCAGCTCATCAACTGTCACATCAAGATTCTGTTCCCTCTATCTCATGTGTGAGTATCCCCTCCTTAGCTTATAAAGTTCTCAGGGGAAAGGCTCTGCATAATGTGCCTTTTTTCTCTCACTGCTTCTAGTAGAGTCCAATACGTGTTACATATTCTCAGTGTGTGTCCACTGACCAAGCACACTGGTAAGAGTCACCTGGAGATTTTTAAACAAAAAGGACCCAAGTGAGGGAAAGAGGGAGGGAACTTGGAAGGACCCAGTTCCAGAAGCAGTTCTTGGCTGGGCATGGTGACTCACATCTGTAATCCCAGCACTCTGGGAGGCTGAGGCAGGAGAATCACTTGAGGTCAGGAGTTTGAGAACAGCCTGGGCGACATAGTGAGACCACACCTGTATTTTCTTTTAAAAAAAAATTAAAAAACAAAAAACAGAGGCAATTCTTGATCTGCCAAACTGCTTCTGTATTTCTGGTCTATGAGCACCTTAAGGACCGTTGGTTATTTTTATATTTCTGAATCCACTCTCCTCGTCCCCCAGTTCTAGCACACTTCCTGGCACGTGGCAGGTGCTCAGTGAATGCTGGCCAACTGCATGAAGTGAGGGAAGGGAAATAGGCACAGAGGAGAGGCATTAAAAGAAGGCAGGACAGAGGTAGAAGGAGTGAAGGAATGTGCCAGTCATCACCTGTTTGGCCTCAGCACCATTCCTGCCCTCTCGTGCTCTGTCCCAGTAGTGGCTGCTGTGGGTGATGGCCAGAAGTGGCCAACCCAGAGATGGCCCCGGATCCTCCGGCAGCAGCAGCAGCAGCAGCAGCAGGAGGCAGCTGTAGCCTCCGGTGGCCTCTTGTTGCTTTCTACAACGCATCAGTGATTCCTTTGAGCAGCAGCCGCAGGCTCCAGCAGTGCCAGCCACCACTGTGCTGCTGGGCTCTGGAAACTTCTCGCTTGGTTTCCAGGAGCTCATTTTCCTTTTTGTGGTTCTCTCAGCCCTTCCAGTGCTCTTGTAACATGTTCCATCTAGTGGTGCCCCTATGTTTGAAACAGTTAGCACGGTTTCTGTTTCTCTGGCTGGACTGATAAAGGAAAACAGGCAGAAAAGAGAGCACAGAGGAGGGGAAAGGTGATGCGGTGTGGCCAGAAGCAAATGTCAGTTCTGATTGAAAATGTAAACACATTCAGAAGGCACAGGTATCCGGTATCCAACCCCAGCACTGTTCACCCCCAGGGCACAGAGAAACAAACAAGACCATCCCCTGGGGCTTAGACTCTCCAGTGCCCCTTCCCCGTCCCCAGCTTTCCCAGACAAACTACAGTCTCACTCGCAGCCAGGCCAACAGGTCTCTGGTGCCACCTCAGACTCACGCACCTGTCCTTCCTGTCTGACCGGAGGGCTCGGCTACCACCTGAGCTTCCTCAGCTCTGAAACCAGATCTTGAATTCTTGGCTCCGTGTGTCATGAGAGATCCCAGGAACTGCTCACAGGCTTCCCTGGCTTTGTGAGAGTTTACATCCTTTGTTCTTCCTGTAAATAAAAACTAATGAGGCAGCAGGTGCCTGCAGTGTGCAAATCGCCTGCTTCTGCAGCAGGTCTCTTCTTCATTCCCAGCCAAAGCCCTGGGTGGGGGAGGGCAGGAGTGGAGGCGAGAGAGCTAGCAGGGGCTGGGGAGCCCCACAGGCTGGATCTGGCAGCTGCTGGCCCGGAGAGCCCTGGCATCTCTCCTCATCCGGGCCATGAGATGGGATGATGGTTCTCATCCACCTCCCCGTCTCAGCCTGTCCCCTTCCCTCGCTATGTTCTTTCTTTTGACTCTTTCCCACTTGCATTCTTCTCTTGCCCCCTCTGTCCTACCTGAGATGACTTCATCTTTCTAAAGGGGGAGCTGAGGCCATCAGCTGAGAGTGTGCAGGAGGGAGGGCATGGCGTCAGGGGCTTGGGGACCATGGGGAGTGAGCCCCTCATCTGGTGGTGAAGGGAAGCCTTGATGGGGACCACAAAAGTGCCCATTGAGATCCAATAGTCGGGATCTGTGGGTGAGCCACCAGGACTCTTCTGTAACTCTCTAGAGAGACCCTGCAGCCAGGGAGTGGAGAAATATGACCATGCAACTTACCCAGAGCAGGAGCTCAGCAGAGCCATGGTCAAGGAGACGAGGAACTCGATGGGATATTTGCACGCAGTGTTGAAGTAGCTGACCATGAGGTTGGGGTCTATGAGGGAACAAATTGACCTCCACCAACTCCTTCTGGAAACCCCCTGACCCCCTCCTCCCAAATACATCCCCTAACACAGTCCCAAGCTGACAGCTGGTACTCTCCTGTGACTGGCCACACTTTGGGAAGTTACTCCGAAGTCTGGGAAGTTACCGTGGCTTGGTTGTGTCCAATAAAAATGAGTAAGAGCTAAAATATAAAATCGCACCTGTTTTGGCCCTACGTTTGGGCTAGTTCTTCACTTTATTTTCATACGGAGCATTGTACTGATTCCTAAGTCTTCCAGCTGTCCCTCACTCCCTCCCACATCCACACCCCAAATCCCAAATCAAGGGCATTGCTGGTTTGCTACAGCACGTTTCCTGGGCCCTCACTGGGTGGCCTGAGCAGGGCTCCTTGCGTTCCCTGTGTCCTGTGGCTCCATTTGGCTCCACCTGGGCAGGGTCCAAAGGGATTAGACCAAGTCCCTGCAGGCGGCTCAGCTAGAGAAGGAGGCTCGAGTCTGGGTTCTGATGGGGAGGCCAGCTGGGCAGGAGGATGTTGACAAATACTGAGGCCGCCGTCTAGATGCCAGAGGTGAGTTTCAAGAGGGTCTGAAGGAGCAGTGTGTGTAGGTCCAGGTTTAAAGATGGACATTTCCCTGGGAATTAGCTGGGGTAGGATATGTCCCACAGAGTCCCATGAGCCTGGGCAAGCAGGACTCCAAGTCCATGAACCCAGGGAGGTGGCAGAAGCCGAAATGGGCAGGACCACTGAGGCAGATTAAAACTGGGGGTCATTTCCCCTTGTGCTTG
This sequence comes from Varecia variegata, assembly GCA_028533085.1. Lineage (NCBI taxonomy): Eukaryota > Metazoa > Chordata > Mammalia > Primates > Lemuridae > Varecia > Varecia variegata. The sequence goes on from CM052441.1 coordinate 104,275,628, forward strand.
AGGAGGGCAGGCGGGAGAGAGCTGCCTCTGGCCAAGGTAACGTGGCCGAGGTCTCGTGGAGTCTGTAGCCCAGGAGCCAGGGGAGGTGTCTGGGAGAGTGAGACGAGGCAGGCTGGGAAGTCAGTGAGATATGCTGACTGCAGAAAACAGCCCGTCTAGTTTAAGCAGGACATATTGTTCGGGCTGGTGGGGGTGACAGCGAGAGGCACAGAAGTTTGAAGGAAACTTGTTTTGAGACGGAACAAAATACAACTTTCAACATGTAAAACAATGAACCATCCAGAGGGTTAAAGAGCCTTCATCAGTTTGACGTCAGAAATGTAGAAATGAGTCTATTAATAGAACTTTATCAGCCCTGATTTCCTTAGGCAGCTTTTGAAAGAATTTACATGAATGGTATATATATAGGGACGCCATCTAAAGACTAATTTTCTCAAAGCACTCTGGCTGACAGAGTAGAAGAAAAAGAGTTTGGCTAGATTAGGGTAAAGATAAATGAGTGTAAATTATGTGTTAGGTAGTTTATCAGTTTGAGTGGGAGAATTAATCTACGATGTGTGTGTCTCTGTGCGTGTGTGGATATATAACTCACAAGTGGCAGAGAGGCAGCATTAAGGTTGAGAAATGGTGCAATTAAAAGAGTCAAGAATCACCTCTGTGAAGGCTCCTGCATCATCATTAATTCAGCCACATTACCTCCACAAACATTGCACAAGGTCCCGTTTACAGCCTCCAACGACTCACAGAGGAGGACCAGCTGCCAGCAGCAACTCTGAGGCTCCTTGGGGAAATTAGTGATTTTCCTACTTGACAAGCCCCTGATTTAACTAAGTCCTGCCCAGAGCAGCTGTAACTGCTTATATACTATAACCCTGGAGGAGCTGGTGGGGAAAACAAATGGGAAGGCAATTAGCCAACTACCTAGTGGTGGCCAAGGTTTCTGTTTCCATAGGTTGGGGCTGGGGCCCTGGGATTCTGCATTTCTAAGAAGCTCCCAGGTGGTGCTGACACTGAGGGCCCCTGAGCCACCTCTGAATAGGGAGGATCCGGATGCCTTGGTTCGGAAACACTGGCGTCACCTGGGAGCTTGTTAGAGATGCAGATCTCGAGCCCACTTCAGACCTCCTGAACCAGCTCTGCATCCTAACAAGATCCCTGGGTGCTTTGTAGGCTCTTTCGTGTTTAAGTGCTCTTTAGGAGGTCCCCTTGGTTTCCTTAGAAAGATCTGTGATCCCCCTGAAGTGATATGCAAAATTGCATGCGTGCACTTATGAGTGTTTAGGGTACCTGAATCCTGGCACAAATTCCTCCTTCCTTTTGGGTTCTCAACTGAAGGGGAGATAGTCAAGGAAAAATAGTCAAATAGGAAACTCAATACAGGGAAAGAAAGACTGGAGCCGAACAGGTCTTCCTCACCTTACAGAATGTCTGGGTCTGTGGGACAAACCAAATGCCCTTGTCCCATAAACCACATGAGCGAGGCCAGTCTGCCTCATCTTCCCACACGCAGCTGGAGATGCTGGAAGAGCGTGCGGGGCCTGGCCAGCCAGCCCAGAAAGCCAGGCGAGGCCTTAGGTGTGTCCAGGTGTGCTTGACTCCCAGGGACCTGCCATGCTGGGCACCAGAAGTAAAAGCAAGAAGTGATCTTGGTTCTTGTCCTTACAGCCGCTAAACACACCCAGAGAAGGTGTGCAACTCCTCTTGCCTTTGTGAGAAGCTGGTAAGTGGAGCTGGCAGAGAGACAAAGTCCCCTCACCTGGCCCCATCCTAGATGGTTAAAGGGAACAGAAGTCCCCATTCCCTCCGGGATGAAGCAGAAATATTGGGAGGGAAGTTTCTATTGCAAGAATGGAGAAAGAGTCTATATTCCCAAAGGAATCCATGCACAAGACAAGCTTAAGATGCTCTAATCTGGAACCTTCTATGGCCACCACTTGAAGCCTGGGATGAAGATGTGCCAGGAACCTAGAAAGTGCCCTGGGCCAGCTCAGGCTGCTGCTGGGTCCAGAGAGGGCTAAGCAGAGATGATCAACCGCTCAGTATGTGATCCGCTGTGGGGCAGCAGCCACCACCACGGCTTCCTCCCCACAGCCCGGAGATGCTGCCAAGGTAGGAGGGAAGGTCATTAACCCCACTGATGTGCCCTCTCCCCTGCAAGCCACCTGCACCCACCACCGCTAATGCCTCCCTCCACCTCCCCCTCTTTCCCTGCAGATTCCCCTCACAGCTGATGAAGCTTAAGTTTCAGCCCCAACCCCCACCCACAGGGAGCCCTTCCTCCCAATCCTGACCCTGGTCCCCTTGTCCAAACCCTTCTAATGCTGAGAGTCTCTGGGGTTTGCAGAGTGTCCCAGGAGGGGTGGAGACACCAGGCTGCCATCAGGAAGTATGTCTAATTCAGCTTGTTTTTTCCTGGTTGTCGGAAGAGATTTTAAAAGAAAGGTTACTGAATTCCCAAGGCTCTAGTAATTTGTTTTGACGTTTTTTCTCATTCTAAATAAATGTTTACTTTTCTAATCAAATTTTCTTCTTTCTCCTGAAGCAAGCTCCCCAAATTATATAAGCTTCAGCTCCCCCGACCCCTGCACCTACACCCAGCCACGCTGCAGTCAGGAAGAATAACAAGCAGCCTCTCTCCGCAGACAGCTGAGAAGGCCGGCTGCAGGGTGCCCCCTTCTTTCCTGTTTTTGAAAGAATGAGCTTTCTCAGAAGCACCTTCACTTCTCAGTCCTAGTAAGAAGGATGGACCCCAACAGCATCCTCAAAGGGCTTGCAGAAGATGGGGTTGAAGTTCAGTATCCTAGAAGCAGTGCAGGTTCCCTCCACCCCCTTGGGAAACGCCTAATTAAAAACAAATTTAAAAAAACCCACAAACCCAGCACCATCCTTCATGCCACTCACGCCTTGAATGCCTCGTGCTTGTTCTCTGTTCCTTAGAGCTCAAGCAGCCAACTCGCTCCCACCCCCGGGCAAAGTCACCCGGGAGTCTGCTTGCTGTCATCCCACCCTTTCTAAAGGCCCATCTTCCTGCCCAGGCTTCGAGACACCTTTACCTCCAGCACCAGGGGACCAAGAGGCAGGGACTCACCGAGGGCGGTAAAGCCATGGCCCATGACGCGTGTCCAGGAGGGCTGGGGGGGGGGAAATTGCCTCAACTTGGCCATTTGAGGGAGACCCAGATGGACAAAGGCTGGGCATTTGGAATTGGTAGCCATCAATGCCAGGATTGTCACCCGGGAGTGAACAATGCACTAACCTTAGGCAGGAAACCTGCATTCAAGCCCTAGTTGTGTGCAGCTTCTGTCATTTCACTGTGGCTCATTCACAGTGTCCATATGAAGATTAAGTGAGATTATGCACACGGGCACTCTTCATGAACCCAGTGGTTTTATACTCATAGGTGTGGCCATTCCTCACAGGTCTGGACTTCCTCACCGCAAAGCAACCATGGCAGGGAGATTCTGATGTGCTATTTAAGTGTGTTTTTTCTTAAACTTAACCTCACCATTCAGTCAACTAGATAGTCTATGTAGCTGTCTCAGGAGAAGATGGGAAAAGTGGCCAAGTCTTGCTTTGGAGATTTGAAATGTTAGGTCTCAGGAGGGAGGGAGGTGACGCGCGTTCCAGCAATAGATTTCATGCAGACGGTGTTGAAGAAATGCTCCTCTCTCTCTCACCCCCAACGCCAGGCTGCGGAAGGAAAGAGAAGGTGGGTTCTGCACAGCACCTAGGGGGACCACACAGGAAGACCTGGAGCTTCCCAGCCTCCACCTTGTGTCATAAGAAGCCCTGAACGTTGCCAGGATGCAGGAGCAACACGGAAGCCAGGTGGGGCCGTGCAGATCTGGGTTTCCATCGGCACAAGCACTGTGGAGAAGCTCCACTGCTGCCCCCATCGGATGTCCGGGGGAGCCCAGCAGACGCCGGATAGCCGTCCTGCAGAAGTGACACCTGGTGTGCCCTGGTATAGACATACATAGATACATGTATAGGTGTCATCTAACTTACTCCACGTGGACAGTCCTCCTTTGAACATGACAAGACTTTTGTAAGAGTCCAGCTGAGAAGGTGGGGCCGTGGATATACGGATGAGGTGGGTGGGGGCATGGAAAGGCGAGGCCCCACCCCTGTGCCTCAGTCGGTGTTGCAGACCCAGCTTGAGCTCTGCCTCGGAGAGAACACAGGGTGGTAAGACAGGTACCGCCACCCCACTTCTTCTTCTCCACATTATTCTTCACTGCCTGGAATAACTGCTTGGAATAATGATGACGCTCAATAAATACACTTTGAATGAATTAAGTGTGGGAAACAAAGTGCAGTAGACAAAGGGTAGAGAAATGGGTTTGAGATGGAGGAATTAGTTCAGTTTGGGAAATGTTAAATTTAAGAAGCCCGGAAACATCAAATGGAAGACACCATGTAGGTTATTGGATATTGGAGCTTGTTGCTTAGGGGAAGGGTCGGGGCTGAAGAGGAAATTGTCAGGGACATCTGTGTCCAGTTGATACTTAAGAGTCATGAGACCCAACGGGATCCCCTGGAAAAGCTCTCCGGAGAGCAGAGGGAAGAGCCTGGGCGACCACCCACGTTTAACAATCCGGAAAGGAGTAAAGAACCAGAAAAGGGGGCTGGGAAGGAGTTCGTGGTCACCTAGGAAGCAAACAGAGACATCACTGACCCAGAAAGCACGAGAATAAAGGGTTTCACGAAAGTGGAATCGAACAGCCGCATGCAATTCCGCTGAGAAGGTGTGTAAATTGGGTGCTGTTCTGTGTCTCCACGGAGTCACGGCTCACTGAGGGCCCAGCTTGTGCAGTGCATCATGCTATGCCCAAGATAACACCACCCCCGCCCCGTTGTGACAAGGAGCAGCAGGGAGGCAGACGTGGCAGAGGACAAAGGGCCCACCAGAGAGATGTGGGTCCTAGCCCCTGCTGGTGACACTGCTGCCTATCTGTGACTGAGAGTCTGCTCTGTGCACGGCACATAACATAGTATTTCCCATGTAATAGTCATAAGAACTGCCTGAGGTACTTGCATTATATCCACTTTGCAGGTTTCCCAAAGTCAGGTGCTGCCAATGCCAGAGGCCAATCTGACAGCGTGGTGGCTAAGAGGGTGGACTTTGGATTCCGACAGACCTGAATTTGACTTCTGGTGCTGCTACTGGCTGGCAACACCGTCTCATCTGCCTGGGTCTCAGTTTCCTTACCTGTAAAATGATCCAACTGGATTCGGAAATCACCATCATCACTTTAAAAACACGATTGTGGGTTTTGTTCTTCAAGAGCACAGTGAAGAAGGAGAGGGAAGATTCTGAGGATTTTAACCCATGCCTGACACTTGGACGATAATGCCCAGTGGTGTGTCTTATCCATAATCAATTGCTTTCCCATAGTCTGCTCAAAGAATGATGACCTGTTGTCACCGTTGCACCACTTCTGGGACCAGGACACCGAGAGCTGTCCCTCACCCTGTGGGTGCCAGGCGGTATGAAGCTGACGGTGTGGTGAGGAAGGAACATGTCATCTCTGCTGGCCTCAGGATGGAGTGGTGGCTGGAGGAGCAGCCATCAAGGATTTTCTGCCTTTTTCTGGAAAGAAGCTAAAATAGATGCATTTGTTTGTTGGGAAAAATGACCAGGAAGTCTTACACATTTTACGGGAACATAGAGAAGCTTAGTCTGGGGTGAGGAGGGCGAGGAGAGGCACGGGTTGCCCTCTGAGCAGTGTTCCTCACAATTGCCCATGGTACTTTGGTTCCCTGAAGGATGTCACACACATTCTGTCCAAGGGCAGGGTCTATGAAATGGAAGAGCGTTTATCCTGCAGTGCTCCAGGGAAAGAACAAGGACCAGGGAGTAGAAGTTACAGGGGATGTCAGCGCCAGCTTAGCACCAGACACAGAACAGCAGAATGGCTGAGTGCAGGAGCTTCGGAGCCAACCAGCAGTCTTAATTTAGGTGTGTAATTTGACTTTCTATACCTCAGTTTTCTCATCTATAAAATGGGGATAAAGTATTTAAAGTGTTTAGCGTCGTTCTAGGCCATCTGCTCTTTGGTTTCATTAGCATTAGAAAGAGCATTTTAACAGAGTACTGCCATGGCAGTCAGAGCGCTCTGAGTCAGAAGCGTGTGGGTAAATGATCATTCGACAAGGAGAAAAGATCTCAGGATGGAGACAGGCCCGTCCACCCCCAGGACCGGAGTCTGAGCCATGCTTCTCTGTGCAGCTCGGCAACCGAGGCCCCCTCTGACCTATCCTTCCAAAGCAGGCGTCTTGTTTTGCTTTATTTTGCTTTTCTCTGTTTCCAAGAAAAGGGCAAAGAGCATAAAAATGTATTAAAAGTACTAGAAGTTCTTTACACAGATCCTCAGGGCAGCAGATTCTGAGGTCTCTGAATGGGAAGGGGAAGGAACAGGATGCCCGTCTCCAGGAACTCACCTGCTTTAGGCAGAGCCAGGAGGGACCTCCCAGTGCAGGTGCCAGAACTATTGGGTGAGAAATCTGACAGGCAGATGAGGGTATTTGTTTCTCTGGCTCACTGAGAGGTGAGGAGAGGGGGTTACTTGGGGCGAGGTTGTCCAAGGAATCAGGGAGCTTTCCAGTACCCACAAAGGCAGACTCTGCTTCCTTGATGTTCTCACCATCTAATTTGAGTTGTCTAAGTGATGGATGGGCTGGGAGGGCTGTTTCATGGCGGGCAAGGGATTCTGAGTCTGCTGGGTCGGCGTGTTTTTGGCAGGCTGTCTGTCTTGATTTGTTGCTTTGAAGGGCCATTGCTCAGGAAGCCTTTGTTATCAGCAGAGCCGGGGCTGCTGGGTCTTTGCGTCTGCACCCTGGCAGGCACACCAGGCCAGGCTCAAGGCTTTGTTATCCTTATTTTCCAGTCTCCAGTAACTCCCAGCCTGGAGGCAGGGTGGGTCCAGCTGGATCCTGGGCCATCCTGTCCATTCGATGTTTGGTGGGTGGGGGATTCTGAGACAGGATGGAATCTTGGGATTCACTGCTAGGGGCTTGTTGAGTAGCCTGTGAACTCAGCTTGAGAATGAGACACGAGACAGAGACAAGGAGAATGGCAAGTGGAATGGCCATGTGTTGTATTCCATCCATGCATCCAATTACTCCTGCAGCAAACATTTCCTCACTCTTGTTTTGTTTCAGGTGCTGGGAAGAGATAAGACATGGCTCCGACTTCCCTTGGGAATAAACAAATTAACACAGTAGCACGTAAACGTGCCATGTCAAGGCGAAGCCCTGGGGAGCTTTAGAGCTTTTAGAGCTGTGGCCCCAACCCCCGGAAAGATACTGGTCCTGTTAGGGACCAGGCCACAGAGCTCCACTGCCCCTCCAGCTGGGTCTCTGGAAAAGTTGTCTTCCATGAAACTTAGGAAGGGTGGGGGGTGCACAGCAGGAGGCGAGTGGCAGGTGGGTGGGTGGGCAAGCGAAGCTTCATCTGTACTTACAGCCGCTCCCCGTCACTCGCATCACCGCCTGAGCTCCGCCTTCTGCCTCCATCCGTGGAAAAATTGTCTTCCCTGAAACTGGTCCCTGGTGCCAAAAAGTTTGGGGACCACTGCTTTAGAGGGTATCCCCTGCACGAGGGTTTCTGCCTTCACCTAGTGTGGGGCACGGTGTGATAAAGTCAAGAAAGACTCAGTCTACCAAATAGACTTGTTGTAAGGACCGAGTGACTGTTTCAGGGATGCATAAACATTGTGTAAATGCTGAGGCCAAAGAGAAGGAAATAATTATTTTTCTTGTTGCTCTCTGGCTGTGCAGCACAAAAGACTCTTTCAAACAATTGTGGTTGGTGCCTAAAGATTTGGTTCAGATTGGGCACACTTCTCAAGCCCAGTATTTATCATTTCTTTACATTCTTTCACCTTTACAGAATGCCTTTCTCCCAGGTTTCTTCTTTGCCAATCCAAAACCACATTTTTCTTCAGAGTAACCTTGACCCAACTTCATGCAGAAACCTTTCTGAACATACTAAGTGCAACGTCTCCCTCCCACGCCACACTGGATTCCAAGTGACTCCACCTTCCAACCACACTGCCCGGAGGGATAGTGGGATGACAGGGAGGGATTTGCTCCCATTTCTTTTGATCTCAAGTCCCAGACACTTCAGATGCCTCCTACAGCAAACATAGCACCTAAACATTTTTAATTTTGTCCTCAGCTTGTTTTGTGAATGTAAACTTTATCTTTCCAACTATACCATAAGCTCCTCAAGGGCAGGGCCAATGCCCTTGGATGCTTTGCTCTGCTCTGCATTGGGTGGCATTGTGTGAAGCACTCAGTGTTTGTCACCACTTTATCAGCGAAGCTGATAGAAATGAGGCTGTTAATTTCATCTCTGGGACTTCATTTGCAATTAAATGGATGGTGATGCCTTGGTTATGGCTTAATTAATAAATTCAATAAACATGAATTAGGGATCTATGATGAGTCAGACACTGTGTTAAGCACTGGCTGTACGGAGATGAATGACAGCTCTCTACTCTCGAGAAGTTCACAGCCTAGTAAGAGACAAACATGTGCAAACAGATATTTATAATACCGGAGGTAATTGTCGGAGAATAGATTTGTTTAAAGGACTGTGAAAACCCAAAGGAAGGAGCAAGAAATTGTGCTTGCTGACGTGATGGATCATCTTGGTTTTGAAGGATGCAAACAAAATTTCCAAAGAGACAGGAAAAGCAGAAGTAAGAGGGAGTGCAAAGACACAGAAGTGTGATGAGGCAGGAAGCTATTTCTGAGGAATTTAAGGGTCTCAGTGTGATGAGGACAGGGGATCTGTGGTGGGGAAAGCTGTCAAATTGTGAACAGTCTTTTATACTAGGCTACGAATTTGAACTTTATCCAATACTCACAGAGAGCCAAAGGAGATTTTTAGTGCATGGAGCGCCACAATTCTATTTGCTTTTTATGACAATAACCTTCAGTGTAGTTCTGCCTGGGGTGCCAGAGAAGGCTACACAGAGGCAAGAAAGGTTTGAGGATCGGAGGCATTGAAGAGCCCCTAATCTCAGAGACCAATTTTAAAAGCAGGTATAATAACAGCAGCCAGACATTACACTGGCAGTGGGGAGAACCCTTCCACGATGAGAGGAGAGGTGGAAGAAATGGTGAACCATTAACAGAGTGGCATGCTCTTACTGACTGCTAAAGCCCTTTCCACAAAAACAATAAGATGTATTTAAAACAGCTAAACAAAAATATTAATTAGATTTGTTACAAATACACACAAAATACAATTTAGAGAGTAGGAATGTAAGAAATACAAATGGCTAAGTACAATTTAGTACCTTTTTCACTAATGCATAGCTACAGTTGATCTTTGAACAGCACTGGTTTGAACCGCGAGGTTCCACTCATACAAAGATCACAAACCTGTGTATATGGAGGGCTGACTTCTCCTATAGGTGGGTTCTGCAGGGCCAGCTGCAGGATTTGAGTCTGCGTGGATTTTGGTATATTTGGGGGTCCCAGAACCAATACCCCACATATACTGAGGAGGGAGGACTGAACAATGAATCATCACATTATTTAACCCAGTCTTCTCCTAGGCATGTCTGACAAAACTTTGTTGCACCAAGACCTGAAGACATACCCACAGCTCTTCAGCTGTGTCCCAAGTCCTATAAGAAGCTTCCCTTCCATCTTCTATGTCCTCTCGAGAGCAGTGCTGACAAGGAGTGCTCTGATTTTCCACTGTCGGGGCAGGGGAAATAGACAGTGTCACAAAAATAAAGCATGTCCCAATGGTGGCAGTTCCCCATTTGGGTCACTGAAGTCCAAAATCTCATCCTCAGCCTTGCGGATCCCAAATTCTCAGTGTCCCAAAGATTCTAATAGTTTCACTCCTAAGGTTTAAGTCTTCTCACAAAAATCAAATCACAGTGGATAACAGACTTAAACCTTAGGAGTGAAACTATTAGAATTCTAGAAGAAAATGTGGGAAAGACTCTTATAGACATTGGCCTAGGCAAAGAATTTATGAAGAAGACCCCAAAGGCAATCACAGCAACAACAAAAATAAATAAATGGGACCTGATTAAATTAAAAAGCTTCTGCACAGCCACAGAAACTGTCACGAGAGTAAATAGACAACCTACAGAATGGGAAAAAAATTTTGCATGCTACACATCTGATAAAGGACTGATAACTAGAATCTATTTAGAACTCAGGAAAATAAGCAAGAAAAAATCAAACAACCCTATCAAAAAGTGGGCAAAGGACATGAACAGAA
>CM052441.1:104286382-104330261 GCA_028533085.1 Varecia variegata
GCAGCTTTTTCATGTGCTTGGTGCCTTGGTGGAGAGGGCTCAGCTGGCCCTGCTCTGTCTGCACCTATTCTCGGGGACTCGCTAGGCAGTCTCTCCAGCTGTGGCCTGCCCACTCCGTGCGGTCTCTACTCGGGCCTTGCAAATACGTCCTGGGCTCTTTTCTGTCTGCCACCTTAGTGGGACCTCAAGAGAAAGAGGAGATATATGCATGTGGTCAATCTTCTACATTTAATTGGAAAACCATTGCTTTTTATTTAAGTAAAAGACAAATTGAGTCCATAAAAATGTTCATCTTCTTAACTCAGTAATCCTACTTACTGTAAATAAATGATTAAAGAAAAGAAAAACAAGAAAAAGCTAAAACTATGCAAATTACTACAATGTAAAACCAGTAGCAACTTAAATGTTCAAAAACAAGTGATGATTAATTTAAAATACAGTGAGTACTTATAATATTAGGTAGCTTAAAAAAAAACTTTAAGTGATAAGACTAAGATGAAACATGGGGAAATTCTTATGTTATAATGTTAAATAAAAAGGCTGCTTACAGCTCTGTAAAAATGTACAAGTCTGAGGGGAAAGAATAAAAATAAAGACAAATTATAGAAATTATATCAGCAGTAATACTTACCATGATGTTTTTCTTCTTTTTCAAAAAACTTTCTCTAATGTTACCACATTGGTTTTGTACTTAAAAAAAAAAATACACGCCCCCTCCCATTGCAGCACGTTTATTTTCATGTTAAGGGGGCATTTAATGAAATGCCTTGAACCCGGCACTGCATGGCTGCGAGGCCACGACAGCTGGGCTGCTGCTGTGCTGAGACAGCATCTTCCGCGTCCCGGCAGCTGGGGCATGTGAGGGCCCAGCCAACAGTGTGGGTCTGTGCCTGTGAGTTGGATGTTTCAAAATACTTTGTACTTTACGCCTTTGTACCTTCTGGCACCAAGAAACGCACAGTTCCTTCCTGTGCAACTTGCTCAAAGTCTTTGTTTTGTTGTTTTCTAAGTAGGGATTTCATCTTCAAATGTCGAGCTTCTCATCACCCAAAGGACACCAGCAAGCTCTACTCTGAGTGTGCACGGAAGGAAAAATGTTACTGCTGCTGTTGTTTTCCAGCCCATAGACTACGATCCTTCATGGGGTTAAACCAGACATCTAGGAAGTGGATGCCACCATGGCCATGCATGTGAGAAGTAGCTGCAAGTGACACTGGTCAGTGGCTCTGAGCTCAGGGCAGACAAAGCCAGCCCTGGGGCCCAGCTAACCAGGGTAAGAACACGTGGCTCAGACCTGAGCACTGCAAGTGGAAGCGGAGAGGACTTTGAAACTTTCTAGTCCCACCTCCTGTGCTTTGCACAAATTCGCCCATCACCATGAAGCTGTCAGTCGGCTTCTGCTTGGCCCTGCAATGAGGATGAACTTTTAAGCGTGTCAAATGTGACAACAATCTTCCATACGTGGTGGCGCTGAGTGCTACCTCTTTGCAAATTTTTTTTTTTTTTGAGACAGAGTCTCACTCTGAAACCCTGTCTAGAGTGCAGTGGCATCATCATAGCTTACAGAAACCTCAAATTCCTGGGCTCAAGCCATCCGCCCACCTCAGCCCCCAGAGTAGCTGGGACTCCAGGTGCACCACCACACCTGGCTGATTTTTCTAATTTTTGTAGAGACAGGGTCTCACTCTTGTTCAGGCTGGTCTTGAACTCCTGAGTGCAAGTGATCCTCCTGCCCCAGCCTCCAAAAGTGCTAGGTTATAGGTATGAACCACCTCGCCCAGCCACAAGTAACTCTTATAAGCCTCCAAACATGTGAATCCCTGCTATATGCCTGGCATTATTCTAAAAGTTTTATGTGTTAACTAATTTCATCCCTTACAATAATTCTGTGAGCTGGATGCTGATACTATTCCAATTTATAGATGAGGACCCTGGAGCCCAGATAGTGTAAGCAACTTGTTCAAGGTCACAGTCACATAGCTGGTAAGCAGCCGTGATGGGACTCAATCCCAGCCCCTCTGACTCCAGAGGCCATGCACCGTGCTGCCCCTGGAGTATCTCACCGTGGGCCTGCAATGGCGGGTCTGCCAAGGAAAAGCCATACGCATGACTTTCTGCCGCCTCATCTCAAGTCCTCAACAGGGGATTTGGAAGGTCTGAAATCATTCAGAAAAAGAAGGAAGAGTTGCTGGTGCATTAGAACCAAGTTTCTCAGTCTAATTTTCAAAGAAGACTGGATTTCCCCAAAGACTTAATGTAACCACCAAGTGAGGAAAAAAAAGGATAGTAATAATTTGTAAAGTTCCCAAGCAGGGAAGAAGCCACTGCTGTCCCTATTTTCCACGTGACCAGTATAAAACCTGGCACTTGATAAAATTGAGAAGAGGTGGTTGTTTCGACTCTATAAATTTCCAGATGGTGCTGATAAACCCTGACCGATTAGCGGGAACCCCTGTTAGAACTAAGTTTACATCAAGCATGGAAAGAGACAATGTGAAAGAAAACAAAGGACACCTAGCCAGCAACCAATCAGAAAGGCGTTTGGCCCATCAGCAAGGACACAATGTTTCTACTAACTAAACACCAGCCAGTGCAGACATTTTAATGGTTAACTTTGGTCCACATTGGTTTAACAATGTTCAGCAAATTTTTTCAAATTATCGTAATTTTTTTCAAGCAATTAAAAAAGAAAGCATGCTTTAAATCAATAATAATGTTTCATCTCAACAATGGTGTGAGATGATATTGTTTACAATCTTGTGCTTGTTCTTGGCTAGTGGTACACAGCTCAATGACGGTTCAGTTAAATTGCTCATCCTGTCAGTTTTTGTACACTTAATTTCTCCCAAATCAGAAAGCACTAATTCTCAAAGGTAGGCCGTCAGGAATGGCAGTGACAAATGTTGCTTGTTCTTGAGAAAGTTGGGAATATTTGGATCAAAGGTGGACTGAAAAATTGAGTGATTTCTCATTGCAACTGCTTACCACATACTGTTAGCCGTCAGGACAACAAAGTGCAGTGTCTCGGCTCAGGAGATAAAAGCAAATGAGTTCATCAGCTATTCTTCAACTGGACTCGACCTTCCATGTTTGTTTATATTTATTGCAGCTTTTGTATATGATTTTTAAATAATACATCACTGAATTGCATCCTGACAAGAAAATTGAAAAGAAAATCAGCAAGTGATGGAAAGAGTCAATTTTTAACAATTGAGCCATTTGTACCAAGTCAGGTCTTTCTGTAAACTCCTGATGTCTCATTTCTCAACCTTAAAATTATGGTATTTTATGCCTGAAGTGACAGTTCAAGCTACTTTGGGTACTAAGTAGGTCATCAAGAAATACCTCTGTAGGCGCTCCTCTTGAAGTTACCAAAATATACTAGTTTTTCCAGTAGTCAAATTCCATCATCTTATGTGTGTGTGTGCTTGCTTATTTATTTATTATTGAAAAAAATCAAATATTTGGTTCTATATGACCTAAAACAAAACAAAACAAAAAAGAACTATTCCTACCCTACCTCTCTATGACCACAATAGCAATTCTCTAGAGACAACAACTTTCAATTCTTTTAACTGCTTTTTTCCCTTGGTATTTATTTCTAAAGAACATGCTTATAGTCTTTGATTTTTTTTTTTTTCAGTTTTTAGATATTGTCTCTTGAACTTTGATTGTAGATGATGAGAATTTGGGTCTCTTGCTACAACTCCTCCGGCCTCCACCAGATGCAGAGACCACCCCTCCACCGTCCTTCCAAGTGTAGATTTCTCATGCTTTGTTTAGATACACATTTATTCCTCACCTTATTTTTACTATATACTATTATTCAACCTGAGCCATGTGGTTCTCTCTTGAATAGGGTTTTATGTTTTCTGATTCTCTTACTTGCTTTGTTGTCTACATATCCATCACCAATTCAACCCCGCACTTGCTAGAGATGTGCACACCATCTCATACTACATTAGAACACATTAGGTAACCCACGTGGTTTATCTCCCCCCAACCTCCCCACCCTCCGAGACCCTTCCTCCTCCTGCTTGAACCTGAACTTGTTCTCTAGCCCTCCTATCCCGGGGATCCCCATTCATCATCATCTTGCAGGGGTTTCTAAATCCTCTCCAGTGTCAGATCCCCTCATTCCTGGACCCATGTTTGTTTGTTTTTCTTTTTTACTGCCTTGTTTCAATAGAGTTCATCTTCCAGTAACTTCCTGAACAAGTGGGCAAGTAGGCATAGGAAATAAAAATTGGTAAGACTTTTCAGATCTAAGAAATGTTAATCCTAGATTCACATTTGATTAATAATGCAGCTAGTCATAGAAATTATAAATGGAAATTTAATTTCAGAATTTTGAAAGTATCAATTTCCTTGTCATCTGACTTCCACAGTTGTTGAGTAAACTAATGTTAATCTGATCCCTGATCTTTTGTCTTTTGTACGTGACTCCTCTCTCTTTCCCAAGTATTCTAAAATTATACGATGAGAGATATTTTTATTTTTTGAAAATTCTATTGAGATATTTAGTTTTCCTTTTCAATCTGGAAACTAATGCACCTCACATATGGAGATTTCATTCAAAAATTTCTTCAAAAAAAATTCCTCCATCCATTTTCCTTGTCCTTTCCTATTCTTCAGCTGTGAAACTCTACCAAACTGATCCCCTAGGTTTCTTTTTCCTTCTATCTTTTTACTGAACTTGTGAGGGAGTCTCTCAACATCATATTCCAAAATTCATACTGAATTTATACTGTTTCATTCTGTCATATTTTTAACTCCCCAACGTTTTTTTCTTTCTCATCTAATATTCCTTTTTAATAATATTTTGTTTGTGTTTCACGATGCAATATTTTCTCCTATGTCTCTATGGATATAAATAGATTTTTAAAGCTTCATTTCTCCTGCCAATGTTGTCTCTGCTTCCTCTGAGAGTCTCCTCTTCTGCGGTGTCATGTCCCTCACGAGGTTTTCCTCAGGGCGTGGCAATCCTCCACAGTGAGGCACTGCAGAGCTAGGGGACATCCGCGTACATGGGCAGAGCGTTTGACAAAGGCCATCTCCTTACAGTTGTTCTCTTGAGAGATCACCAGCTCTCAGTTTCAGGACATATTTTCCCTTGGTTGATCCTTGCTCAGGAGAGAGGACCGTTCTACCCCCTCCCTGGAGGTGTGGCCTGACCGACAGCCTTCCAGAACCCAAGGGAGGAGAAAGCTGAGTGGTGTCATCATTTGATACATAGCTTTCTACTTTTTCTTTCGTTTCCAGTAAAGCACCCTACCCACAGCTGTGCCTGGAACCTCTGAGTCCAGAATCTCTCTGGTCCAAATTTCTAAAGAGTTAAACAAAATGTTATTAAAATGGAGTATTAGATGAGAAAGAAAAAAACTTTGGGGAGTTAAAAATATGACAGAATGAAACACTCAATATAAATTTTGGAATATGACATTGAGAGGCTCCCTCACAAATTCAGTAAAAAAAATAGAAGAAAGGAGAAGCAACCCAGGGATCAGTTTGGTAGGGTCTGACAGCTGAAGAATAGGAAAGGACAAGGACAATGGATGGAAGAATTTTTTTTTTTTTAAATGCTTCAGAAAAATCCCCAGTCTTCTTCCAGGATGTTAGATGATGTCACCTGGCAGCAGGAACTTGTGTGGAGAGGGGGGTGTTTCTAATTTACCTGCATCTTCTGCAGAACTTTCAACCACATCTCCCATGTGCAAAGATTACCTTTTCAAAACTTATTAATCAATATAACCAAAACAACAGCAAAATAGCCCCCACGAGCATCTTTCTCCCTATGACCAGCATAGGTTAAGAAAAAGAGAGTGTCTGTTATTGTCACTGCCCGTTTCATCCTACATCTTACTGCAAAGACATAAACTCAAAGTTGCTGTGATTTTATCTTATGCATAATTTTTACAGTTTTCTTCAATCTTGAATCAAGTTTGGAGGGAATGTTGTTGATCACTGACAGCTATCAGTGGCTAAAGCACTGGGCTGACATCCAGGTGTGACCAGTGCCCTGCCTGGCTGCGACCCCTGCTAACACGTGTTGGTGCTGACTCCAACACACCTACAATCTCTAGCAGGGTTCATGAAGTAATCGCTAAATTAAAAATTATTTCTTCCGTGGTCAGAGTTTTCAGAAATCAGCAGGAAAAATGCTGAACGTGCCTTCCTTAGATATATAATCACACATAGGCCAAGAACTAATTTATACTCAGCATATCAGTGGTTTTGTGCAACTGTAAGGTAAATGACAGGTGACTTACAAGTCAGATAATAGCAGTGATCCCATGTAATACTCCTTGAGAGCTTATAACAGCCAGGGATGTCTTCTAATAGAAAAGTCTTCTCAATAATTTGTTTTCCTTTCTCTTTGTAAGCATAAGATTGGTCATTACCTTTGCATCTGGTTTTACAAGATTCTCAGCAATGGTGTGACTTGAACCTGTT
Organism: Varecia variegata; assembly: GCA_028533085.1. NCBI lineage: Eukaryota > Metazoa > Chordata > Mammalia > Primates > Lemuridae > Varecia > Varecia variegata. The sequence continues at coordinate 104,292,836 of CM052441.1, forward strand.
TTTGCTATTAAGGCTGCAACCTTGAATGTTGCCTCTACAATTTTACTTTTTCTTTTGCCTTTAGAAACAAGTTCCACAAACCACTAGGCTGGAAAACATTAGTCTGTACTTGTTCTTTAAAAATTCCATTAATTTAGTGAAAGGTCATGGGATTTGTTTGCAAATGACACAAAAGCCTTGATGGCTTCGTACCACAACTTGCACCAGACAGCAGACAGATCACAGGGGATTGGAACCCAATGAAATGCCAGCCCAATAAAATCCAATTTTAGTTAGTCACCACCACACCTCCTGTTTACCCTTTCCTTTGTTAGTTGCTTGTCTAAAATCATCAGATTCTGAGAGTCTTGTTCACTATTTTTATGACTTTATTTTGAGTTGAAGAATATTTTGGTTTCCTTACTATTTTTAATATCCTTTTCTAAGAATAGTTTTGGATTTATAGAAAAGTTGTGAAAACAGTGCAGAGACTTCCCAAATATTCCACAACCAATTTTCCCTGTTGCTAACATCTTACATTACTATGGTAACAATTACATAGTCACAGATAGTCACTGGTCACAACTAATTCATATATGTAATATATAATAATATGATATAGTAATAATACATCATTATTAACTGAACTCTGTACTTTACTCAGATTTCCTTAGTTTGTACCTGAAGTCCTTTTTCTGTCCCAGGACCCCAGACAGGATACTGTATTACACTTAGTTGTCATGTGTCGTTAGGCTCTTCTTGTCTGTGACAGTTGATCAGACTTGGCTTAGTTTTGATGACTTGACAATTTTGAGGAGTACCAGTCAGGTATTCTGTAAAGTGTCTCTCAGTTGTGGTTTGGTGGTGTGTTTCTCATGATTACACCAGAGCTGTGGGCTCTGGGGAGAAAGATCACGGAGACAAAGTGCTATTCTCACCACATCATATCAAGAATGCCTGCTATTAACCTGACTGATCACTGTTGATATAGCCTTGATCATCTGGCTGAGGCAGTGTGTGCCAGGGGCTTCCACGCACAGTTACTCTGGTTCCTCCCCCTTTCCTTACTCTACTCTTTAGAAGGAAGTCACTACGCACAGCCCATAATTAAGATGTGGGGACTGGTGCTCCACCCTGAGGGTTTAATATCTACCTAAGTTATTTTAATTCTTCTACACAGGAGGTTTCTATTCTCCCCCATTTATTTATTTCTCCAGTTACTTATTTATATCAGATGCAGCTCATTTATACTTATTTTATACTTTGAATGATAATCCAATGCTATTTTATATATTTTGTTGCTCAGTGTTCCAGCTCTGGCCATCATGCAGTCTTTTAGTTGGTTCCTATATCCCTTTGACATATCCTTTTCTTTGAGATTTCTTTCAGCAATTCCTTAGTTTCCAGCACTATAAGATGCTCCAGAATCATCTTTTACAGTCTTGCCCCAGTGTAGAAGCAGCCATTTCTTCAAGGAGCCCTGGTGCCTTTTATTGGAGAAAGGTATTAGAAAGCAAGACCTGGATGCTAGGAATACTCACTGCTACTGGGATGTCATTGGTTCTAGACCATCTTGCTTGACAGAGGAAGGAAATACATGTGTGTACACTAAACTGTGTACATATGCACACTGATAACTATTTCTGAATGTATTCATTTGTATTTATATTAAGCTAAGCCTGAGTTATCATACAGATATCTCCGACTCTAATCCAGCATCACATGGATCATTCTAACATTCTCCTCCTGCTTGTCTATAATCTCCCATTCCAACAGTGAAACCCGTGACTCCCACCTTCCACTATCCATTTACTTAATTGTTCAATTCCAGTATATACGCATAGTGGTTTCAGGATTGTTAACCTGTTCTCTTAGGGGGAAAACTTTACCAACTAGAGTACAGTACTTATGTATAAAGCCTTTTGCCTTTGGTCTTACAGATTCCACTAACTTCCAAAGTTATGTAGGTCAGCCCCTATTCTCCCTGCCTTCTTTATCAAGGTCATTGCATAAATTTGCAATACAGCTATTTAATAGATTCTTTTGTTACAGTCTGCATTATATCCTGGGATTCCCCAAACTCTAGATGAAGTTTTTAAACTTGTATTTCAAGGTTCACTTGTATTTTAAGGTTTGTATGTACCATAAAGCTCTATGAGTTTAGACAAATGCAGGGTGTCATGTATCCACCATTACACTATCATACAGCATAGTTTTACCACCCTGAAAATACTCTTATGCTTTCAGTGCTGCTCCTCCTCAAACCCCTCGCAACCACGATCTGTCTGTTCTCTCATAGTTTGTGCCTTTTCCAGAATGTCATCCATAACTGTGCAGCCTTTACATCTCTCACCAGCAATGTGCATTCAAGATTTAGCCATGTTTTCGTGAGGCTTGGCAGCTCATTTCTTTACACTGAATAGCATCGCAGCATGGACATGTATCACAGTTTGCTTATTCAACCACCTGCTGAAGGGCATCTTAGTTTGCTTCCAATTTTTGGTGAGGACGAATGAAGCCACCATAAACATTCATGTGTAGGCTTTTGTGTGGACATAAGTTTTTAAATCAGATGGGTAAATACTTAGGCATGCAATTGCTTGCCAGCAATGAACATTGTCAGTCTTCTGGATTTTAGTCATCCTAACAGGTATGTAGTGGTATCTTGCTGTGATTTTAATTTGTGATTCCATAATGACTAATGATGTCGAGCATCTTTTTGTTTATTTGCTATTTGCAATCTTTTTTGGTGAGGTGTGTGTTCAGATCCTTTTTTCTTAAATTTTTTAATAAGGTTGTTTACTTACTGAGTTTTAAGTGTTCTTGTTGGAGTACTTATATAAATGTCATTTAGATCAAGTTGATTGATAGTGCCGTTTGAGTCATCTATATCCTTAATGATTGTCTGCCTGCTTGATCTATCAATTACTGACACAAAGGTGTCAAAGTCTCTAACTATAATAGTGGATTTGTTTATTTCTTCTTTCAGTTCTATCCCTTTTGTTTCATGCATTTTTTAAAAAATTTTTGTTTAATTTCAGCATATTACGGGGATACAAATGTTTAGGTTACATATATTGCCTTTGCCCCAACCAAGTCAGAGCTTCAAGCATGTCCATCCCCCAGACAGTGAGCACCACACCCATTAGGTGTGTCTATACCCCTCTTTTCCTCCCCCTCCCACCTGCTTGACACCCTGTGAATGTTACTACTATATGTGCACTTAAGTGTTGATCAGTTAATACCAATTTGTTGGTGAGTACATGTGGTGCTTATTTTTCCATCCTTCTGAAACTTCACTTAGGAGAATAGGCTCCAGTTCTATCCAGGATAATACAAAAGGGACTAGATCACCATTGTTTTTGTGGCTGAGTAGAACTCCATGGTTTACATATACCACATTTTATTAATCCACTCATGTATTGATGGGCACTTGGGTTGTTTCCACATCTTTGCAATTGTGAATTGTGCTGCTATAAACATTCTAGTGCAGATATCTTTTTTACAGAATGTCTTTTGTTCTTTTGGGTAGACGCTCAGTAATGGGATTGCTGGATCAAATGGTAGATCTACTTGTATCTCTTTGAGGTATCTCCATATTGCTTTCCACAGAGGTTGTACTAGTTTGCAGTCCCACCAGCAGTGTATAAGTGTTCCTATCTCTCCACATAGATACCAATATTTATTGTTTTGGGACTTTTTGATAAAGGCCATTCTCACTAGAGATAAATGATATCTCATTGTGGTTTTGATTTGCATTTTCCTGTTGATTAGAGACGTTGAGCATTTTTTCATATGTTTCTTGGCCATTAGTCTGTCTTCTTTTGAAAAGTTTCTGTTCATGTCCTTTGCCCACTTTTTGATAGGGTTGTTTAATTTTTTCTTGCTGATTTTCCTGAGTTCTATATAGATTCTAGTTATCAGCCCTTTATCGGATGTGTAACATGCTAATATTTTCTCCCATTCTGTAGGTTGTCTGTTTGCTCTCGTGATAGTTTCCTTGGCTGTGCAGAAGCTTTTTAATTTGATCAGGTCCCATTGATTTATTTTTGTTGTTGTTGTGATTGCCTTTGGAGTCTTCTTCATAAATTCTTTGCCTCGGCCAATATCTATAAGAGTTTTTCCAACATTTTCTTCTAGAATTCTTATAGTGATTTTGATTTCCAGCGTTTCCTTTTGATTTTTTTCTTAAAGTTTCCAGTTATAAGTTGTTTTTTTTAAAAAATTCCCTATCTGATAATCCCAAAATATGTGCATATCTGAGCTTAGGTCTTATGATCAATTTATTTCCTCATACTCCATTTTTTTTCTTGCCCTTTGGCTTTTCTGGAAGCCAGACAAGTTGTACAAGTTCTATCAGGTAATATTAACTGAGCTAAATAGGTCTCGGGTGTGAGGTTTTATGTTAACCTCACTAGAAGTGTTGGGCCGGGTTTAGGACTTGTTGTAGTTTTAGGAACCAGAGGCTTCAGATTCCTCCAGTGTCCTTGTCTCCTCTGTTGACTTTTGGATTTCTCATGTACTATCCCTTAGAGAGAGACTTTTGCAGCTGTAATCCACTGTTCCTACTGATGCGGTGGTCAGGTGTTAGCCAGAGGAGAATGGCATTGTATGAGCTTTCAATTAAGTCTCAGCCAACTAGTCTAGTGGACCTGTCTGAGGGCTGTGGCCCTCACAAATGTGTCTATTCCTCTTCCAGTGATACTGCATTTCCTCCTCCCACCCACCCTACTCCTCCCCTCTCACCTGCTTCTACTCCCTTCCCTGGCCACGACATTCTTAATCTATTTCGTTGGAACCTTATCCCTTAGGGAGCTAGAGTAGGGAGGTTTCATTTTCTCAAAGCTGGGAAAAGTTTCCAGAACTGTGCTTGGGCAAAGTCCTTTCCCCTTGCACAGAGCAGGCCTTTGTCATTGAGAGGACTGTCAGGATATTTCCCAATGGCTAACCCTTCCCTCCCTCTGCCAGAGTCACCAGGGGATCAGCAGAAACCTGGCAGGATTTCTAAAGGGAAGGCCCAACGTAGTACCGTGGCCCCCAGGAGTTTCTCACTCTCACAGGAGCCCACACTCAGCCTCTAGCAATTCATCAAATTCTCCAGTTAAATGTTCCTGCCTGTTTATGGCTAGAGCGGCTCATGTTGCAGGTAAATAGGTACTGTATCTCCCTGGATGTAGCTGATGCTCCAGTTTCGGGTTTGCCCAGCTTTGTCCATTTGCCCTGTGACCTCAGCCCTTTGTTATATCCAAGAGAAGTCATCCATTGTCCAGCTTTTCTTAGTTTGAGGACGATAGTGACTATTTCTAGGCTGTTTATACTGGAAGTCTCTTCATACTATTTTTACACTTCGGTGAATCACTATGAGTCATTAATGCATTTTTGTGCATTTGGGATATCATATAACATAATATGACCACAGAAAAGCAAATGTAATGAATATCAATAGTCAACAAATATCATGAAACTACAGTGGCAGATAGAACTTTACTCCAAGAACGATATGTTAGCTGAGATGGACAGATGGATGCACTCCTGGTGGGGCCCATGTAGCCTTCAAGGTTGTAGTGATTAAAAAGCAACAGCATTTCTAAGAAAAATCACAAATCACTCGTTTCCCTTTTGCAAAATACATGTTTCTCACAAACACAAAAGGTTTTATTCTTATTAATTTTTTCTCTGAAACTGCTAAAATGTCTGTGGACTACTTGATAAAATCCCTGAAATTACACTGTGAGAAACTGTTCACTAGGTATTCTTTGTATTTTCTTTTAAAGTGTGATATCTTGTAGGAGAAGACAACATTAAAGGGTTACTCCTGCCAGTTAAGGTGGCTGATGCCTGTTATCCCAGCACTTTGGGAGGCCGAGGCGGGAGGATCACTTGAAATCAGAAGCTGGAGACCAGCCTGGGCAATAGTGAGACCCCATTTCTACAAAAAATTAAAAAATTAGCCAGGCATGATGGTACATGTCTGTAGTCCCAGCTACTTGGAAGACTGAAACAGAAAGATTGCTTGAGCCCAGGAGTTTGAGGCTATAGTAAGCCATGATCACACCATTGCCCTCTAGCCCAGGCAACAGAGTGAAACTCTATCAAAAAAATAAAAAACAGCGTGGGGGAGTGAGTCCAAAGAAGCAAGGTAATGGGGAATCTGGTGTTCATTCATTTATGTTTTCATTTATTTACTATATTCTTACTAAATATAACATATTCCAAATATCCCAAGGCCCAGATATATATTCCCTTTAGTGGGATGTCTTAGTCCATTTGGGCTGCTATAAGAGAAATTCCATAAACTGGGGAGCTTATAAACAACAGAAATATGTTGCTCACAGTTCTGGAGGCTGGGAAGTCCAAGATGAAGGTGCGGGCAGATTGGGTGTCAGATGTGGGCTCTCTCTCTGGTTCAGAGGTCGTATCTTCTCACTATATCCACACATGATGGAAAGGCTGGCTAGCTCTCTGGGGTCTCTTTTATAAAGGCACCAATCCCTTTCAGGAGGGCAGAGCCCTCATGACCTAATCCCCTCCCAAATGCCCTGCTATCATATTGGGGATTAGATTTCAATGTATGAATTTTGGGAGGACACAAACATTCAGACTGTTGCAAGGGGGCACTGTATATTATTGTGACTGTGACACTCTCCATATGTGTAAGCTCACTACAGGGAGAATTCATTTGTCCTTGAAGGGTCACATGAGCACTCCCTTTGCCTTGAAACAGGATCACCTTTCTGGTTAAGCATCAACAAGCTGTGGTAATTGTGCCAATTATGGCAAATTAACTGATCATTGGTGGCCCAGAGGCCAGTCATCACCAGCATCTCTTCTCACTCCCACTTGCAGGAATCACATGTAATCAGAAGGAATCAGCTCATGGTCACCACCCCCATTCCCTACCTGACCTCCCAGGGAAAAGGTTTATCTACGTGGCTAAAACTGGGCTCGAGTGTCTTGTGAGGACACTAGAGGAACAGAATTCTTAGTCAGTGCTTAGCACTCTGTTGGCTACCCCTTGCTCACTGTGAGTGCAGTACTTTCACAGCCATTCACTTCAAAAGTTCCACATTTCAGTGATTTCCATCCTTACTCCACATTCAAGCCGTCTTCTCCTATAGCCTTTTACTAATGTTGCCAGTATAAATCTATCTTTTTCTCTGGCTCTCAACTTTCTTGGGGAAAGAAATATGACTGCTTCTTACAACTCAAACCCTTTTTGGATCAGGTGAGAATACATTTTTAAGCTCGCCTCTCAGTATAATGGAAATCGTTTGGCCCTGATTTCGTGCACTGGGAATTTTGATTATATTTGTCCCAATATGTACATTCCCTAGACACTACGGTTGACACTGCCTGCTTAGATGTATGGTCTGGTTATCATTCTCCAGTTGTGCCCTGCACAAAGTCAACAGGCACAGGAAATGAGTCAAGTTTTTCTGTTCTGTTTACCAAGCTGTGGCCCAGAGGATATATCAGCCTGAGGGAAGCAGATCCTTTTTATAACTTATCTTCCCAGAATGCAATTGATTCAGCTATGTGTTCCTTACTAGAGCAGGACATCAAGGGAGCAAGATGACTGAGTGGACTTCACCTACCGTGATTAGGAAGAATGGGTCCTGGAGAGATCAGAGAGTGATTTCAAACATTGAAAATAGGGATGTGTGTCTTTCTGTGTCATGTTTATCTATATAAATAGATAAGTTGGACACATGTCTACCACCAATGACAGCATCAAGTCAAGGGTACTTTTGTATACATTGATCTTGTCATGATCTTGAAGTGGTCTAAATGGACAATTTGGTAATCCCATCATTGGCAGACCAAAATACAGAGGCTTGACTTCCACTGCTGTCATCATCTTCGACAGATTTGCCTCCACTTATCTGGATTACCTCCAATGCTTACATTTAAAATTCAAATGATTTGCCTCTGTGTGTAATTTATGGCTATTTATCCTTGAGGGCTCACCGTAAAGCTACATTGCTAAATATTAGACAGCTCTTGGAAGCAGTATGTATATTAGTAGTGAAAAAAATGCACACTGTCCTAAAGATATATTATAAATCTATGGTAATTAAGACAGAATTATATTTCTATAGAATACACAAATAAAACAATGGAACAGAATAGAAAATCCATAAACAAATCTACATGTATAAAATTGCAGCTAAATAAGAGGAGTAAGTTCTAGTGTTCTATACCACAGTAGGATGACTATAGTTAATAATACATCACATAGTTTTAAATAGCTAGAAGGAGGATAGTGATTGTTTCAAACACAAAGAAATGACAAATGTTTGAGATGATGGATATGCTGGTCTCTATACATTATATATATCAAAACATGATTATGTACCCAGTGAATAAATACAGTTATTATATATCAATTTAAAAAAGTAAAGAAGGCCAGACACGGTGGCTCACACCTGCAATCCTAGCACTGTGGAAGGCGGAGGCGGAAGGATTGCTTGAGCTCAGGAGTTCAAGACCAGCCTAAGCAAGAGTGAGACCCCATCTCTACTAAAAATAGAAAAATTAGCCAGACATCATGGCGTATGCCTGTAATCCCAGCTACTTGAGAGTCTGAGGCAAGAGAATCATCTGAGCCTAGGAGTCTGAGGTTGCAGTGAGCTATGATGATGCCACTGCACTCTAACCAGGGCAACAGAGGAAGACTCTGTCTCTGTCTCAAAAAAAAAAAAAAGAAAAAGAAAAGAAAAGAAAAAAGAAAAATAAGAAAAAAAAAATCCACATGTAAAAATATTTGGTGTATAATAATCATGGATTTGTGAATTGATGAATTATGAACCATTCAATAAATGGAGCTGGGTTAATTGATTATTCATAGTTAAAAAATAAAATTGGAATCTACCTCACATCTTACACATGTATTGGCAGAAATTTAGAAGTCTGATGATACCAAATGTTAGTGAAGACGTAGAACAAAAAATGAGACCACTAAAAGACTGAAGATGGCATGAATTTTTTAATTGCTATAGAAAATAATTTGGCATTTTCTAGTAAATTTGAAGACATGCATACCCTACAATTATAAATTCCATTCCCAAGCATCTACCCTCGAGCAATAGTTCACAGCCCTGTAAGGCCCAATGTCCTCTATGGAAATAGTTTGTAACACCCTCTTTCATCTCTAAATGAAATTCATAAATTATACAACCTACCTACACACATAATCTCAAAAAGTCAACATAAACCAGAGAATCAAGGATCTTCTATGAAGCAAACTAAATTATGACATGATTTTCAGTGACTGATGGAGTATAAGAGAACTTTACTTTCTTCCTTTCACTTGAATGCTTAGGAAAAAACAGAAAAAAAAAAAGAGAGAACTTTACTTTCCCTTGGTAATAGGAACATTCTCCTTTGAGGGGCATTAAACCCATGAAAAAGGAAAGATAATTCTAGAAGACTACTTGAATTTTTATTAAAGATATTTCTAAGTCATAAAAAATCAATATGATACCTAATTCTATTTTAAAAGGAAATAGATTATTATAAAATATTATTTCAATATTTAAGTACTTAGTCTTTTTTTAAAAATGTATTTTTATATGATAAAAATACATAATATAAAATGTACTGTTTTAATCATCTTAAATATACGCTTTAGTGGCATTAAGTACATTCACATTGTTGTGCAACCATCACCACCATCCATTTTCAGAACTTTTTGTCTTCCCAACCAAAGCTTTGTACCCACTAAGCAATAACTCTCCATGCTTCCTACCCCCAGCCCCTGGCAACCGCCACTCTACTTTCTGTCTCTATGAATTTGACTACTCTAGGTATTTCATACAAGTGGAATTATACACTTTTTAAGATTTGTTTATTTTACTTGGCATAATATTTTCAAGGTTCATTTGTGTAGCATGTGTCGGCCATTTCTAAGGCCGAGTACTATTCCATTGTATGGACATTTCACATTTCGTTTATCCATTCATGTGTCAATAGACACTTTGCTCACTTTTACCTTTTGGCTTTTATGAATAATGCTGCTATGAACATGGGTGTATAAATATCTATTTAAGTTTCTGCTTTTGAGTCCTTAAGGTACATACCCAGAAGTGGAATTGCTGGATCAAAGGATAATTGTATGTTTCATTTTCTCAGGAACCACCATAGCATTTTCTACAGCAGCAGCTTCATTTTACATTCCCACCAGCAGCACAAAAGGGTTATGGTTTCTCCACATCTTCATCAACATTTGTTTCCTGATTTTTTCGTAATAGCCATTTTAATGAGTGTGAAGTGGTATTTCATTGCAGTTTTGATTTGTGCTTCCCTAATGATTAGTGATGTTTCATGTGCTTGCTGGCCATTTATATATCGCCTTTAAAGTAATGTCTATTCAAGTCCTTTGTCCATTTTAAGATAGGGTTGCTTGGGTTTTTCTGCTGTTACTGAGTTGCAAGAGTTCTTTATATATTCTGGGTATTAATTCCTTATGAAATAGGTGATTTGCAAATATTTTCTCCCATCCTATGGGAAGTGCTTTGTTGACTAAACTAGAACACACCTTTGTGTGGAATCACCATACTGCAACATTTACTAAGGCAGATTGGAGCATGCACGTTGAATGGGCAACTCAAGTACGAACAGTGGAATTGCTGCTGGTGACGTGATTTTCCAAGATAATGATTACTTGGTAAATTTCTGAACAAAACAAAGTGCTTTTTAATACAAAAATTACATGGTAGTTACATTCTTGGAAAACTCATGTAGATTAAAGCTATGCATAATATTTTGTATTTTTATGTAAAATAAATTTATTTTGTAGGTTTGGATAATTACAAACTGATGTTGCACCTGGATGTCTGGCAGAATTCTCCAAAGTTCGTGAGATGACAGGACGCTCTTTGTCTATGAGCCTATCATACATGACAGTATCTCTAGCTTCTCCTGACCTCACCCACCGAATGCCATTGGTAGCCCCCGTCACTGTGACAAACACAAATTTCACACACAACTCTGGGGGGAGAACTGCAAGAAGAGAATGAAATAAGAGAGGAATGGGCAGGGGTGTAAACTTTATTGCTAATATTTTATATCATAAGCTGGGCGATGGTTCGGAACTTATGTGTCCAATACATTATCCTATATCTTTTATGTCTAAAATATTTTTAAGCAAGCAAAAACAAAGATTCATGAGGCTTTTGACTCCAGAGAGACCTGGTTTTCAATCCTGACTCTGTTACTTAAGCTTGCAAGTTGAACAAATCACTGAATTGCTCTAAATGTTAGCTAGCTTTTCTGTAAAATGGGGATGAAAACAGAAGCTACAATATAGGGATGCTATAGGATGTTGAAATGATAGAGTACATGTACAGGTCTAGCATAAATGTACCTTTGTACCAAGAAGGAATAACCTCTGTTCCAACATGCCTTATATAGTCTTCATGATTTTTAATAAACAATATTATCCCACCTTCTGTCTGATCAGTTGTCAAGATAGGTGTATAGCCCTCAATGCAAACACTGAATAGATGTGTTCTAGTTACTTGTCAGATAAGCCTCTGTTGTCCAAATCCTATCAAAATGCTATTTATGAGAGTGGATATTTATGGAAGATTGTCTGAAGGACATGCTAGTCATCTATTTTCTAAAAATGATAAAGTTTACCCTTGGATCAAATCACACCATCTAAGAGCTGCATATCTGGATGCACCATTCTGACTGTTGTCAGATTTACTTGACAGAATTGAACTTTGCTGTTCCAATATTGGCTTGCATTGAAGGATGCTGTAAGAAGCAACCAGGCAAGCGCCACTCTTGTATTTATTGCTGGGATAGCAGCCAGGATGTTATTCTCTGAATCAAAAAGTGTTTGGTTTTCTTTTCCCTGTTTTTTTTTTTTTTTTTTAGAAGACCCAAGGGAGAAATTTTTTCTGAGCTCAGCAAGATGAAAACCTTAAACAACTGTGCTGTCTTTATCTTGTGGACAATATGGATCTTTTAACTGAGCATATTTCCCTACTTACTTTAGCCTCTGAAAAATACAGCCCAGTCTGTGGTCCATTTGCAGTATCGCTACAAAACAATTTGCTGTATATTCCTGAGAGGGAGGTAAACTTACCCCTGGATTATTTTTTTTTTTTTACCCATATTATCTCTTTGTCCCAACATTTTCAATGATTTATTTTCCAAGTAATTTTGGAAGCTGACTCAATACTTTATGAAATAAGATAAGAAGAGAGAAAAGGGAAAAATCAGGATAGAATAAAGAAAAGTGTAGTATAAGTAAGTAATAAATAAAATAGATAAAACTATGTCTTCTTTACTTTTGTATTCCCCGAGCACCTTGCATTGGATTTTATACCTAGTATATGGTTAGTAAATGTTTGTTATAGTAAAAAAAGGTAAAACCTGTCAGCCTCCAGACTGTTCTTTGTCCTGCTGCGTGTGCCCATAAGCTTTGGCTGGAAATGAGAAAGCGCTGATGAACCTCTGAGAAGGAAAAAAAAAAGAAAGAAAGAGTATTTTGATGCTTTCTGAGCGATGGCCAATATTTTCTAAGGAAATGTCCTAACCACTCTTCAAGGCTCACTCAAATGCCATCTACTAAAAAAAAAACAAACAAAAAAACCCTCCAATTATAAGCAAAGACTTCTCTCTCCTCTATATTCTTCTAGAACCTACTGTCTCTGAGCACTCTTTCAGAATTTGTTTCATGATAACTTACTCTGAAACAACAATATAAACATAAAGATAAATATTTGGAAGGGGAAAAGACCATGCTTATAGATTTTGCTTTGTATTCATAAGCATATTAATGATCATGTCAATAAATTAAATAAATATATTTAAGTTGGTAAATGAAAATCTATTTCATTGACTGATTTCTTGACTAACCTTGAATTAAAACCTGTTTGTCTGCAACAACATGGATGACTTTTGCATGCATTATGCCATAGACTTTTGATTCCATTTATGTAACATTCTTGCACAAGCAAAACTATAAGATTAGAAAACAAATTAGTGTTACCAAGGGCTAGGGGCAAGGGGAGGGTTTGACCACAACAGGGCAAGGGGGAATTTGGGGAGATGACAAAACTCTTCTGCATCTTTGCATTGAGTAGTTATGGTTATACAACTGTGTATGTTTGTCACAGCTTTGAGAACTCGACCCTAAAAAATGTGGATTTTACTGTTTGTAAATTATGCAGAAATTGTAAAATATGGCAGGTGCAGGGAAAACCTTTGTTGAGCATCTGATGAAATCACTCAGTAGATTTTCCATTTTCATTTATCTAGTAAGTTAACCCAATTCAGAGACCTAAAACAATAGGGTAAGTTCTGTGTATGTGCTGCCTCTTCTCCCTATGCCCAAAATAGATATTGCTAATCAATCACGGCATTTTGTCTTTCACTATGAGACAATACAGGACCTTATACAGGATCCTCCACGTAACACCGTAGGCAGCTACCAATAATCTTTTGAAACTGGCACGAGAGAAAACCTATTTTCTGACTAGAACCCATGTCATCTCAAACAGACTCTACTATTTGCTTAGTTATACCTACTCCAAGTGTAGGCACAGAGCTTTCAAAGAGTTGATTTACTTTCAGATGATTTTGTCTCCTTTACCTCAATGTAGTATATTTTAAAAATAGGAAAAATGTAAATGCCAGCACAGGATCTCATTTTGTAAGCTACATCCAGACAAAAGTTTTCAAACAGTGTGTCTCTAGCCATAAAAGTAGAAGATCAGATGATCTCCGGTTGTGACTATGGCACAAGGCAGGAGATTTGGGTGCAGAGGACCTGGAAGTAACTGCCAGCTGGAATCCTAAATTGCTGGATAAGCAGAGAACATGAGAATGGACACAAAAGATTAAAGGCAGAAATTACAACAGATCCCATTTCGTGCCAGACACTATGCTGGGCATAGAATAGTGAGCAAAAGAAATAAATGTCCTGCCTTCGTGGATCTTATAATCCAGTGCGAGCAAGAGACATGAAAGAACTAATCATGCAAGTAAGGAGATACAAACCATCATAAGTGCTATGAAGGAAAAGTACAGGGTGACGTAAGAGGACAATACAGAGGAACTAATTGAGATCTCTGGAGGGGACCCAGCAGAGTTTCTTTTGAATAACTGGCTTTTATTCTGAAGGCCAGAGGAAGAAGGAAGAAGAGATGTTGGCCAAATGGGATGGGCAAGCATGTCCCTGGCAGAGCCCTGTGCTTAGATCTTGAAATGAAAGAAAGTATACAGCTTTGACCAACTGAAAGGCCACCAGCATTGTAAGAAAACATCCTCTAGGAGCAGGGTGACTCGAGCTTGGCCAGGGGAGGTGGGTGGGGCCAGGTGTCAAAGGCCCAGTAGTCACCTCTGAGGATTTTACATACATCCTAAGAGCACTAGAAAGCCATGAAGTCAAGTCCAATCATCATTAATACTCTGGACCAACAGCCATGATAAAACTTTGAGAGGGAAAAAAACTCCAAGACACACGTCTATCTTCTCTGCTAGACCAAGGGTTTCTGGAGACCAATAACCACCTTTTATGAATTATTTGATGGCCAGGGTTTGAAGTATGGTAGGTGCTCAGTAAATATTTGTTGAATTGAAATGAACTAAACGAAATGTCTAAGCATGCAAATATATAGCATTCCAAAGCCAATTTCATATATACATTCCATGTTATGTCCAAAAACGGCTTCTGCTCTGAAGCCGGAAGCCACGAGTACAGAGAGATGCGAAGTTACAGATGCGTCTGCCTAAGAATAAAATAACCTTTATAGAGCTGTCATGAATACATGCCGATCGGAATTACTCTGAGACTCTTCTGTCATGGTTCCAGCGATGGGGAGCAAAACAAAAGACAATGTGGAGATAAAATTACAGGTTACGCAGGATTATTTTTGGAATTTGTTCAAAAGCCAAGATAAACACACAGTGAGAACACAAGAACAGCCAACTAGTGACAGAATTTCCCCTCGGATCAAGAAAGAGTCGGAAAAGGTAATGACAACCCAACGGCGGAGACTAAATCCAGCCAAACTTCTAAAAAAAAAAGGAAAGGTGTGTGGAGCAGGTGACTGAGTCTTACAGGGAATTTGGAAGCCTCCCAAACGGAAGAGCATTGACAGAGAAAACTGGGGCAGAACCAGCAGAGAGAAGTTACTGGCAAGTTCATTGTCACCGGCTGAATTGTGCCCTCCCCTGATTTCCTGTTTTGAAGTCCTAACCCTGACATCTCAGGGTATGACCTCATTTGGAGATAGGGTCTTTACAGAGGTACTAAATGTAAATGAGATCATTAGGGTGGACCCTAATCCAATATGAATTGTGTCCTTTTAAAAAGGGAAAATTCTGATACAAAGATATGCATGGAGGGAAGACGCCATGTGAAGAGACATAGATGACAAGGAGAGAGACGTGGAACAAGTTCTCCCTCATGGCCCTCAGAAGGACCAACCCTGCTGACATTTTGACCTTGGATTTCCAACCTCCACTACTACACGAAAATAAGTTTCTGTCATTTAAGCTACTCGGTTTGTGGTACTTTGTTACGGCAGCCCTAGCAAAACTAATACAGTAACCAACCTGAAAAATCCTCATTTACTAGAAGATTGAAAAATTAAAGGAAACGTGAAAGGGTGATTTAAGGGTGGGAAGCGCACCAAGGAGCTCACAGCATGGGTGGAGACAGATTTCTCACGCAAGGAGTAGGATACAATGAAGAAAATGTTTATTTTACTGTCTCAGAGAGAAAAAAGGGGGGAGAGGGAGAGAGAGAGGGAAAAAGAGATGCCACGACACCCAAAAGGAAGAAGAGGGGAATGCTGGCCCCGAGCTGAAGAGGCTGGGCCTTTTATAGGGAATTATAAAGGGTAAATAAAGGGTTAATGCTGTAAGTTGATAGCAGAAGCAGCAGTGAACCTGTGAGTCTGTTTTTCCATTTTTTTTTTTTTTCCTCTGCTCTGTGAGTTTGTCTTATCAGAGTCCTTGGAATCTGGTCTGGTGGGAACTTGGGGAGGGGGGACTTATGCCCCTGCTTAGGGTTCTGCAGGGCTCAAGAAAACGTTGGTCACATCTGACTTCTTGGACTGTGGTCAGGCAGCTGCTGGAAGGGGGATCTGGCAGATGCTGAGGGGCTACGTGGCCTCTTCTGTTTGTTTAGTATTTTTTCCGTTCTGCAAAACAAGCTTATAAAACAAATTAACCCCCCAGGTGATCAAGAAAGAAGCAAATGCTGGAGCCAGAACACTACTGTGTGCAGGGATGTTTTTAACGCCATCCTTTCAGAAACAAAGTGACTGAGTTAGTAGATCAAGGAGATAAAAGAGATTTCCACGGACTCATATTTGTGCGAAAGAGATTATGCTTGCAGAAATCCATTCACCAGGAACTGTACAAGTTAGGGGCCTGCGATGACAATATTGACTAATAACAACAAATAATAATAATAGTTCTTATCATGTGCCAGCCACAGTGTCACGTGTTTTACATAAGTTAATTTACTTGATCCTTACAAAAGTAGTTTGGATTATTTAAACGAGGAGAATACTGAGTCTCAGAGAAGTTTAGTTACTTGCCCAAGGTCACACAGCTAGCAAGGGGTGGAGGGAGGACTCAAATCACACCCCTTCCCCTCTCCTGCCTCCAGGCTCTGAGAATCTGGTGGATCCAGGGAAACTTTGATATCAACAGAGTGAACAGATAATCTCTCTCAAGCATCAGATGAATGTGCACTAGAATCTCTTTCTTGGACTCACAGACGACAAATTCTATGTATAAGGACTAAAATCTTTCCCTTTGTCTCCTTCTCCTCCTGTTTCCTCCTTCTCCTTCTCCTCCATCACCTCTCTCTCTCCGTTTTAACTGTCAAAACAGAGCCACAAATAACGCCGCAAGTTACTAGATTCCTCTGGGCAGCAAGCTGAACTGCATGACTGATAAATTTTCCTTGGTATATGTGAAGATTTGCAAGAAGGAACATGGAGGAAATGGCCCTCAGTAGGACGGAGTAGAGAAGGAAGGGAATTCAGCTAGAGCATGCTGGTCACAGCTTACCTGCCACAGGATCTTGGGAAACTTGGTTAAAAATACTGACCTTCAGATTCTAAGTCTAATCAACCACAGTTCCTCATGGATCTATAAAATTATGTTTAAAAATATAAATGAGGTGATTTTGGTTTGAGCTCCAATATGTAAAGACCTTAAAAATTAGCATTCTCATCCTTGCAACAAGGAGGAAGCTAAACAAACTGAGGATTCAAGGGCATTTCTTGGAGGTTGCAGGGCAAACTGCCACCCCAAAATTGGAAAAGACAGGAAAATCCAGAGGGTCACAGCTGAGATCCGCTTATCTGGAGCAGAAGCCTGTTGGAGCCATAAACTAGCAAGGGCACAAATGCTAACTTGCATGAATTACTGGAGGCTGGGTGTGAACTAGCTTAAGAGTGAGAAACTCTCGGGGGCTGCAGTCTGGGGCGACCCACAGTTTCATGATTTTATTTCCAGGAACTTCACCAGAGTCTCACAATGAAGAGAGAAGAAAGATCCCCTCCTGGCTCTGGCAGGCTGAGGAGAAGTACAGCCCTTATGAAATGCACCAAAAACAGTCTTCATAACAAAGGCCACCGGAGGAAAATACTGTGCCAGAGCCTTGTTCCCCTTGGGGGAAGAGCACTTCTCCAACGCCAGCCCCCTCTAGTCTTCCTCTCTCACCTAAGAGGGAAAAAATAAAGCTAAAAAATCATTTTTAAAGGCCACAGCCCACGAACACAGCCCCATTGAAAACTGAGATTTAATCATGGAATCATAAAATGTTCCTACTCCCCTGTGCCACCCCACCACGTTGACAAGACGCCAGTAAAGTCACAGCATATCACAGATGAAAGAGTTGTAAGATGCAGACTCTATTTAAGGAGCAATTCTTTGGGAAGCCCAGAGATGACAAAGGTGGCAAAGTCAAGGACACTAGATGAATTTGAAGCCTCTGGAACCTATAACTACTAGACAAACTAGCCAGATTAACATAAAACCTCACATTCAAGATCTATTTGCCTCAGATCCTATTAACTAATATGTCATTTCTGCCTTTCAACAGCAAAAAAATTACAAGGGAAAGTAAAAGATAAAAAAACACAGTCTGAAGATATAAAACAAGCATCAGAATGAGACACAGATACACACAATACTATTTACAATAGCAGTGAAAAAAGAGGAATATTTAGGTGTAAATCTAACAAAATGTGCTCAGGATTTATATGCAGAAACTACAAAACTCTGATGAAAGAAAGCAAAGGAGATCTAAGTAAACAGAGAGATAGTCCATGTTCATGGATAGGAGGACTCAATATTAAGATGTCAATTTGTGTCTTTTTTCCCAACTTGATCTATAGATTCAACACAATCCCAATCGGAGTCCCTGGATTTATGTCCAGTATTCTAACACTGGGTAATACTCTTGGTTGGGAAGGAAGAGGTAGAAAAGTGTTTCAAGATCAAAAAAGAGGATTAAGATTTATTCCTAAACACTGCCCATGATATTAATTAATTTACACAACATTAAACCTATTACAACATAATCCTCACAACAATCACATGATGAAAGCTCATGCTCTCTCCAAAAAATTCTACCAATCCCCCAAAGCTTTTTTGGTCGAGGCCAACAATGATCTCCACTTCAATGGTCAATTCTTAGCCCTCGTCTTAACTTGTACCATCGGCAGTGTTTATCGCTCCTCCTCCTTAGAACACTTCTTCACTTGGCTTCTAGGATACCTCACTGATTCATCTTAACTGACACTTTCTCTTCTCTCTGCTCTTTCCATATTGGAGAGTTCCAGAATTCAGTACATGGTACTCCTGTCATCTCTGCCTGTTCCTTCTCCTTTGTCAAGTTCTTAGAATTCCGATGCTCTGAAAACACTCCTATAGTGAATCCCAAATTTATACCTCCAGGCAAGACCTCTCCTCTGCACTCCAAGTCCATATATTGCACACATCCTCACCATCTCCTCTTGAATAACTAACAGATGTCTCAAATGTAACGTGTCCTAAATTGAACTGCCGATCTTCTCCCCCATCCACCCCAAACTTGCTCCATTTACAAACCAGTTCCTAACTTTAACATATAGTGGCTATATTCTTTCCATTTCTCAGGCAAAAAACTTGAATTCAACCCTGACTTCATTCTCTGAAGCCCAGTATTCCATCCCTCTACCAGTAATGCTCTTGCACAAGATGACAACTTAGCTATTTCCCTCTCTTCCTTCAAATTCTTACTCAAATTGCTTTCTCAGTAGGGCCCACCCCGCCCAGCCCTGTGTCATGCTACAGCCTGCTCCCCTGCCGACCCTCGCAGGCCTGGTCCCCCTTGCGTTGCTCTGTCCCTCCGTTCTCTGCACGTTTCCATCCTTCTCGCACTGTGGCCTTCTGCCAGACACCTCCTTGTTCACTGACACATCCCAGGCACATAATTCAGCATCTCATGTCTAGGGAGCACCTAACAATTATTTATGAGTGTTAATGAATATATTTATTTCTGTTTTACAGATAAGGTAATAAAACTTCAGTGTTGCTAAATAAATGACAGGATAGAATCCCAGACATGCTGAACTTCCAAATATTGGTACTTTTTATCATTACACCTTTTCTCCTCTCTTTAGATTCAGTGTGCCCCAAAACTGGCCACAGAGCAAAATCATCTGAGAAAACTTAATAAAACACTAGACCCATCTTGGAGTTTCAGGCAGTCAGAACTGGGAGTCCACGTGTCTGTATCTTTACTCTCTCAAGTGATTCTGATGAATGTCCAGGTTTGTCAAACATTGCTCTCAGTTCTCTCCTCTTCTGTGGGTATACATTTCCTTTCTGTAATTCTTCAAGAGCCAGCAGGGTGTGTCTGGGAGTGGTCAGCTCGTCAGTACAGCAGCGGTTACGTGGCATCTTAAAGAATGAGCTGCCCCACATTCATTAATTTCGCCACAAAATAGACGTTTCCCCTTTTAAATATCAAAGTGTTTTTACGTAAATTATCTCAGCTCCAAATCTTTCTGAAATGTAATACCACTTCCTTTAAAAATAGTGTGTTAAATGAGTTTTAGCTCATTTTTATCTGCGTTCTTCCTTCTTCCTGAAATGTCCCACGTACCTGGGCAATCCCGGCTCATCCTTCATGACTAAGCCCAAGGAGTCCCTCTTCCTGGGGTCCTTCCCCAAAATTACTCAGGTTGGGTGAGGTTCCCCCATCTACAGATTCCCAGGCATTTCTGTGTGCATCTATGGGTACAATGCGTGATAATACATACATAATAATAAGTGATCGACCCGTCTTGCTCCCTTGTTTTATTCTTGTATTATTAGTAAGAGCTATTTTTGTTTCAAAGGCCAGAAAGCCATCTCTAATTTGCTCTAGAAAGAAAGAGAATTTATTAGCAATTGAAAAATTCATGAGTAGATTTTTGCACCATCGGATCTAGGTGCTCATACACAGCATTCAGAAACCTGACTCATCCTGTAACCCAGGTCAAGCTGGTACCACTCACGGCAAGACAGCCAGAAATCGAGAGATAAGGCATTGGGACAAGGAAAGCCAGCGAACCCAGAAGACAGCAGGCAAATGTCTCAAAGAACCATCTTAAGTTAGTATGAACTGTAGGCTCCTTTTTATCTTAAGAAAAGGAGAAGGGGGAGGTTGGGTTGCAAGAGGTAACCAAGGACTGAGGACATCTGGGCATCAGTGAGGGTCTAAGGAGGTTGTAAAACTTCATTGCTCTTGGTCAGTTAACTTTGGAGGACGAAGGTCAGAATGTCCCTAAAAATCTTTAACAGCATTGTTACTTGTGTATGTACTTTTCTTATCTCCCCAGGAGTTAGTTTCGGAAAAGGGACGATTGTTACTTTTCTTCTAGCCTAAGTGCGGAGCTCAAACCTTTAACTCCGAGGGTAGGGTCAGAAGCAAAACGGAGCTGTTACGCTAAGCCTCCCGTCAACTGTTGCTGTCCCAACTCTCAGTGCCTCTCTCCTCTTTCCTGGCTTCATTCTCAAGAAGGCTATCACCAAACGGTAACAAGGATGGCCCCAGAATCTCTAGGCTTTTCTCTCTCTTCTTAGCAACACCGGTAGAAGGGAAAACTCCTTAGTCCCAAGAGTCCTCGCAAAAGTTCCAGGACTGACTCTTTCTGAAGCTGACACGGGTTATGTTCCCTCCCTAAACCAGTCCTTGTGGCTGGGAAAAAGTGCAAGGTTGCTATGCTGTGCTCTGCCTGGCCAGGCCTTGCTCATCCGCCCAGCCCTTGAGCCAGGGAGTGGAACTGGTTCCTTCCTCCAAATCCCTGGGGATAGAAAATGTGAGGGTCCCTTGAGAGGAGATTAAGGTTAAATTATCAAGATAAGGAGAAATAGATGCTGTAAGAGTCACAAACAACAGAAATCCAGTTCAACGG
Source organism: Varecia variegata (assembly GCA_028533085.1). Lineage (NCBI taxonomy): Eukaryota > Metazoa > Chordata > Mammalia > Primates > Lemuridae > Varecia > Varecia variegata. The sequence goes on from CM052441.1 coordinate 104,314,240, forward strand.
GACCCCTGAAGAGCAGAAAGCTCGCCCCTTGCTGGTCCATGCATCCTCACCTCCTAACACAGTGCCCAGCACGCAGAGGGCAGCTCATGTTTAATAAACTAAGCAGTTGAACAAATCAATGCAGTCAGGGCTATCATCAAAATGACGTTGTGTCATAAGGCATGATGTCCTCAAACTCTAGATGTGGATTCCCCTCTAACGCGCAATGCCTACAGCCTGCTGGCCGCGGACTGTATTACTACATGGAATATGGGCCTCTAAGACAGATCCGAAGGTGCTATTTTTTTTTTTCAGCTCCAGATACGACTACTGGGTAAAAGCAGCGTCAGCCTTTTAATTAGGTATCCCAGGAGATCAGGTCTGGGATGCTGCAGGAAGACAAAGCCAACAGGAGGGGGAAGTGGAAATGTCACCCTCGTTAGTGCAGCCATTCACAGGAGGAAGGGCCCCCCAGGGCCCTGGTGAGTGTCAGAGGCCAGGTTCCTGCCAAGAGCCTGAAATGCGTGTGGGAGCAGCTGCAGAGCCTTGGGGTGGGTGGGGGACTTGTTGAACTGAGAAACCAGGCAGAGGAGGGAAGAACATCCCCAGGGCAGACTCCAGCTCCACCTCCCTCCACAGCTCCCTGGGGGATCCTAGGGACTTTCTTCCGAGGTGATCCTGAAATGTGCATGCTGTGGTTATTGCTTATTTATTTCCCATTTATATTAATGTACCCTTAATATGTGCAACGTCTAACTATCCCAGGCACGGGCCCTCTGACCAAGCGAGAGGGCAGATGAAGGTGCTTGCTGACATGCGGGTCCCTCCTCTCCCTGGAGCCCTGCCGGCTCGCTCTGCTCCTCTCTACGCACACACCGCAACCAGCCCACACTGCAGAAGGAGAGACTTGGGGCAGATTGTCCCCAAGGATCCTCCTGCTGCTACCTGTCACACACCGAAAGACCTGACCGGCCAAGAAGCACCAGAATGTTCAAGCTGGGGAAGTTGTGGGTTGTAGCAGGAAGGGCAGTGGACTCAACTGCAGTCCTGAGTTCATGCCAAGCCATGGAAACTTGGACAGGTTGGCCCATGAGTCTCTTCAATGTCCTCATCTGTTAAAAATAAAAACAAAAGCAAAAACATGGTGGAGTCTGGGATCTCTAAAGTTCCTTCCCTGGAATTAATAAAAACTTCAATACAAAAAGGTAAGCCCTTGCCAGCAGGGCTAGGTCTCTTGGGTGTGACAGTTCCCTGTTTGCACGGAAGAGAGTCCAATGCTGACTACGCTGAGCATCAGGCATCTTGGGGCGGTATAGGATTGAAGAGCGTTTGCAGAGCCAGGCTTGGGAACAGCATGAACCAGAGCAGATCCAGAAGAAGGTGCCCAGGTGCCACACCTGTCCTGCTGCAGGAGCATCTGGCCAGGACCCGGCTCCTGGGGTGCCCTGGAACACCAGCCTTGTCAGGAGCCTTGTCTCTTTGTCAAGGGGGGATCACCTGCTTGGCCTAGACTGGGTCCTGGGACGGCTGGACCCTGACGACGTTCTCCTAAGACTGTATCTTACAAGGAGAGAACAACTCCTCGAGGGGAATCTAAGACCCCTTCAGAACAGAAAGAGATGCCAGGTGTCCAGAAAGAGGGAGACAAATGCTGCCATCCTATGCTGCCATTAGGACCCAATGTGCACCCTTAGGAAGCATCCAGGGTCACAGGGGCTGACTCATTCCCAAACAATAGTTCTGATTCTACCTGTTTCTCCACTGTGCTTTGCAATTTCTCCATGATGACCAAGAGCCCCCTGAGCATTAATCTCCCACCAAGTAATTTAAGTAGAAATCTACTGCATATGTACTGAGCTTAGCCAAGCAGACATCCCAGGCAATACTGTAGTGGACAGTGGTCTGCCAAATTGTATTTATAAACAACACATTAAAATGGTGATCTCTGCTGACTAGGGATGGTGCCTCTGAAATTTGCAGAAGCAAGGTTGAGTATAAGATCAGAGGCTAAAATCTGAGTTTTCAGTGGGGGGCTCTGCTTCTTAGCAGCCATGCTGGGTAGCAGCTCCGTCTTGTCATCCCTGAGGCTGCTCCACATTCTCACCCCCTCATTCCCAAGCCCTCACCAATCGCACCTTCACCTTCCACAATATTTTTCAGCCTCTTTATTTGAATGCAGCATCAGCCCCCGAGGCTGAGCCAAGGACCCACATTGCTGGTCCTCCCCACCTCCCTCTCTCCACCCCCTGGTCTCCGAGGCCACCCATAGCCCCTGCAGGTTAAGCAAAGAGGAGATTAGAAATTATCCAAATCACAACAATTCCCTGGCAGCTTTTGTATGATTGCAGGTTCTGGTGAACTAAACTGTCCAGCTGGGTAATTGAAGGAAACATATTTATTGAAATTCACATGCTTACAGTTGTACTTAGCCCCTGGATATCAGCAAAGCTGACCTGAAAGAGAATAAAAAGCCCCTTGCAGCATTCCAAGTAATCATTCCATACAGGCCCTTTGGGGTTTAACTCTCTGGTGGCAAGAGAGAGCTTTGATTTTCCACACTGCTGCTGCCTTTCAGCAGCTGACAGCTACCAGCAGGGCTGCCAGGACCCGGGCAGGATATAAAAATGCAACCCACCAACGCTGACATTTCCCCCTGATAAAAGGCTTTGCCCAAGAGGTGTCAGCGACATGGCCCTGCTTTTCAGATTTCATTTTATGTTCAGAAAGAGGAGGGCTTTGATCAGCCGATGAGTTTGCTCTGAGTGACAGCTGCAGTTAAGTAGCAGATGGGTTTCTAGAATGAGCACCTAAGATCCTACCTGGGCAAGGTCACCCTGGGCACTACACAGCTTCCCCAAGACAAGTCGAAAAAAATGTCAGGCTAAGGCAAAGCGTGGTATGTAATTACATGCAAATATACATGTTTTCTTTTAATGTAAAGGAGGGCAAAATGGCTATGTTGTTCCCCACCCAGCTCAGGTGGAATCACAGGTCCTTAGAATTCAGAAAAATGTCCCAGGTCATCAGAACTTGTCTTCTGCCAGATGTTGGAATCCTTTTCCTAAGCCCCATGATTGAAATCAGGATTTTAATTAGGCTTCAATTCCTAAGCCCATCCATAACCAATGGGGGCATCCTGTAGTTGAAGTTCGTGAGGCCACATTTGGGTTCAGCAGGAAGGTACGTGGCAGCACTTGTGCAAGGCATTTGCTATCTCTAAATTCAGCTGTCAGAGGTGTTGCTGGTAATGAGAACTCTTTCTGCTAAACAGGCTGGCCTCTGGGGCCTGTGGCATAACACATGACACGTGACAGCCTGAACGGAGAATTGTTAAGGCTTCGTTGGCCTCTTGGCCAGCAACTTATAAGTAGGTAATGAGATACCTCAAATCCAACCAAAAGAAGAGGTTCGGTATTTTTGTTTGTTTGTTTTTTTGAGACAGAGTCTCACTCTGTCACCCCAGGTAGAGTGCAGTGGTGTCATCATAGCTCACTGCAATCTCTAATTCCTGGGCTCAAGCAATCCTCTTGCCTCAGCCTCCCGAGTAGCTGGGACTACAGGTGCATGCCACCAGGCCCAGCTAATTTTTCTTATTTTTATTTGCCCAGCTAATTTTTCTAACTTTAGTAGAGACAGTGTCTCACTCTTGCTCAGGCTGGTCTCGAACTCCTATGCTCAAGCAATCCTCCTGCCTCGGCCTCCGAGAGTGCTAGGATTACAGGTGTGAGCCACCACACTCAGTCCCAGAAGTGTATATTGACAAAGGTTTATGTTAGACCTATGGCCTCAATTTGGAGATATTTTTCCTTAGAGATCCCATCCAATAATCTCACCTCTTACTGTGGTTTTTCTAAGCACCTCGAGGTATATCAAAGCACCCAACTGTAAGGACTGGAAATATCCAGATGGGCCCACAACCTTGGTACTGAGACTTTTTCCTGGCTCCATGCATGGTCCCCAATAACAAGCAACAAAAGACAAGAAAAATGCCAAAATGACACAAATCCTACTTAATGGGAAAGCGGTGAAAGTAAATACTGTGTCATCAAGAGGAACGCAGGCCAGCATCATTGGAGAGTCCATATGCACCTGAGGAAATGCAAAATTTTCTTGAGCAGTGACAGGACCAAACCAAAATAATAAAAGAGAAGTGAATTAATTACTAGCTGAAGGAGGCTTGACTTCAGACCCCAGCCCCTCACAGGAACTCTGGCTTGCTCATCCCAGTTCAGGCTGCGTGTCGCCGGCCCTGGGCCAGAGGCGTCCAGAGCTCTCGTGGATTGTGGGTTGCTCTCTGAAATTACACCTAAACTTTGTTAATCCATGCTCTGAATTGGGAGTAAAGTGCATGCTTGCATTCCCAGCAGCAAAAGGGTTTCTGAAGTAAAATAGATTGCATAAATTCTATTTAAGGGAATTACGAGAACAAACTGATTTTGAAGACTGCAGCACATTAATGGTTGGAATAAAGATGGATACAAGTGATTACCATGGGTTTCAGAGCTCCTGAAACGGTCCTCCAGGGCCTCAGCACAGAAACACTGCGTCAGCAGTTAGTGGTGTTGCGTGTGTCTGAAATTCAGTATAAGAAGTGAAGTGCTTTTTTAAAAAGTAACTCAGATTAACTTTCACCCCCCTCCCCCCGCAACAGGGGGTTTTGTCTGCTTTAAACAAATCCAATCTACAAAGAAAACCTAGATTTATAAAACATATGTAATTAAAAAAAAGATTTGCTGTAATATTCCTATAAACAGTAAGTAACCCCTACTGAATCTATTAAATAAAATTTTATCTTTCCAAAAACATAAGCTTAAGAACAACTTCTTAGGAAGATGTCAGCTATATAAAGTGACGCATAACTATGGGACAGAGTTGTGTCAGCAAGTTTAGGACATTTTATATACCCTCTTGTGAGACGAGCGCAGGTGTGAAGACAGACTGTGGCTTTGTGTGGGCTGTGGCTGCCCCTGGACTGCGTGGGAGCAACAGCCGACCCTCCCTGCGGCTGCATGGAGCACATTTGCCTCTGCAGGTGCGTCGTCCATTAACATGTCCAGCAAGGCGGTGGTGCTGAGCACCTGCTATGCACATAACGTACCCATGTACATAGATACACACAGACATGAACGCACGCATGCGGCACATAGAGTGTCCGGGAAGTGAGTGCCAATCTTTAGGGACTGACAGTGGAACTTTGTTAATGTTTTCTGATTGGTATCGATTACCACTTCCTCACAACACCCCAATATCCTTTCAAGGGGTCTCCTCTCTCCTCTTGGATTCATCATGTGGGGCTGTCTTCAGGATGTCCATCTTCTCCTGGTATTGGGCCAGACCAGCTGAGTGCTCCCTCTCTGAACGTAACTAAAAGTATTGGCAATTCCAGGCCAACTGTGTACCACTGTTTTGACCAGGTGTCCCTGCCACAAAACGGTAGCTGTGCTGCTCCTCCCTGCTGCATGGTGTTGCAAGGGCGGCTCTCCAGCTTTTACTCCCTCTGTGACTCTCTAAGGGTCTTTAATACATTCTCTCTTGCAAAGTCAGCTACAGCCATCTTCTGTTGCTTGTAAGCAAGTCATGGTACTAGACCTTGAGCCCCTACATAGCTTCAAAAATGTTCTAGCAAAGAAGCGAAGCCTTGCTCCCTCCAGGGTCTGTGCGTTTTCTAGTTGCTTACAATTCCCCTGATTTGGGCCTCATTTTCTACAGTTTTAGAGGACATGGTATCTCTCCTTTTTGAAATTGACCCTTCCTACTCAGTAGGGTGCCAACTCATCTGGGTTTGCCTGGAACTCACTCAGTTTGAGGTTGGAAGTCCCATGTCCTGAGAGCTCCCTCGGTCTCAATAAACCAAGGACAACTCTAACTCGGAGATTTTATCCCATCTCTTTCTACACGGTAGTGGAAGTTTTCCCTGCCCCCAACCAATCATGCATTCTTTTGCTCTGAGTATCCACCCCACCCCCACGTTCTCGCACCCTCGGAGAGTTGATGGAGTAGCTGCTATAACTCCTCTCTCCAGTCTTAAACCCACACTCCACCTCCTCTCCAAACACCACCGCTCTTCAAGCAGAGATGCTGCTGACACTTCCGACCAACGTATTCCAAACTAAATTCATCCTCTTCTCACAAACACTGGTTCCCTGTGCACATGGCCACCGCCACCTTGGAGGCAGCAGGTCCAAATGGCAAGGTGACAGCGAGTACCGGAACTCCCCATTTGCCCTAGAGAAACACTTGCATGCGTGTACAGCAAGCAGGCACAAGGACAGTCATTAGAGCATTATTTACAACAGCAAAAAAGGAAACCAGCCAATAGCATATTAATAGAGGGTGACGGATAAATGAACGATGGCAGACCCCCACTGTGGATTGCAGGCATCGGTGAAAGAGAACGATAACTGCTAACTTACATGAGCTTACTCTGTCGGGGCACTGTTCTAAGTTCTTAAGTGTGTAGGGAGGAAGGTCTGTAACAATACTTCTCAAAATAATAAGAGTTTTTACCTCAAAGAAGGGAATTGGGTTTATTGGGAGGTAGTCAATAGTGACTAATGTTTTTATGTTTTTCTTAGGATAATATTTGCATATATTATTTGAGTAATAAAAATGAATTTAGAAAAAAAAAAAAACACCTTGATTCTCTCACTCCATTCCCTGTTTCTGTTAATACTGCCGTCTTTCTCTAATCATCAGACACAAACCCATAGTGTTGGTCTCTGACATTTCCTTCCCTTTATTTCTCCTCTGTAATCAATGAGTTTTCAAGCACTATCAAATCCTTCTTGAGATCAATGTTTGAATCAATGTGCTGGAAATTGCTGTTAATAGGCAAATGTTACCTGAAAGGAGTAGCCGATTAAATGTTTAAACAGGCAAATCAATAACAAATAACTTGATCTGAATTAGTTTGTCCCATCTGCCCACACAGACTCAGCAACCGCATGAAGGGAAATCCGCAGGTGGGAGATGGGAAAAGCGGGGGCCCTGGGGAGTCTGATACGGTTGGGGGTGGGGTGGGGCTTCAGGAGGAGGAAGACCAAGGGATAGGAGGTAAGCACAACTTTTGCTAAGCACCTAGAGAGGGAGGAGATTTATATAGAAGAGACCATATAGGAAGCTCTCAGGAGGGTTTTAAAATCTCAGAACAGAGCAAATAGCATCTGACTAGAAAGGACTTGGAGGCTGTCCTCATCTGACCCACCAGATGGTATGTAACTTGAAGCCAAGAGCAATACCTCTTTTCCCAGTGTCCCTAAAACTCGGAGAGAACTGGCACAGAGCAGAGGTTTGTAAATCCTGGTTGCATAGATGAAATACACAGATAAGGAAACTGAGGCACGAGAGGTGTAATTATTGGACTCAGCTCACAGAGCAAGAGAGGGAAGAGCTGGGAATCAGCCCTAGGTCTCCTGGTTCCCTGATCTAAGCTCCACACCACACTGATGCTCTCAGCCACTTCCTTGGGAGCTGCCAGCTTGTCTTCTGCACCCAAACCCGGGGCAGCCACGAGGCACACCCACACGATTTTTTTCCACGCCATTGTCTCAAGATTCACTTGTAAAGCACGAGTGTTCTCTGCCCCTCTCAGTAGTCAAATACCAAGGAATCAGCTGCTCCAGCCTCTCCTTGTAGAGGTAAGGGGCTGCCCGTCTCTGTTACACTTTATCCTTATAGCATGCGATGCTTCCAACCTCCATATGATGCCCTTTGACTGCTTGCAAGGTTCCACAAGAGCTGCAGAGCAACAGGAAATTAGAAAGCATATCGATTCAAAGAAATAAAATTGTCCCTCCCACCTCCCTCTGGGCTGTGATCTCCAGGTAGTGAGCAGAATGGAAGCTCTGTTTCTGGAATAGAAGCTCTGGAAACATAGTGTGTTTGATCGTCCACCCTGTTTCTGAACCCACAACATGTCTCCTTTTTGTGAGAACCAGAGCTTACTGAGAGATTCCCATTCCACTTTCCTGACTTCTGTCCTAAGAGCAGTCCTCCTTGCTCCCCCTCAAAGCCAAATGCAGCTGGTGTGTCTGAGCACTGCCAAAGAAAATTCGGCCTTTCTAGGGGTGGAACCTGTGTTCCTCAGCACTGAGGGCTCTCGTGCTGCACAGGCGGATTTTTCATGAGCTGCAAGTGGACAAAGTTTTTTAAAATACTCCCCTGAAATCTAAGCAGAAAATGCTGTGTTTTATTGAATTATGAACAACATACATCACTGTGTAAAAAGCTCATTTCCTGGTTAGAGGTGATGACTTTGACCCAGATAGTCTTCACTTTGGTCCCCAGAGGGCAGCTCCCACTCCTACGGGCAGAGAGAGAGATTCCAGGCCCCCAGGAGCCTTCAAATCACACCGCATCTTCATCTTTGCTTCAAGGCAGAGCTTGGGATGGATGTTGATGAAGGGGAGAAGGCTCTGTTCTACGCACTACTCAGCACACTAACGCTTGCACCCCACTCCTGGTACCAGGTCTCAAAATTCAGTTCTCTGGTGCCATTCACTGTAGATTTCACCATATTTTCTCTCCTTGAGTCAGCGCCCCCAGAGTTCCAGCACCACCCTCCTGCCTCCTCAACCCTTCCCATCTCCCAGGAAAAGCCCAGCTAAGGTCTGGGGAGGGCAGTCAGAAGGTACTAATTAAGAAATTTCTGTGGTGCATCAGTCGCTCAGATACTGATTTAACAGATGTAATAAATATTTCAAGAATCTCAGGCTTCAGTGTGCAAAAAGAAATGTGGCTTTCTTAATTTCTAGAGCTGACTTTAATTTTAATTTAATTTCTGGCTCTGAGCCTCCAATGTGCCCTGGAGCAAGTAAAATAATATAATGCATTCAGAGATTTTATATTTCAATGTGATTTTTAAAATTAAATCTGGGATCATTAACTCTTTCTCAGTAGGATTTAAAAATTATTGCAATGCCATGTCTCTCTATATTTTCATTTTTTCCAATCACCTCTATCTTCCTGGGGCACTGGGTGGCCTTGCCAGCCACGCCTTTGTAGTTGGCGTGACTCTGACGGGACTGGGAAGGAGCCGTCCGTCCTGATGTCTCGTGCGCTAGCCCCTTGCCGGTTGGTGTGTCGCCTGCATCCTCCCTGCCTGTGTTCTCAGTGCTGTCCAGGGAGCTGGCTCCAGCCACGGGAAGCCAGCAAGTTCTCCTGAGGAAGATTAGTTCCGTGGTCCTTGTCAAGAAAGACCCTCCCCCAAGCGGTTCTGGGCACTGTCCATTCTTTCCACCGGCCTCTGGCTGTATCCACCTTGGGTGTCCCTGCTGCATGGCCCCCGGGGCCAACACGGTGGTCTCTGACTATCTCGACAGACTCTACTCTTTCTCATGTGCCCTTCGTATCCCTCAACTCAGGACTGAGAGAAATGTTGAGAACCTTATTGTTTTGCCTGTGACAAATGTGCAAATCTAAGAGAGGCCTGGGTCTTAGACTATGCCTGCATGTTCCACACTACCGGGGCTCCCAGGTTCAAAACCAAGAAATAACCTGGACCCTCCCTTATTCATGAGTACTCTTTTCCATCCCCTAGGACCGTGAGGGGCAGAGAGGGGGGTGAGCAAGGGCTACCTACTAAGGAGTCTTTACAGTGAAGCTAGTGAAGTCTGAGCTTGAATGCCCTCTACCTTCACAGCCCACTGCCACACTGCTGGGAGGGACCCAGCAATACTTTTATGCAGTCATTTGTTATTTTAAAATTTTCAAAAGTCAAATATTTTCATCTCAACTGGTTAGGACCATTGTTTCTAGTCTGACTCCTCCTCCATTCTTCCAGCTCTCATATCTGGTGACACAGGGGTGGCCATGAGCATTTGGGGGATGTAGTTAAAGGTGACTTGAGTTGGGAATACAGTCTGAGTCTAGTGGGATATATGTACACGGTGCACAATCCCTGCCATATATACTAAAGCTGTCGCTAGCTGTTCCAAGAAGAATCCTAATGCCCACTGTACCGATCACCCAGTGTCTTGATTTTGTGCAACAAGGTGCAGGGCCAGAGTTGTGTCACCATATGAACACGTGCTACAACTCTCAGCAGAGAAAGTGCAGGACAGCGGGAGCAAAACAAGACTGGAAACGTTTGGAGCCAGAAGCTAGCCTGTGGGATGTTCTTTCCATCCCATCAGACAAATAACTTTGTAAGAGGAAGATTTGCTTTTCATCAATACTTAGTCAAGACAGAAGCCCTCTCTTATCAGAAATAGACTCTGAATAAAAGAAAGTCGATTTCCTGGCGGGGGAGGGGGGGTGGGGGGAATATATTCTTTCTCTTAAAGTGATCCCCCTGCTGCAGGTACCCGCGTCTGGCCATGCTTCCAATGCATCTTTTTCTCTTCCACTCTCCTCCATCTCTTCTATCCTAAACTTTCCTTCTTTTCACCTTTCATCTCTCTTTTCTAGAACAGGCTTCCTCAGCCTTGGCATTATTGTCATTTGGGGCCAGATAATTCTTTGCCATGGGGAGCTGTCCAGTGCACTGCAGGACGTTAGCAATGTCTCTGTCTCACCTACCAGGTGCTCGTAGCACCTCCCCTCCCCCCAGCTGTCACAATCCAAAATGTCACCAGGCATTGCCAAATACCCGCTGGGGGGCAAAATTGCCCCTTGGTGAGAACCACTGGCCTAGACCACAGGAGTGTAAAAGCAGCTCTCCCTAAACACGTCCTCATTCACGTCTTCCCTGAGCCTGGTATTGCAGAGCACAGCCCTCTGCTGCCAGGGGCGGGCTGGCCCCGTCTGCTGTGAGTAGCGGGAGGTCAGCAGCTGTACCCAGCCAGGTAGGAAACAGAATATTGACTAATGTTCTGGAATGTCATCCCACCAGAGTAGTCATGGGAAAAGGAACAACACCCTTCCCATCTCCGGTCTCAGTTTCCTCATCTCTAAAACGAGAATTTTAGAATAAACTAAGCCTAATGTCCCTCACAGCACTCAGTGCAAGCCATGTTGCAGCATGGCAGGAGCCCAGCTCCGGGAGGGAGGGGCTGACCCCCACAGCTGTCTGCTGTGTGCAACCCCGTAATCAGGTTCCCTCTGCAGCATGCCCAAGCATGCGTCGCTGATTTCTACGTCCATCGCTTTGGTCTGCTTGTCTGTTCAAGGACCGATACTACACTACTTTAATTATTGGGGCTTTATGATATGTTTTAATACCTGGTCATGCTTTTCTCTTTTCTCAATTTTTAAAGACTCTTCTTTAAAGAAGTTTTAGGTTCACAGCCAAATTGAGGTGAAGGTACAGAGATTTCTCCTACACCCCCTGCCCCGACACATGCATAACCTCCCCCGTTATCTACATACACACACACACACACACACACACACATACACACGGTGCTACATGTGTTACAACTGATGAACCTACATTAACACGTCATTATCAATCAAGGTCCATGGTTTGCATCAAGGTACACTCTTGTTGTTCTACATTCTGTGGGTTTGGACAAATGGTACCCACTATTACAGAATCATACAGAGTATTTTCACTACCTTAAAAATCCTCTGTGTTCCACCTGTTCACCCCTCCCTTCTTCTCTAATGCTTTTCTTTTTCAGAGTTTTCCTGGCATTCTCATCTGTTTATTTTTCCATATGAACTTTTCGATCAAATAAATAAATAAATTGATTGGTTGACTGATTGGATTTTAATTCCGATCTTGAGCAGGAAATGTAACCTCTCTTGATGTCTTACCATCTGTAAGCTAACAATCTTGCAAGGTTGCTGTGAGAATGACATGAACTAATGCAGTGAAGTGTCCTGCACAGAACTTGGAGCATATTAGATGCTCAATAAACAAATATTTCATAAATGATTGTTTCTTTGATGTTTAAATAAGCAAAAGCAGAATTATCAAACATGCTGTTAATGTCATCTATATGCAAGTCACTTGTAAGACACAGTTTCCAAGTGTGCATTGTATCTAAAAGTGGGACTTCCTGTGCCATTAAATGTGGATAAATACGGTGGCCCAGCAGAAACACTAAACTGTGGGGAGAACCACTGACAAATGTTCTAGGGATTTGGTTGAAATTCCAGGCACAGGAGGAAGGAACAGAAAATTGTCCATACATTTCCTCTTATTCAGAAAAATATGAGCTAAAGCAGGAAGCTCAGCTCCTATTGTTGGGAGCAGCAGGGAGTATCAGGGACTGTGTGTGCTGAATATATATTTGTGTGTATTATCTTGTAAAGAGCAGCAAATTTGGCTTCATAACAGTGAGATCAAGCATGGCAAATTTACTTACATTCTTGTAGTGCATTACTGACTGACACAGCTTTTCTATATATTTCACCCCTAGAAAAGGATTTAATAACCTCTTTGCTGCATTCTTTGTCTGGGTAAAAAGCAAGGGAAAAGAGTATGAGTGGATTTGATGAATTACAACTTGCTTTGGGCATAGGACAAAGCTCATTTGGTTGTTGCAAAAACAGAAAATTGGCAACTCCTGTGGGTAAAAAAGCTGGTGTAGCTTAGAAAACAGGTAAGCTTGTCTTTCTGCTCTCTGAAGCCTTAAGGACCCTGCCTGTGGACTCCAGTGATACCTTGAATCCCTTGGTACCCACAGGACCAGGGAGAGGGGAACGTCTTGTTTGAGCAAAAGGAATAATGACAAATATCTGATCCTCGAGTTTGAGTGACTGCAGGGCACAGGTGGGGTCCAACCCACTGGCAGAGCTTAACAATTCTTTGAGTCATTGGAGCTTAGAATTGGTTGGGTTGTATAGGAGAATGCTGAACCCCCAAATCTTCTCCTAGCAAAACTTAACTTGCCATGATTGAAGCAGACTCACAATTCCCAGCTCACGATTCACCTCTGACCTCTCTGCAGATGAAGATGGTTCTAGGAAGATGAGAGCCAGAACACAGGCAGGCATGGAATAATGGCCCAGTGGCGTGCGCGTGGCAGGACCCAATCCCCTGGGACTTCATTACCAAACATTTGCTGAAATCTCCATCCTGGCTCTTTAGGTAGCAATAATGTTCAAGTAGCCAGAGGAGAACTCAGAAGACAAGCCCAGACATCGTTGTTCCAGTCTGAGTGTGTCCATTCCCACGAAGTGTACTTCAGCTTCTCCTATAGCTGGAAGACTCCAGGATGAAAAAACTTTCTATAACACCTCCAAATTTCCAGGATTTTCCCTTTGTGGAGGGTTGGTTATTCAACCAGGTGAAGGTTAATGACTCATGGGGTTTGAGTCTGGCTAGATCAGTGTAGTTCATGGTCTGACCACCTGTTCAAAACTCTGGGGGAGCTTTTAAAAAATGTCAGTGCTGGTGCTCCACCACTGGGCATCCTGATACAGGTGGACCAGGGTGGGGCCCGGGGCATCCGGAGCTTTTGGAAAGCTCCCCAGATGTGTGTGGTGTGCCATGACTGGCTAGAGAAAGTTAAAACTGAGAGAGTGCCTTTAGAAGAAACAAAGGCGGCATCTCTCCACACGTGTAAACACCAGCCCAGGAGTTTTTGAACTGCAAGGTCATGGATATCAATTTATTCTGTGGCTAATGAAGGGTAAAAAGACCTTTCCTGAAATTTTTACTTGGAGGCCCTGAGTGTTCCCATCTACTCAGAACTGACTAGTGCTTCTTTGAGGATGTGGCCTAACGTAAGGCTGAGCACAGAGGAAGGAATGTCAGAAAGGAACGCCATGGACTTACAGGTTGGAGTGACTCAGTAATTCGACCCACACCCAGACCCACAACTGTCCCCAGCTACCTTAATGGACTCAAAATGCAAATAGTCCCTCAATACTTAGATATTCCCTTAGGCGACATGCTCCCCTATTCTTAGTACAAACTAAATCAAACATCCTGTCTTGGTTTTCTTTCTACTCCCCTGACTGTACTTGCTCTAACTCTGTTGCTTCATTTTTCTCTGCTCCTCGTGGCCCGCAGAGTTCTGTCTTCCACCCACTGCTCTTCTTATCCTGCGTATTCTCCTCGGGCCATCTCTCCCGCCACGTACAGGTGGATGACTCCCACATCCATCACCCCTGGCCAAGAGCTCTCCCTGCGATGTGCATCCTACTAGGCAAGTTCTCTCATTGGATGTCCCACTGACATCTACATTCCGCAGAGCAAAGCAGAACTCAAACCTTGTTTCTTCTGCCTGGGTTCCCTACTTTCATGAAAGGTGCACCATCCACCCAGTACCCAAGCCAGAAACCTGGCAGTCACCGAGGACTCCTTTCTCTGGCTTCCCCTACCTAGTTCACTACCCACCAAGTCCTCTTGATTGTATCTACTAAATGTCTCTCAAATTCAAGCACTTTACCTATTCCAATGCCCTGGTTCAGGCTTCCAGCGTCTTGCCTGGAATAATTCCGGTTGTCTCCTAAAACATTCCCACTTTCCAAACCTGCCTCTTTCTGAGCTCTTCTCTGTACCAAGAATCAGAGTGATCTTTCCAAATCTGCTGAAGTCACTCCTTCAGCCCCTTCCTCAAAACCCTCCAGTGGCTCCCATTGTCCTCAAGGTAAAATCCACACTCTTCCACAAATACCTCAAAGGCCTTTGTTACCTGTCTCTGCTGTATTGTCTCCTCCTGCTCCAGACCTCCCACCACACAGCCCAGCCACACTGACTGATTTCTGTTCATCCTTCAAGTCATAGCACTCTCTACTTACCACTGTGTCACCATTTGGTTGCTGCTGTACTGGTCTGTCTTCCCAAGTAGATCGTGAGGGTCTTTAAGACAGAAGCTAGAATTTAGTGGTGCCAGTGATCATGCCACTGCCTCCTTCAAGGTCAGAATCAACTGAGACAAAGATCAGGTGGGAACCACAGTGTTAACTTTATTAGTGGGAAGTCGTATGGGGAAAGGAAGCTTCGTCCTTGCCCCATATAATTACCCCTCAATGGAAATGACCTCCCAGTTCAACATTAGGTCCCTGAAACTGTCTTTATTCAAATAATGTAGAGTCATAAAGTATAAATAATAATCAAAGTTTGATTTTTTTGAAAGTATAGATACAGCCAGAAGTTAACCAGCCATGGTTCCCTAACTTTCTTACTGCGGTAACTGGTCACTCCTTAATGGCACTGTCCTCCCTGACAGGTGCAAGATTTGTGACTCCCCCACGACTTCTGTAGATAACATTCCACTGTAAAGCCCAAGACGTGTGCTTCTCAAGATAACATCACTATTATAAAGCCTAACACTGGTCTTGGAAGTATTTTTCAGACTCTGCATTCTGGGGGACCCACTGACGCCAACCAGACCTGTGGATGGATAGGAGTGGGAACGGATCCAACAGCTTTGAGACCCCCTGCCCAGGAAATCTCCCAGCTCAGAAGATAATCTCTGCTTCCCAACCCTATAAACTCATCCCCCACCAACCAGCAGACCCGATTCCCTAGCCCTTTGCCCGCCAAACGATCTTTAAAAAAATCCTTTCTCAGGGAGACGAATTTGAGAAATTTCTCCCATGTCCTTGCATGGCGCCTGCGATATTAAACTCTTTCTCTGCTGTCACCTCTGCTGTCTTGGTGTATGGGCTTCCGCAGGTGATGAACTTGCTTGGGCTGTAACATCCCCACCACACACAGCAGGGAGGGAGGCAGGGCAGGGCTTTCACTACACGGAGGATGTAAGAATGAGAATGCTCACAGCCAGGATGCAAAAGAAAAGCAAGAAAGGGATGAGCTTTCCTTTTTCCAGAGTTAGGGGTTGGATAAGTCAACTCCTCCTTCCTGGAGAAGAAACAGCAATGGTACTGGAAAGAAGAATGGCCGTTCCCTTCCTATGAGAAGAAGGAAAGAGGGGTTCCTTCTACAGCAGCCATTATGTTCAATGCAGCACGCATAGAGCACCGCATTGGGGCACGTGGAAGAGGCCCCAAAAATGTTCACCGGATAAGTAGAAGGAGCAAATTGCTGAGGGGTTGCACAAGAAGGAAGGAACTGAATACTCTCCTTCCCAGGACAAAATGATGGTCCCCTCTCCAGACGGAGAGGATGGAATAGACTGGCTAATAAATCAGGCGACTGATGCTTATACCACTAGTGAGACAAAGAGACGGGAACCTGCACTGCA
>CM052441.1:104330761-104370144 GCA_028533085.1 Varecia variegata
AATAAACATTTTAAAAACAAGGAGTTGAAAACCATAAGAAAAATGATAAGATAATAGATTGGAATCAAGAGACTAGACATATTAATAAAACTTATATTAGAAGAAAGAATCCATGACCTGTAGAAATACTAGAAACTACCAACAAAAAGGTTTTTGCTATGTAGCTGGAAAAATTAGTGAACAGAGACTAAGACCCAGAGCTCTCAGTTAAATTGTTATACGAGAGAAAGAGAGACACAAGAACATGTTTCCAGATAGAAAATGCTGGTGACTATTTTTTTTTTTTTTTTTTTTAGCAAAAGAGAGAGACTCTCTCTCTCTTGCCTGGGCTAGAAGGCAGTGGCATTGTCACAGCTCACAGCAACCCCAAACTCCTGGGCTCAAGCGATCCTCTGCCTCAGCCTCCCATGTAGCTGGGACTACAGTCGCATGAAACGATGCCCAGCTAATTTTTCTATTTTTAGTAGAGACGGGTCTCACTCTTGCTCAGGCTGGTCTCAAACTCCTGGCCTCAAGCAGTCCTCCTGCCTCGGCCTCCCAACGTGCTAGGATTACAGTCGTGAGCCACCGCACCCGGCCAATGCTGGTTACTATTAAGAGAACCAACTTCCCCATGAGTCACATGCTTCTTT
The DNA here is from genome assembly GCA_028533085.1 of Varecia variegata. Lineage (NCBI taxonomy): Eukaryota > Metazoa > Chordata > Mammalia > Primates > Lemuridae > Varecia > Varecia variegata. The sequence continues at coordinate 104,331,394 of CM052441.1, forward strand.
GAGGAGCAATTTCTGTGAGAATGACACTCCTGGCCTTTTGCTCTACCTGCAGTGATTTCTCAGGAACCCAAGGCCTTTGGAGAAGCTGCTGGAAAATGCAAATCCAAAAGGAACCCTAAAATGTCCCTGGGGTAAGCTGGTTAAATGTAAGCTGTCCCCCTTTCAAAAGCACATCTCTGCTGAGGTCTTTTGCAACTTACTGATGGAGTCCCAGTTTGTTAAAATTCTCAATCTAAACATTTCATGATATAGTACCTTTTACTCAGAAGAAGACTTTTTTTTATGGCATACATTTTAAAACTTTTAATATGACTTCCAAGAAGCAGACTAAAGAAACCTGAGGTGAGATCAAGAACACGCACAAAAGGGAATATTTTAGAGAATGTTTCAGTAATTCTGCTTTTCCCTATTGAAGTAAATTAACAAGTGTAATTTTTATTAATAAAAAAAATCATTTGCTTTCAACCTCTCCCTCTTGCCCAGATAAATAAATATTGAACAAATGTGTAAAGAATACTGGTTTAGGTCGGGCGCGGTGGCTCACGCCTGTAATCCTAGCACTCTGGGAGGCCGAGGCGGGTGGATCGCTCGAGGTCAGGAGTTCGAGACCAGCCTGAGCAAGAGCGAGACCCCATCTCTACTAAAAATAGAAAGAAATTATCTGGCCAACTAAAAATATATATATAAAAAAAATAGCCAGGCATGGTGGCACATGCCTGTAGTCCCAGCTACTCGGGAGGCTGAGGCAGTAGGATCGCTTGAGCCCAGGAGTGTGAGGTTGCTGTGAGCTAGGCTGACGCCACGGCACTCACTCTAGCCTGGGCAACAGAGCGAGACTCTGTCTCAAAAAAAAAAAAAAAGAATACTGGTTTAGATGAGGGCCAATCAGCCTGGGGTGCCCACACATCACCATCTGGCCCTGCCACCAGGTGTGTAAGGACAATGAGCATGTCGTGTATTTATTATCGTGGATCTTATCCAAATGCTACATTTTATGGAAACTGAGGCCCACTTAGACTGAGCCGCTTATCCATAAACACGCAGCTAGTCAATGGTGGAGCTAGGATTGTAATCGGTGCCGTCATGATGCCAAAAGACACAATCTTGAACACCGTAATCCCAAATGTTGAAGTCCTGAAAGCCAAATTCTGGGGGAGGGCGTGGTGTGTTCTCAGTTGTATACAGGGTACTTGCATTACGTTAGGTAAATCATGTTGTGCAGAACTAGTACCATGTTATTGTCTTTACTTGGAAATTAAGTACGGTTTAAGGAGATGCATATGGTTGTCAATTGACAAGGGCTGGACCTGAGGCCTTAATTTTAGGTGTCAACTTGACAGATTAAGGAATACGTAGAAACTTGGTAAAGCGTTATTTTGGGTTGTGTCTCTCAGGGCGTTTTCAGAGGAAATTACTGTGTGAATGAATCTGACTGGACTAAGTGGGGAAGATCCGTCCTCAGTGTCGGCAGGCACCACCCAAGCAGCCTCGGGCAAACTGTCTCTGCGAGCTGGCACTGACTTTTCTCCTGCTGCTTTGCACATCAGACGTTTGACCCCATGAAAATGCATTATCACAATGCTGACTTTGTGTGCAAGCATGGTGTCCATGTGTAAAAAAACGTTGAAACTTCCTTGATCAATGAAGAGATGTCCTTTTTGTACATCTGCATTTGTGAGAGAGAACATTTCTCAAGTCTCGACTCCTTGGGAGGCTGCGTATGTGGTGACCCACCACTGTTTTCAATCCACAAACCTAAGTCGTCAAAAGCCGTAGGTTGCTGGTCACAGTGTTTCAGATGATCCAGTTATAAAGCTGGATGCACACAGTTGCCAAGCACAGTGATACGCATTGACGTCTCCCCTTTTGACCTATTTCCTCACGAACGTGTTTCATCTGCTCATAAGTGTCACACCCATGCAACCACCGTTCGTCTACCCGGAATGCTTGTGCTTGCAAGAATATGCATGTTATTGCCTACTTTATTGTGTAAAGTGGCCTATGAAGTGCTCTGTCATGTTTTTATGTTTCACAAATAAATTCCCTTTTAACGTGTAAATAAATGTCTTTTAAATTATTTTTTCAAGAATTATATTTTTGGATTTTGATCTTTCAGGATTGTGATTTTCGGGATTTCAACAGTCAGAACTGTGGGATTCGGGATTGTGTCTTTTGGGATTATGGCCCAAATCCGTGTGCAATCCACGGCTCCTGCCTGCTGGTTGAGCCCCCGTCCCGCAGGCAGACGCAGGCTCAGGAGACACAGAGCGGGAGCAGCTCAGCCTCAGGTGGTGCCGAGGTGCTCACAGCGTGGAGAGAGGCCAGACGCGCAAACCAGCACCTGCAGAGCCCCCGGCCTTCCCGAGGAACGAGGAACGCAGTCACAGGTCTTTTAAAATCCTCAAACTCACCATTGCTTTTAGAGTCCTTCATGCCCCCACCAGCACTGAAAGTCAACTTCCTTTCTGAAGTCTTTTTTTGACAAGGAAACATATTTTTAACACTTCGTGGGAGTTACTATGCACAGAACAATAGAGAACCACGAAACAATCCAAGTTCATTCTTGCCTTGTGGTCTTGGCGCCAGCTGTTTGCTCTGAATGGAACGTCCCCTCCCCTCCGTCTTCACGTGCCTGGTCCCTCTTGTTATTGCAAATCTTCCTTCTTAATTTGCTCTCCATTGTGGTGAAATAAACATCACATTAAATTTGCCATTTTTACCAATTTTAAGTGTACAGTTCAGTGGCATTAAGTATGTTGACAATGTTGTGCGACCCTCGCCACGATCTCTTTCCAAAATTTTTATCACCCCAAACAGAAACTCTGTCCCCATTAAGCAATAACTCCCCGTTCCCCACCCCTTCCTGGTCCCTGGCAATTGTTAGTCTGCTTTCTATCTCTAGTAATTGCCTATTCTAGATATTTCACGTAAGCAGAACCACACAATCTCTGTCCTTTTGCGTCAGCTTATTTTACCTGGCACAGTGTTTTCAAGGTTCATCCATGTTGTAGCATGTGTCAGAACTTCCTTCCTTTTTGTGGCTGAATCATATGCGGTTGTATGCAGGGACCACATTTTGTTTCTCCGTTCCTCTGCTGATGGACGTGTGGGCTTTTGCCACCGTTTGGCTGTTGCGAATCATGCTGCAGGGATGCAGGTCTCCCTCGACCTCCCGTTTTCCATCACATCACTCTGAAATCTTATCATGAAATCAAACCATTTCCTTGTCTCACCCCCAAACCTCCCATCAAAAAGTACAGTCTGTGGGAAAAGAGAACCTTTTTATCCATCACTGTATCTCCACCCTGCAGTCCTAGTAGAGGGGCTGACACATAGTAGGTACTCAAAAATATGTGTTGAATGAATGAATAGAAATAAAAAACAAGAATGATTTGCAAAGACTGGGCAGATTACCAGGCTCACACTAACTAACTAACTCCTATCCTCCCATCGCAGTGCAATTCAGAGTCATACCTCACCAAGATAACGAATTACTTCCTGTCGTGGGCCTTCGGGATGTGATACAGAAAGTCTAATTCACAAATGTTAAATCTTCAAGGATCTATTACGTCATAGTGGAAAGTCGCTGTGATGGTGACGTGAGCAAATGACCCAGGACGCAGAAATGCCAGTGAGTAACAGAAGTGGGATGAACACAGAAAAGCAGCTTTCATAGCTCTGTGCCATGCAGAAAAGGCTGCCAATGTCCTTCCTACACACGGAGAGAATGTCACCAGCACAACTGGCCCAGACAGCTCCAGCCTGGGAGCTCCCCGAGCTGTCCCCCGATTTAACAGGTCTGTCTCTGTCCCCGAGCACGAGGCCCACACATCTCTCTGAGAGAGGCTTCTTCCCGTTGGTCTCCGCCCTGGGGACTGTAGAGGATTTCAGTTAGTGCGCGTTGATCCCATTACTGCTACTACATGGCTATTTCCTGGGGCAGGGAGATAATCCAATTCTGCTCCTTTTCAGCACACAGGCATAAAACCGTAATATATAACAGATTATGTCAGACGTGGCTCTATCCAGCTCAGCATTCTGTCCCCAACACCAGGAGCAAGGGATGTTTTTGAGCAACTCTAGTACTTGTTCCACCTGACACAGAAGTCACATCCTTCATGCTCTCCACCAAGTCCCTTTGTGTCCCTGAGTCCTGCTCCCCCTTTCTCTATGGGCCATCTTCACGTCACCCTTGCTGGCTCCACTCAGCATGTGCCCACTGGCCTCCTGCAGGGTTCTGGGACCTGTGCCAGGGACTAGAGTGAAGATGGTGGATGAAGCGTAGCCTCTACCCTCAAGGGCTTCACCATGAGGCAAGAGAGGCAGAAAATAAGTAAGTAGCCTTAAGACACTTTGGTAAGTGTTTAATTAGAGTTTGTTATTAAGCTCTGTGAGAATACCAATGAATAAAGAGTGCCAAGGAGATCTGACATTTTATTTGGACCCTGAAGGTGAGTAGAAGGGTAGGCAGAGGGTAGGAAGGGAGTCCAAGAAAGAGCACACGCAGAGGCACACAGGATTGAAAATACATTCAGTGACAGCGTGGGGAACCTAGAGGGTGAGTAGTGGCTGGAAATGGGACCAGAGAGGTGTGCAGGAGCCTAACTGTCAACACTCCTGTCGTGCAGGCTACAGAGTTTGGACTTGATCTCGCTGAAAACTGAGACCTAGCAGAAACTTGTGAGCAGAGCGAGACTGAATTGACAAGTGTTACTGGATGAACATGTGGGGGAGGGACAGATGTCAAGGACGCCTCCAGGTGTGTGCAGCTTGCCCCATGTAGTGGGAGCAGGAGGAGTGCCGTGCACGTTGGCAGGAAGGACCAGAGAAGGCAAGAGAAGAAAGAGATGGGAGTGGGCGGTACCACAGCTGAAGACGTGTGAAGCGGAAGGAAATGGGTGAGGCCAGAGACGCCAACAGGGGGAAAAGCCAAAACAGGCGATGGGAGAGAAAGCTCCATTCTCCCGCCGGAAGGAGAGCTCGGAGAGAACAGTGCCTCGGGTGTCCGGAGGGGAAACAAGCATCTCGAGTCACACGCTGCATGAATGTCGAACAGCCGAAGGCCTGAAGGTGGTGAAAAACTTGAGAATGAAGAAGTCTTCGGTAGCCTTAGGAAGTTCAGTTTCAGTAGAGAGGTAGCAAAAAGAAGTTGGATTGTCACAGGGTGAGAACAGTGGTTCACACCGTGGGGGTACATTAGAGTTACTTGGGAAACTTTTGAAAATGCAAATGCCTGGGTCCAGACGCCGGAGATTCTGGTTCAACTGGCCTGGGATGAGGAACCAGCCTGGGGATGCTTTAAAGCTCCCCCTTCCTCCTCCCCCCTCCCCGCAGGACTCCAGGGGCAGCGAAGGTCAAGGACCACAGGTGAAGAGCAAGTACAGACAGCCTGGGCAGGGACTAAGGGAGGGCTCTGCAGGGCAGATCTGGAAAAGGAAGCAAAGTCGGAAGAAAATGGGAAAAAAAAAAGTATGTGGGAGAGGAAATGAGGATGTGATTATATAGGGGGAGAAAGCTTGAAAAGAGAAAGAGACAGGAAAGATGTGAGAAAAGAAATTAAATTTTTGCAGAGAAGAAAACTGAAAGCAAAGGAGTCAGCGGTGCTGATGGAAATGTTAATTTTCGTGATGAGTAATAAGTTCTTCAGATACAATCGCAAAGGAAGTAAATACAGGTAAAAATGTAAAAAAATTTAGAAGTACAAATTTAGAGGGGAAATGCATGAGATAAATCACCTCTGATGACCTTTCCGCTCTCTGCCAAGCCTCAGCTGGGCATGTTCTGTGACCGGGAAGCGTGACGGTGGGCCGGGGTGGCCGGGGCAGGGACGGGGTGGGGGAAGAAAGGAGAGATAATTAGGAGATGGCTGAGCAGGCTGGCAGCCCAGCTGAGGCTGGGAAGCTCATGCATTTGTAATGGAACCAATTCAGCATGGCTATGTGATTTTTCTCTAGCATCGGAGGGGAGAGAGGAAGAAAACAAGCAGTAGGATGGACACAGGACTGGGGACGGAGGGAGGACAAGGAGACAAGGGAGACGGGGGTGTGCAGAGAGTGCCCTTGCAGGGATGGGGGAGAAAATCCAGCTGAGGAAGGGGAGAAGGGCAAGGCTCAGAGAGGTATGACGGCCTGAAAAAGCAGGTGCCAGTTGTATCCTAGCATATCAATGAGGCTTTGTATTAGGGTTCCCCAGAGAAACAGAATCAATAGGGGATACATTTATATGATTTATTATAAAGAACTGGCTCTCACAGCTGTGAAGCTGAGAAGTCCCATGTTCTGCCATCTTCAGACCAGAGACCCAGGAGAGCCAATGGCGTAAATTCCAAACCCAAAGGCTTGAGTGCTGATGGCTTGAATCCACGTCCAAGTGTGGAAGACCAACATCTCAGCTCATGGATCAAGCAGAGAGAAACAGAGAAATCCCCCTTCCTCTGCCTTCTTGTGCTATTTGGGCCCTAACTGGGTTGGACAAGGCCCACCCACACTGGGAAGGATAGAGTATAGCAGAAACCAGGTTTCTTTACTCAGCCCACCAAGTCAAATGCTAATCTGTTCTAGAAACACCCTCCCAGACCCACTCAGCAGCAATGTGTAACCGGACATCTGGGCATCCCAGATCAAGTTGGCACATAAAACTAACTGTCACGAGCTTGGTAACAGTAGTACTCACTGTAACCTTCCAGGTGGGATGCACCAGGCCTCATGCTGAGAGTTTCACATGTGTGGTCTCCCTTAGTCCTCTCCCACCTTGCAGAAGAGTAACTACAGTTCAGAAAAGTCAAATTACTCTGGACTTCTCTGACTCCAAGGCTCATGCCCAGAATGTCTGGCCCAGGATTGCAGAGCTAGATTTCTGAGCATATGAATTTTGTAGGTTGAGTCACCTCAAGCGATGAACAAGGTACTGGAGGCGGCAACAGGAGTGGACAGGTGAAGTGAATGCAAGTTGCGGAAGTCCGAGCTGTCTGTGGCTGGAGAGTGGAATGATTTAGCAGCAGGGGTGCGGAAGTTGTGCCAGGGGTCTAGGACACAGGGACCTCAGAGATCACAAGAAAAAAATTTAACTTCCCAGAATGGATCACATAAAGAAGAACCAGCCGAAAGCCAACTGGGAAAGATGTTTAAGGGCCACGAAGACTTGAAACTTGGCAAGAAGTGGCATCTCTCCCTTTGCAGCGTTCTCAATTATGTGGAGGGTCTCCAAGGCCACTCTCAGGTTCAGTGGTTCACTAGAAGGACTCACAGAACTCAGAAAAGCTGTTATCCTCATGGTTATAGTGAAAAGACACAAATTCAAACCTGCAAAGGAAAAGGATGCATAGGGTAGAGTACAGGAGAAACCAGTTTGAGCTTCCAATTGTCTCGTTTCAGGGGAACAGCACAGACAGGGCTTAATTCTCCCAGCAATGATGGGTGACAGCACATGCAAAGTGTGGCCAGCCAGGGAAGCTCACCCAAGCCTCGGTGTCCAAGGTTTCTATTGGAGGTCAGTCACGCAGGCACGGAGAACTGGTATGACTGACCTTAGCTACTCGGTCTCCAGCCCCCGCAGATGTCAAACTGCTACAACATGGTCTAGGGCCCAGGCAAACAAAGCAGGCATTCACCACAGATCACATTGTTAGCATCCACTACCTAGCATGGCCCAAGGCCCCAGGTATACAAAAACATTCTTATCAGGCAGGATATTCCAAGGGCTTAGAAGTTCTCTCCAGTTAAGTACACGTTATTTCTTTGTAATGTGCAGAGTGTGGGCACCCTATGCCATCTGAGTTAACCCTTTACTGCCCACCAGTGCCAGAGACCTGAATGGACCAGGTATGTGATTCCTGAGGTCCCCTCTGATGCAAAATATCACTGGAAGCAGGGATGACTCAGTCAGTTGAAGGAAAACTTTTCATTTAAAGATAGAATGTCATCCTCTGAGTTTAGGGCTCATGATGAGTTCAGTCTCTCAGTCTGACCCAAGAAGTTTTATATTTTAGAACATTCTATACTCTCTCTGCTCAAGGCTCAACTCTCCCAGTTACCATCAAAAGATGCAAACAAACAGACAACTCTAACGCCAAGCCTAGGGAAAAGTTCAGAAGAAGTTTCTGATACGCATTAGGCTATTACAAACACGGTGTCATGGAAACTGGGAGATTGCTTTTCTACACCATGTGTTGAGATCATGTTCTTGGGAGCCCTGTGGCTAGAATCCTCCCAGCTTCAAGCACCAGGCTGAGGACGCAACCAGGAAGCTGCTGGTGAACTTTGGTCTAACTTTGCTTGAGTTCCCTGGACAGATGTGAGATTATTGTTTTATACCAGGAAGGCACAGTAAGCAACAGTGATCACATTCTCCTGGGTGGTGCGCAGGCTTATAGAGACTTGAACTAGAGGGAGACAGAGGAGAGAGAGAGAGATTAGAGTGGATGTTCTTTAGACAGCAGTTCTATCACTCACTCACATTCTGCTCTGCCTCCTGAGCAGAGAGGAAAGTAAGTGGGTCCTTTGCACCTAATATTCTAGGCCATGGACAACACTCAGCTTGTCCTCTCCATGCTGAAGTCCATTCTAAGACTCGTGAGAGCCTCCTGTTTCATAATTCACAATCAGTTACCCTTTTGTGCAGGGATTCTCTCTTAGAGACCATGAGAGTTTGTGTCAGGTTATTCCTTTACTCCTAACTTCCATTGACCAACAGTAAGACTACCCTATTCCAGCTGCCCTTGAGGAAGGTCATTACAGCAGTAATGGAGAAAAAAAGAAAAAAGAAATCCATGCTCAGCTTTCCTGTTCCACATGAACACTTGAACCCACGGCAGAGGCAAACGTTTGAGAGAAAGGGAGACTGGAGTTCCAAAGCAGAGCTCAGAAAACCTCAAGGCAGAGTTTATTTCACAAAAGTGGGCAAAGAGAACCCATGATCAGTTAGAGCCAGTTTTTACTACCACTCATATTAGAATAAGATCCGCTAAGGGAGAAAGACAGGGAAACTAGGAGTGGTCCTGGGATGGGCCCCTGTGTCCTGCTCATCTGGGCTCAAACCCACAGTGTCCGGAGAGCCACGAGTCCTAGATCTGAAGGAACCAGTGCTTACCGCCAGCAGAGCTTAGAAGAGTAAACACGGTCATGGAGTTCTCCGTCTCTACGCCACCATGGAGCCCAGGGGACGGAGAATTGAAGGGCTTGAAGGGCCCAGGGAAAGGGAACTGACCTCCCAGGCCCCACCCGGTAAGGTAAAGGGTCAGAGGTTTCCCATGCAATCTTTAGGCCCGACGAGCCCTAATGCCTCTGGCCTCCTTGTGGAGGTCCATAGTGACCGTCATGGGCTGACCACCAGGGAAAAGATGAGGTCTCAGACATCCCAAAGGAGGCTGGCCAGGATAGGCAGTGACAACAGGGCCACCCGGAGTGAGGTATTGGTATTAGATACGGAAGAGAAGAGGTGATGGCCAAGAACCAGAAGCCACTCCCAGCAGCTTCCCAGCGCTCAAGTCCCCTGGAAACTAGGTGCAATCACAGAGGAAAGAGGAAATGGAGGTCTGTGAAATGGCTGAGACAACCTTGGCTCGGTTAGTTTGCCCTGACATGGCTAAAATTAAGTTTCTGGTGTCAGTTGGCCTGGAGCTCTGGCTAGAAATCAAATTCAGCTACAGAAAAGAAAAGAAAGTTTCCCTTTGTTGTGCAAACCTGAGTTTAAGGTCCACAACATGGGCACTTGCCATATTTTAAATTCCTAAAAGCTCAGAGAGGGGAGGACAGGTACATCTCAGGTAGCAGCAGGAGCAGCAGGACTTGTTTATGCTGTATCTATAAAGGCCAGTTTTTCCCAGTCGTAATTTGGGAGGCATTGCTCCCACCACAGGGCATGTGGAGAAGGGACTGCCCTCAAACACGTGAAGAGTGTGTGCCACGCCCTCCCCTTTCTGTGTCAAGAGCACAGCCACTCCTGACCAGCAACAAACACAGGGACCATGCATGTCAAAAGGAAGGACATGTGCGCAGCTTCTAGATGTGTAAAACTGTCTCAGAGACAAAGATTGAGCCCCCAAAACGTCAGGATGTCTGGAACAATTCATGGATCGAGTCCACACTCTTTATATGATAAAGAAGGCTCTTCAGGCTGGGGCCCTGCTCTGCTTCCCTGGCCACCCCCCTTGAGGCTGTCTGGTGGCACCCTGGTCATGGCCAGCACTGGTGCTCCTCCAAGCCTGCCGCGTCCTGCTGCCCCTGGGCCTTTGCATCCTTGTTGGCCCGGCTACTGTGTTTACCCTTCACACCGCTAATTGAACTTACCTCTTTGTCTTAGTCAGTGTGAGCTACTATTAAAAAATACCACAAACTGGATAGTTGATCAACAACAGAAACTTATTTCTCACCCTTCTGCAGACTGGGAAGTCCGAGATCAAGGCACCGGCAGATTCGATGTCTTGGTCCCCAGACAGCAGCTTCTTGGTGTTTTTACCTAGTGGAAAGGATGAAGGGGTCTCCCTTGGGTCTCTGTTACAAGGACACTAATCCCATTTATGGAGACTCTGCCTTCATGACCTAATCATCTTCTAAGGGTCCCACCTCTTAATGCTTCAGGGATTAAGATTTCAACATATGAATTTTGGGGAGACACAAGCACACAGACCACAGCACCCTTCCAAAAATCCTTCCCAGATTTTCCCAGAGTGGCTTTTTTGCCCTTCCCATGAACTCCTGTGGCCTCTGAGCCTCCCCGGACGTAGCAGCACCTGTCAGGCTGTATTGAATCATCTGCTCACTTTCCATGTCCTCCACTGGACTGCCGGTGTCTTGATGACCTCTAAGTCCCACAGCCTAATGCCCTCGCTCCTGGCACCTGGAAGGTGCCCCACAAATACTTGTTACCTCCGCAGGGTTAAGGACTCATGGGAAGGAATAGCTTTGATCTGGACTATTTTAGGAAGCCCAGGCTGATGGGCCCACCTCCCTGTGGGAAATGGCCCCAGGCAAACAGACATCAGAGTCAGAGAGTTGTGACAAAAGAATTTTTCTTCACTTGTTCCCTGGGGGAAATTAGGCTTTGAGCAGCAATGTTGTAAACCTGGCTCCTGGAGGAAGAGAAATCCCCTCCGAGCAGTGAACTCAAATCCAAGGATGAACAGCTGCTCTCTCTGGAGGGCCTGGCGGTGTCGGTTCCCGATGGTGGAACCTCAGCACCCCCATCCCTCCAACTCCTCCTTAGAGGAGCCCCCTCCATGCCGGGGTCTTTCCTTACGAATGCCCCGAGCGTGAGACTCAGTGGGAACCTTCCCGATGGGAGGCTCTGTGCTGGGCACTGCTCAAAAACATTGTGAGATAAAAACCATCACTCCCAGATTTATAGAGTTAAAAGCCAAGGCTCAGAGAGGCTAAATAACTCACTGAAGATCACAGCTAGTCAGATGGTGAGTTGTTCTTGAGAAAAAAAAAATAACCTCCATCATGTGGCTGTTCAGTTTTTTACACTGATGTGGCAAAGAGAAAAAGCAAAGCAGCACTCCACGACCTGTCCTCAAAAGCTCTGGGTGACAACACACACACCACCCCATCAAGAGTCCTGCAGGTGATAATTGGTGTCACCACAGCATGCAAGAATAAAGGGAACCTGTGAAATTCTCCCTGATCCTGGGCAAGAATCGGACATTTTCTACTTTGCTAACCACAACGTAAGGCAAGAACGTAAGCCATAGTTTCCCAGGCTTCTGATTTAAGGTTAAAATTTCCAAGAAGAGCAAAATGTGTCAGTTAGTTAGGTCTTTGCTTTTTTTTTTTTTTTAAGATTATGTAAGTTGTTTACTCTCACAGGTAGCAGGAAGAGTTGGAGTGTCGTTCAGTGGGCTGCACGTCAATATTTCATGTAGCCATTAATCGTTCACAGATTACTTTATCCTCTGCACATGCCCTCAAATGTTCCTTTATCTCAGTTGAGTGGTTCAAGTTATGAATTCCACTGCCTGTGAGAAGCAGACCCTTAACATACAGGTTCGAGTCCCCAGGAGCATATGTGGAGGGGTCTCTAGAGACACAGACTGTGTATTCTTTCTTCAGGGAGTGCGATGACTCAGCTCCAGCCAATGGTTGCCATATAGGATCCCAGAGTCGGCCTGGCTGGAGTCTTCTGATTTTCAAAAAAAGTCATTAATTTGGAATCTCGCATGAAATTTCCTGATTTGCAAAGCACCATGTGATCCAAACAGCATCTGCCTGTGGGTAATTTTCTATCCAGTCTGGGACCTCTGTCGCACTGTCTGCCATGGACCCTGGCACCCACGTGGTCATTAGCTCTCCAGAAAGCCGAACAGCACGGCCCGCGATCTAAGAGCAGACAGCCGCGAGCAGGTGCGAGGGGCAGCCGCGGGGGACGGCAGCAGGAAGACTCCATGCCTGAGGAAGTCTGGAGCATCGAGCCAAGGAAGAAAGGAACTCGCTGTCCTGTCAGAAAACTACAATGCTCAACAAGTCCGTATGGTGTAGATTTTAATGTTTTCGGTTTTCGCTGCAACAGGAGCATCTGCTCAGACAATATGAGATGCGACTTTGGGAACATTATATGACACCTTTTATCTCAGCTCTGGGTGAGGTGAACCACACGTACAACTATTTACAAGCAAGGCGGTCGCAGGTACAGAGGTGTGCCAACATGCTTGGTGCCATTCAGAGGGAATCTGACCAAGAGATTAAACAGATTTCCAAAAGGGTGGTGTGAGGTGTTAGAAGAAGCTGAGCTGACAGGAACACTCATGACACTGTGTTCATCTCCAGAAGTGTCTTCTGTTTATCCAGCAAGGATGCAGCAGAGGCTTGGCCAGACGCTGGGGATATATACCAGTGGACCACACTAACAACGTCCATGGGCAGAAGGAAAGAAGAGGCCTGGCTCTGTGTTGTCCAGGCAAGATCATTCCACCCAGCCTTGCCCTTCTGGCAGCAGGACTCTCATCACCTGCCTCTCATCCCTTAAGCCTCTGTGAACCCCCTAATATGGCTACTCCCAACTTCCCAAACCTTCCCCCTGGGTCATCTGAACCCATGGTCTGTTATCAGCAAATCCCTGTATCTTCAATCTCGACTCTAAACATTCCCTTCACCTTTCAATTCTAACAGGACAAGGAGCCCATCAAGAGCAGAATGTGATTTAAAAATAATAATATGAGTAGCAAATGTTTCCATGTGCACTAGCATGGTTCCTATGTTTATTCCCTTGATCTTCACAGCAATTCCACAATTCAACTCATTACCAACCTATTTTCTGATGAAGAAACTGAAGCACAGGGAGCTTCATCGATTAGCCCAAGATCCCAGACTTAGTAAGTAGTGGATCGGGAACAAAGGATTGGATTCCAAACCCTGTGCGTGTAACCACTGTGATAGTTGTGGTACCGAATGGTCTGTGGTCAAGGAGAAGATGACTCCAAGCCACAACAACATGGGCAGCAAGAGGGAGGAAGTCTGGGAGGCTCCCTGTTCATTGGGTCTAGAACCAGCCCTGGGAACATCTCAAAGCTCCCCCTAAGGACACAGTTTCCCTTGCTGTCCTCTCAAGAGGTGGCTGGGTTTTTTGTTCTCTTGTTCCACCTGGCCTGGAGGTAAGGTAGGGTCCCCCTCTCCATTATGGTCTTCCATACCACTGCCCTCGACACTCCTGGCTTTGAGGGCCGTGCCACCAGACTGGACACCCCGCTAGCCCTCCTTGCTAGAGTCATCTATAGACCCCTGGGTCATTCCCTTCAGTCCTACAAGATCCCAGCACCTGGGTCATTGCCACCCTCTCCAACACTGTTAATCATGACTCTCAGTGATTTCACTTTCCATGGAGATGTCCCTGCAAAGTCCTGGACTCACAGTGCCACGACCTCCTCTCTTCAGGGGATCATCTCCCTCCATCCTGACTCAGCCAGGCCCTCCCATAGTCAAAGTAATTTCACCCCCTCCATTATCTCAGTGCTAAGGATTTAGCATAGTGAGAGCTTGATCAATGTTGGACAGATGGATAAATGGAGGAAGGAATGGATAGATGGATAGCACATTAGGAAGATGTCTTACAGCCTACTTTTTTCCCACTCTAGTTCCTTAGGTTCCTTGCCTTCCCTGTGGAGCAAGAAGAAAAATTCAAGAAGAATCTATGTCAGCCTGGTGATTAGATTCTTGATCTCCATACCTTGGAGTTGGAATGCTAAGGAAAGGAGCTTCCCACAAACACCCTCTCCAACCAGCATCCTTCAGCCTTTTCTTGAACTACAGTGCTGGGGACATCATCTGGGTGGAGCTTCCCATTGTGGAGTTCAAAAGTGGCCCATTGTGCCATTGGTCGTTACCATCACCTATCATCACTGGCTTTGTGAGTCGGCTACACGACTTCCTCTCTTTCAGTCATTTCTCCCTCCTTCCTAACTCAGCCACTGCCTCCCATAGCCATACACTAGGCACATTTTATAGAAGAATCAGGGGAAAAAATGAAGTTTAGAAAAGGCAAAGTGAAATGCTCAAGATCAACATCACTAATTAGCCAGAAAAGTAGGACTTGAATCAAAGTTGCCAACCTCTCCAGAGCACGCAACACCCTCTAAGAAGTGTGCCCTGCGTCCCCCGCCCCTTGCATGCTGAATGCAACACAGTTAAGGGAGACTCCCTTTTTGATGCTGCCAGGGAACCAGTCATGCTCCCAGTGAACACCCCACCCTTGGCCAGCCCTTCCCCAGGACCTGGCCTAAGTCAGGCAGACATGGGGCCAGGGAAGGGTGGGCGGAGGGGATGCTACTCTGCTTCCCAACAGGATTGCAAAAAGGAAGCAACCTAAAGCCAGCGTCAGTCCAGCCCTTAACCCATAGGTTGTGTGTTTGGCTGGGGGATGGAGTGTAAAATATCTGCTGGATATGCACCACATTTATCTTGCTCTCTGTGCCCCCAGAGTGTGCTGTTTACTTTCTCACTGGAGGTGCAATTATTTAACGAGGTGCTGAAGCCTGGGGAAGATTGCACATTTTAATCAAAGCACCAAATGAGCGAGTCTAGATGACTTTACAAAATGTATTTGAGGCGAATTTTGCACAGCAATGTCTGGGTATCAGGTAATTAAGTGAAAAAGGAAATAACTTCCCAAGGGGTGTAAACAAACACACCAAGTCAGTCTCACTTCAGCGTTATGCTGAGTGGGGAAAATGGATTTCTGTGTGGATTGTGGACTGCAACGCAGGGCTGCTTTCTCCAAAGTCAAGACAGGCTTTGTGGGGCCAGGAGCTGTGGGGCCGCAATGCCTCCTGCAGGTTGAGAGGAAAAAACAACCCTTGGAGAAAGCCTGGTCAAACTCCCTCAGTTAGCAGAGGATGAGGAAGCCTAAGGCCTTGAAGGACAAAGTGGCTTTCTCAAGGTCGCTTGGCAGCTTGGAGGAGGAGCTAAGACCAGACACTGGTTTTCTGATTCCCAGACCTGTGTTACTGCGAGTCTGCCAGGCCAACACTACCCAGTTGTCAGCTGCTACTAACAACAAAAACAATAACAAAACAACTAAGACAGTGATAGCTGACAGGTGTGAGTGTATGTGGCAGGTGCTATATGTTGTGCATTGTCTCCATTGACCCATTAGATACTCTCCCAAGGACCCCACAAAGGAGACACTACTATTATCCTCAGCCTAGAGATGAGAAAACAGAATTTAAGAAACCAGCCCAATATTGTATAAGTAGAGACTGTGGTAGAGCAGGTGTCAGGCACAGGCCCCCTGACGTGCCCCAGTTCCATAGTCTCTGAGCATCCAGAGGCTTCCCTGGGTTCCTAAGACCTCAGGTACTTGAGACTAGAAACCATCTGCAGGCTGCTGTTTGGGACCACATTGACCCTGGTGAGTGACTCAGTCTTTTTCTCAGTTCCCATGAAGCATAACAAAAACAAACAGCAATAAACCTTCAAGTGCAGATGTCTTTTTTATAGAATGTCTTTTTTTCCTTTGGGTAAATAAATACCCAGTAGTGGAATTGCTGGATCAAATGGTAGTTCTACATTTAGTTCTTTGATATACATTCATACTACTTTCTGCAGAGGTTATATTAGTTTATAGTAGCACAATTCATAATTGCAAAGATGTGGAAACAACTTAAGTGCCCATCAATCCATGAGTGGATTAATAAAATGTGATATATGTATACCATGGAGTACTACTCGGCCACAAAAAACAATGGTGATCTAGCACCTCTTGTGTTATCCTGGATGGAGCTGGAGCCCATTCTTCTAAGTGAAGTATCACAAGAGTGGAAAACAAACACCACATGTACTCACCATTAAGTTGGTACTAATCGATCAAAACTTATGTGCACATATGGAAGTAACATTCATCAGGTGTCGGGCGGGGGGGGGATGGGTAAACTCACACCTAATGGATGCGGTACACACCGTCTGGGGGATGGGCACACTTGTAGCCCTGACTCAGGCAGTGCAAAGGCAATTTATGTAAGCAAAGCACTTGTACTCCCACAATATTCTGAAATAAAAATAAAATAAAACTGTATTAAGATTTTAAGAAAACAGCAAAGCTAGAGCAAACAAAATGCAAGATGCATTTGAGTGTAGTTACTCTGAGATCATGAGGGAGGGGCCCAGAGAACACCTCCCAGCAATCTCCTGAAATCCACCTATTAGACATTTTCTTCAAAAGTCCAAGGATTTCTTTCTGGTTTTCTCAGGGGAATTTCTTGCTCTTTTCTCCTACATGGGTCTGGGCTTTGGTGTGCCTCCCCAGGGCTTATCTCCCCCCTCACTCTACCTGCTTCTATCTCCTTTTTCTCTTTCCTTCCTACTGAGGAAAAAACAAACAACTCGTTTCACTGGACACCCATGCCTTCAGGGTCTCACCTTCTGCCCTGAGCAGCTTATCAAGATATTTTCTTGGACAGACGCAATTTCCTCCTTAGAGAGGGATTCTAGAACTAGCTGCTAAGCAAATTCATTATTCACTTTGTGACACCAATAAATATGAGGTCTCCACTTGCAGTTTTTGTTAAGCCCGCATCTACACCTGCTTATGCAGCATCCAGTTTCTACAGGGTAGCTCACACTGGGAACCACAGAAGGCAAGCTTCTTTTCTAAAGCTTGTCCTTTCTTGACTTTTACCTCCAAGGTATCATAATAATGCAAACTTTATTCTCACTGAGGCTACAGGATGTCTACCCACCTCCTGACCCCAACCCCTATGAATGACTCCCTCAGAGAGCACATATAGTAAGTGTTTCTTGAGGGTAGAGTCCTTGGTTGGTTCAATTCTGTAACCCCATAACCGAGTACTGTATAGAGCCTGCATACAGAAGGCACTCATTCTTTCAACACACATTTATTGAGCACCTGCACGTTCAAGGCCTTATAGTCTAGGTTTCGAGGATATACAAATAAAGAAGATACAGTCCCTGAACACAAGGCTTAGTCTATGTAGGAGGTTCTTAAACTTTTGTGGATATGGGTCCCAGTGAGAAATTGGCAAAAAACAAAAAATGTTTGCAAAAAATACACAGTATTTTTGCATACAATCCACGGTAGACAGCAGCAATGGCCTGGATTCTTCTCTCTTTTCCGTATGATGCCTTTGGCCATGTAGCTTGGCCAACCTTCCTTCTATGAGAGGGGAGAGCTGTCCTCACCACTTGACCTTGAGCTCATCCATGTTACTTGATTTGGCCAATAAGATATTAGTGGGAATGACCTCAGCAGAAGCTTGTGAAATGGGCTTGTACTTTGAGGCTTGATGTTTTGCACTTCTGCCACCACCATGAGGACAGCGTGGGTTAGCCCTCTGGTCCAGAGGGGAAATGAAAGACACGTGGAACAGAGCCCAGTGGCCTCAGCAAAGGCCAACCTAGATCAGCCACCAGCCAGGTAACCCCAGAGATGTAAAGAAGCCAACCAAGAGTAGCAGAACCCCTGCCTGGCTGAATCTCAGCTGACTCCAGACGCATAAGAAATGTTCACCAGCCACTGAGGTCTCGTGGTTGCTTTTATCCAGTATTACTGTGGCAGTAGATAAATAATACAAAATTTTAAGGGCATAATGGTTAGCCTAAAGGTCTGTATACCCCAAGTTGAGAACCCTTGGTCTTTTAGGAGACACAGAAAAGGAAACAGGATTTACAGCATAGGATAGTAAGCACTACAGTGCGGTAAATATAGGTGCTTTAGGAGCACCTAACAAGGTCTTGCTTTGCAGGGGAGGTGATGTCCAATCTGAGATCTGAAGAACAGGCAGGGATTGGTCAACTTAAGATGGAGAGGAAATGGTTCCAGAAGCGGGAATCCGCAAGCACGGGAACCATGAGATGCAAGAGCACATCCAGTGAGTCATTTTGGTGGGACTGCAAGCATTTCAGCTGACCAGCACTAGGTAGTTCTCCAAAAAGGGGGAAAGGAGCCCTGAACACTTCCAATTTTTGAGGATGCTGATATATTTTAAATATGAAGATATACTAAGAAAGAGCACAACATAATGATATAATTTAAGTCATTTTTACAGAATGAATAAATTGTTTTAACACCGGGAGGAATATACTCATCCTATGTGCAGTCCTATTTGGATGCAACATTAAATGCCTAAACATGTCCTTCATAAATGTGAGAACTGGGACTAGTGGCCTTCCTGTCCCCCCACCCCAATATGGTCTAAAATAGAGGGTGTGGAGACAGAGGAGGTGTTAGTGAGAGTTGAGACTCAATAATGCTTCGTTCAACTGAATCAAAATGAAGTGGGTAATTTTCAGATTTCAACAAGGAGAAAGTGCATCCTGCTCAGCGGGGGTCCTCGCCAAAGGCCCCTTTATGGGCAGAAACTGGAAATCCTTCAACCCCAACTCAAGTGCTTGGTGCATGGACCCCCGTCTTGGCTCTCCTGGTCACCAAGAGGCCCCCAGCCATGCTGCCAGCTCCTCAGAATTGGTCCAAAGGGCTCACTTCCTGGGAGAGGTACAGAGATGATGACGGTGTCGCACCGCCACCTGGTGGCCACTCCTGGAAACCGTGTTCTCCTTCGTCTCTGGGATTTATGGGCCCACCCAGGGGCATCTTCTGCTTGGGAAAGTGCTGGGAGGACTGGCAGGACCTGGAGAAGTCTCTCTGTCTCTCTCTCTCTCTCTCCATATACATATATATATGTATGTATATGTATATGTGTGTGTGTGAATATATATATATAAAAAATACTTTGCCCAGATCCCACACGTCACACAGCATGGTAACGGCAATTATTAACATCATCATCATTATTGTTGCCATGATACTGTAGCAATACCTGAGTCTCTTTGAAATTAATCGGGCTATGGGAAAATGAGATTTTTGAAGATAATTAAAAATGCACTTCCCCGTTTAATTTCATCCAATAAACAGGTACTACATGCTTAATATATGCCAGCACTGTGCCATGTGTCCGGGACAGCATGAAGGTATAAAATGGCCAAGAGGTGGTCCCCGCTGAAGACATTTCCAGTCCAGAAGGAAAGGTAGCACGTAAACAGCCAGCTCTCGAGTGCTAAGTAGAGACACAGCCAGAGTGCCGGCTATGAGAGTGCAGAAGCGGCAGTGATTCATTTAGATGCCTGTGGCTTCCCTCAACTCTCAGATAAAACCCTGGCCCTTACCATAGTCCTACGTGGTCTGGCCCGGCTGTCTCTCTACACTGCTTTGGGGGCCTCTCTCCAGCACCTTGGAGAGCTCCTGGCCTCGCTGGGCTAACGGAAACTGCATGTGGGTGCACTCTAGGCAGAGGCGGGAGGAAGGCTTGGGGTGTTGTTTCTGGAGGCCAGTTTCAAGCTGGATGACCCTGGGCAAGTCACTTAGCCTCACTGATGGAAAGGATGTTAACAACAGCATCTACCTCATGGGGTTGTGTGAGGAGGGAATGAGTTCATATAAGGCACTTAGTTTCTGTCACTTGCTAAACCCTCCGTATGTTTGTTACCAACTGTGCTCTGCAGAAACCTCTTGGATTCTTCATGAGATCTGGGTCCAATTTTGTAGACTTTTAGGCATTTTTCATAATTAAAGCTTGTTCCAGCTCATTTAAAACTTCACTGTCATATGCGGTTCAGCACTCCCCACCCATCCATCAGGGCACCCAGACCTGGGGGTAAGAAGGAGGGCACCGGGTCAGCTTCCTTCTTTCGTCTCTCCTTGAATTGTCCCCTATATCATCCTGTGTGACTCTATTCCCCTTAGGGGCCTCTCACTGGCTTGTGGCCCAGCAGCAAGGACAGGAGGAAGGAGGATTCCACTCACGTTGCTCACATTTAGCCTGGGAATGCATCTGATTCACTCTCGTACTGGGGAGGATCCCGGCGGAGGTGGCGTGTGTGGCTTCTGTGAAAGCTGTTCAGCCTCACACCTTCGACTCCTTCTTCAAGGATGTCTCTGAAGGCAAACCTGCGGTGCTTCATTTACCAGCTCACCTTCTTCTCTGGGGTGCCATCCCAGGATCTGGTCTGCTCGACTATGGGACCCACGGGGGCAGGCCCCATCTGCTGCCACTGTAGCATCAGCTCTGGGTACAGTACCTGGCATGTGCAGGTCTTCAACAAACGCTCACAGTGTGTGTAATATGTTCCCTTCACAGGATCAGAAAACAGATGAGATTACTGTCTGCGCTCACCATCTGATGTTCTTAGACAAAGTGAGGAAAAGAACCAAAACGTGCACTATGCATCTCCCAGGGAAGGGGCGCACACACCACCTGCAAGTCCCTGCTCAGGGCCCCGGCACTCAGAGAGGCTGCTGGCCTGCTCTTTCAACAAGTATGCCTCTAAAAAATAGTGGGGGGATTCATTTCTTTGTATCCCAATGAGGCAAAGGGAAGGCGGGGAGGTTATTAAAAGGGGACTTTCGCCTGTGGCCCCAAACCTAAAAAACGATGGGTGCCAAGTAGATCCCCCCCCACATTGGGAAGCTGGATCATATGTGTAGGCCTGGCCAAAGGCATTGCCAAAAGCTACTTCTGCTTTCATTAGACCCCCTCCACCCATCTGCAGGCTATACAGGAAAAAGCCAAGACTCACAGGAGATTGAAGAGATAAAAAGCAATGAGATCTTTGAAGAGAGGTATTGGTGTTCAGTGTGGGCTGCTCTTCACACGTGAGTGAGACAAAGGAGAAAGGAGCTTCAGGAGCTTCAGAGCCACCACTTCCAGACAGACGAAGGATGACAGCTTTACTCTCGAGGCACTGGGTACGTGGTTCCCGAAGGCTGGATGGGAGCAGGGCTCATGCTCAAAGAGTTTACAGAGGCTGCGGCTGAATACGGAAGGCTGCCTTGGGAAAAAACTGCACCTTCACTGAGGGTGGGGACAGAGCCTGTGACGGGAGGTCCAGAGGGAAGCCTGGAGGGAACAGCCAGCCAGGAACCTTTTAGAAAAAGACCTTGTCTGAATATGTGAAATGGTAAGAATTTTTATTGAGACATAATAGGCATATAATAATCTGTGCATATTTAAAGGATACAATTTAGCACACCCATGAAACCATCTCCACAATCAAGGTAGTGAACATGTCCATCACCCCCCAAATGTCCTCCTGCTCCTTTAGAATCCATTCGTCCCACCTCTTCCTTCTCCCCTTTTAAAAGGAAATCACTGCTCTGCTTTCTGCCACTATAAATTCTTGGGTACTTTTGAGTATTTTATATAAATGGAATCATGCAGGATGCACTTTTCTCATCCGCCTTCTCTCACTTGGTGTCATTATTTTTGGATGCATTCACCTTGTGGTGTGTATCAATAGTTCACTCCCTTTTAATGCTCAGTGGTACTCCGTGGTGTGCACGTACAATAATTTGTTTCTCCATTCATCTGTTGATGGGCATTTGGGTTGTAGGTGGAAGGAATTTGACTAATTATCTTCTGTTTCATTATTTTTAGAAATATTCTATTGTCACTATGTGTTGCTTTTATAATCAGGATACCAGTTAATTTTTTTTAATTGAAAAGGAAGAAAAGGAGCCTGCCTGTGAGGGCTTTCTGCAGAGAGTAAAGCAATTTCAGCAGAAGGGGGGTACCACTGGGTGCACAAGTGTTGAAAGAAAAGAGTCAAAAGCACCCACTCTCTGGTGACTTCACCAGCTTTAGGAAGCTGCAGTCAGAGAGCTCACTGAGAATTTACAAAAGTGCCACATAGAGGAAGACGCATCTGTATATACCCAGCACACCCAGGTGTGTGGAACGTGGAAACCTCTCCTGTCCTTCCCACCCATGGTCCCACCACAGAAGGGGCCTAAATTGCCTGCTGGAGGGTCGGGGAGGTGAGGTGGGAACATTTTCCCCCACTGCTGACTTCCAAACCCCAAACAGGCCAAGGTGGTGGAAGGAGAGTCTGGGGTTTATATATTAATTAGACTGGATTAGATTTTCTCTTACCTGGAAGTACCAGATAACTTTATTATACTATTATTATTTTGATTGTCTAGGAGTGACCACAAAAACCATTGCATTGGCCCAAAATGTCACCTGGGACAGACAGCAGGTGAAAATGGGCAGATGTGAGAAAGAATGACACTGTTTTCTGCATGAGTCTAGCTCATTCAACAAACAAGTTGCCAAAGTTCTGACCAAATGGCACCACAAGGCAACAATTGCAACTTTAAGAAAGGGCAAAAAAGTAGACACACACATATATGCTCATACCCTTAAAAACAAACTTGCTTTGCTGGAATAGTTGCCTCCTTATACTTTCAGGGGCTCAAGTTGAGGCCATGGAGAAGCCCCTCTTCGTTCACTCTCATCACCGAGCATCCTATGGAAACTGAAGATTGTTTAGACCCGGGAAAGGATGTGCAGGAGGATGGAGGCAATGCAGGCTATGTGGCTGTCACTCAGCAATGCAGTCAGAACTCATCACAGGGTGAAATCGTGATGGTTTCGTCTCTGGGTGTGCTAAAATACTCTCCCGTTATAATCAAAACAATCAGCACAGTCTTGCCCAGAGGGGGAAGACAACACTAATTTTACCAATCCCTGGAATTGCACATAATAGATTCACTGTATATATTAGAATGAAAGATCCATACCTGATGGCCATTCTCCATCAACGAGTCCTTCTCAGTGCACACAATAATCATAGCTACGTTTGTTGAGCCTTGTCACTTTCATCCTTGCAATAGCCCTGTGAGGAATCCCATTTTACAGATGGAAAAACTGATGTTCAGAAACGTTAGATTACATGTTCAAGATTATATAGATGGAAAGCAGCAGATTTAGACCCAGGTCTTTTGGTTCCAAATCCCAGGATCTTTCTACCATGTAGCACTGTGGCTATTGCTGAGTGAGATGGTGGAGGAGTATAGTTAGTGTCAAAATTTGAAGTGCTGGCCTTCTGAAGTGCCAGATGGCTGCCACCAAGAGGAAAGTGCCAGATGGCTGCCACCAAGAGGACATCTTCCAAGATGTCTCATAAACTGCTATTACTTACCAGGTCTGATGCTTGGATGCTACAAAATCTGCAAAGGGATCCATCCATCTCTCAGTCGCGACACTTTGCCCAAGCACAGACACTGACAGATAAGGCAGAATGCCAATTCCTTCATTCTCGGTGAGAAGTTACTGGCACCAAGAACTAAAAGCTCAAATTCCATGGAATTATCCCAATCTCTCCCTGTAGGCAGGCTCCAAAAGAAGCCAAATCACAATTTGAAAGTTTCTGATGAGCCTGAAGTCAGAACAAGGGGAATTTAATAATCCAGTGCTTAAGGCGCCCTGCTGGGAGAGCCTAACCATTCCGTTCCACCGGGAGGATGGTCTTGCCAGAAACCAGAGATGTTTCAAATGTGTGGGCTACACCCTCTGCCCCTGTACAACCAGAGCTCTTCCAGTCATGGGCAAAGGCTCCCTTTTACCTGAAATGTGCTGGGGTGGTCCTGCTGTGGTATCCCTCTGGCACTCCCATTTCCTGTTTATTCAGAATTGACCAGTCCTTTCTTTGATGGGCACATCCTTTCTTAGTGATAATTGACTCACTCTGGTGACTGGGGAAGCTTGTCCACCTGGGAGCTGTGGCTTCTCCTTCCGCTGACTGCATATCTGTGCTGGGATCCACTGTGTGATCCCCAAAAGGGAATCTTACCTCCTTCATTCCAAATCCTGAAAGGCAAATGTCTACTATGCCCAAAGGAGGAACGGGGAAAACGTAGGTGCATTCTTTGTCTATAAAGACCCTTCTGTACTTGAATATTAGATTTTTAAAATGGGAAGGTAGTTTTAACTAAGGTGCATACAACTTTTGTGGACAGAGAACCCAAAAAAAGAAGGGATGGATATTAGTTCTCAAGTGCTTAATAAGGGCTTGGTGCTGTGCTAGTGGCTTTTAATCAGCATAACAACCCTATAAAATAGTTACTAGTGCCACCATTTTATGGTTGAGAGAGTGAATCTCAGAAAAGTTAAATGACGGCTAGTTTCAGGAGAACTGGATTTCTACACCAGCCTGACTCTGAGACTCCTGGGAACCCAAGTGCCAAGGAAAGTGCTAATGTATGTGAAGGTTCATTGCGAGCTGCCAATGAGGGATGGGTTACAGTGTCTAAAACGAAAAGGAAGGTTGGGCAGCCATACTTCCTAATTAGCAGACTGCTTTTTCAGCTAAAACAGGAGTAACCTAGAATGTTTTGCAAAAAGGCTTTGATACCTGAACTGGTTGAATTTTCCATAATGATGCCATTTAAAGCTGACACCAGACAGACTGAGTCCTCCTGCAACAAACCAGCTTGGTAGATTCTTCATTTAATTCCATCCCAATCACTAGGATGGCGAGGTCGAAGGCTGCCAAGCTCCTTCAAATACAAAAGAAAAATAAGTTCCCGGCAGAAGCCCAGGACTGCAGTGACAGCTGCGCACAGACTCACCCACACTTGTAGGTAGTGAGTCCTTTAAAGAAATAATAAGCGTCTCAAAGGGACAGGGAAAAAGCTTGCTGTAGCTGTGGCCAGGGTGCAGTCCACTGGGAATCCTGCAATACCTCCCATCATTCAGACAGGCCCTAAGATCTCCGTCCTGACAGTTCCTGCTTGATGGCCCCAAAACCATCCTGTTTTTAGCTTGCTGACCCTTGTCATTTTATGTTGCAAGAAAAGACAAAAAGAAGCCTTGAGGGGCTCCCACTCCCAGAGATAACAAGATCCAAAATATGGGGCAGAAGAAGCACGAGAAGACGGTGCAGTGTCACCATGGCACAATGCTGGCTTCAGATTCCTGGCACCAGGTCCTTCCTCACTTAGACACATTCTTGGTCTATTCAGTTCAGGATTCCAGATGTCAAGATCTGGAAAGAAGGAAAAAGGAGAGTAAGGAAAGCAAGAAAATAGGCATTTATAAAGCTGTTTCTTAAGTATATTTGATTTCATTTAGTCCTCCAAATAACACTGTAATTATCTGCAGCTTATGGAGGAGGAAACTGAAGTGCAGAGAAGTCAAACACATCTCAGGTCAGAGACTTGGTAGGATCGAACCCAGACCCGGGAAGCGGGAAGTCCACACGCTTCACTGAAGTGCGGATTCAGAAGACCATCGTGTGCCAATGAGGGAAGGGAAATTTACAAGTTTACTAACTGAGCACCAAAGTGTCCTCAGCCAAAATGAATCTTTTTAAAGAATCTTATATGTCAGTATTTTGTTCTTTTCTCCCCCTTTTGTTAAGCCACATGGGGTAGGCAGAATAATGGTTCTCCAAGATGCCCATGCCCTATTCCCTGGGACCTGTGAATTGTTAGGTTATATGGAAAAGTGGAGCTAAGGTTGCAGATGGAATTAAGGTTGCTGATCAGCTGACCTTGAGATGGGAAAATTATCCCAATTTATCCCAGTGGGCTCTATGTAATCCCATCGGGTCATGAAAGTGGCAGAGGGGGTCGGGGAAAGAGCTATGACGATGGCAGTGGGGTCAGAGAGATGTTACCTCGTTCACGCTGAAGATGGGAAAGGGGCAATGAGACAGTGAATGAGGACAGCCTCCAGACGCTGGAGAAGGACAAGGAAAGGTTTTCCCCCTCTCAGGCTACTGGGGGAATCAGCCTTGCTGACACCTAGGTTTTGTCCCAGTGAGACCGATGTCGAACTTGCAACCTACAGATGATAAATTTGCATTGTTCCATGCCACTAAATTTGAGGCAACTTGTTACTACAACAATATAAAGCTAACACACCACAGGGGAAACCACATCGCTGTGCGACAAGGCGGGTGCCAGCTTTCACGGTGTTAGGCCACGGATCTTAGAAAGAAGCAGACCCGGCTTGAATCCCAGCCCGACCGCGTCTGTCTGACAAAGTCTGATCATCCATTTCACTCACAGTAGGACAGTCTTGCCAGGAAACACTGAAATAGTCAAGTCTGTCAGCTAAAACCCCACCTTGGTTAGGAATGGTTTGGTTGCGTGGAATACACCCCAACTCATCAAAGCTCAGGTGAAAAAGGAAGGCCATGAAGAGGAAGACTAGAAGCAATGGAACTAGAAGTTTAGTAGGTGGCATTCTCTCTCTCTCTCTCTCTCTCTCCCCGCCTCTCTTTCTCATCTCTCATCTTTTCTCTTCCATGAATATCTTATTTGTGCATCTCTTCTTGCAGACACTTCCTTTCTTTCTGCTCTGTGTGTCTAAGGCTTCAACATGGCCATGCCAAGACAGCGCCCTCTGTCCCAGTGATGTTCCAACCTCCCAGCCTGGATCCAAATGGTCCGAACCCAGTGAAACTGATAAGCCAGCTGCAGTCTGGTGTCTACTCCTAACTCTGTCTGGCATGGTCAGGAGGGAGGGGCAGGGAGCTGGGGCGTTTGCTACAAAGACCTGTCTCATGTCGGGCTGTGGGTTGGGCAGGCCCTTTAGGACAGCATCAGGGAGCAGGGAGGAGATGGCATCTTCGGCACAGCCAGCACCCAGGGCTGGCCTTATCTCTGGAAACAGTCATGTGTCACTTCTGTTGGCTGAGCTGTCCTCCTCCCTGCACAGGCCAAGGGGAGCCTGCTTGGCTCTGTGATGACTCTTTCTGTCCCTCCATCCTCTGATTGACATACTCCTATTTAATATGTTAATATATTCAACCAAGTTATATTCAAACAGTGCTGGCCTGAGAAACATTCTGTATATTTCTTGTGACTTTGCATATTTCAACAGTTGTAGCTCTCAAAGGAAAAGAATGATTGCCCGGTTCTTGAGAGAAGGGGCACCTCACTGTGGGCCCCAATTTCTGATGATCATAATAATTACTAATGATAATATTGTTAATAACAACTTTACTTAGGGGTTTTTTACAGTTCAGAAAATGCAATCCTGGCCAGGCAGGGTGGCTCACGCCTGTAATCCTAGCACTTGGGAGGCAGAGGCGGGCGGATTGTTTGAGCTCAGGAGTTCGAGACCAGCCTGAGCAAGAGTGAGACCCCGTATCTACTAAAAAAATAGAAAGAAATTATCTGGCCAACCAAAAATATATACAGAAAAAATTAGCCGGGCATGGTGGTGCATGCCTGTAGTCCCAGCTACTCGGGAGGCTGAAGCAGTAGGATCGCTCAAGCCCAGGAGTTTGAGGCTGCTGTGAGCTAGGCTGACGCCATGGCACTCACTCTAGCCCGGGCAACAGAGTGAGACTCTGTCTAAAAAAAAAAAAAAAAAAGAAAGAAAATGCAATCCTTATAACAATTTAATGTGGTAGAGAGGATAAATAACAACATAGATCAAGAAAATGAAGCTCCGAGAGTTGGAATGATTTGTGCAAGGTTTTCTGGCATTGAGTGGTGCTCAGATCTAAAGAAAATACTAATTGTTTTCATTTATTAAAAAGTAATTCTAGGCAATCTGTATTTGCTGTTTCTGATCCTCACACGAGCCCTTCCATTTGAGACTTTGCCCCAAGTCCCACAATCAATAGGAGCATCTCACTTGAAAGCCCAGGTTCTGCCCCAGGTGCCCCATTTGTGTCCCTGAATTCTTGGAAGTGCCTTAGATAGGACCCTCCTGTCTACCCGTCAAGGCTCAGCTCAGACACCACCTCCTCCACAAAGCCTTCCCGAGCGTTCCTTGCACACTTAGCTGCTCCTTCTCCAGGGTTCCCCAGCAACCAACACAGCCACAGATGGTTACTGAGGGCTGTCTGTGTGCCAGGCGTGACACTAGAGCTGCACAAACAGCTGGGAGGGAGCCAGCACAGCTCCTACCCTCAGGGAGCTAAAGTGTGGCAGGCAGGTGAGTGTGGGGAGGGCATGCTGAGTGCGAGGGAGTGCCTCTTGGAGGTCAGGGGCTTTGCCTAGAAGGCTGGGACGCTGGCACCTGAGGCACTGGCATGTACACTGGGGCATGAGGGAAGAGCCCAGCATAAGTAGGTGGAGGAGGGAATCAAAGGGCATCCTAGGCAGGAGGATGGCAGGGACAGGGACAGAGACAGGATGGCATGCCCAGGAACTGGAAGTTTCCCAGGGTGACTGGAGTATGGAGAACAAAGGGCTGAGAAGCCCAAAGAGAGCTAGAAAGTTAGTTCGGGCTTTGGGTCTGGCTTCAGAATTTGGGCTGTGTCCTAAGGTCAAGGGAGCCTGGGAATTTTTTTTTAACAGCATGTGAATTAAAATTGTTTGGCTGCAAGGAATGGAAATTAGCCCAAAGCAGCTTAAGTGAAATGAGGGAATTTATTACAAGTATTCACAGGAATTTGATGAATCCTAAGAGCAGGAACAGTTCTCAGGAAGAGCCTGGATTCATGATCTTCCCTTAGGGAAGCCCAGAGTCCGTCTGTCTCTCTGTTGCTTATACCGCCCTGTGCATCTGCTTCATTAGTTTCTCCTTCTCTGTTTGTAACTTTATTTTCTCTGCTTCTCCAGCAACAGGATGGACAACGGCCACCCTACAACCCTCAGGTTATATATAATGCTTCTATCTCATGGACATTACGCTAAGTGAAATAAGCCAGGCACAGAAAGACAAATACTGCAGATCTCACTCACATATGGAATCTAATACAATCAAACCCAAAGCAGCAGAGAGTAGAATGGCAGTTGGGGAGAGCGGGGAGCGGGGAGATGTCGTTCAAAGGGTACAAATTTTCCTTGATGCAGGAGGCGTAAGTTGTAGAGACCTAAGGTACAGCGTGGTGACTATAGTTAGTAACACTTCATTGTATCTTCGAAACGTGCTTTGAGAGTAGGTGTTAAATGTTCTCACCACACACACACACAGATAGTACCCATGTGAGGTGACGGAGATGTTAACTAGCTTGATAGTGGTGATCACTGCACAAGGTGCAGTACATGTATATCAAAACATCATGTTGTACACCTCAAATATATATAATTGTTCTGTCAATTATGCCTCAGTAAAGAAGACAGAAAAAAAGAAGGAGAAAGGAAGAAAGGAAGGGAGGGAGGAAGGGAGGGAGGGAGGAAGGGAGGGAGGAAGGGAGGAAGGGAGAGAAAGGTCCTAGCCACACAGAGAGACAGAATGGTGTTTATTAACTCCAATCAAACTTCACGGAGAAAGAATTCATTTAAGCCAGTTAGGGCTCAGAGGAAGCTCAAGCTCTCACGTGCAAATGTGGCTTCCAGAGGACAGCGTGGGTCTCAGAGAAGGAGAGATGCTGGCTTCTGCTATGGACATAATCAGATCCCCACATCGGCCTGTGGGGGAAGGGCCTGCAGGGAGCAGCGGTGGAGCTGCGGAGACCAGCGAGGTACCTCATCCAGGCAGGAGCAGGTGAGCGCTTGGACAGGGCGGGGGCTGTGCGGCTGGGGAAACACTCCAGAGATACGGAGGAGGGAGAACTAACAGAGCTTGATGATTTCACTGGACATGAGGTTTAAGGATAGGAATGCCAGGTGATTGTCAGGTTTCTAACTTGACCAGCTGGACAGTAATGTCACCAATAAAATGTCTAGGACAATTGGAAGAGAAACAGGTTGAGGTGGGTGCAGTTCAGAGAACAAGGAATTCTTTTGGGGACGTGTGGAGTTTCAGGCAGCCTGTGCGGTGTCCAAGCAGAGCACCCTGGTGGGCTGTTGCCCGTCTAGCTCTGGAAGGAAGGGTTGCCTTTACAAGACCGGCACAGTGATGGTGCTTAACACCATGGAGGTGAACGAAATGGCCTAGAAGGAGGCTTCGGACAAACGCTAGGGAATTCCCACTTTTCATTGCATGGGTAGAGGAGAAGAAACCAGAAGTGCAGACTGAGAAGGAACAGCCCGAGGGAGGGCAGGGGCACCAGAAGAGAGTCATGCTAAGTGGATGTTTCAGAAAGAACGAAAGTGTTGTCTTTGACAAACACTACTAAGAGGCCAGAGGAAAATGAATGAAAAATGTCCAGTAAAACAAGTCATTGATGGTATTATATTTCTTTTGTCCTGTCTATTTCTCCACGAGCCTGGAAGCTCCGTCAGTAAATGTGTTTTCATGCCTTTATTCCTAGCAATTGGCCCAGATGTCTGGCACAGAGTAAAGTCTCAAAAACTGCTTGTTGAATGAATGAAGATGCCATAGGCATTCAAAGATATTAAGAATGACTTCTGGACGAGAGAGAAAACATACAGCGAGTCTTCAGTGATTTGCAATACGTCAACAGGCGAGTCACCAGGATCTTTGAATAGAAATGCAGTCTCCCTGCCATCCTTTCTGCGAATAATATGAAGAGGCCTCCCACGGACGGACTACCTGGAATCACAGTCCCTTCAGTGGCCACCACTCAAAGAGTGACTTGGGTACTTGAAAACAGTGTTAGTTATGTGCTTTTAGTATTCCAATTGTATTTGCATAATTAAATTTCATTATCTAAAAAGTCAAGGGCATCTTCAGTCTAATCCTCGCCCGCATCACCTAAAGACTCTGCCATTAACGGGTTTTCCCTCTATTTGTGACACACGTGTACAATCGCATGTGTCAATAGACACTCACAACCAGAAATCCATGCTTGACCCCAGCTAGCTAGACAGACGGAAAATTCTAAAAATCACCTTTCTTTTTGTTTGTTGGAAGCGTAAACAGCTACTCATTCATAATGTGGGGGTCACTCTTACTCAAGTGCATAGCTATATAATTAGCCGTGGGCCTGAGCCAAGGTAGTAACAACTCAAAGAGGACCCTGACAATGACGACAATGATGCCCTGCCGGACCGGACTTAAACCTGAGCTGATACTTACTGATGGGGGGTCCAGGGGAGGAAACTCGCAGCCACAGCACTCCAGGGACACTGGGCAAGGGATGTGGGCAGAGGAGCTTCGAGTGGTGGGTATCTGCCAGTCGGTACAGAAGTATTTCTGCGTTGCAATAACTTCAGTGGCCATACCTCTTTGTACTTGCTGATGACAAGGTCTGGGCAGCAGCCTAAGGCACGCCAGGTCAGGCTATCACAGTCCTACCTATTCAACAGATTAAGAAACTGATGTTTAATGAGATAAGGTTTGAGTGAAGGCCTATAGCCAGTGGCAGAAAAATTGTCCATGGAACTCCCTTCATTCCCAAACCCAGCCTACATCATCACCCATAAATTTCCCCCAGAACTGTAATGAGAAACCAAATATCTATCACTCATGAGTATTCTAACCCTGGACTTGCTCAGAAACTGTACCATTATAACAATGGCTATATGTTTAGAAAGGTATTTTTCTCCATAGAAAAATCTGTAATTTTTTATTATGGAATTAATTATGCATCCTAACAAAGGCTGGTTCAAGGGAGAAGCAGACAAATTCTGAAATATTCTCCCAGGGTGAACCCCACTGCAGGTGATCCATCTGACTCGGTTTCACGACAGAGAAGACCGACCTCGGTGACTTTTTCACATACCTAATATTCCAGGTATGAGACACAATAATGAATTGTGTGTTCTGATAAGCAGGGTGGCAATTACAGCGGAGGTTGCTAAGCAGTCCTGGGAAAAATCACCTTATAAGATGTAGTTTGCAGTTCTGTGACAATGGTCTGAAAAGGGAGCACACAACGATTCCTCGTGGGTGAGGCTCCTGCTAGACATGTTTTAATTATTAACTTAATTATACGGGTGAAGCAATAGGTGGTAATTTCGCTCCTTCACTGACACTTAATTCTTGCTCCCTCGGCCCAAGGCTGGGGAACTCTTCAAAAGCAATTTAAGGAATTTGTTCTACAATATATCCAGCTACATCAAGGCCCACCTCCTCATGTCCCTACCCTCATTTCTCTGAATCTTTGAGGCAGCAATGGGGAGGATTGGTCCAGGTGGCCCTGGCTCTGAATGTGAGGCTGGGTGTGCCTAGAACAGTGTTCAAACAATACACTTCCTTAATTCTGAAGTCCAGAAATTTCCAGGGAAGACAGAAAGGAGAATAATGTGCCTGGACTGGGGGTATTTTTTTGGACTCCCAATTTCAGAGTGGGGGAAGTGGATGCAAGGCTTTTAGAGTAAATATTTCTCCTCCCCATTGCCTTTCTAAGGTTTTGCATGTTCTTATTTTCCAAAAAGAGCCACTTCATTTCCCTTGGAACGTTAGTGGAATTTATTTAAATGCGATGCTTCACTGACCTATCCCTGCTAGACCTAAGGGAGCAGCACCTGGCATGATGGAAAAGGAAAGGAAGAGTTGTGACCCAGAGAAAATAGACCCCTAGCGCTTTTCCCAGAAGCCACGTTGTTGGGAACGTGGACAGCTTCTAAGGGACTCAGGGAGCCACGTGGAGCCCAGCTGTCAAGGCTAGACCACTGACGCCGAGCCTGGTAGCTGTATGGCTGACTGCTTAACCCAACCAAGTAGAGGCTGAAGTTACTGATTGTATGTTTAGTACTCACTTAAGGTTGGTTTAAAAAATTGGGTCAGGATACACATGTACATTAGAGATTTTATAAACAGAAGTATCCACATATATGTATGTAGCAAATGTGGATCGTACTATACTTTCTACTGTTTTGAAAACTGTGTTTCTGTTTTCACTTAATGAGATATCATGTACATCTCTCTAAATCAGTGTTTATCTTGTTTTGTCATTTGGTGGCTATAATGTTATGAAGTGATTTATTTTGTCACCTAGTGGATGCATAGTCTTAAAAGGTATTTCATTAATTTTCTATTGTGGGACATTTGTTTCAAATTTTTCACTACAATTCATAGGGTAGGGCAGGACACCTGTCTTGTTCCGCTAGCCTGACGTGCCGCTGCTGTCTTACATACATG
Organism: Varecia variegata; assembly: GCA_028533085.1. Taxonomy (NCBI): domain Eukaryota; kingdom Metazoa; phylum Chordata; class Mammalia; order Primates; family Lemuridae; genus Varecia; species Varecia variegata. The sequence continues at coordinate 104,364,509 of CM052441.1, forward strand.
GGTTCACTCTGGACTCTCTGCTCTGTTTCATTTGTCCTTCAAGCTATTTATACGTCAATCCCATAGTTAATTCTGTATCGTTTTACTTATTATAGCTTTGTTATATGTTTCTTTACCCCTCCAAATCCCTAGTCTATATTTTAAAATGTCTGGGCTATTTTCGTACACTTTCTATTCCAGATGCATTTTTTTTCTTCTGTTTGAAAAATTCCATGAAAAATCCTGAGGGTTCTTATTGTAATTGCTTTGTATTTTTAAATTAATTCAGGTAGAGTTGACTTATTTGGACTTCCCACAAAAAACTCAGTGTGTCGCTGTTTATTCACATCTTCCTTTGAATCCTTCTAAACAGTTTCACAGCTTTTCTTCATATAGAAACCCTACATTTTCTAACTTTTCACTCCTACTATATAAGAGTGCGTTTGAATTTTTGAATGTTGCTTTTTTATCCTCTCTACTTTTCTTATTGGTGCGTTGGTCTTTTTCTTATTGGCTCTGGTATTAATTAGACTTTCTCTGGCTCCAAAGCAACAGGTGAGCTCTGGTATTGGTAAGAAGGTGAGAAACACAGGAACAGTCAAAGAACTGGGTCTTAATTAAGGAAGAAAAGAAATTGACAGATAATTCAAAATTCAAGTTGATGTTGATTACCTGATTAAATGTCCTTCCCTCAGGTGTAGGTTCTAGCAACCTCAGTCACACACGCCATGGTCATTGTGACCATGGCATTTGCTACACATAGCTCTGCTCTCTCATGGCGGCCGCTTAGTTCCACCCTTCCACCATCAACTACTAAGTTTCTTTATGTGTTCTATGGCCAAACGCTCAAAGAGAGAGGGCTAATTGTTTCTTTCATTGTTTGTGTCCTTGTTGGAGACTTTAGATCCAATCCTAAATTGCTATTCAGCTTTCCAGTTGGCTGTCCCAAAACAATCCGTTGTGGCCAGAGTATAGAGTTCATAATTTAGACTAGGGATTCTCAAGCAATGAGCACACAAATCATTGAAATATCTTGCTAAAAGCTTATGCTTCAGTAAGTCTGGGGTAGGGCCTGGGGTCCTTTAATTTTTACAAGTCCCAGCCAATGCCTGGAATGCTGGTCCATGGACCATACTTTGAGTAGCAAGGGCTTAGAGCAGGGTTTCTCAGACTGAACTTGTTGACATTTTGAGCCAGACAATTCTGTGCTGTAAGAAGGTGTCCTATACCTGGTAGGACATTTAGCAGCATCTCTGGATCTGCCCACAAGATGCCAATAACACCTCCCCACCAAGTTTTGACAACTAAAATATTCCAGAAATTGCCCCAATGTTCTTTGGGGAAGAAAATCACCCCTGGTGGAGACCCCTTGGCTCAAAGCATAGAGAATTGGAAGTAAGATACACCTCAGAACAGGGATTTAAGTGCAACAGGCATTCTCAAATGAGGGTAAGGCATCCAACATGCAGTTTTTTGGGGCTGTCTGTAGTGATTTATGAAAACTTTTTACACATCAAGTATTTTAACTTTTTGCTTATCATGTTTATTTCAAATATTTCCCTTTCTTGGTGATCTGTCTTCCATTTAAATAGTGCATTAGTGAAAAATTTAATTTTCCTTCCAAAACCAAGAACAAAATTTTTATTTAATAATGTTACTTTGTACCCATAGAACTATAGGCTATTTGGTAATATAGAGTAGAAACAGTGCCTCTAACAGAAAAAAGCAAATTCTACCAATTGTATCCATCCAAATCACTGAAAATTATATTCTCTGTAGTAGGCCAATTCCAGAACTATTTTGTGAAAATATGGGGAGGATCGTCTACACACTTTAAGTCACATGATGTGGATGACTACCTGCCTCATACTCAGGTGTGCATTTGCATGACACCACCGCACGGTGACCTCGGACCAATCACACCACCTTTCCACTACGAAGTCGCATCATCAGTAAGCTGATGCATTTCTCCATTCCTCTCTCGGAGAGCTAGCAAACATCAAATAAGCAAGTACCTTCTTAACCTGCACTGTCCAATGTGGTAGCCACTAAGCACTAGTAGCTAAAATTGATTCAAATTAAATTTTAATTAATTAAAATTAAACAAATCTAAAAATTCAGTTCTTCAGTCACATTAGCCACCTTCCAAGTGCTCATAGCCACATGTGGCTAGTGGCTACATATTGGACAGCACAAAGGACATTTCTATCATTGTAGAAAGTTCTACCGGACAGCCCTGTTTTCAACAATAAAGCCTGCTACAAATACAAGTTGGGCTATTATTGCTGTTGCTGGAGGTTGGAATTCTCACATATGCACAAGGAGAAACACTCACTCACACAGGACCACAAACAACACGCACCCATGTCGGGCTAAGTGCTCATATTTCATCACCGCATCTAAAGTAGTCATGAAAGCAATGAAAACATAAATTAAACCCTTGAAAAATAGGAGCAGGGTCAAACAATTATGGGTACATTATTTTCTATAAATGTCATTGTCTAGACCACAAATAGCTTCATGAAACTGCTAATCACAGCAGCGAAAAAAAAAAAAAAAACCAAGAGTGCCATTTTTCTATAAAATGGCTAGTTCAGATTAGCCATTTATAGAAAGGCATATTGTCTTCTGGACTCTAATATCCTTTACTCATTTTCTGTAAGACCAGGACTTGGGGCTGTGAGCAGAAGGGGGAGTGGAGTGGCCATAGGAGAGCTGCACCCTATCCCTTCTCAGAAGGTACCTGGATTACTCTGGCATGATGCACGGAGAAGACAGTCATGAATGACAGGTGTACCCTGCCCAAGGATTAACAAACCAGCACCTGATAACAACAACAAGAAGAGCAAAAATATCAAACATTTGTTACATTCCAAGGCTCATGCTAAGTGCTATATATACCTTATTGCATTTACTCTTGCCAAACACCAGTGACGTACGTATTTGGCTTTATTTCAATTTGACAGATGCAGAGATTAGGCCTAGAGAGGTTTCATAATTCCCCTGAGGTCACTCAGTAAAGAACTGAAGTATGCCTGACACCAGGGCCAATGGTCATATTTCTGGTCTCTGATCAGGATAGCCCTAAATGGGAGAAATGATTCCACATGCTCAGGAATGCTGGGCCCTGGTCCCATTCTCCATTCTTCCTGACCTGGGCTCCATCCTGAACTGCAAGGGCCTCATGCAGTGCATGGACATCCCAGCCTGCACATCCAGCTCCACACACTCCTTTCTCGTCTCCTGTGAACAGTCCCCACGCAGGCCCTGGAAATGGGCTCCAGCCTGTTTGGACAAGGACCCCAAGTGTCCAGAGCATGGTCTAGGAGGACAGAGGATGGGCCCTGTGGGTGCGGGCACACCTGGGAGAGGATCTGCCGGGAGAGCCTCTGAGGACTTGTCACCCAAAGTGTGGTTCCAGGACCAGCAGCAGCAGCATCACCCGGGAACTTGTCAAAAATGCAAATTTGGGGGCCCCACCCCAGACCTCCACAATCAGTAACTCTGGAGATGGACACCAGCAATCTGTGTTTCAACAAGCTCTCCGAGTGACTTTCATGCGCACTAAGGTTTGTGCTGCATATATTAACAGTTTAGATGTTTTCCCCCACCCCAAAACAGCATGTTGCAATTTGATCCCCAGCGTTGGAGGTGGTGTCTAATGGGAGGTGTTTGGGTCATGGGGGCGGATGCCTCAGGAATGGCTCCCTGAGGTCCTCGTGGTCAGCAGTGAGTTCTCTGTCAGTTCCCACAAGAGCTGTCTGTTACAAAGAGAGCCTGGCACCTCTCTTGCTTCCTCTCTCACCATGTGATCTCTGCACAGGCCGGCTCCCCTCTGCCTTCTGCCATAGGTAGAAGCTTCCTGAGTTCCTCACCAGAAGCAGATGCTGGTGCCATGCTTCTTGTACAGCCTGCAGAACCCTGAGCCAAATACATCCCTTTTCTTTACAAATTACCCAGCCTCAGGTACCTGTTATAGTGATGCAAACTAACTAAGTTTGAGAACCACTGCTCTAGGGCAGCCCTTGCCACACACATGCAGTCCATGGGCCAGCAGCATCAGCGTCACCTGAGAGCTTTAGAAATGCAAGTTCTGAGCCTCCCTGCAGACTCGCTGAATCAGAACTGATGAGGGTGGAATGCAGCCGTGTTTGTCTTAACACCCTCTCCAGGTGAATCTTGTGCACACCCAAGCCTGGGGAGCCCCGCTCTAGGGCAGACTCTCTTCTTCCTCCTCTGCTTTACTCTTGTATTGTTAATAAGGGCTGTTTTTGTTTCCATAGACAGAAACTCATCTCATTTGGTTTAAGAAACTTATTGACTTATGTAATTGAAAAAATTCTTGGGTAGATCGGACACCATTGGATCTACATCAGGAGTCAGCAAACTACAATCCAGGGGCCGAACTACCCACGGCCCGCTTTTGTAAATGAAGTTTGGTTGGAACACAGCCACACTTACTCACGTACGTATCATCTATGGCCGCGTCAACGCGACAGTGGCAGAGATGAGTAGTTGTGACAGAGACCGTGTGGCCCTCAAAGCCACACATACTTAAGTATTTAAGAAAGTGATTTTCGGCCCCTGCTCTCAAGCATGGGGTCCAAGGCAGGGACCCCTCCTGCCCAGCTGTCAGGAGGATCCTAAGATGAACCACACCTGGTCTGTGGACTCAACGGGTTGTTGTACTTTGTTCATTGAAGGGAAATAGGACCAAAAGTTTTAATAGCCAACCACTTTTCTTGAACTCCACTCATTTCTCTCTCTCTCACACACACACACACACACACACACATACACACACACACACACACACACACACACGTGTATATAATTAAATATTATGTATAAAAAATACCTTTATGCCCAACTGATGAATCCTCTGGTGTGGATTTATACAGTAATATTTGAAACACCTTCCCTACCACCCCTGGAGTGTGGATTCCTGCTGAGGGTGAGTGCCATGACAAGGAAAGTCTCTGGGTCTTTGACCCAGATTCCTGGCACATAGTTCCTAAAACGCTTGGGCTCCACAGAGTGGTAAGACTTCCTTTTGTATGCTAATGAGATGACTGGTGGCTGGGGGCCCCCAGATAGCTTCATGATGCGGGCTGGTCACCAGAAAAACCAAGGCATAACTAGAGGGGTGGAACTTTGAGCTCCACCCCCTGACCTTTGAGGAGGGGAGAGGGCCTGGAGTTTGACCTAATCACCAATGGCCAGTGACTTAATCAGTAATGCCTACATAATGAGGCTCTATAAAATGCCTTAAGTGGGATTCAGAGAGCTTCTGGCTTGGGGAGCACATCGGGGTGCAAGGAGAGTAGTGTGCCCAGAGAGGACACGGAAGCTCTGTGCCCCTTCCCCACACCATGCCCTATGCCTCTCTTCCACCCGGCTGCTCCAGAATTGAATCCTTTCTAATAAACTAGTAAATGTAAGTAAAGTGCTCCCCTGAGTTCTTTGAGCCATTCTATTAAATTATTGAACCTGAAGAGGGGGTGATGGGAACCCCCGGTTATCAGAAGTACAAGTGGCTGAAGACTGGTGACTGGAATCCAAAGAGGGGGCAGTCTTGTGGGACAGAGCCCTCAAATCTGTGGAATCCTGCAGGTAGTTAGTGCCAGAACTGAATGGAATGGTTAGACACTCAGCTG
>CM052441.1:104370644-104386681 GCA_028533085.1 Varecia variegata
CTTCTACCACCACAATCTCCTCCATCACCTCGATCTCCTCCACCTCCTCCACCACCATCGCCACCATCGCCACCACCACCACCTTCACAGATATCAGCTCCACTTCAACCACCATCACCACCTCCATCACCTCTATCCCCTCCACCACCACAACCTCCATCACCGTCACCACCACCACCAACTCCTCCTCCATCTCTTCCATCACCTCCACTTCCACCACCTCCACCACCACCATCACCACCTCCACCATCACTTCCATTACACCCTCATTCTTTTCTCTGGATCCCCCATGCCCTTCAAGGCTCATCCTAGCCATTATCTTTTTGAGGCAGCCTCTCCCAGTTACCACCCTAGGTCAACCCTCCTTTGTACTCTCAATAGCATAGCACAGACATAGCGGCATTGAAGAGTTTTCCCTTCTGAATTGGAACTGTTGGTGCAGTTGCCACTCTCCATATAAATTGTGTGGTTCATTGAGGTCATCTGTCTTTATTTCCAGCACCTAACCTTAAACAGTGCCTAGTATATAACGGATACGTAATCAATGTTTGACAAAGACAGGAATACATGAATCTTCTAAATTATTCAAAAGCTAGAAAGTCTTAGTTCTTCGAAATTTTGAAAATGTGAATATTGTTATGAGATTGTATGTATCAGCAAAGATTGTAAAATTGTATTTTCCAATTTGAAGTCCAGTGTGAATTACTAGGCAGAGTGGTTGGCCGAGCAGAGACCCAGGCAGGCTTGAAGCGGACTTCAGAAAGCAGCACTACTGAACTTCACCACCAGGTGGCAGACTCCGCCCTCTGGCCGCAGCCCGCACCCGGGGCGCCCCGCCCGCCGGCCCTTGGGACGGACGGCGCCCCAGGAGGGCGGGGCAGGCAGAGAGTGGTGACCTGGGAACCTTCCCGTGGAAGACATTCCTTCCTCCCTCGTGTAAGCTCCACCGGCCCCTGCGTGCTTCCGTCCCCGCCCCCAGCCCCACCCCACTGTAACCCCCGCGGCTACTTGGCGCGGGGCGCGGCTGCTGCCTCCCACGTAGTCTGCTCGGTTCATCAAGGAGCCCGTTCCCCGTGAGTCTCCCCCGAGGAAGTTAGGACATCCTGAGAATTGTCAGGTGTGTGAGGAGGACCGACAGGGACAAGGAAGAAGCTTCAGAAGACACAAAAGAAAGAGAAAAGCAAAGGAGGTAGCTGGGGGACCGTGCTGAGAGTATGGCCCCAGGCTCCGCGTGGCTTCCAGCCCAGAAGCCACGGCCACCTAGGGAGACACCTTTACTGGAGGACCAAGGGGACTGGACCAGAGGAGACGTAGGGCCACAGCATCCCATGTCGCTGGCCCGGGCCCTGTGATGGGAGGGGCAGGAAGCAAACATGGGAGGAGGTGGGGGGAGGTGGAAGGCGGTGCACCCCACCCCCCACGGAATTGAGTGATTGCTTTGCATGACTTCCCTGGGCCTTGGGTGACAAAAGAGGCTTCTTGTGCCCCTCAGAAGGAGCCTAGAGTCTTTCAGGCAAAGGGGGCCTCCTCTCTGCCACTCCCCGTGGGCTGGAGCCTATCCCTCCAAGCCCCCCTCCCCCTGACCGCTGTCTCCGAGTCTTGACCCGCTCTCGGGCACAGTCTGGAGCAGGCATCACTGGCAGGAGCTGGGACGACCTGTGAGCATAGTGTCCTAAACCAGTGGTGCTTTTTCTCCTGTTTTCTGTGTTTGGTTAAAATAATGAGCTGCCCTGATGGCTGTTAAACTATGATAAAAAGATACCAAAGCAAACAGAGTGAAAGACAAGGATGCCAACATAGGTGGCTCTTTAGTAGGCTTGTTGCCAGCACAGCCAGTGCTGGAGCCCACCCCAGACACCCCCCCCCGACCCAGGTGAGAACTGAACTCCCCCGACCCAGGTGAGAACTGAACTCCCCTTGCATAGGCATTGGCAAGAGATGCCCAAAGCCCTGGAGAGGACGCAGAGACCTGCAGCTAATCTGAGGTGTGAAGAGCAGGGAGGGGATGATGGGAGTGACTGCTGCACCCACCTTCAGTCCCAGTGACCTGTCCCAGAGTCACAGTGAAGAAGCAGGTATAAGATGCAGCCCTTCCTAAGTCACGAGGCTCCTGGGAGGACCGTGTGGCCCACAGGCCGAAGCCCTCTATACATTGCAAGGTACCTCGTGGGTGTTCATGTGGCCGTGTCTTCACCATAATTGGGCACCTCTTCTGGGCCAAGACACTGTACTAGTGAAACCGAGGGTGACTCTGATGAGGTCGGCCACTCTTGGCCTGTCTTGCTTGCTTTTAGTCACTTGCTTTTTGTTAGTTTTTTCCATAAAGCTGAAAGCCACACCACTGAATCCTGTAACTTAACCTTCACCGGCTACTTTATAGCCAGCATTTATAAGTCACCATGGTAACAGTCACATCAGTTGTTTTTCAGGAACTTAGGGCAGCTCCTGTCCAATTCAAAGCAGTTGAGACCACTGACCCTTCCCCTGGGCCTGTACAAATGCCTGAGAGGTGGCCTTTGGACATCGGAGGGACAAAAACTTCACCCTCAGATCATGCTCATGTCACCATTTTCTGTATATATGTCCTGTGTAATGCCATGAACCCTAGCTATGCTTGCTCGGGTCACTGATCGCTTCATTTTTCCCCACTGCCAATCACCTTTAGACCAACCTGCTTCCCTAATCCGTAAATATCCCTCCGGCTTATCTTCAGGAGATGGATTGGAAACCTATTCTCCCTCCTTCTCGCTTGGCTGCCTTGTGAAAAAACTCTCTTTTGCAAAACCCATTGTCTCAGTAATTGGCTTGTTGTGCAAGGGCAGAATGAACCTGAACCTGCTTGTATAACACTAGGATCCAGGGCCACCGTGGAGACTGAGGCACAGCCCTCTCAGAATGGAGGAAAATATTGAATGACACTGCGAGGAAGCAGGCAACTAAATCCAGAATGTGAGAAGTTCTCTAAGTCAAAAGACCTGAATCTTCAATAAATAAATGAACAAAGGAGAGAAAGGCTATTAGAGGTGAGAAGTTTGGAGACATAGGTACTAAGAGTCATAGATGAGACTTGTTTGGATCCTGCTTGGAAGGAACCTATTTAAAAGGTGGTTTTGAGACAGTCAGAGAAATGCGAATGTGGAATGTGTGTTCCCACTAAGGGACGCTTACATCACGTCACAATTGTGGTAGCTCTGTGGTTACCATTTGAAAACAGAAGAAAAAAGGGAGGAAGGATGGAAGTCATCTGTTAGAAAAACACATCTCTATTTGGAAAAATTTACTCAAAAGAGATGTTTGGGATTTACTTTAAAATACTAAATGAAAAAAAATATAGTTGACTCTTGAACAACGTGGGGGTGGGGGCGCAAACTCCCAAGCAGTTGAAAATCTGCTTTTGACTCCCCCCAAATGGAAATACTAATAGCCTATTGTTGACGCCTTGTAATAGCAGAAACAGTCAATTAACACATAAACAGAATAGTATCTACATATATTTTATGCATTCATGACATACCTAACCTTTTCTGGGCTATGTGGTTCATATCTGAGTTTTTTTCCAATCGTCACAAATCTCCAAAAGATTTTCCAATATATTTATTGAAAAAATTCCCATGTGAGTGGACCCTCATAGTTCAACCCCATGTTGCTCAAGGGTTGACTGTAAATGTAGGAGGGAAACAAATGGAGAAGAATGAGCCTTGATAATGTTGGAACTGGACTGTGGGGTTCATTAGGTACCTGTGTGTGTGTGTGTGTGTGTGTGTGTGTGTGTTTAAAATTTTCCATAATAAAATTTTTTTGTTGAGAAAAGTATTCCCAGGAGTTTGGAGGACTTCTGGGGATGGGGGTGGGGGGCAGACAGACAGTCATCAATAGTGTAATGGACCATAAAACCAGAGGAGGGAGGCCGCAGACGGGCAGGGCCAGACTGATGGGGTCAGCTAAACGAAGATGGGCAGAAAGAGCATTCCAGAAGGAGAGGGCCCACCGTGTACACAGGGATGAGGCTCCAAAGGGCATGCACCGCCCCAAAAGTTTTTACTAAGGTAACTGATTCATCCAGATTTTCTCAGAACTTTCCTGGTTTTAACTCTGAAAGTTCCGTATCTTGGGAAACCCATCGGTGCCAGCAAACCTAGGTGGTCAGGCTCCCTCCCCACCACTGCTTCGTGGAACGTGGACCAGAACGTGGACCGGCCGGCTAGAGGACGCAGAGATGAGCTAGAGCTCTGTGAGCTGCAGGGCTGGGAATTAGGGCACTGAATGAGAGGCCACGAGCCATCCAGGCGGTGCCCACACCTGCTCTCAGCCCCTCTGACACCACAAGTGCTGCAGCAGCCACCTCAGGACACTGGAGCCGACTGCCCAGGGGCCAGGCTGGCTTCTCTCGTCACCCCCCTCTGTCCTGCTAGGAAGGAGCCTGCAGGCAACACAGCTTCTACCCTGGACACTTTCTCCTCTGCCCCAAATCCCCCTAATTTACATATATACTTACCCATGTACACATATACATGTCTATTATATGCAAACATATATCGTGCATATTCCTTAACCACTTGCAATGAGCATTTTCTCATTTAATGCTCACAAAATCTCTATGATGTAGCAATGTTCACATCCAATTAATAAATGAGGTAATTAAGGCCCAGAGAAGTAACTAAACACAGGGATAGTGCTGTACTTCATGTACTTACCTCACAGGGCTGTGCGGGGAGTAAGTGAATTGTCATATATATATACAGTGCTTAGAATAGTGTCTGATGTGGAGGAGTGAGGAACAAGGGTCTGCTCTGCCTGGTGGTGTCACTGCGCCACACTGCCACACCGTGCAGTCAGCAAGGAAAAGCACAGAAGCCTGAACTTTGGGAAAAAATGAATTATATGATTATTTGCATTGCAGAATAACTCACTGCAGGGTTCCTTTGCACGCCAGGCCATTTGGTTTTACAAACGATTGGATTTGAGCATAAAGTCAGAGGCACCTAAGGCAAAGCAGATCACATGCGCAAAAGCCTTCAAAGTCGAGTGCCCCTGGACGCTCACGGCCACCTCACGGCCCATTTCCCTGAGCAGAAATGCTCATCTTCCACAGAGGACAGACGTCCCCACAGCAGCTCAGGGGACAGGCTCACCCCGTAGCTCTCTGCTTCTCCAGCCACTGATCACACAGCGGCCTCTGGAGTCTCCTGTTTGTTGCGCAGGTGAGGAAATCAAGGTGCCGGAGAGGGGGGAGTCCACGTCTGCCTTGGCCTTCAGCCTCCCCACATCGCTCCTGGGAGAGCTCTCCCTGCAGACCACAGAGGAAGCCCCCCGATGCACTGCGACCAGTAGCAAGGACCCTCACCCAGCCTGCTGCCCTGGGAGCAGCAGCCGCCCACCTTCTCAAGCTACTGTGGACAAGAGCAGGGTTTGGTGGGGTTTTCAGAGTTGCAGGCAGTTGTGCTGACCTCAGCGTATCCACCAGCATCTTGAGAACTGGCAACTCAACCGTTCACACCCGGCTTCCCCAAGCATAGTCTGACGAAGGTTTATAGAAGCCCTCTTCCTCCATCATTTTCTTCTCATCACCGTGAGAGCAGCCTCCCATGAAAAGCAACAGAGGGCCCGGCATGAACGTGCTGCTGTCCCTCCGTCTCAGAGACATGTGGGCCCGGGGCAGGCTGGGTTCTGCTGGGGGCTCCTGGCGTTCTGTAACATGGAACGCCCACCTGTAGGCACTGGAAAGTTCCCAGAGGTATCCCTGCCATCCTGGAACCCAGGATGTTTCCTGGGCCCTCTCTAACATCCCAAACAAAGAGAGTTTCCAGATATTATTAAGACTTGCACCAACCAGACCCAGCGTAGCCTTGGGGACAGTTGGAAGGTGTAGTCCCCACCTTGGCAACCCATCACCACCACCATCACCACCACACACCTCCACCAACCCAGAAAGTCCTTCTGACCTCTGAGCCCAGGTCAGGAGAGACCGCCCCGCCCAGACATCAACCGAATGTGCGCCTCCCCTGAAACTTGAAGACAGACTGCAGAGAAGCGTCATGAATTTTTCACAACATGCATCTCGTAGTGGCTGAGCAGAGCTGAGAAAGCCACATTCCGAGGGCCTGCGCCAGCAGCTCACAAAGAGTTAACCCATTAGGCCATATCCTGGTGAGCTCATCCCCGCTGGAGCCTGCTCAGTTGCTGGGAGTCGCAGCACACGGACTTCTGGTTGTGGTCGGGGTGGCTTTCCCCAAATGGGATGAAGGACTCGAGCAGAAACTCATCGCTGCCTTCCTCCCTGCACGAGCACCGAGTGATTCCCAGAGCCCTCATTCTCCCCTGGGACATCGAGGACAGTAAGTAAGGAGGGAGCATTTCCCTCTGCCCTTCATTCCACCTCCCTGGAGAAAGGAGCTGGTTTTAACTTTGCTTTAGAGCTCGTTGAGTCTTTGAACTGGAGTTGGAAGGTGGGTGTGAACATCAGGCAGGTGGGAGGGGCTGTGTCCTGAGAGGGGGTGAAGCCAGCCTGGAGGGGCTGCCTACCGAGGGTCCTAGCAGATGGTGATGGCAGTGGGGAGGGGACTGCCCCTTGCTGTGCCCCAGGGAGAAGGGAATCCATGTGCAGAGGGCGGCTTCAGCCCTGCCTGTGTAGCATTCACCCCTGGCAGCCCGTGCAGGGCTGGGCTGGGCAGGGACCGCGCTCGCAAACCTAGGTGGAGGCAGGGGCAAAAACACCACACTCGGAAGTGCAAGGCCACCCTCAGGCCCCAGAGTACACGGGCAGGACCTCAGACCCAGGCTGTCCTCCCAGGCACCCCTCCTCAGACCTCAGCGGCAACGGTCCCTCCCTCCTGCAGGTGTGGCAGGCCCCTAGGGCAGGTGCCAGGAAAACCAGGTGGAGCACGCTGGCTGGCTTGGGCAGCCTTCGTCTCAGACAGGGGAAACAAGGCAGGCACACGAAACACGGACAAAGACACGCTCAGTCTGGCAAACTTGTGCTGTGGGGACCCCAATCCCGGTAAAGCCAACGCGATTACACACGCATGATCACCCGAGCTAGTTTCCCACTCGGTCGCTGGCCAGGGCCTGGGCGCCAGCTGGGAGGCCTGGAGAGGGAGGTGAGCGGCACCCTCCAGGGTGACTATGACCTTTGGGGAAACTTCCCTTCCTAGAAGCACAGTGAGCAGGTGACAGATGGGTGGCCGTGGTGACAGCAGCAGCTCATTCAGAAACTCTCCAGCCTCTACTTTATCAGCCTAGGCTCGGGCCCCCACTCACCTTATCAGAGGGGTGGACGGTCACCAACCGACTGTCCTGGGGCGGGGAGGACAGTGCAGTGGGAGAATAAGAGACCCTGAGGATACGCGTTGTGGAGCTGGAGCTGGGTGGGGCGTGAGTGGGGACTCCTGGGGGAGCGAGGAGGACCCCCCCACTGCCCAGCGCCCTGGGTCTTCCTCCAGAATAACAGATGAGTTGCCCCTGCCACCCCAGCCTGTGCCTGCCTCCCCTCCCCCCCAGGCTCTGCTTGCTGGCCAGCAGTGAGGAGGTGACGTGTGCCTCTCCCCTCTGCGTTAGGTCCTTGAAATGCCCGGAATAGCCCGGCTCCCGTAGGAACTCCCTAGGTGGAGGGGTCTGCAGGAGAGGCGCTTGGGAAGGGCCAGATAACCCCAGGCCCAAGTGCAGCAATGCGGCAGGGCCTCGTCTGTGCGAGATGCCAGATGTGTTGCGTGATGCCCGATTCAATTTGAATTTCTAATAAGCAACAGATCCATTTTGGTATACATTTGTCCCACGTAATAATGGGACATTCTTATATGAAGAAAGTAGGCATTGTTGATCTGAAACTCAAGTTTAACTGGACACCTTGTGATTTTGTTTGCTACGTGTGGCAGCCCTATTAATATAACCGTGTTTGGGCACATTCAAAGGAGGACGCCCGGGGAGGGACTAGGGGTGAGTGCTGAGGCGGAACGTGCAGAGGTGGGGGCGGGGGGGGGGGTGCCAGGGAGGAAGGTGGCGGAGAAAAGAGGAGGGAAAAAAGGGGGGATCCATCCTTGAGAGGCACGTGCAGGATATAAAAGACTGGGGTTTGGGGTCAGGCAGCCCTGAGCCTCAGCTCTCCTCTCTGCAAAATAGGAATGATGATAACGGCAACGCCCGCACGGAGCTGTGAGGATTCAAAGAGACTCCAGATGCTCCATTTGTGGGATGAGGGTGGTGACTCTGGGGCTGCTCGCTGGCCCCTGCTCGGTGGCCCCCAGCTTCCACCCCCGCACACGCCCCAGCTCCACCCGGCAGCCAAGGCGGCCACCGCGGCAGTCCTGCTGACTGCCCGTGCCCGGCTCAGGGGTCCTCCCCACTCGCTCTTCCCCCAGTTGGAAAAGAGAACAAAAACCACCCCAAAGAGGAGCAGGGTAGCCTTGAGCCCAGGCTCTGGACCAGACAGGCTGCGCAAATCTCATTCCAATCCTGATGCGCTACTCAGCTGTGAGTAAGTCCCTCAAACCTCTCTGGTCCTCAGTTTCCTCACCTGCAGAATGGGGCAGTAACGTACCTTCCTCAGAGGAGTGACCTGTCCCGAGGACGGTCTGAGGCGGTGCAGATGAAGCAGTCAGCGTGGTCCCCACAGACGCCAGCTTGGGACATGGCAGTTAATGAATGAGAAGTACCAACCCTCCCCAAGCACAGATGCTGAAAAGAGAAGTGTAGGCAGAGGCTCCAAATACTGAACAGAGACACATGGCGGATGCATAGACTAGTTCTAACAGGGGTAAGAGACAGTCCTATTGGTACCTCGCTTCTGGACACGTGCATTTGACCAACCAAACCCAGTCTTTGCTCTGTCCAGGCGCTCCCGGTTCCTGAAAGTCTGGGTTTTCCTTCAAAAGATGCTATCTTCCCAGAGACAGGGTGAAATTCTCGTTCTTGTTCCATCTCTGTCTCTCCCTACCTCCTGTTCTCAATTCCTGATGTCTTCGAGAAATGCCTTCTCTTCCTTTCAGGACCTCCTCTTCCTTAGATGGGTTACACAGTCTCTCCTGCAGAGCCAGGTGACCCCTCTCCTCCCAGACTTTCCTTTACTGGGGTCACGTCTCCTATTTTCCCTTTGTGGGATGATGTGTGTCTTGCCCGCACCCTACTCTGGATGTCTGTGTTCTCCTACATGACATCAGCCATGGCAAACTTTCTTCCATTCCTGGTCAGTCTCTACCTCCACTTGCCCCTCACCCTGTATTATTAAGACTTTCATAGTTATTTTCTGTTAGAGGGAGTAATTTTCACACGGTGAAATGCACAAATCTTAGTGCGACATATTGACTAATGGATCCCGCATGTAACCCACACCCATGTCACCCCTGGAACATTTCCATCTGCCCCAGAAAATTCCCTCATGTGTCTTCCATGTGGTTCCTCTGCACCCCCACAACCACTGTTCTGAGCTTTGTCACCTTAATCAGCCCTTAGTTGGCTCTAGATTGTCATATAAACAGAAATATACAATATATGTAGGCTTTTTTATCTGATTTCTCTCACCTGGTGTGTCTGTAAGACTCATCCATGCTGTTGCATATATCAGAAGTTAGCACCTTTTCATTGCTGAGTAGTATTCCATTGTGTGAATATGCAACCATTTATCCTTTCTTCTGCTGTTGGACCTTTGGGCTGCTTTTTTGGGGGGGGGTTGGCTATTAGGAATAAAACTTCTATGAATATCCTTAAATAAGACTTTTTGTGGACATATTTTCTCATTTCTCTTGTACAAATAAATATGTAAGAGTGGAATTGCTGGATCAAAGGGTAGGTATATATTTAAGTTCATAATAAACTGCCAATTTTGCATTCCTACCAGCAATGCACGAGAGCTCTTCTTGTTCCACATTCTCACTAACTTGCAGTATTGTGAGATTTTAACATTTTGGCCTTTTTAGTAAATGTGTGGTAATATCTCACTGCGGTTTTAATTTGCATTTTCCTGTTAAATGTCAGTGTCAAGCACTTTTTCATGGGCTCCTTGTTCATCTGTTATCTTGTAATGCATCTGTGTAAATATTTTGCCCATTTTTAAATTTTGCTCTTTGTCACTTAATTAATCAGATGTAGCATTGACAGAAACATATTTTGTAAATATTTTCTGCCAGTCCAGAGCTTGCCTAGAGAAGACATTTTAAATTTTGATGAAATATAATCTATTGATTTCTTTCTTTCTCTATACTGTTTAACAAATCTTTGCTTGCCTTCCAGTCACAAAGTTATTCCCCTATGTTTTCCCCAAAAGCTTTGTAGTTTTAGCTTTTTTACATTTAGGTTAGGTCTATAATTCCTTCAGAATTAATTTTTGTTGATAGTGTAAGGTAGGATCGTTTCATTTTTTTTTTCTTATGAATATCTAGTTATTCCAGCACAGTTTGTTGAAATGACTTTCCTTTTCCCATTGAATTGCCTTGAGGCATTTGTGGAAAATCAATTGTCCTCCATGTTTTTTGCACCCCATTTCCTTTCCTTTCCTTGTCTTGTGTCTCTGTCCCTACTACGTGTCCATTTGAGCCATGGATATACTCTTCCTTCAAACCAAGAACTGAGGCCCAAGTCACACAGCCAGGTGTTATCACTGCAGGGCTCTGGGCATCTCAGGCGGACCCTCAGACCCTCTCACATCCAGGCCAAGGCCAAGAGAGTTGGGAGCCCCCTTTGCCCAGGCCCTGCTGCTGGAGCAATTTCTGCTGCTGGCTCCAGGAGGGCCAGCATCCCTTCGGAGTCCAAGGCATCTAGGGTTGAGGGAGGCTTGGACTCTGTGGAGGAGCCTAAGAAGTCCCCATCTACCAGAGGGTTTCTAGGGTTCAGTCCTTCAGAAATCAGCTCTTCCCACCTTTCCTCACAATTCTGACATCCTTGAGCAATGCCCCATGTATCTTCTCATACCACACAGGTATCAAGGGGTGGGGAACCTGCGGCCTCGGGGCCACACGTAGCCTCTGGATCCTTGAGTGCAGCCTTTTGACTGATTCCAAATTTTACAGAACAAATCCACCAAAAGACAGAGACTAGCAAAAAGGGTGTGACTGCCCCTTTATTCCTTGTGAAATGTAGGGATTCGTCTAGAGGTGAGGAAATTCATTTATCCAAATGAGTCAGAGCCCCAGAGCAGGTGGGAGGCACCTGCTACCTGCAGCCATACCTCTGCCATTCCACACCTGGGAGAGGGCTCAAGATGACCCCCTGTGTTGATTTCCACAGCAGAGAAATTGCAAGTTAATGTGAAAACGAATGGCAACTCTCTTACCTCTTTGTCTGATAGAGACATTAAAAAGCAACTGATTTCCAGACACACAGGCAATTATAATGTTAATGCTCATTCCATGCTGCAGTGATGGCTGATCTTCTCAGGAATGAGCCCAGAGATCCTTGTGGAATCTTCTTTAAGAACAATTGTCCATCTGTTGAGCATATCTGTTTCCAAGGCAAAGGAAGGAATCCTTTCTTAGTGACGTCTGAGGCTCTTGGGATTTTCCCAAGCTGCTCCTGCACCAATGACCCTACTGCTCCCTCCTCTGATGCCTTTCCTCCATGCTCTCTGGACGCCAAGGTCCTTCACAAACACGTCCCCCCACGTCCCCAGCCTCTCTATGATCATTTATTCTTCCTCTGACTTGAATTAAATCTGGGACTCAGTCCTAACAACGCAGCTCTCTGCCACAGAGGCCCATTCCCCCAGACACTTTCCAGCAAGAGGCCACTCGGTCTTCACTCCGCAAACCCCAGGCACTGTCCCCCTGGCTCCCCGATACTCCTCCACTCTCACGGAAAGACCTCCGCTCCTTTTGGAGCTTTAGTTGGTCCCTATGTAGGTTTGCTAGATTTGGCAAACAAAAAAGAGGCCATCCACTTAAATTTAAGTCTTAAAAAATACATTCTCTTCTTATTTTTAAAAAAATTGGGTTTTAGAAAAACAATAAATACCTTTTTCGCATAAGTACCCCATGCAGTATTCCAGACACACTTGTACTAAAAAAAATTACTTGTTGTTTATCTCAAATTCAGATTGAACTGGGTGTCCTTTATTTTATCTGGCAACACTATCCCTATTCCACTTATCTCTGTTACCTGGGACAATCCAGCTAAACCCTAATTTTTTTTTTAAAAGACTTTGCACTTGGGCTCACAGTCTTCCTTCTAACCCAGTACTGCCATTTTCACCTTCCTGCCTAATCAACCCTCCACCTGGGCACTTCCTCCAGGCTCCACTGCTACAACCAAACTCCAGGACACCCTTGCCTCTCACCTGAACTGCTGCGACAGCCTCTGAACTGCTCTCTGTGCTTTTGAGTCATGGCTTCCCTTATCCACTCTCCGTCCTTCAGCTGAGTGATTTACCTAATATGAAAATCAATTGCATAGCTCCTCTTACCGAAACCCTTAGTTGCTTTGCTATTGCCCACTCTTCACCCACACACCCAGTACCCTGTATCACAGGTCAGCAAACTCTTTCTGTAAAGGACCCAATAGCTAATATTTTAAGCTTTGCTGGCCGTAGGGTTTCTGTTGAAACTGCAGAAACTGTAATACAAAGGCAGCTAATATATAAGCAAAGCGGTTTAGCTGTGTCCCCCCAAAAAAACTGTACTTGGGATACCAAAATTTAAATTTAATATAATTTTAATGTATTGCAAAATATTATTCTTCTTTGGAATTTTTGCAACCATTTAAAATGTTTTTTTAAAATCCATTCTTGGCTGGCAGGCTGTACAAACACAGGTGGTGGGCTGTGTGACCTGGCTCTTGCCTCCACTCCCGGCCTTGTATTGAAATACGACACTCCCCTCCCTGGACACTCAACAAGCAAAGCACCCTAGTCTGCAGCACAATCCAATTCCTTAGAGTGTCCCTGAGAGGTCGCACTTGCGTGTCTGCTTGTCTAGAAGTCTCTCCTTCACCAACCCTGACATAACTTCTGCTAATCCTTCAGTTTTTCTTTAAGAAGTCAGTTCTTCCAGGAGGTTTACCCAGAGGCTTACCGAGACTGGGTTCACGTGCTTCTGTAGTGTCCTGTACTTGACCCTATTGCAGCATTCATTGCATCAGACCAAAAATGCCCATTTCCCCTTGGTCTGACTCACTTGCCTGTGAGCTCCAGAGGTCTGACATGTGTCGTCATGTCCTCTTCTCTGTAGCATATGCAATGCTCAGCTTCGTGTTTGGCACATAAAAGGCCCTGAATAAATATTTTCAGTTAAAAAAATGAACTAAAATTGTAATGCAATAGAAAAAGAATCCACCAAACTGGGAGGTAGAAACCAATTTTGCTATGAACACCCCTTTGAAATGAAAGATAATGAAAAGAGTTTGCCTTTTCATTATCTTAGCACTATGGGTATGTGCAGTTGACGTAACCTTAAAGGCCAGGAACTACCTAGGGAAAACCAGGCTGGTTGGAGGAGGGAAGGCAACAGATCTCCAGGGATGAATCTGTTTGTGGGGAAGGGAGAAGGAAAAGGGATCGTGGTTCACACTAAGACTTGCCAAGTCCATGGTCAAACTTCCCTAATGATTCCAAACATCTTTGTACAACTTTTTTTTTTCTAATAAGAATCCATAGAAAGAGACATATTGCATTTAGTTATATCTGTTTAATCCTCTTTGTTTAAGCATTTTATTGCCATAAAATGTATACACAGAAAAGTGGTCACATCACAAGTGTGCCACTCCCCTGGTACACACCCTTGCAACCAGCTGCTGGGTTAAGAATGAGAACATTGCCAGCACCCCAGATGTCCCCACAGTGTCCCCTTCTACTCACTACCCCCACCTAAGGTAGCCACTGTCCTGACTTCTTCTAGCACAGGCCATTTTACATAGTTTTGAATTTTATGTAAATGGAAACACATAGCATGTATTTTTTTTGTCTGACTTCTCCTGGTGGGTGTCAGGTTTGCGAGGGTCTCGTGTGGAGTTTCCTTCTCGCTACGGCACAGTCCCAGACAAGCCTGCTTAGCGGCAGCCACAGCCTGCTCAGCCCTGGTCGTGTACTAGAAATAAGTCTCCATTCCAGTAAATTAGCCTTCTCACACTCCAAACTTGACGTCTAGGGGAAGAGGATCCACCCGCCCTTCTCAAATTGCTGTCCTGAAGGCACGTGGACATGCAAATCTGTGGTTAGCGCACGACATCTGTGACTCCGGCCTCCCCGGCCCTTCCCAGATGCAGCTCTCAGGCCCTCCGTCCTCCTCCACCTCTGGGGCGCCAGGACCTTAGAGGAAGCCAACTGTATTCATCTTGTAGGGCTGCTGAGACAAAGGACCACAAACTTAGTGAATTAAAACAACAGAAGTTCACTCTGTCACATTTGTAGAGGCCAGAAGTCCAAAGTCAAGGTGTCAGCTGGGCTCGGTTCCTTCCGGAGGCTCTGAGGGAGAAGAGATTTCATGCTGTTTCCCCTAGACTGCAGCGGCTGCCGGCAACGCCCGGCATGGCTTGGCTTGCGAAAGCTGCTCTTCACTCTTTTCTCCTCTGCACACAGCCTCACCCTCTGTGTGCCAAAGTTCCCTCTCCTTTCTCTTATAAGGACACCAGCCACTGAGTTTAGGACCCGAATTCAGGACGTTTTGTTGGTTACCTTGGTTGTATCTGCAATGATCCTTATTCCAAATAGAGTCACACTCTGCGGTTCAAGGGAAGAGAACTTGCTTCTCTTTCAGCCTCTGCCTAGAAATGCAGCCCTGCCTGTCCATCCTTCCTCCCAAGTAAGTCAAATAAATTAATGGTCCCCGTTCTTTGGGATTTCATGGGCCATTGCAATCTAGATAGACAGATAGTTAGATAGACAGACAGACAGCTATACAGAGCAGCCAGTTTTTTCTTGGCAAGTACAAATATCAACACAACCAATGATCCTCTTCCACCGTGATCATTTCATAAAACAAGGAAGATGCCAACGCTAAAAAAGAAGGAAGGATCTAATCTCAGAATAAAAGATAGTCCTTTAAATTGAATAAACATAACTGTGAAAACATACAACAGGATTCTTATTTCTCACATTGTACAGTGGATCATGTTCAGGAATTATGAATCTAAGTTATTGCATATTCAGTGAGAAGTTACTTTACTGCAGGAGGAAGCCCCAAAGTGAAAAATTCAAGGTTGTCATAGTTGAAGGACCCTTGGGACTCATGGGGACCAGCCGTGGTGTAGCGCAAGGAGTGAGGCCAAAGATCTTGGCCTGAATCCCAACACAGCCACTGTGCAGTTGGCAGTGGGAGGGGGCAGAGCCAGGAGGTGTAGTTGGCCGAGCTCCTAAATCTCACCGGCCCTCAGTCTCTGCCCTTGCAAAACGGGACTAAACTAATGGCCTCCTCTCAGGGCCAAAGAGAAGGTCTTAGGCGTTTCCAGTAAGGCCCAATGAGTGCCACCTCCCTCTCTCGGAATCCGGGAGTCCATTGTCCCTGGCAGTGGTCCCTGCCTCTGCACAGATCCTGTCCATGAGGCCCCCTCACTCCCAGCTGGCAGATCTCGGGAGCAGGCCCTGCCCTGCCGAGCCGCAGCCCTCCGCTCTGGCACCTCTGAGAACCACTGCATTTCGATTCCTCCATCACAGCCTCTCCAGCATCGGAGAACAGCAGTCAGGTCTGCCCTGGGTCTTCACTGCAAAGTGCTGGAAACGGCTACCCAGAAAAAAAATCCCGCTAAAGATGATCAAACATCCTCATGTGAAACCAGGTGGCAGTAACCAAGACAAGGATGTATAACACACTTTATGGTCCCTTCCCTACCCTAAGCCCGCAGGAGGAAAGATAACTATTCTTTTTTTGAGACAGGGTCTCACTCTGTCACCCCAGCTAAAGTGCAGTGGCATCGTAGCTCACTGCAACCTCAGAATTCCTAGGCTCAAGCGATCCTCCTGCCTCAGCCTCCCAAGTAGCCGGGACTACAGGCACCTGCCACCATGCCTGGATAATTTTTGTTTGTTTGTTTTTGTTTAGTAGAAACAGGGTCTGGCTATGTTGCTCAGGCTGGTCTCCAACTCCTGGCCTCAAGGGGTTCTCCTGCTTCCACCTCTCAAAGTG
>CM052441.1:104387181-104425570 GCA_028533085.1 Varecia variegata
CCAGCTACTTGGGAGGCTGAGCCAGGAAGATCTCTTGAGCCCAGAAATTCAAGGTTAAAGTGAGCTATGATTATACTCCTGCACTCTAGCCTGGGTGAAAGAGTGAGACCCCATCTCTAAAAAATAAAATTTAAAATTTAAAAAAAGAGAATGGAAACCATTGCCAAGGATGGCAGAGAAGAAAATTAGAAGATGCCTGTGACCATAAAAACATCCAGGGAGCTACTGGATTACCTAAGTCTAGGCTTCTCTTACAAAAGATAAAATTAAAACCTTATCTTATTTAAGTCACCATTATTTTGGGTCTGTTACTTGCAGACAAATGCAATTCCTAGTTATATCGGTGACAAGTCTGGGGGAAGAGTTATTTTCTTCCTCTAAGTTCCAAATCTATTTGATTAGATCCAGAACTGATATACCTAGAACAAAGACTCTCATAAATAAGTTCCAGATGAAATTTTAAATTTGTTTGTCATCCACCTCAAAGCATTCTCCAAGTCTCTAAGAAGAGAGAAAAGAGAGAGAGAAAGCCAAAGCATCATGACTAAGAGGGTCCCAGTCCTCTTGCTCTCTTCTCTCTGAGGCTGCCAGACCTTTCTCAGATCGAACATCCCTGTGGTAGACAGGGAAGAGTGGGGCTCACACAGAGTACCCAGCTTTCTCTGCGGCCTGGCAGGCTGTCCCACCTGCTCTAAGAGCTGAGGAAGGGGTGGGGAAGGACTGATTGTGTACAGCTATATGTCAGTTGGAGGAGACACCACTATCTCTCCCAGATTTCAAACTCTGTAGTTGCCAAAAATAAGGTAACCTAACCTCACTGAATATACAGCGTCATGTACTGGTTACAAGCACAGACTCTGGAGGCAGCTCACCAGGGCTCACACCCTATCTGGGCTTCCTGGTGCCTTGACCCTGGACAACTCACTTCACTGCTCCACATGAAGCCCTGACTTCACAGCTGCACATGGGTCATGAAGGTGCCACCCCCTTTGGACATTATTCAGGTCCACAGTGAGGAGCAAAGTACCTGTCCCACCAGTTCTCCATGTCCCAGAACCCCTGTAGCTGGGCACAACCATGTGACAGGTTTACCCAAAGCAGTATGAGAAGTGGCTGTGGCTCTGCCAGCCGGGCCCTTCAGGCAGTGGGCTTTTTCTCCCCCACACTCTCCTCCTGGCTCTGCACGGAGCCACCACCTGCCAGGAGCCCGGGCCTGAGTCAAGGTCAGGGAAGCGCCACTGAAGACCAGCGTTGCCACATTGGACTGGCCTATGAACCAGAAATAAACTTCCCTTTGGTTTAGCCACTGAAATGTTGGGGTTGCCTTGTCACAGCAGCTAGCATCACCACACTGATACACCACTCTATTGTCACTGTCACTGCCTTCCCTAGAGCCAGTGCAACCCGTCTCTCTGATTCCTTTAACCGCTCCCTAACTCACCCCCTCCCTGTCTTGCTCTCCTATGATCCATGCTACAAGCTACACCAAGGTCATCTTTTCCCCCACAAGCAAAATCTTAATGAGCCTCTTCCTTTGTAAAATCCTTCCACGGCTCCACACTCTGCTGTTGTGAAGTCTCAGCTCCCCAACTCAGCTTACGAGAACTCAGCTCCTGCCACCCCTCCTGGCAGCCAGTACGCTCACTCCCCACTGCACTTCTTCCAGACCCTCACACCCCGCCTCCCACTTCGCTCCTCGATATTCTCTCTGCCTGGAAGAGAGCCCTCACCTGACCCCGACCACGCCGGCTCCCTGAGCTCAGACTTCCAGACTCCATAACCGTGAGAAATAAATGTCTATTGTTCATAAGTCACACAGTTAATGGTGCTCTGTAATAGCGGCGTGAATGAAGACAGTGGCTATTCAGTAAAATGCAGATCTTGTTATCATCTTTGTCACAGGGAGAGAGAATTTCAGGCTATAGCCTTATGCAGGAATTCCCAAATCCTCAGTAAAAATAGCTTTATACTTGAACATGTAAAGCCATAAATAGGTTCTTTCGGGCAGGACATAGATATCTGATTTCAAACAAAGAAATGCAACATTTTGGCAACCAAGTGCAGAGTCACACCTGTAGCATTATTGTGATGATTAGAGACCCTCTTAAGACCCAGACTAATCCACACATGCACATTTTCACTTAATTTTGTTCAGGATCCGAGTAGGAACCTCATAAAAGTCAGATAAGAACCCGAAGTAAATAATTCTGGGAAGGGTTGCCAAACACTCCTCTGGTGCCCGTTCACTGGGAAAAGGAAAAGAAAAGCCCCATGGATTGTGCCTGCGGGAACTGCCACCCCCTGGGGAGAGTGTGACCGACCGCCTTCTGGGACCAAGCATGACCCACAGTCAAGGCCAGAGCAGCCACTTTCCAGTTCACCCCAACAAAGGGATGAGCGGGAGTGAGGCCGGCTCCAGGAGAGCCCTGAGTGTGAGACAGGCTGGGTGGGTGTGGGGTGGGTGTGGCTGCAGCGTGGCCAGACAGGCTGCTGGAGAGCGAGGTGTGCCTGCTGGGTCCGGAGGAGAAGAGGGGTGGCCAGGGATGAGGCCCGACGCCCCATGGGAAGGGCACGGGCGGCTTACAGACAGTGTCCCATGAGGTCTGAGAAGACAACATTCTTCCATTCCTTTGCTCAACAAACAGCTATGGAGCACTTCCTGAGCACCGTGCTGGGCCCTGGGGAGAAGAAAGACTTGAACAAAACACAGAACCCCTGCATTCCAGAGCTACTCCCTGCTAGCAGCAGATAGGCCATGAATGAGACCGTGTGGGAGAGTGAGGACTGTGAGGTCAGGGAACAGGCCAGGCACAGGCCACAGCCAAGTGCTGCTCCTCAGTGTGGTCCCAGGAGGCCTCCCTGAGAGGGGACATTTGCGTTGAGACCCTGATGAAGAGGAGGCAGCCAAGTCAAGGTCTGGGGCAGAATATTCCAGAAGAGGGAAGGGGGAAAGAGCAGAGGGCTCCCCACTGAGGGAAGAAGTTGGAGCCCCCATCTCTCCTCTTCTTACCCCACTCTCCCCTCCTCACCATCATGGCGCGACTTCCTCTCCAACCCTCCCGAAGTGGGCCTTGCTGGGCGATGCATCTCATCCAGATGGTTCTTCCTGCTCTCTGGTTCGTATGGCTGGGGCTGTTTTGTTTTGTTTTTTCTAATTTCTTTGGATGTACAGTAGCTTTTAGATAAAATTTGTAAATTAAAATACAGTAAACTTTCAGTTATGTGAGACAGTTATGTGTTCCAGAGATGTGCCGTACAGCATGGCGCCTCTGCTTAACAGCCAGGTCCCGCACACCTGAAAGGGTGAGAAGGTGGAGCTCACGTTCAGTGTCTCAGTGGCACCACAGCACCCAGCTCTGCAAAACAGAAAACGGGTCGTCCACAATGACCCCTTCCCTTCCCTCACCCCGTGTTGAATCTGTCTGAATCTGTCTGTTGGTTTCACCCCTTGCTTGTCTCTCAGACTGATCCACCCCTTCCCATCCTCCCCGACCCCATGTCCTCCTCTTGCCAGGTGGGCTGCAACGTGCTTCCTGCTTGGCATAACCCCTCCCATACCTGCGCCCCGTGGTCTGCTCTCTACGCAGCAGCCAGGAGCCTGGTAGAAAAACATGGATCACATCCTCTTCTGCATGAAACTCTCCCACAGCTTCCCAGTGCTCCCAGGAAAAAGATGTTAACACAGCCCTCTGCCTGCTCCTCCATGCTGCCCCAGCCATGCGGGCAGTGCCACCTGCACCAGATGGCATTTGCACACACGCCTGCCTCTGCCCGGAAGCCTCCTCTTCACCCAGCCTCACCTGCTCATCCTCTGAGCCTCGGCTCCACCCTCAGAGCCCAGGGAAGACTTGGTCTGCGTCCTCTTTTTCACATTCCCATAGGATCCAGGTCCTTTACCTTCAACTCCGATCTCTGTCATATTACACGTTGGTTTACACAACTGGTTAATGTAATGTCTGCTTTCCCACTCCCCTTTCTCTTTCTCCCTCTCCCCACTTTAAGCCCTCCGAAAGGCAAGCACCATGTTCCTGCTGCTCCCTTACACCTGTCCTTGCATCTAAGGTTGTCTTGGTGGCTCAGGAGAGCTGAGCCCACAGGTGGGGAGGCAGGTGGGCCTGGAACTCTGGCTCCGGAGCTGCAGGTGGAGGTGCCCAAGCAGAGTCTCTGGACCCCAGCCCTGGGCCTGGCAGGGAGACGAAGGTAGTCACAGACAACCGGGCCCTGTGGCGGCGTAACCCTGGAAACTTGCGATCACGCTTGGCACCTGATTGCTCCTAAGGCAGCCTAGTGACGGCCAGAAAATGCTGACAGAAAAATATGTTCTAGCACCAAACCCAGCAGCTCTGCTGGCCGTGCCACCTTAGGATTTATTTCCCGACACCTCTTACTGTGCGCCCAGCAGTGGACCAGAGCTGAGTGCCAGCAGAAACAGGCAGCAACGCCAAGCATGTGAGGGGACGCAGGCGTGTGGCCAGCGGCTGGGGTGCTGGGTTCCCCTGCTCCAGAAGGCTCCAAGCCATTGTCGTGGAAGCAATTTGCTTCAGGAAGGGGGATTGGGGGCTACTTCCTCAGAGAGGGGTGGGGAAGAGAGGAAACAGACAGAGGGACTTTGAGCAGAGCTGAGTGGAGTTGGGGGGATTTTCCAAGAAGCTGGGAGTGTCCCGGGAGTTATCGAATGAATCTACTCAACAAACACTCGGTGCTGGGTTACCGGGGAGAAGGCAGAGCCACTCCCTCACCGAAACGGATGCCCAGCCCAGGGAGGGGGACAGAGCTTGACAAACTACTTCAATAAATGTAACAGGCACAGTCATAAAAGTAAATGTTAAATTAAATAGGAATCTGCTTTTCACGCTAGGATAACTACTGGGATAACCATTATCAAAGGAACAGAAAACAACAGATTTTGGTGAGGAGGTGAAGAGATTGGAACCCTCCTACACCACTGCCAAGAATGTAAAATGGTGCAGCCACTATGGGAAACAGAATGCAGTTCCTAAAAAAATTAAACATAGAATCACCATGTGATCCCAAAATTTCACTTCTGGGTGTAGACGCTGTACTAACTGAAGTCAGGGACTCAGATCTTTGTGCACTTGTGTTTGCAGCAGCGCCATTCACAACAGACAGAAGGGGGAAGAAATCCGAGTCCATCCACAAATGAACTGATAAACAGAGTGTGGCATATTCCTAGAGTGGAGTGCTAGTTAGCCTCTACAAGGAAGGAAATGCTGACACACACTACATCATGGATGAACCTTGAGGACGTTATGCTAAATGAAATAAATCAACCACAAAAGGACAAATATTATATGATTTCATTTATATGAGGTAGCTACAGTAGTCAAATTCATACAGACAGAAAGTAAAATGGTGGTTGCCATGGTCTGTGGGGAGGAGAACGGGAGTTGTTTAACGAGTGTGGAGTTTCCTTTTGGTCTTTTTCTTTTAATTCCTTTTGTTTTTAGCTTTGTTTGGGGTTACTTTTTTTTTTTTTTTTTTGAGACAGGATCTTGCTCTGTCACCTGAGCTGCAGTGGCACCGTAATAGCTCACTATGGCCTCAAACTCCTGGGCTCAAGCGATCCTGCTGCCTCAGGCTCCCTAGTAGCTGGGACTACAGGCGTGGGCCACCACAGCCAGCTAATTTTTTTTTATTTTTATTTTTTGTAGAGACGGGATCTTATTATGTTGCCCAGGCTGGTCTTCAACTCCTGGCCTCAAGTGATCCTCCCACCTCAGCCTCCCAAAGTGCTGAGATTATAGGCATGGACCACTGTGCCCAGCCTTAGATTTGCATTTGGGGATGATGAAAAAGTTCTGGAGATGGAAGGTGGTAGTGGCTGCATAGCAATGTGAGTATACTTAATGCCACTAAACCATACACTTAAAAATGGTTAAAAATGGTAAATTTTATATCACGTATATTTTACCACAATTAAAATAAATATTTTTTAATTTACAAAAATTTTAATTAAATGGGAATAAGAAAGACACTAACTTCATTCTCCAAGGATGTTGGAGAAAAAGCTGGCATGAGAGCGAAAAGCAGGGGAGGGAAGAAGCGGTGTTGGTATTGAATGCACGCCAGCCACAGGACCAGGTTCCAGCTGCAGCTCTGTCACCTGCTTGCTGGTGACCGTAGGCAAATCTCTTCACTATTGTCAGCTATGGAAAAGGAAGAGGGCTGCTGGGAGGACAAGGAGATGCTGAAAGTGGATGGATGCCTGTTGTATGGTAAAGTGCAACTCAACTGCATGGAAAGAGTGTTGTCTGCTGCATGGCCAAGGTCATCCGCCGGCAGATAAGGAAGACGATGAGCCAGGGGAGAGGCAATTAGGTGCTTCTAAGGTCTGGGTGAAAGTCAGGAAGGGTTAGATCAGCCCAGCGGGGAATGAGATGGGAAGACCAGGGGAAAGGGCTAAAAAGTTTGCTGAGCGGCAGGAAGGGCCCCCGAGCATGGGTTCTAGAGGCCCCCGCAGCACACTTTAGAGAATTCAAGTGAAGTCCCCCGGGTAGCCTAACAGAGGAGAAATGACAAGCTCTGAAAATCATCAGGGGCTCCTAAGATAAAAGTGAATATATTTCTGAAAATACAGACCCTAGGTCCCAGCCTGGGGAAAAAGAGGAGTAAATGAAGATTGATTGGAGGTCATTGATCAGGGTGGACATTTTTCCAGATTCTGGCACTATCTCCTGCCGATATGTAAACTGATTTCAGCTGGCGCACAGGCTCACATTCAAAAGCATAGCTGTTTCAGTTTTCAGTCTTTTACATGCCTTCCAGGACAAAGTCTCTGGTCAGTGGGGTTATGTTTTATGCACCTTTCTAAATTTTGTGACTCTTGGGCCTTTATTTGAGAAATAGAGAATAGGCCTTGGTTTCAACAGTTTCAGTATGCAACAGTGTTTAGTTCAGAAATCAACAAATCCGGCCCACTGCCTGGTTTTGCCAATAAAGTTTTATTGGAACACAGCAGTCCTCGTTTACTTGCATATCGTCTCTGGCTGTTTCACTGCCATGCAGTGCTGAGTGGCTGTGACAGAGACCAACAGTATGGTCTGCAAAGCCTAAAACTGTTCACTGTCTGGCTCATTACGGAAGAAGTTTGAGGACAGCGTATATATTCCTAAATACTTTCTGTCTGTTATAAGTCATGACACTTTTTTTCACTGATGATAATAATTGATTGAAGTAAAAAAGATCCATTTAAAAACAAAAACAAAATAATATAATACTAACAAATGATTGTGATATTATATAATAAGCATATTGCAGCAAAATTGTGGGGCTGGTACCTCTATAGCTGAGGCTTGATAAACACTGGATTAGGGAGCAGGGGAAATGGAGGGATTTGAGGACGATAATGATAAAAAGCCACTTTGATGGAGGTAAGGGATTTGAAGGACAAGTAGGGGTCTGGGAAGGGGATTTCATGAAAATAAGGGATTTGTATCCATCCAAGGATGGAGAGAGGACTCAGCATGTCCTAACGGACTCAGTGGGGGTGGCATGGCAAGGCCAAGGGACAGGGAGTTGCAACCAAGTGAAGCCAAGGTTGATAAAGGGGAGACAATGATGGTACAAGAGAGTTGAGATGGATCCCTTCCAACCTGGGGTTTTCCCTACGGAAGTATCATGGGAGAAAGAGTGTAGATATCCGTGACAACCACAACAGTGACACTTGTCTGTGTTTACATGGTGCAGATTTAAAGCACTTTATACCTACAAACTCATTTAATCCTCATAGTAACCCTGTGAAACAGGGATTCTTTTACAATGAGGAAATTGAGGCCTAGAGAGGGTAAATGACTTGCCCAAGGTCACACAGCAGGGGAGTGGCACTGACAGGCACTCTACTGAGCTCTGCACTATGAAAAGGCAAGGAGGCCTAGTGGACAGGCTGGCATGGCTAGACCCACCCAACATCTGAGCACTGCCACCCAGGAGGTGACTGGGCCTTGGTCATTCATAGAGTCAGGTGTCGGAACTGTGACACTGGGTCAGCTGAGCGCCTGGCCTGCCCTTCAGGATCCAGGTCATGGAAAGGCTGTCATCCAGTGACATCACAGGGAGATGACGGATCATGATGACTTTGCCGAGGGAGTGACAAGGTCTCAATTGTTCAGAAAAGACAGAACCTTGAGGCAGAAGGACAAACCTCTCTGAGCCACAGGGGGGGCTACAGCCCAACAACCCAGAGAAATCTCAGAAGTAGAGGGACAAAGGGGCCCTAAGTGACCAAACGTGGAAGTCACAGGCCAGGTGCTGGGCATCCACCTGCGTGCCATATCGTGCTTATGGTTCAGAAGGCAGACCCTCAGAGCAGCGTAGCAGATGCCTACTGCCTTGCATTTTCCTGTTTTGTAATTTTTTCCATGATGTTTATTACCATCTAAAAGTATATTACTCATGGATTATATAATTATTAATCGTCTCCCCCCTTAGAATGTTAATTCTGTGATGTTAGATTTCTGTACTTGATCTTGTTCTCTGCTGCCCAACACATAGGAGGTGCTCGATAATATTGGTTTAATTTCAATCCCACTGCAGCTCAAGCGTCTAAATGTGTGGAGATCACTCAGGGTGACCTACTCCTGGAGGACGAGCTCCCTGGCTTGGCTGAACAGAGGGGACGGCCATTCAGAGCCCAGGTAGAGCGGAAAGACACTGCCTTCTCAGCCTCTCCCAGTGGCGCAGGGACAGCCGATGGCATCTCAGTGTCGCAGGGTCTGAAGCATATTCCTGGTGCCTGGTACATGGTGGACCGCCTTTAATGGGGCGCTGACTTTGCAGTTATGTTTGTGTTTCTGAAAACTTGGTTTGACAGTCCAAATTTTCCATCTATACTACAGCTAGATGTCAAAGGATGTCCAAAACAAATGAACAAACATTTTGGTTATGGGTTGAATTGTGTCCTCCAAATGTATATGCTAAAGTCCTAACTGCCCGTAACTCAGAATGTGACTTTCTTCGGAAATAGGTCTTTGCAGATGCAACTAGCTAAGATGAGACCACAGTGGAGTAGGATGAGCCCGAATCCACTATGACTGGTGTCCTTACGAAAGGGGAGTTTGGACACAGACACATGTACCCAGGGAGAACAGCCAGTGCGTGAAGATGCAAGCGGACATCACAGTCATGCGTCTCCATGCCGAGGCCCGTCAGAGACCCCCAGCAAACCACCAGAGGCTAAGAGAGAGGCCAGAACAGAGCCTCCTCCACAGGCCTCAGAGCAGCTACCCCTGGAGAAAGCTCGATCTCAGACTCCAGCCTCCAGAGCCGTGAGACAGTACATTTCTGTTGCTCAAACCACCCAGTCTGCAGTACTTGGTTACAGCAGCCCTGGCAAACCTATACAGATATTTCCAACAGTGGCTCCAAGCCTTGGCAAGCAAACAAGTCACAAAGCATCTCTCTGGGAAGAAGAGGGTGGTGGCGTCCTTCTTGCTAAAGGGGTGCAGCCAACTACTCCCCATCAGGGCAGGTGCCAGCTTCTTGCCGATGACCTGCCTCTGGTCCACACCAGCCTCCCCCCAGGCAGTTTCTGTTTCCCACACTTGGAGCCACTCTCCGTACTTAGTCTTGTCTCCCACCTCCTCTTTCCAGCCTGGAAAGACTCCTCCAGGGCTGGAGTCACCGATGGCTTTGCACCCCACGTCCCAGTCAGTCTCTCCAGCCATGTACCCACCCAGCCTGCCTCGGTGTACAGCAGTGGGAACTTCAGGAGACAGCAGTAAGAAAGCGACACAGGGCAGGTGTGGAGAGGCACTTTGCAACTGGCCAGTCACCTGGGAGGCCCACGGTGAGCGATATGCTAGAATGGCCAAGAAGTATGAGAAGGGAACGGCAGACTGCAGACCCGAGAGCACCGTGCGTCCCGTTTCTGGAAGGAAGAAAACAGATATTTATGGTTCTGGGGGATGCATAGCAAAGAGTTGATGCTAATCAGCTCTGGATACCGAAATAGGGAGTGGTTTCAATTTTGTTCCTTTTGCTTGTGAATTTATCGTCATTTTTTCAGCTGGAAACGCGTGAGTGTGTGTGAAAACTGTAGTACCGTCAGCCCTCTGTATCTGGGGGTTCCATATCCACAGATTCAACCAACCGTGGATCAAAAATATTCAGGAAAAATACAAATAAAAAATAACAATAAAAAAATAATACAAATAAAAAATACAGTATAATAACTATTTACATGGCATTACGTTGTATTGGGTATTATAAGTAATCTGGAGAGGAATTTAAGTACACAGGAGGGCGTGCGTGGGTCTTATATAAGGGACAGAGCATCGTGGATTTGGGGATCCATGGGGGTCCTGAAACCCACCCCCACTCCCTGGATACGGAGGAGCGACTGCAGTGATAACCTCGAGGAGATCCAGAGCTCAAGGAACCGGCATTTCCCTGGGATGCCCAGTGTCTGAGTCGAGTGAGGCCGGCCTGGGGGGGGGACAGAGAGAGAGAAGTTCCCCGTTATCTGCCCCTCTTTGACCCAGCACGGCCCATGGGAGTTCATGGACCAACCGTCCTGGTTGACCCAAGACCAAGGGATTTCCCATCACGCAGAAATGTCAGTGCTAAAATTGCTGTTCACCCTACACCAGAGCCCCCAGCCCCCGCCACGACAGGACTCTGCAAAGGCACCTGGGAGCCTGTGTACAGCCAGGCCAGGGCACGGCAGCCGGTCCCTGCACAGCCTCCGCAGCGGTATCCGGCCTGCCCCTGGGGAGGGGCCATTGCCGCTGGCCAACTGCTCTTCCTGGGAAACGCTCTCCCGGTCAAAGCCGGGTCAATAGGTCAGAAGAGCCTGGCTTCCCAGCAATGGGAGGGGTCCCCTACAGGGGCCGAACCCCTTCTGAGGATCAACTGGGAGAAGGATGCCAGTACCGGGAGGGAGATTGGCCTTGGCTACTTCTCGCTTTGAGGCGCTCCAAGTTATTACCTGGCTTGGGTCAAATCTCCTGGTGTTTCAGATCCTAAAAACTATGGCTTATGTCATCCCCGTCCCCACCCTCCCCAATACTTTTCCTGGAAGTTTCTCTCTCATGTGGCTTATTTCACACACAGGAAACTAAATGTGAAACACCTATTCGTTCTCGTCCTCCCGGATGGCACAAGAAAGAATGGAGATCCTGTCCTTCATGTGTCTGGGACATGGAGGCCCAGAGAGGGTTGGTGCCTTGTTTAGGCCCCTCTGGGCATCAGGGACAGTGGTTCTGGGGGATGCATCGTCGGGGTAGCTCTGCAGAGACGGCCAAGGGCTGCTGCTGTGTCACCTCATTCAGTGTCCACGCCACACTCCCTGTGAGCGGCCACAGTGGTGACATCCCCCGTTTCATACGCAGCCCCGCAGGGTGCATGCAGTGTCTGGAAGGCACACGGGTGTAGTCCATCACGAGGAAGAAAGTAAACAGAGTCAGTGTAGAAAACACGGAGTCAGCGGGCCGTGTAAACATCTGTTGGCTGTTTCCCGGGAGTTGCCTTCCAGCCCACACTGCGTCCACGGCAGACAGAGGCCAGCAGTCCCTTCTCTCCCTACCGTCCTCTCTGTCTGCTCGGTCTTCCTCACGTCTACCCCTTTCCCGAGTCTGTCTTTCTCTTTACTGTGCATTCTCACAGAAGCTCGGGTCCTTCAATCTGCAGAGTGGAGACTCTACAAGACAGGACACCTTCCCTTGCTGATGTTGGCCCATTCTGACAGCATCATTTCAAAATTTACTGAAGTCACAAACTCTCACCCATGTCCTTTACATAAAACCTCCCTTCCCCACCAGGAGGAATAGGGCAAGAGGGGGACGAGGGATGGAAACCCCACTCCACCACATTAGATGAAGCAAATGTGTCCCTGAAACAGGACAGCCAGGCCCTCTGGACAAGGCACAGAACAGCCCCTCCTCCTGGGCCACAGGACCCCTGAGTTTGGCAAATCCACTCAAGGGCACCCTGACTCCTCTGACACGTGGCTGAGTTGGTCTCAGTGGTGACCAGCCCAATTAGCAGTGAGGTCAGACTGTTTTGGTCAGGACCATTCCTGAGGCATGAAACAGTTAAGAAATATCCTGCCCCACTGGCTGCCGGACTCATAAAGGTGGACCCACGTGTACTTCCTTGTGACTCCAGGACGCGCCGGCTGGCTCATTTGCTCACACCCAGCAGGGACAGGAGGCAGCAGCAGGCAGGACCGCCACCTCCCATGCAAATCGCCCCCGGGAGTGCAGCTGGGCTCCTCCCGCTCCTCCTGGGCGATGCTCCTGGGGGGCCCGTGGGGGAGATGCCACGTCGGGCTCGGGCGCTGTGTGTTCTTTCTCATCCTCGCGCTCCTGCTGGATGCCGTGGGACTGGTCCTCTTGCTACTGGGGATATTCGCTGTGCTGAGTTACTGGGACTTCTTCGTCTACACGGGGGCCCTGATCCTGGCTTTCAGCCTGGTGCTCTGGGTCATCTGGTATTCCCTCAACATCGAGGTGTCTCCTGAGAAACTGGACTTGTAGTTTGGCCGTGGGCAGAGGAGGAGAGACGCAGGTGCCGTACAGGCCACCTGGCAGCGACACATTACAGCCTCCCCCACCCACGTGTGTCCCGCCAGGACCAGGTGAGTGCACACGAGACCTTCCTGGCAGGGTGGCCAGAGAGGCTCCCATGAGCAGGGACAGGCCGGGGCCTCCGGGGGCTGAATGAGCGAGCAGCCAGACCACTGCGCCCTGGCTGGGGACTCGGTGAACCTGGGCTCAGTCCTGACAGGAGGTGGTGGACCAGCCAGGGGGACATGGGGCAGGTGTTTTCTCCTGTGGGGACCCTTTTTCCTTGGGAGGCTGGACAAAGGGTCTGGACGGCCCTGCCACCTCTGATCTGCCGCAAGTGATCCTGACTGTTACGCAGGGCGGGAAGTTAGCCCTTCAGCTTGGAACTCGGGAGAAAAGCCCCCATCTGGATTCTCTGCTGGGAGAATCCCTGCTGGGGAGAAAAGCCTCTAGTGCCAGAAGAGGATGGAAAGTTCCCCACTGGCTGCTCGCGCCCTCGCATGCCTGGAGGGGTGTGAACGGGGCTGCGGGGGCAGCAAACAGAGCAGAACCACCCAGAAGGGCCTTCGCACGCACTCTCTTCCTGCACCTGCCCGCAGGGGCACACGGGAGGGCCTCCATGCCCACTCAGTGCACCTGCCTCATCTCTCAGCAGCACCCCACCCCCCTCCCACTCACACTCACATGTGCCCAGGCCGGCCGCCCCGAGCCAGAAGTCAAGGGACCGTGACTTCATGGATTTCGTCGGCCAAGCGGTACGTCACAGCTGGGCAAGCAGCTCTGCATGTAACCAAAGAGGTAGATAAAGATAGAGCTGGTCTGGCCCTTACGACCCTGAATCAGAGATGGGCAACTCTCCCCACAGGACTGAAGTCGGAGCCCTGGTTGGTTTGACGGCCATACCCTCCTCCCCAGGTGAGCCCAGACCTGCGCACAGCTGCAGCCGGGCACTCCCTTTTGATTATGAGACGTAAGAGCAAAGGTCAGTGCTGAGTTGGAAGAAGGAAATAATAATTGTACCTTTTCTGGGAGATTACATCTGGCCCTCGGAACTCAGAGAAAAGAGCTGTGTTACCTGGGACAAACTAAGGAGGTTTCAGGACAACAGGGTAAACTCGTACCTGGTAGATGATGTGGAAAGAGATGAGATGTCAGAACACCTGGGTCCCACTTTGAGTTTCCACACTTGTTAGCTGGGTGATGCTGGGCAGTTTGCATTGTACTCTGAGGCTACGGATTCATATTTGTAAAATGAGGATAATATTCCCTGGCCTTGGTGTTGCAGGTAAGGCAGGGAACGGCTCTCTGCAATTCATGTGGTTCTCACAAATGTCAAGGGTACGAAACATGTACTCTGGGATGAGGAAACTGACAGAGTCCAAACTTGGAGTACCTTGGTGTCTCTCAGATTGGTAGTGGCAGGGGTCAGCTCACACTTTGCATCATGAAACTCCAAAGCAAGAAGGGATCCCAGATGTGTTTGCCTGTTCACCAAAATGTGTCAGGCACTGTGCAAGGTGCTGGGGACACCATGAGGAATGAGACACATGAGAGCTCTACCCTCAGGGAGCTTACCGTCAGGTGAAGAAGACAGACATGAGCCAAATAGTCACACTAACAAAAGTGTAATAACAAAGTCAGGTCTGGACTAGGAAGAAGAGAAAGAATATTATGCCACAAGAATGTCCAATAGAAAAACTGACCCAGAAGGTGCAGTCAGGAAAGCCTTCCTGGAAGAGGTGATGTTAGGCTGAACATCAAAGGAAGTGTAGGAGTTTTGTGGAAAGTCTTACAGGGGGAAACTTCCAGGGAGAGGAAATGGCTTGGGTACAGGTCCTGGGGTAGCTGGAAATAAAAGATAGCAGGGAGACTGAAGGGCAGAGAGCAAGCACAGGAGAGGGTCACGGCCCCGCAGTAGGCAGAGGCCTGCTGAAGGATTCTGGTCATTACCTTAAGAACAATTAAGAATCCATTGAAGAGATGTAAGCAGAGGTGAGACTTGACGTAATTGGATTCCAAAAGACCACCCTGGCCACAGTGCAGATTGTTATGATGATTATCATCATTACCAGTTGAAACCCACTTGGGGAGCTAAGACACGTGCCCAGCCAGCACAGAGTCCCCAGGGTGAGGCTCCTTCCCTTGCTGAACAGAAGTTCAAGAGCCCAGTGTCAGAGAGCATGGACCGTACCCGGACTGCGTGGTGTGCATCTAATTTTGTTCCTTCCTGGCTGTGTTACCTGGGGCAAGTCACTTCACCTCTCCGTGCCCCAGAACTCCAAATCTGTGAAACAGAGATGGTGCTAGCAGGAGCCCCTACCTCAGAGGACGGTGCGCAGAGTAAGTGGATTAATATTTGTTCAGCCAATGCAAGTAATGATTAAAGAAAGCAATGGCGCACCCTTAAACCTCGGTCACAATGCAGGTAGCTGGCACATTACCGAGGGTGCGACCTTCCTCCAAGGTAGACAGCCCTGCAGCACTGTGACCCATTCCAAAGGCAGCACAGCATTAAGACTTTTCCATAGGTGCAAGGGTTTCTGTTCTGGCTCAAAGGGGCTTCAGAGGTTGAGAGATTCACTGTGTTCTTTATGGAACACAGTCATGCAACTAGCACTTGCTCCTTTTAGTCCCCAGACTCCGCCTCCCCAGGACCCTCAAAGCCAGCCAGCCCACCCACCTAGCCTCCCTCTGTCCCTCGGTCCCCTGCCACATCTCAGGGCTGGCTCAGAGCGACAGACTCCTGTTGGCTGGGACCTGCTGTTTAGGAGGCTGCTCCTTTGTGGGGCTGCCCAACCCTCCCCGCCCATGACCTTGGGCAAGTCATTTTACTTCCCTTTCGAATGAGAGATGTGATCTCCAGGGGCGGTTTCAAACTGTGCTCTGCCCAGGCCCCTGGGAGGGGTAGGGACTGGGGTGAGGGGCAGAGGGAGGGCGCAGGAGTCCAGCAGCCCCACCCACCCGCCACACACAAGTTCACCCACAGAACTCAAGTGAACCCACAGAGAACACAAGCTTCTGATGTTGACAACATTTCTAAAGTCTCAGTTCCCTTCCATTCGGTGACCCTTGGCCTGGCTGTCACCGCCAGCCACATTCACAGTTTGTGGGCAGATTGTAACTGGCTTTGCCAGTTCTCTCATTCTCACAGTGGGGTCAGAGGCGAGAACGTGGGGCGCTGTGTTCAGAGCCTGGCGCCGCCAGTCCCAGCTCCGCCTCCAGAGTCTCCCTAGACCTGCCCCGCCCTGCCCCGGGGGCAAGGAGACGCTGGTCAGGACAGGGCAGGGGCTGCAGCCTGCTTGGGACTCCTGGACTACACAGCAGCGTGGCTGCTAAACCTCAAACCACCCCCCAGAAGTTTGGGGCTGAGTGGCTCACTCTCATAGCCCAGCTGTGCGCCAAGAGGCAGCAGGTCGTTTGATTTTATCACTCGGTACCTGCATTTTCGGACTCTTTGTTTGCTCCATTTTCTATGTCTCGGGCATTTCCCGCAGATAAAGTCTCCAGGCACAGTCGGGTGAGGACTCCTGTCCCTTTACAAGAAAGTGTCCAAGACTACACCCCTCCGATGACACACACACAGATCCAACCTCCTTCGCCTCACGAACACATGAACGAACACCTCCCAACATGCACTCACATGGGTCCCTCCCCCACTGCACATACGTGTACATGCACAAAACACACCCCACGCACACACGCTCGCGCAAACCCACCCCACGTATGCTCCACGGCCACACCCAGCCCTGCACACACGCACACCCAGAAACACGCACTCCCAGAAACAAACACACCCACTGCCCAGCAAACAAAGCCAAAAGGCAGGAAAGGCTCTCAGACCTGAGCCCTGGAAAATTAAACTCATTCCTGTGCGTCAACTTTTTCCAACACGCAGCCTCGACCCTCTGCCGTGGAGGAGGCTGATCGGGCTGCCAAGGAGGCTCAAAGGTGAGCCGGGCAAAAAGGCCTCCGTATCTGCTCAGCAAGCCCGTGCCCGGGCAGACATGGTGCCAGGGCTGTGTGGAGGTACAAACATTTCTCTCATCTCTCCAGGGATTTTCAATCTAAAGGGAGAAATAAAGCAAGTACATGATACGTTACAAAAGCGCATGCGAAATCGCATTCCAGGAGGTAAGCACTGTCTTGCCAGGGCTCTGGAAACTGAGATGAGCCACGGAGCCTCCTGGCTGGGGAGGAGGGCAGGTGTGGTCATGTTTGGCCTGGTTCCCAAGGAACAGGTAAGGACGTGACGGGCGGAGATGGCACAGGGAGGGGAGTCCAGGCAAAAAGAAGGACTGCAGAAATGAAAGAACTAGTGTCCAGGAAAGACACGCTGGAAGGGAGTCGGGGTCTTCTGTGCTGACTGTGCACGACTTTAAATGCCAGGTGAGGATTCTGACACTTGGCGAGGAGGGAGGAGGCTTCGAGGACTTTACATAGCAGAGAGCAGCACGACCAGCCTCTGCTTCAGAGAGGGTGACCTGGCACCATGTGCAGAATGTGTTGGAGAGAAGCAGCAGGGAGACAGGAAGAACATTCAGCAAGCCCAGGTAGCAGGTGATAAGGGCTTGAGCTGAAATGATGGCCACAGAGGGGAGAGAGGAAGGGCAGAGACTGCACGGATGGAGAACAGCCTGTCCTGGTCCCCTGCGGGGGTGGAATGAGGGAGGTCAGGAGAAGGCGTGAGTTTGGTTACCATAATGCATTTTCTTTTGAACATACAGAGGTCGAGATGTAAATGGTGCATATGAGCAGAACTACACAGCTGGCATTGAATGTGCAGATTTTAAACTCAGAAGAGAGACCAGAAGTGGAGGTGGAGGTAGGATTTAGAGACACGCCTGCAGATGAGATTGCAGAGGGTGAGGAGGTCAAGAGAAAGATGAAGAAAACAGGGCTTAGGAGAGCAAGGAGGGAAGGAAGGAAGGATGGATGGGAGGAGGGGGAGAAAAGTCCACCAAGATTCACTGAGCCAGGCCCTAAGGCACAGCACATTATCCCATTTTACCCTATCAACAACTTCATGGGAAAAGTATTATTATCATTATCATCATTATTATTCTCCTTCTACAGATAAGGAAAATCAGGTGCATGGAGGTTAAGTAACCAGCCCAACATACTGAAGCTGGGCAGTGGGAAACCAGGTGTATCTGACCCTGATGTTCATGTTCTTTCCTCTAGACCAGGGGTTGGCCATTGTAGCCCATGGGCCAAGTCTGCTCACCTCCTGTTTTTGTAAATAAAGATTCAGTGGAACACAACCTGGCTCATTCACTCAATGTATCATCCATGGCTGCTTCATGCTTTAACATCAGAGTTGAGTCAGGGTAACAGAGAGCGTATGGCCTGTAAAACCTACAACATTTACTTCTGGCCCCTTGTAGAAAGGGTTTGCCAATCCCTGCCCTGGCCACGGATGCTTCCCCTAGGAGCCAAGGTCAGAGCCTGGGGCGACACCTGCATTTGGGGAATGGCAGAAGGAAGGCAGGTTGAGGAGCCCAGGGGGAAGTTCCCAGTAATGATGAGGGAGGGACACTATGCAGGTGGCAAGGCAGACAGAGGGGGACATAATATCGAGAGTGAAGGGAACTGATCATCAGACACTTCAGAGCCGTCCCGAAAGGCTGAAGCCTGAGGAAAGGCTTTGTCAGGAAACGGTGGGGACAGACATGAGATAATGCTACTTACAGAGTGGCTGTGGGGGTGCGTGAGGAGTGAGCGCAGATTCGTCTGCTATGTGGTTGGTGATGAAATTAGGGGGGCCAGGCAGTCACCTGCTGTTGTAGCTGCTTCGAGGTGGGGAGTTTTAGAGGAAGGGATACAGAAAATTGGGCAGCCTGGGAAGAGGAGGAGAGAGGCCAGTGCAGAGGAAAAGAGGATGCTGAAGTTACAGGTGAAAATGCACCTCTGACCACGTCCAAGGCAGAGCTGAGGGGCTGAATCCGGAGCCCTGCAAGGAAGGGTGGAGAGAGGGAACTAGGATTTGATAGGCGCCTCAGTATTTATTAGGCCAATCACCTATTTCCAGGATTTCATTCTGTGCTCACAACTCTGTGAGTTATGTATTCAAATCCCCATTTTGCAGGTGAGGGAAACTGAGTCTCAAGTGGTCTCAGGGCTAGCCCAGGGCAACCGCTGTGGAGGGAACACTCTAGGATTCAAACCTAAGACTAGTGACTCCATGGACTATGCTTGTTTCACCACACACAGGCTTGAAATCAATGGATTTGCGTCGTGGGTTCATCCATTTCATCTTCATTTGTTCAACATAGGCTTGGTCTGATGGGGAAGAATCCAATCAAGATTTCCTCCCTTGGCAGCACACCCTCTAACAGCATCCAGAAGGAACTAGAGGCTGCAATGTCAGGGCTTTCAAAGCATCCACAAGGATGCCCGTGAAAGGCTGTGAATTCCAGGCTTCTGGCAGGTTCCAGGCTCCATCACAAGCCCAGCACCCCTGCACAAGAGCACGGACATCACTGTGGCCACCCCAGCTACCATAAAGTTCTCCCAGTGGGACATTTATGGCAGCAGCCTGCAGAGGGCTTAGACACCAAAGGAAAAGTCTCATCCTCTTCTGCTACTGCTCTTGTCAATGTCCTTTTTAAAAACTATGAGCAAAAGTCCGAATGGGATCTCCTGCGAGACCAGGAGTATTGTTGCCGTTGTACAGTATTGTTGCCGCTTCTTCTCTTGGGCTCCTGGGCTAGACTGTGTGAGCCTCTGGAGTCTCCACCTCGTCATCCCTGGATACAGTCCCACTGGGACATGGTGACATATTCCAATATGTTGGTTGCAAACGCCTGCGTGCACAGCCCGTGCTGTGGGGACACAGCAGCCCCGTCCATTTGCACAGCCCAGCCACACGGGCGGCTCGTATTGAGCTTTTAGTCACCTGACACCCCTCGTATTTTTGTGACAAGAAAGCTAGCCCTCCACTGTGCTGTCCTTGTGTCCTTCATTTCATGACCATAAGGGCAGGACTTCATTTTGTCTCCAATTGCATCTGGTCAAGTGCAGCCCAATGACAGCAACTCCTGAGAGTCAACCTTCCCGGGTGAGTCACAGAGATGTGCTCTGCTGCGTCACCTGGGCCCGACCTGCTGCACTGGTCTAATTTTGTACTTATTATTTATATTTCATCCTAAAAGCATATGTGTTTCTTATAAGCTGCCTCTTATGGTTAGAGCTGGTTACCTAAACAAAGAAGTAGATTTGGCCTTTTGTTTTACTGTGGCTTAACATATTTCTGAGTCGGCCTGATCTCATAACAATTCTCAAACTCCCAATTTCAGGGCATATTCTTCCCATTAGTTTAACCTGCCTTGGTCCGAGTCCTGCAGAGCTACCTTGGCACAACATCTGCCGGGAAGGAACACAGGTAGCACAGTGAGCTGCAGACAGAACACAGGTTACCCTGACACTGTGGCATCTTCTGGCATCTCTGTGCTCAGTCACCAGCCTAGTTTCTCTGAATCAGGCTGAGTTCAGAAACCTGAAGAGATACCTGAAGGGATATCATGGAAGAACACTCTAGTCAAGACACCAAGAAGAAAGATTTCTATTGATCTTCCTAATTGGAAATCTGTTTGTGTGTCTGAGCTGACTGCAGCTTCCTCCTCTTACCTGAGGCTCTAAAGTTAGCACAGAAGGAAAAGTCACATACGATCAAAGTCACTCTGAAGAATTCCTTAGGAGTTCTATGTGTTGGAGGCCATGTAACTTCTCTTCATGAGACCAACACAGTTGTTTTGTTTCATTTTTAAATTCTAGAAATGGAACCATTTTCTGGTTTTGTTTTTGTTTTTGACTGGGTAATCATTGCTGGCAATCATTGGCAGCAGCCACGTTGTTCAAAATATGCAAATCCTAAAACACTAGGCTCACACTCAGCCCACAGCACATGCTGGCGTCTCAGAGAGACCAAAGGAGCGGAGCCTGGCCGAGCAGCAGGCCTGACCTCACACTTTGCACTCCCTCCAGAGAACTTCCGTGCTACCTGCAACCTCCTCACTCTCTTGCCTTGCAAATGCATATATGACGATTCTCCACGTAGAGCATTTGTTCGACTCCCGGACGGTCTCCTCAGTTGGAGGACATGCTGCCTTGGAGGATGAGAGTAGAATAAGCCAGTTGTAATCGGAGTAGGGGCTGAATTAAATTCAGTCCCAACTGATTACTTGCTCTCCCTTGGATTAGCCCCAGGAAGGAAACTGGAGGGCAATCCCTCCAGGGCAAGGCTTGATCTGCAGCTGAGCATCTTCCAGGACACTGCTGGGAGACTCTTTACGGTACAGAATTAGAGGACACGAGTACCAAAGGTAATCTTAAAAATCACGGAGCCACGCTTCTCCAGCTGTGTTCGATGCAGATTCAGATTCAGTGGGAGATGGGGGGAGCCTGAAACTCTGCATTCTTAACAAGCTCCCAGGCCCTGCAGCTGCTGGTCCCTGTGCCGGATCTCAAGCCGCCCCATCCTTTCAGAGGTGGGGAAGCTGAAGCCGGCGGGTGAAGCTGCTTAGCAAATCCAAGCGGCTGAACAGGCACAGATCCAGTCTGGAGCCCAGGTCTCCAGGCTGCCAGCCAAGTCCCCTTTCCCCTGTGTGCATGGCTGACTGGCTTCCCCCGAGCCCTGCTGAGCCTCAGGCAGAGCAAGCAGGCCAGTGGCCAGGGGAAGTAAGGCACGCTCACGCTGCAGGTGACTCACTCACCTGCACACCTCGGGCACCGACCTGGCGTGACACACGCCGGGGGATGAGCAGCCTCCACGCTGCTCCGTGTCACCTCAGATGCCAGAGTGCTGAGCCCATGGGCACCCATAATGCAGGGCAGGGAGGGAGGAGGAAAGAGGTGGGGCCACATTGCCAACAGGCAC
This sequence comes from Varecia variegata, assembly GCA_028533085.1. NCBI lineage: Eukaryota > Metazoa > Chordata > Mammalia > Primates > Lemuridae > Varecia > Varecia variegata. The sequence goes on from CM052441.1 coordinate 104,408,581, forward strand.
AGCCACGTAGAGCCAGGTTAAGTCTAATCTGGACTCCTCCTCCCAGAAAGTTCTTCCAGCAGCCTGGGCATGGGGGGGCCTCTTGCTGTTCCGCAGGACACCTCCCCTTCTCCTGTTCGTTCTCTAGGGAGGCAGCTGGGCTTTTCAGGTGACCTGAACTCAGTTCACTTTGCCATTCACGGGCGGAGTGACTTTCTAGGTGGTCCTCCCCTATTAGGAGATAATACTAATGACAGCACAACCGTGACTGACTCAGCATTGGCCTTCAGGACTTCTGCAACCTCCTCAACTGACAAACATCGTCAAACACAGACTTTCTTCTTTGTAGAAATCAAGATGTAGAGCTGCAAATCCTAGGTCATGTCCTCATGATTCCAGGAGCACAGAACCTGTCATTTTAAAAATTATTTTAAGTAAAGTCTTCCATCATGATCAAGTCCACACTCATGCAATCTCGTGCCCAAGGTTTGTTGCAGAGATGACCAATAGGCACCCACAAAGCCTGGGGAGAAGGGCATACCAGGTGGAAGGGGAGACCCCCACTCAGCAGCCTCAAAGGCCCTTGGATTCAACTCATCCCTCAGTGAAATTACAGTGTTGGGGAGGAAGGGGAGCTTGTCCTGGCTGGGTCACAAGCTGACTCCAGCACCACTGAGTCAGGCTTGGAAATGTATTTGCATGAAGGGCCAAAGAGCCTTCTGGGTAAAAACTAACCCTAAGGGTAAAGGGATTCAGGCAGACAAGCTGGGCCCAGTAACAGGAACTCAACATAGCTGTGTTCAGCTTCCTTCGTCTTCCTGCTATCTGCATTTGTTCTCAGGGGAGGAGGGCTGTGAGGAGGATCAGATTGAATCTGGGGAAGAAAAAAATATATATATATCTATGTGATACTTGTGTCTGTATCCCAGCACTTGGAAACGTCCACCATAGATTTGTGTTTTGTGTTAGTTCCTGGTAGACACAGTGATGATCTGGCAGAAAAACGAGAAACAGTAGGTGCCACCTAATAGCTGACTGAACTTGTTTATGAACTCAATTGGCTCTTTCTAAGATGCCTAGAAGTTTCTTGGCAGGGTAGGCACACAAGGGGTGGGGGAGCCAGGAAAACAAGGATAACAGCAAACCACTCCTTGTCAGGCATGTTGGGAGGCAAGGCTGGGAATGCCAGAAGCTAATTATGAGTCCGGGACGCCAGAGTTTTGCTGTGTGAGCAAGTGCTTTGTGCATAGCCAAGAACTAAGCAAAGGGAAGGCCGGGCAGTAGTTGTCACTGACCTTACAGTAGCCACTGAGTCTCATGAGACATTCACTCCTTCATTCAACACATAGTTATCTGTGGCCTCATGGCAGCCCGGGCCCCAAAGACTGCCCCTACTAGGAGCTTCCTTAGCTTTAGAAAGGGTGGTGGAAGTGGGGTACAGATTCCCACTGGGGCCACCCCTGACTTCTCTGCAATGCCCCACACTGTGCTGGGCTGTGTGCCCCAAAACTCCCCAAGTCAGCATGCAATGAAATAATTTGCATAAGACTACATACTATTAACATTTTACAAGTTAACAGACGCTTTACCTGGCCTGACTCTGCTTCCCAAATATGTACACCCAGTGCACAATTATCTGTTTCTTTCCTTTCTGGCTTCTTCTGCTCCAGCCCTCGCTCCAGCGCTCGGGAACAGCCTGTGTCCTCTTCCCTGCCTCCCTTTCAGCCCAAGCCACAGGCTTAGCCCACAGTGAGGAGGGTCCCGGGACCCCCAGGTTATATTCACTGGGACGTGCCCCCAGCACACACAGCCTCAGGTCAGATGTCCTCTCACCCCTGCCCCGGCTCTCTGATCAGTACCCCTCCCTGCCTCATGGACCTGGGCCCTGTGGCCGTCACCCACCTCCCTGGCTGCAGCTCTGTGGCGTCTGAACCCCTGCTGAAGCCCCTCACTCTGAAGAGGAGTCCAGGCCGCGACACCCTGCCCTAGGTCTCTGCAGCTGCCTGGGAACAGCGAAGCTGTGATTCTCGTAGTGCACCTCTGCACTAGGAGCAGCACCTGCACTGGGAACATGTCAGAAACGCAAAGTCCCCAGCCCCGCAGAGGGTGGCCACCTTGTCCCAGTTTGCCCAGGACTTTCCCGGCTTTGGTATTGAGAGTCTCACATCTTGGAAACTCTATTTGGTCCTGGGCAAGCCGGGACAGTTGGTCACCCTAACCCTACCCCAGACCTGCTAAATGGGCAGTTCTGGAGTGGGGCCCAAGTCCTCCGAGAGAGTCTGCCACCCACTCAAGTCTCAGAACTTCTCTGGGAAAGTGGTTTGGATGTTGGCCCTGTGCCCGCCTGAGGGCTGCCCTCTGGGTGGCCCCACCTCTCCCACCCCTGCCCAGGTACAGGAAAGCAAACTTTGTCCTGCTGTCACCTGGAGTCCACGCCAGGCTGCACCAGCCCCAGGCAGCTCGATCAGCTGTGGGGAACCTCACGTCCTGGCCAGCCCGTGCTGTCTCCTGTCACCTGCAAGCAGTATCCTGGCCGGCTAGGGGGATGGACAGGTTTTTCCTCCTGCCTCTTTGGCATTTCAGTTTTCAAGAAAATCAAGTTTGCCACTGTTTGGGAGGACAGTCGGGTGGGGTGGGGGAGATTGCCGGGCTGGTGTCCGATGAAGGAGGCAGGAGAGGAGTGGGGTGGGGTGAAAGGTATTGAGGGAATGCAGCGGTGAGAGGGGGGCTGGAACAAGGCCAGGCAGGAGAACAGTGATGGCAAAACTGTGGAGGAGGGAAACTGAGATGAGAGCAAATGGGAAGAAAGAGTGTTTCTGAGTGTGGTCCCCGGGCCAGCGGCAGCAGCGGCACCTGCAACCTTGTTAGACAGCAAATTCTCTGTCTCACCCCCGACCTACAGAACCAGAAACTCTGAGCATTGGGCCCGTTTGTCTGCATTTTCAAGAGTCTTCCCAGCAACTCCGATGCCGGCTGCAGGTTGGGAACCACTGGGCCGAGCAGGTCCACTTCTTCAAGCAGCACGCTGCCCTCAGATGCCGGTTGTCCCAGTGTTTTAAATTTCTGCCTTGGGCATAGTGACTCAGGAGAGAGAAATGGGACCCTCCTGTGACACCCACACACACTGCCTCTCACTCTTGAGCTCATGACTTCCTGGGTCTGCAGAGATGAGTACAAGTGGCTGGAACACCTCCTGTCCCCTCCATCGCTCCCGCTGTGTTCTTGGTCCCACCAGACCACACTGCCCCGTCCTGGAAGGTACTCTGAGCTGGAAACCCTGGGGGCCTCTGGTCTCTGGTGCTGGTCACTTCCTCATCTAAATCAGCATCAAAGCCCTCCTCCATTATGCTTCTCTCATATCTCCTTTGTCTCCAAATATGTTGTCTACCAAAGAGACTGTAATCATTAAGGAATAATTAATTCATTTCCCCATGATTTATTAATGAAACACAGCCATAACCGGGTATGCAAAAAGCAGAAAACAGACCTATTATGACTTCCATTAGAGTTTTTGAAACATTTAAAATAATCCATTACAACTTCCATCAACCCCTGGGGATCGGGGAGGGACGAATGAAAACAGTGATGGCAGATCTCCACCCCGTGTGCACAAAGTAGCACAAAGAGGCAATAAACTAATCGCTCGTGCCACTCTCCCCCACCCTCAGCTATTCGGGACTTTGTCCCCTTCCACAAACCCCATGGCACCTTTACTGGGAATACCCAGATGGCATCTCAGCTAGGGTGACAGACAAGGCCAGTGCTAAGCGGTGAGGTCTGTGGGCCGCTGCTCGTGCCGTCCCCTCCTGTCCACCCTTTCCCCACCTGGCAGCCCCTGCTAGACCCACCTCCGCCTCACCATTAAACCCCCAGAGTTTGCGGGCTGCATGGTGGGGTGGCAGCATGGGGGCGAGTCCCCGTGCCCCCGGCGCTCCTGTCCATCACAGGGATCTCAAAGCCACGCTGCTTGGGCCACGCAGCAAGGTGCTAGAAAATGACATTCCGCATTTGCACCCGCAGAGCCCTGCTCAGACAGGAGTTCACAGCAGAGCGGAGCTGCGAGGCCGACCAAGCGATGGAGACCAGCACCCCTCTTCCCCTCCCAGGACTGAGGCTTTGCTCCTGCCCCAGGCTGAATGGGCTGCCTCCTTCCTCGTATAGGATGTTTGTCAACCAATGTATCTTAATGACAGAGGAGAGAAGAGTCAGGGCCTGGGATGGAGCTGGGAGAGGCCTGCCTCAAACAACAAGTGTTCTGGAAACCTCTTTTTAATCTTTAAAATTTGTACGAATGTTGCCTTTTACTTTATGATATATTTGTGCTTGTTCACAAATGTCCCCAGATCTTCAAGTAAAACTGGCATCATTTTACTTTCCTCCAGCACAATGACATGGACCCCAGACGGCCACACAGCACAGCTGAGAAAGATTCTCTCCCTGGAGGCTCCTGAGCCTGTCACACCTGGGGAACCTGTGCCAGGCTCACCCCAGCCTGTCTATGAAATCAGGAAGCACTGATCTTATCCCAGCCCGGTGACTTCTCCGTGACAAAGCTGGGATGTACAATGGCTCCAGGGTGTAACGTGACTCACCCAAGGCCACACACACTGCGCTGACAAGACCTGGGCGGGAACCCACACTTTCTGACTCCTGGCCTGCTGCTCTTTCTGCCATTCCATTCCTCCTCTCCGAGTGAAGGCAGAGGTCTGGTGGTGAAGCAAGGACCTCCTCGAGGACCGAGCCTGGCCAGAGGGCCAGGAGAATGAGACTGTTCCCTGGGAAACCTCTCTGTGCCTCTTCTGTAGAATGGGACTATTAAGGCCAGCATGGACCCCAGAGGATGGCGTGAGATGTCTGCTCGGCAGCTACATGCGGGGCTTTGGAAAGGCACACATATGTGACAAGGAGGGTGTGGCTCTGGGTCCTGCTGCGGGAAGGCCCGGGTGGAGCTCCCGCCATTCCACCCTTCTCCTTCCTCTCGCCTTGCGTAGGATGAAGTGTGGGGCCTCGGGGAAGCCCACTCTGTAACGGTGATGGCAAACGACTGGGCCATGAATCACAGCCACCCTCCAATGCCAATGGAAGGCCTCAACAACAGGCCAAGTAACTGTATTGCTGGGCACCACATTGGCTCCACCCAGGACTGCGGGAGCCACCACCAAGTCATTGAACCTGGCTCCAGAGATAAAATCATTTACCATTGCTATCACTTATAGTCAATTGCGCAAGTGAACTTAGACCAGCTTCCATAATGGATAAACACCTCAAATCACTCCTTCCACGCCCTGTACTACATGTAATGCAAACTGGGAAGAGCCCTGATTAATTCCAAACTGATTGCTCAATATAGTTCTATCTTCCATGGATAAGGCTTATATTTTTACTGTCCTTCATTCCAAATTCTTCTTGGCCTACTTGACATGGTGAAAGTCTTCATGCCTTTTATGCATAATTTTTGAAATCGGCTTGGTGGAACCTGCAATAAAGAAAAAAAAAAATACTCTGCTTCCCCATAAACCAAGGAAGCATGCAGAAGGAACTCAGAGAAGGTCTAGAGATGGAATAAAGGTGTAAAAGCAAGAAGAGGTAGATTATTTAGAATGGCAGTTGAATATTTCAATCCTGAACCAAACAAGCAAGTTGGGTGGCTTGAGGTTGTGTGCTTGTAACTTACCTTATCCATAAATAGATCCTACTTTGTATTATAAATAGCTTCACACTTGAAGAGTTTCTGAATGTGCTGTACTAGAGCAGATGGGAGGGGGATGGCTCTGAGGGACGTAGCAAAGGAAACAGATCATAAACACAGAGTCCTACCCCACACACAGACACTCACACATACTTCCAGCTCCCTGACTGTGGTAGGCAGAATAAGAGCCATGCATGAGGCTTCAGTGGAACTCCAGCGACAGGGGCTTTAATCTGGAGTGTAATCTAGGACTTAGCATAACATAAAACCCTATAGTTTGGAAGTAACTCCCACAAAATTAAAAATTAACCACTGACTTGCCCCTCATACAAAGAGTAATGCAAAGTTTCCCATCATTATTGCAAACATGCACACTCACATGCCTGTGGTCCCTCTCCCCTTGCTGGTAACCCTCCACCTAGATTTATCAGAGTCAACCAAGGTAGAGAATGCTTTGCACGAGAAGTCAGACCTGTGTTCCCGTTTTAGCTCTGTAATTCACTGTCCAAATGACTTTGTCACTACACCTCCCTCCAAGACTCCAATTTCATCTATAAAATGGGCTCTTATAACCATCAGGTGATCTAACATATACAATAATGACCAACATCAGTCGAGTGCTTACCATGTGCCAGCCAGCACTTTCCATAATTTGTTCCCTGTAATACTTTTCATAACCTTGCAAGGTTGTTATGATAGATGACTCAGAGAAGTTAAGAAATTTGTCTGAGATTACAGTGAGTGACAGGTGGAGATGGAACCAGAACCAAGCAATCTGATTCTGGAGAACTTTGAGATCTAAAAAGTGCACTATGGTTGCGGGCCAAAGGTGGAAGGAGGTCTGAAGTCAGCACTTCTGAAATCGTGGTCGGGGTACCTCACTAAATTGCTGATTCTTTCAGAAGCCTAGCTCTAGAAAAATAAAAGAAAACTAAATAAATAAATAGAATGCAGATTCTTTGCTTCATCTTCAAACCCCATGTTACTTGTAAGAGCTTCTTCATTTTAATAAGCTCCACCAAATGATTCTTATACACACTTATCTGAGACCCTCTGAATTAAGAGTAGAACATAAGGATCCACTTCTGGCCAAGACGGAGTAAAGAGGAATGGATTTACCCCCTGTCTAAAACAACCAAAAACAAGCAAACGAGCAAATAAGACATAAAATAACAGTTTGCAGGAGTGTGCACATCGAGCAGTGTAAGACAGAAACATGAACGATGAGAAATGACTGAAGTTAGCCCAACAATTGTCCCAGCGCACTGCCTTGAGTCTCCAGACCATTGTACAGGGACAGGGAATGTAAATGGGGGCTGGCAGACTCCCAGAGTTGAGGAGGAACTGAGAGTCCAGGGAGAAAAAGTCAGCTAGGTCCAAAAAGCAAAGTATCAGAGAAGAGAGAACCGCACAGTCAGACATCTGCAGAGAGTCCCAAAAATCAGTTAACGTGTTTATGAGGAAAAACCCAAAGCTGGGGAAAGAACCAAGGAGACAGAGGGGATAGTGCAAGGTGTTTGACAGGGTTAGGAAGAATTCCTGGTCCAACAAAACACTCTGAAAACCCACATGATTCACACATTAAGTACAGTACTCAGAAAGGTCTTGCCTCAGTAGTGCAAAATAATTACTCCTAGACTACATGTTACTTGGGTCTTGCATAAAAAAATCTAAAAAAAAAAAAAAAGCCCAAAGGATTAAACTACTTTCAGGTAATTTAACTGTGTCCCAGAACAAAGCTCAAAGACATTTATAGAAATACAAAAATATCCAGCACCAAACAAGTTAAAAATTTACAGTGTCTCGCACACAAAAACAGATTACCAGGCATGCAAAGAAGCAAGAAAATATGACCCATAATGAGAAGAAAAATTAACCAAAGGAAACGTGAAGCAAATTATACCAAGGTACATCATAATGAAATGGTTCAAAACCTATGAAGAGAAAAACTTAAAAGCACCAGAGGAAAAAAGACACATTACACACAGAAGAACAAAGATAAGGATGACACATATTTCTCACCAAGAACAATGCAAATGAGAAGATAATGTAGTAATATTTTTAATGTATTGAAGAAAAAAAAACTGACAACCAAGATTTCCATACCCAGCAAAAACATATTTCAAAACCAAAGGCAAAATAAAGACTTTTCAGATGTTCAAAAGCTGAAACAATTGGCCGGGTGTGGTGGCTCACGCCTGTAATCCTAGCACTATGGGAGGCCAAGGCAGGAGGAGCACTTGAGCTCAGGAGTTCTAGACCAGCCTCAGCAAGAGTGAGACCCATTTCTGCTAAAAATAGAAAAAAAATTAGCCAGACGTGGTGGTGCATGCCTGTAGTCCCAGCTACTAAAGAAGCTGAGGCAGGAGGATTGCTTGAGCCCAGGAGTCTGAGGTTGCTGCGAGCTAGGCTGATGCTAGAGAGAGCACTCCAGCCTGGGCAACAGAGAAAGACTCTATCTCAAAAAAAAAAAAAAAAAAAAACCGAAACGATTTATCACCAGAGGTCTGCACTATAGGAATTGCTAATGGAATTCCCTCAGGCAGTAGAAAAATTACAGATGGAAATATGAATCTACACAAAGGAGTGAAGAATACCCAAAGGGTAACTACATGGGTAAACACATAAGAATTTTTTCTTATTATTTAAATCCCTTTAAATGTTTAAACAAAAATTAAAATAGTGTATTATGATGTTTATAATATTAAAGATATACTGTATTCGTGGGTTAGAAGATTTAATACATTTAAGATGTCAGTTCCCCCCAAACTGATCTATAGATTCAAACGGTCCCAATCAAATCCCAGCAGGACTTTATTTTTCAAAAGAAATTGACAAGTTCATTCTAAAATTTACATGGAAATGCAAAAAAAACTTAGCAACACCCAATTTTATGACTCATTATATAGCTGTATTTAAAAAATCATGTGGTGTTAGCATTGAGAAAGAGAATTAGATCAATACAACAAAATACAGTCCAATAATAGAGCCACAAATATATAGGGAACTGATTTTTTATAAAGATGCAAAGGCAGTCCAGTCAAGAAAGGATAGCCATTTCAATAAATGATACTGGAATGACCAGATAGCTACATTAAAATATGAACTTTGATCCATATCTAACACCATATATAAAAATTACTTCAAAATGGATCAAACACCCAAATATAAAACCAAAAACTATAAAACTTCTGAAAAATAAGAGGAAATCTTTGTGAACTTGGGTTGGGCAAAAAGTTGTTGGAAATCCCATCAAAAGAATAATCCATAAAAAATTAATAAATTATACTTCATCAAAATTAAAATTTCATCAACAATGTCTTTGCAAAAGGCACTGGTAAGAGAATTAAAGGACAAGGCACAGAGAGAAAATATTTTCCAATTACAAACCTGATGAAGAACTTGCATCTAGAATGCATACTGTATGATTTCCTCTATGTGGAACTCTAGAAAATGAAAACCGAACAATAGTGACAGAAAGCAGATCCCTGGCAAGGGAGGGAAAAGAGGGGGCGTTGGAGAGGGAGAGAGGGATTTCAAAACTTAGCATAAGAATTAAGAGACTAACTGTTTTACTCCCTACTCCAGATTCCATGGTGGATATTACCAGCTTTTCTGCACACACAGGCATGCACAACATCTACTGGTGTTTCAGGCACTTGGGTTTATGTGTCCTTTTGGCACTCACCTCTTCATTCTCTCTTCCAAAAGGTCAAACTTCTCTCCCAAATGGTCCAGTCCAGCCCACGCTTGGGATGGTTTGGGAATGCCTGAGCAATACACTATTTCCCTCATCTTGCCCACCTCCCTTTGCTTGTAGCTGCTTTCTATATAGTTCTATCTTCCCAGAACAAGGGGATTGCAGGGTAGGCATAATGGCAGCAGGTGACTGTAAGGATAAGAAAATAGACATGTGGGCAGAACAAATTGTAGGGGCTGTTTTTGGAGGTACGATATAACTGCTTTGGGAAACTCTGTGATGGCATGGATCTATGTCTATTTGGGTCTTCGATGTATTCTAAATACCTAGAATAGTATCTGGCACATAGTGGTAAATGCTCAATAAATATTCACTGAAGGAATGAATGATAAATAAACATTTTAAATAATTTTTCTTTCATTTTTTCCCATCGCATGGCCATTGCCTAGGTCTCTTTTTTCCACTGAGAACAAAGATCAATCATTTGGTCACAGCCCACTGCCACATTGCAAATAATTTCAAGTCAAGGCTTGGCAAATGTGGGACCACTAGAGGCCTCTGACCTGAAGCACTAGGTCAGAGCAGCACAGGGTCCAGGGGAGACTGAAGGGCTTCAACAGACAGTGCCAAACCTCTGAATTCTATGCAGGGTCATGGCCAGGAATGCTGCATGCTGGCCTTTGGGGAGTAAGCTCTATAGAGCTTTGACTTTTGTTAAAGAGTGTTAGTGGTGTGGTTTTGTGATTATAAGTATGTCATAAAAATTAAACTGCATTAGTGTATGAAAACTCAGCTTAGCCAAATACTGCTAATTTCTTATTTACATGAACTTCATACCATTAAGGCCAAATAACCATAGCACAAGGAAACTGAACATCCATCACAGCTATGTCAGATGGATTCCAAGGCTTTATGTGACTAGAAAACACTGTGAAGCATTTGGTCTCCAAAATGGCATTTGCCCATGAGAGGCTTTGTCTAGTGCGTTTCAATCCCTGCTAGCATTAAAATCACCTGGGGATTTTAATACCCAGTGTAAAATAACATAATATTTGGGATTTGCTTAAACTTGTCTGGCACAAAAAAAGGGCTGCAGGGAGCATTATAGATGAAACAAGATTGATGAAATGGTGATAATCATTGGTGCTAAGTCACGAATGTTCATGGAATTACATGGAGATTCATTCTGCAATCACTGTAATTTATGTATGTTTGAAAATTGACTCAATAAAAAGATGCAACGGGAAGTTTCTTAGTCATGTCTGTGAGAGCACAGACTACACTCGGGGAGACCTGGGAATGGGAGAGTCTCTGTTACTAGACATGTATCTCTATTTAGGACCTCCCTGACCCACCCCCAAAAAATCTTACTATATTATTCAATTCATAGTGGATTTATCTATCTCTACCCATCAATCACTCCCTGGGCCAACTGAATCAGAATCTCTGAGGGAGGGGCCCGGATACACTTCAAGGTATCAAGGTGAGATGTACACTCAGGGTTAAGAACCACCAGTAAGGGAAAGTTTCTGAGGGTGAACCTTAGGTCAATTTTTTAGAGTAAAACAACCTTCCTGCTTTGACATGTTTGTAGGGGACAGACCACACACAGGGAGGCCTGGGTGGCAATAATAATTACCATCATTTATAAAGTGCCTCGTGTGTACTGCTGCAAGAGTTCCTTGATGCACATCACTCATGTACTCGTCACAGCTATCCTATAAAGCAATTGAGGCTGGAAGAAGCAAGGTAATTCTCACAAGGTCCCATGGCTCCTACATGGCTGAGTTGGAATTAAAACCTTGTCGCCCAAAAGTCTTTCTGCTCCAGCTTCTCTGAGTATCAAAACAGAGAAATCAAGACATCCAAGGCCCTCCAAAACCCTCCCCACCCTCAACGCATCTTTGGTTTTTCATCTCCCCAGTGTCTCCATGTATATCTTGTTTCTTCATTCTTCTAACCTGCATTGCAGTGGAAGCAACACCTTTCCCCCTGCTTTTCAATGTTTCCCCCAGTTCTGTTAACAAGTGTTCAAAACCAGTTACAAAATGGTGTCATTCTGTTGTCAACACCCACTTCAGGTGTATCTATAAAAATCTACCCTGGAAAGAGTTTTCCTTTTTTTAAAAAAACATGTTCACCACATTCTATATGTAGGATTTGGTCAAGTCTCAGAGCATTGTGACAACACAAGAACATAGCCAAGTAACCAAATTTAATTTCAAAATAACTCAAGCTCTTGGTGGCATGTTTAATGTCCATAGGTGTAAGATATGATACAAAGGGGTGGTGGGGACAAAGACACCTACATGGTGGGAAGGTTTCTATAACATATTCAACTAGAAGTGATGCAACATTCATTCTAAGTCAACTGAGGGAAGGTAAGTACAATATTTACATTGTAATCCCTAGAGCAACCACTAAGAAACTATTAAAAAAGATATAGTCAAAAACACAAAACATGTCATATAGCATACCAAGTTAAAAAATAAAAATAAACACCAAATAGAAATTAAAAAGGAATACTAAAAAATGTTCAAATAGCCAAAAAGAAGTCAGAAAAGAGTAAACAAGGGAACAAAAACCAAAGAGAAAACACATAATAAAATGGTAGACCTGAATCCAAAACACAAATGAAAAGACAGAGATTAACCAATTTGATTTTTAAAAATTATCCAATTATATGCTGTCTACAAGAAACTCACTTCAAATATAATGGCATTGATATGTTAAAAGTAAATGGATGGGGAAAAAAAGTAAATGGATGGAAAAAGATATACTACACAAATATAACCAAAAGAAAGTTGGAGTGGCTACATTAATAATAGACAAAGCTAACTTAAAAGCAAAGAAAATTACCAGGAAGAGAGAAGGACATTACATAATGATAAAAGGGTCAATTTGCAAAGAAAACAGAACAATCATAAATGTCTATGCACCTAATAACAGAGCTTCAAAACACATGAAGCAAAAACTGACAGAACTGAAAGAGAAATAGAAATAAACAAATTCACAATTTGTTAGGATACTTCAACTCCTCTCTCAGTAATTGTTAGAACTAGTAAAGAAAAAACTCACAAGGAGATAAAACTGAAAAACCCTTAACCAACTGAGTCTAATTTACATTTCTAAAACACTTCACTCAACAACAGCAGAATATATATTCTTTTCAAGTGCACATGGAAGATTCACTAAGACAGATCATGTATATATGCTGGGTCATAAAATAAACATTTTTATGTAAGGTCATAAATAAATGTAAATGAATTGAAATCATAAAATATATGTTCTCTGATCATAATGGAATTAAAATTGAAATCAATAATAGAAAGATAACAGAAAAACTTGCAAACTCTTGGAAATTAAATAACATACTTATAAATAATACATGGGCCAAAACAGAAAGTCTTAAGAGAAAGTAGAAAATATTTTGAGTCAAACAAAAAAAGAAAAGACACTTATCAAAATTTTTGGAATGCAGTTAAAGCAGTGCTTAGAGGGAAATGTATAGCTTTAAATGCTTATGTTAGAAAAGAAAGGTCTCAAATCAATCATCTAAGCTTACATTTTAAAGAAAACAAGTAAAAAAGTACAAAATAAATCAAAATTAAGCAGAAGGAAGGAAATCACAAAGATAGTGGAAATAAATGAAATCAAAAGCAGGAAAACAATAGGGAAAATCAAAGCAACTAAAAGCTGTTTCTTTGAGAAGATCAACAAAATTGGCAAATCTTGTAGCAAGATTGAAACAGAAACAATAACTAATAACAAGAATGAAAGAGGAGATACTACTAAAGACCCTGCAGACCTTAAAAAGATAATAAGAAATACTCTGAGCAACTCTGTGGACATAAATTTGACAGCTTAGAGAAAATGGACCAATTCCTTGAAAGCTAGAAATGACCACATTCACCCAAGATGAAATAGATGATGTGAATAGTCCTGTTTTTATTAAATTGAATTTGTGGTTAAAAATTGCTTTAAAAAGTAATGTCCAGACCTAGATTTTTTCACAGCCAAATTCTACCAAACATTTATTTTATTTTATTTTATTTTATTTTATTTATTTTTTTTTTTTTTTGAGACAAAGTCTCGCTTTGTTGCCCGGGCTAGAGTGAGTGCCATGGCGTCAGCCTAGCTCACAGCAACCTCAAACTCCTGGGCTTAAGCGATCCCTCTGCCTCAGCCTCCCGGGTAGCTGGGACTACAGGCATGCACCACCATGCCCGGCTAATTTTTTCTATATATATTTTTAGTTGGCCAGTTAATTTCTATTTTTAGTAGAGACGGGGTCTCGCTCTTGCTCAGGCTGGTCTCGAACTCCTGAGCTCAAACAATCCGCCCGCCTTGGCCTCCCAAGTGCTAGGATTACAGGCGTGAGCCACCGCGCCCGGCCTCTACCAAACATTTAAAGAATAATATCAATTCTACACCTCTTCCGGAAAATGTCAGAGAAGAAAACACTTCCCAACTCTTTTTATGAGTCCAGCACTACCCTGATACCAAAGCCAGACAAAAACAGTACAAAAAACAATAATAAAACACAGATCAATAGAATTCGTGAGCATTGGCACAAAAATACACAAAAAAGTATTAGCAAATTGAATCCAAGTATATATAAAAAGAGCAATATACCATGACCTAGTGGAGTTTACCCAGGAATATAAGGTTGAGTTAGACAAAAAGTTCTTAGACATAACACTAAAAGAATGATTATATTTTAAATTTGATAATTTGGACTTTATCAAAATTAGAAATCTTTTCTCTGCAAAAGATACTGTTAAGAGATTAAAAGACAAGCTATAGACTGGGAGAAAAAGATTTCAAATCACATATCCAACAAAAGACTTGCATCCAGAATATAGAAAGAACTGTCAAAATTCATTAATAAGAAAACAACAACAAAACAATTTAAAAATGGGCAAAAGAGTTGTACACAGACTTCCACAAAGTTTACCATATTGAAGGTATGTTCAACATCATTAGCCATTAGAGAAATGTAAATTAAAACCACTCGGAAGACATCACTACACACTTATTAGAACAACCAAAACAGAAAATACTGGCAATATTAATATTAACAAGTGTTGAATAACTGGAACTCCCATTCACTGATGGTGGAAATGGAAAATAGTACAGCCACTCTGAAGAACAGCGTGACAGCTTCTTACAAAGTTAAGTAGATATATTCCTCACGAGATGACCCAGGAATTCCACTCCTGCATATTTACCCTAGAAAAATTAAAAGTTATATGCACATAAAAGCACAAATGTTTACAGAAGCTCTACTCACAATTGCAAAAAACTGGAAACAACCCAAATATCCTTCAGTCGTGAATCAGTAAACTCATTGTGGTACATCCAAACAATGAAGTACTGCTCAGCAAGAAAAAGAAGCGTGTTATTAACACATGCAACAATTCGGATGAATCTCAAAGGCATTACGACGCGGGAAGGAAGCCAGTCCCAAAGGTTACATGCTGTATGAATACAGAACATGCCTGAAAAGACAAACCTACAATGATGGAGAACTGCTCAGGGCTTGCCAGGGGTTGGGGTTGGGGTGAGGATGTGGTTATAAAGATGGCAGGAGGAGAGTTCTGGGGGTGATGGAACTGCTCTGAACGGTGATTGTGGTGTGGTTTAAACAAATGTACACATGGATTACAGGTCATAGAGCTACATGTCCTTCCAAATAATGTCAACTTTATTGTATGTTAATTTTTAAAATAAATTCAAAACTCAAGTTCTTTACATTTCGTATTTCCTGAACTCTGCAAAAGAGTCTCTACATGTGAGCCACAATCAAAATTTCTTTGAAATTTGCTTTCTATCACATCTGTTCACACATGCTACCTGTTTCTACAACTCTCTCCTCCTCCACTCCCAAATCCCCCTAGCTGGTGCCAAAGGGTACCAGGGAATGTGAACCTTCCACCATCTTCATCCCTTCCCTCATTCTTTATCATTGACAATAGACACGTGCGATGTCAAGTACAGTTTCAAGTTCCCCACTTCCAACCAATTCAGCACCCCGCCCTCCCCATACAGAGATCCAAAGGAAGCTTCTGTCCTCAGGCCTCCCTTCTCCTGTGCTTCCCAGACTGCAAATTCAAAAGAATCCTTCTGGTGAGGCAGGACTTGCAAGGGTTTGGGGAGACAGAATGGGGTAAGCCAGCATCCTCTTCAGGCAGCATGGAGAAGGCAGGGTTTGGAAATCCACCTTCCTGTAGCGCACATGCATCCAAATGAGTCCTTCAAAACAGTCAAGCTGGGATGCTGTAGGCCTGAAACAATCATACTGTGGCCACGGCCCAAAATATTTCTAGAGTTATTATTTTTTTAATACCCTCCAAGCCAATATATATTGACAAGGACTCCAGTTATAGCAATGAAGGTCCTAGCCCTTTAATTAATCCTAGGATTAATTCATTTAATCCTCACAACAACTCTGTAAGGTAAATACTTTCATAACCTCCACTTTGCAGGTGAGAAAAATGAGGCACCCAGTAACTTGACCAGGTTTGCCTCGCTAGCAAGCGATGGGGCCTTGACTTTGAACCCAATCTGGCTCCAGAACCCGTGCTCTCAGTCACTCAGCTCTGCAGCCTGTGTGTACATGCAGTTTCCTTATTTTGTATAAATTATTGAATTTTTTAATCCCAAAGTAAATCAATTCATTGGATTCCAACTGCATTTTAGTTACTTCTAAAGAGTAACCTATCCTCAAAGGAAAATTAGCAACACAGAATAAATTCAAAAGAATTTGCTGCAGGCTCCGGAAGTGGCTCCCAAAGAAGTTCCCAGCTGCTTGAGTAATGACAGCCTTCCGGGACCGCGTGTTCCTCCCACGTCCCCGGAGCTGCACTGTTGGCTCTGGTAGTTGGTTAAAAATAATTCACCACATTCCTTCATAGCCATACCTTAAAGCAAGCGGGCACGGATATGTCAGGTGAGGGGTGCATCTTCCAAGGCCCCGTGCCCCCTTCCTCCTCTGAGGCACTCATGGGATGGCAAATCGAATTTCTAAATGCTCCCCCTGCCTCCGACATGGGTGCTGAGCAACTTCTCCCTAGTCTACCCCAAAGTAGGAATATTTCTGCCCAATGTCTTTGGTGCGCTCCAAGCATTGGGTGGGAGGGAGCGAGGGGGCGAACAAAACAGCCCAGCTATCAGCACCCCCTCACACCCCAGCCTGGGGTCGTGCCCACCTGAGGCCCTGCTCACTCCTCTCACTTGTTTACAGGTGAAACTGCCCTAAAGAGGCTCTCACTCTGGGACTCAAGAGTGCTGGAAAGGGGAACGGGGACCAGCCGGGGGGGACAGGGAGGCAGGGTGGGCGCCAGGAGTCCTGGGACCCCAGCCAGAAGAATATGAGTCCCTTGGGAAGCTGTTAAGATACATAGATTCCCCAGACCTCACCGCAGGCATTATGGGGTCCAAGCATCAAAAAGTGTTAAAAGCTCTCTAAGGTGACTTCAATGGCAGTCAGGGTTAAGGAGGGTTCTTAGGTGAGGGGTCTGCAAACCTTTTGTATAAAAGTTTAGATAAGCCTTGTAGACCACAGGTCTCTATCACTACCACTTCTCCTCCTCCTCCTCCTCCTCCTCCTCCTCCTCCTC